>JAIFHY010000051.1:0-669529 GCA_022264835.1 Melampsora americana | reverse complement strand
AACTTTGTTTTCATTTTCTAAGGCAGTTGTTACAGTGTTTATACAAGATATGAATAATGAGATATACAAGTATCCTATCCCGGCATGTTTTTTGTACCTCAATTTAAGCCTGGCCATGCCTGGCCTCAAGGACTAAGATTCAGGGCATGCCCTAGTTGGCCTGAGAAACTTTGAGAAAACTCAGGTCTACACAGGGCCGGGCAAAATCCCAGGACAGCCTTGTCATACTCAAGGCCAGGTCACCAACGCCACCCCGAGAGGTGACATTCAGAAGATACTTTTGTAGACAAGCCTCTGGATGTCACTTCTGTGAACTTCTAGGCTTTCTTCTGAGACCCACTTCAACTTCTGAAATGAGTACTACTGATCAGGTTTTCATGAGCTACTTTCACAAAATACCACTCAAACTGAAGGGACAACTTGTTCCTATTGGAATATGCATATATGATGCTTGAGTCTTATTATTGTGTGAGATCAATATTTTCAAGTATTTGTATCTCACAACTTGAGAAAGACATACAGTCATACTTTGGAAATCCAGTCCTTGGAAATCTGGTGCCCTCCAAAATCCGCTAGGATTTTGGCCTACCAAGGTGGTTCCAAGCCAAATATCTGGCAACCTCTGTTCTCTGATATCCAGTGTTCAAACACAAAACATCTGATGTCACAGGTAGGCTCTATAGGGAGACGTAGTTACAAGGCTAAGGATTTGAAGCAAAAAAAGAATTCAAAGTTGTTTGTATTGAGCTTTAACAACATAATCAAATGAGATTGAACAACTTTGCAGTTTTCACTAGAGCATGGATTGATTGACATCTTTGACATCTCAGTATCTGAGGGTCAGCTTTTTTTTAAAAAAAATCAAGTGCTTTACAACTTCTTGTGTGTTTTTCCTACTATAATGGACTACCAAACCTTTACAATAAGTTCAATGTGAAAGAATTAAGGACAGAGAAAACATAAATAAGAGGCATAGAAAAATGGAATAGATAAGAGAAGTAGGGGTATAGATTGTTGTCAACAGTATCTGCTGATTTTAGTTTGTCTTTGCCCCCTCCAGATCTATTTATTTATTTAATTTATTTTTATTTATTTCATTTTTTCATTTTTTTATTTTTTATTTGTTTTATTTTTCTGGAATCCGGTCACCTCTGCTGTCCGGTGAAAAAGCTGTCCACCGAGCGTACCGGATTGCAGAGGTTGTATGACTGTGTTTACAAGGAATTGTACCTTCATAATTATCAGAGCCAGAATTTCGAGCCTTCACTCTAGTGATTGACACATTCTTTCCGAGCGCCTTGAAATATACTCCCGCTCGTCATCATCACACTGGTGTGCAAGAGTTGACAAGACTAAAACATCTTCATAATAAGCTTGCTTATCTTGATTACCTTTGGGTTATTGTTTGAGATAGACTTAAATAAGGATATCTTGGTAGATGATGGGTTCTCTCGTTTTTGACTCATCTTTTTTGACATAAGGTATAAGTTGTATGGCCCAATTGCTTATTCTCCTTTATGCCCATCCCGCTCAAGAGAGCCCTCAAAGGATTTCCTTAATTGCTTACCCTGAACTTCGGACTTGTACATTCAAACATTCTCTTCTGGATGGTGGTATGTACATATAGACAAGGGTACTGGTAAGATGAACTTACCTTTGATGTTTGGGTAAAGTTGAACTTTGAGTAAGAGCGGTCGTGAGATTTGTGAAATCTCAATAACAACAACTGATGTTGTACCGCGTCAAAAGTTGATCTGCATAAGATAGACCGATTAAGGATTCAGGGGTCAATGACAGAAATAGGTAGAAATCGATAAAGGATGAGGATGCTAGGCAGAGTATTCGGATAATTCGTTATGGAACTCATCGCATCCGATGAGGTCAGCGCTTTCACAACTCGCTTAGTTGAATACTAAATTTGTAACATGAGCTTTATCATAAAGTACCAGCAAATGAATCTGATAAGTGAAGGTGAGTCTCCAGACCGGAGAAAGATAGAAAGGTTCCTTTGAAAACTTTAGATCGATGAGCATAGGCTGAGTCCTGGGTTCATGAGCTCTCTCGCCCTCGTATGTCCTTTGTTTTTCAAATATACCCTTCAACTCAATTTCAAACCCAGATCTGAAGCTTGATGTGTATGGGTCCTCCTTATCCACTTCTTTAAAGGTAAGCAGAAAAACTTTACCACCTTCAGCTGGGCATGATTTTGACTTTCTTGAGTTCATAGATAAGACTTGAAGACAGATAGCACCCCCACACAACAACTCATTGCATCTTACTACTAGTTCTCTGCTGCATCTATTCATAGAGAAAGTCGTCAATAACATCCCCTAGTCGAACTGTTTAAATCCCTCCCTCTCCGGGAACATTATCACGCCACTCCATCTTTCTCATCTCAACTCACCTTCACAACAAGCACCAACCAAGAAAACGTTCACCGATCCCTTCTGAAATTAACTTGAACATGTCCGATATCACTCTTTGCGAGACCTCAAGGTCGAATACAAATGACGAAACGATGAACACAAGGTACCTGATTCCTGATTCAAAAGAACGGATATGGCAACAGCTCTGTCAAAGTCTCGGTTGGTATTGGCCTCCTCGGAATCTGAAGACAGATGAAACTTACGCGCGGTCTCGAGTTTGGTTCACTTTGGCCGTTTTGAATTCGCTCACTCAAACCGAGATTCTGGATTTCAATCAAAGATCAAATGGCCGAGATTATGATCCAAATAGGATAGATCGTTACTGGATCACATGGCATATTCGTGCAGTGATGCTCGAAGCTATTGAATGGGCTGTCAATGGTTATTGCCCAGATCCTGATTTGCTTCATCTTTCGTGATTTCACCGGGAATAGTGAATTAACTTGGCTTGACCTCAATAGGTTTCGTCCTAAGAGGACTCGCAGACAAGCAACTCGATTTTCCTGTTGGTATACTATTCTTCGCAACCGATCCTCTCCAAGCTCCCGGACCATCTCATCCCTGTAACCCTAAAGCACAATCCTTGAAAATTCAGTTGGACAAGAGTCCATCGCAAGGGTTTTGGTCAATTGGCTTTCAAACAACGCCATATCCAATTCATGATATCAATTTTAGTCATTCCCAAAGCATTTCCCCTAGTTCGTGTAACCTCATCATATCGGAAAGATTGGTGAGATTTGGGTAGAGCATGGTAAAGCTGGCTCTAAGAATCGAATCTTGTTTCGTAAGACGGTAACAGAAGATGATCTTTCTATCCTCATCTGGCCTCAATATCAGTCGGCTCATCTTGATGAAAAGTGCACATTGGTCCCCACTTCCACGTATACCAGCCTATGCAGACGAAATTATTGAGGGTGTGTGAAATTTCCTTAAAAGCTAGCTTGAGATGACCAATTTTCTGATGAAGTTCAATCTATTTAGCTCTGTAATGAGGATAGAATCCTTTTATTTGCGTCTCACTACTCTTCTCACAGGATACATATCACCTTACAGATCACTGTTCGATTCGAATGGGCTAGTGAAACATCTGCAGATTCATCCATCTGGGTCCCTAATCAATTCAACTGGCCAAATCCTACCACCCGGTAAGTCTCAAATGATTTTATCTTCTTCATTAGCTTTCCCTACTGTAGTCAGTTACTTCATTTGGGTAAGTGAACTGACTCAAATATTTCCTTCATCCTTCTAGATATTCACATTACGTCAGGAGACCGATCACGATGCCACTCGAAAAAAGCTCCAAATTATTGGAGCAAGAGAATTCAACTCAAAAAAAATTCACTCAAAGTTTTTACGAATAAGAATTAAAACTCCAATTTTAGAATTAAAAGAGATAGATTCAAATACAGAATATGATCTTTCTCCAACTAAGGAACTTTCATCTTCAAAACTCAAACGTTCAATAGATCAAGTAATAAATCAGAAAGGAAACAGTTAGAGATTGTAGAGAAGAGTGTTTCACCCAAGACCTAAGGTACGACTTCCTTCATCAATCGAATCTGTAAAAGTAGAGACAGATCCAAATCAACGTCCATCCCGTCGTCAGAGAGTAAACTCTGTTTCAGTACACCGTCGTACTTCATTACCTAGGGCAAGTAAAAGTAGAAATATAGAAACTTGATGAGATGTGATGCTAGATTTCTTAATCGTTTTCACAAATTTTTAAACCTTTTTTTCAATCATATCTTAATTCTCGTTTTCTTGGCATATAGAGAGTTGAAGTTCAACTTCAGTTTAAAAGGATTTTTGGACTGAGAGACTCTTAATAAATCATAATCGTTCTTTGTAGCTATATATGTATGTAATACATATGTATCTAGATAAAAGATTAATTCATTTGAAATCCATCTGAACAGTGTGCCCCTTTTTTTCTTGTAGATTTTTTTATCATTGGAGTAAAGACATTTGACAGTATTCTGGGCTGTTGTAAATTTTATACAATTGACAGTACCAACCATCATCAGATCAGACTTGATGAATTTAGCTAGTGCGGTATTGGCAAGTCCTGATGAAAGGCTCTAGGAATTGTGAAGTGTCAGAGGTTGTTTTGCAACTCACCCCGGTAGTATGTGGTTAGTTTTTTGATCTCGTGGGCAGTATTGAGACTCTGAACCTGTGTTGCCAAGACCAAACGGAGGATTCTGTCTCGAACCAAATTTTAACAATTGGTCACGTGACGCCCTCCGTGACTGCGCAAGTAGTCATCCACAGATTTTCACTCTATTATCCTGAACTTTTTTCGAACCTTCTTCAAACCTTCTTCATCTTTCCAAAACACCTCCTCTCTACCCCCCTTTCTCTCTCGATCGATCTCGTATGGATACCGAAATGGACGAACGTCCACCTGATCACGATCAGGCGGTCGCCCTAACCCCCCGGGACGACCTATCCATGAATGAAGATGCGGTGATAGCGTCCGACCTAACGGGTCAACCAAAGACGCTCACCCTCACTCAACGCCCCCTCTCTGGATTACATCGGATCGACATCAACCCAGGGGCTCTGGTGGGTCCTATATCGACCACTCCAACCCCAGGGGAGAAGTCGAGGAAACGAACCCGAACCGCCCCACCAGTTCCCAGCGCTCTTGATGAGGCTGAGGAGATATCTGGTACCCCTAGAACAGCCCGTATGGCCAAGTTGTTCCCGGGTGGCTCCGATGCAGCTTCTAAGCCGCTCAACGTTCTTATCGAACGACTTATTGAAGTCACAAGGGCTACATTGATCCCGAAATCAAAGATCACCAAATCTGTCAAAGTAGATGTTGACTCAGCAGCCGACATCCTACTTTTGACAGGTCTCATTCAAGAACAAGTTAGCCTCAACGAGGCCCGTCGCGTAGTCTTTGAACCTGGTCGTCAGACCATCCCTAACCCCTCCATCTCACAGTCCTCTCAGTTTGACTTTCGTGTCTCCACTATATCGGACAAACTCGACCTTGTCGTAGAACAACTCTCCAAATTTGGAGCAACTTCAAGCGCCGGCGAGAAACCCGCCGCTCAGCCTATAAACAGGTCATATGCCTTAGCCGCCTCAAAACACGCCCCCAAAGCTCCCCGACAACCACAACCGCAAGAGACTAGGGCCAAGACCCAACCTCCCAAGTACTCCCCCAAGCACAGGCCCGATCACTCCATCACGCTTAATCAGCTTGACCCAGCAAATATAGCTGGTAGTGAAAAATCGATTCCTGAGCTTATTAAATACTTTAACGCCCAACTGAAAGCGTGTCAAGTCAAGCTTAAGCCAGATGACCCGAAAGACATTGAAGTGAGAAATATTCACCGTCACCCTTCGGGTGATCTGGTCCTTTACACCGACACCGCCAAGCAAGCTCAAGCTTTAAAAGACCAGGCCGAGTCATGGCTACCAAAGATTTCAGCCAATCTCGCCGTTAAACAAGAGATCCACTGTGTCATAGTACACGGGATCCCAACGACTTTCAACCCCACCCGACAGGAGGACATCGAACTCCTTAAGACCTGTAACGGGACCCTCCTTGACGACGCCACATTCATACGATGGGCAAAGAAAGACACCCAAGATGACTTATCAAAGAGATACTCCTCTCTTTTGATTGGCTTCAAGACGCTTGAACAGGCCTCTACGGCCGCACGCACGAAAGTATGGCAGGGCAGAGGCCGCCACCGTACGGAGCTACGTGGTCCCCCCGCCCACCCGCTGTTATAACTGCCAGGGTACGGGTCATACGGCATCAGGATGCCCCCTCCCCCCAATGTGTCCCACTTGCGCAGGACCTCACCTTGCACACAGTTGCCCGGTTAAGGGCTCCATGCCATTAAAGTGCACCGCGTGCGCTAGAGGCAAGCTTAAAGCTGACCCGCTAGCGGACCTCCCACGGCTCTTTAAGGACAACCACGCCGGGTTCTTGCACCATCCTTTCTCGGCTTCATGCTCCACTAGGATTGCTAACCAGATCCCCAGGCATACCCAAGGGCCCCCTCAAAACCCCATCATCGCTGACCATCCTGATCCCTTTAGCCAATGTTAGAAAAGCGACTAAAGGAACAACTCAATATTCAAGATACAGCCGCAATCTTACAGTTAAACTGCTGGCGCTCGAAACACGTCATGAACTCCCTTTTCAACTCATCTATTACCAACCTCTTTTCCATAGTCTCGGTCCAGGAACCGTGGCCTAATCCTTTTGATAACTTACCACCCAACCGGAAAGGCTGGATCCTCATCAGCCCCACTCCCAAATCTCTGTCGCGGGACGACAGACCCCGGGCCTGTCTTTATATCAGACAAGACCTCGGGGCGCAACTCAACCCCATCCACTCCACTTCACGTGACCTAGCAGCATGCGTGATCACACTTGAGGGATTTTCTTTTCTCCTCATAAATGTCTATAACCAACCATCCACCTTCCTAGGCTTTAATGCTTTCGAAGAGATGATGAAACTCCTGCCCCCATCCTTCCAACGCCTCCCCGTCATCTGTACCACCGACTCCAATCTACACTCTCCTCTGTGGAACCCCACCCACAGCTTGACAGACGACAAGAACGCGGAGCGCCTCATCGACTTAATGCTGGAATGGGGCCTCAACCTCCGCTCTCCAAAGGGCAAACCCACATTTGGAGTGGGCTCAGCCAACACGGAGGGCACGTCAATTGACCAGGTCTGGGTCAACGACGAATTCGATGAAGCCACGATAACATGCTTCATCGATGAGGAGGACCTCACCAACCACCAATCCGACCACCAGTCCATCATTACAACCTTCAATATCAAACCCCAACAACCTGTTACACAACCAAGCGACGAAGGAGGACGCAGAAATTGGAACAAAGTTTGTCCAATCTCACTGCGCTGCGAAGTCGCTCAGAACCTCCCGAAGCTACGCCCCCTACTGTCAAGGGAGGATGTCGAGGCTTTCGACAGGGAAATTAGAGGGACAATCACTGCGGCCCTCGACAAGCATTCACCGCGGAAAGCCAAGGCCGGTAAGCACCAAGAATGGTGGAGACCTGAGGTCTTGGAACCGCTTCGTAAGGAAGCCAATCGACTCCGCCGACTACTCAAGAAGCATAGAACCGACGACGCTCGGACGGCCTATAAGAAAGCAAGAAACGCCTTCAACTCGGCCATCGACAAAGCGAAGGAAAATTCCTGGCGCCTGTACCTGTCTGGTCTGGACCACCAAACTCTCTTCCAGGCGAAGAGAGCGGCTTCCGGCAGGAAGCCACCTTCCCTGGTGAGCACTATCATCATGGCAGATGGTACGGCATGCACCGCAAACGAGGGGAAGGCGACGGCCCTCTTCTCGGCCACGTGCGTAGCAACCTCACCGTGCCAACTGGACGACACAACTCACCTCACATTTCCGGTCGACGAGAACCAACGAACAACCTCAGAAATCACGCCGGAGTTTCACTCCACCATCACGAACGAGGCCCTCAGCGCGGTAGTCAACAACAGCCCCCCAATGAAAGCCCCAGGACCTGACCGCATCCAAAATTGGGTCTGGCGCATGACCTGGGATCAAGTCAAACGTCATGTACGTGTCTTGTTCCAATGTATCGCACTAACTGGCTTCATCCCCCGTGCGTGGAAATCAGCAGTCACTGTCATGATCCCAAAGCCGGGCAAATCGGACTACACACAAGCGTCAGCATACCGGCCGATCGCTCTACTCACAACTCTGAGCAAGCTTTTCGAGAAGCTGCTCACACTACACCTCTCGGCACAAACCGAACGCCATAACTTCCTTCACCCCGGCCACTATGGTGGCCGCCCGAATCGATCAAGCCAGGAGGCCCTGGTTCACTTGGTCTCTTGGGTCAAACGAGAGTGGGCAAAGGGAAAGGTGGTAGGAGGCCTCTTCGCCGATGTTAAATCAGCGTTCCCATCAGTTCATCACCCCCGCCTCTTGAACACACTTGAGGGAAAGGGCATCAATACCCAAACCCTCAACCTCATTCACGATTTCCTCACGGACCGGACAACATCCCTCACTTTCAACGGTTTCGAGTCCCAACAATTCACTCTTGAGCATGGCCTTCCACAGGGCTCCCCACTTTCCCCCCTTCTTTATCTACTGTACAACTCATCGCTACTAGAAATTACTGACCGCATTCCATCAGCCACAGCTTTAGGCTTTGTTGAAGATGTAGTGCTCCTATCATCGGCCACGGACACACACCAACTGCGCTCCCAGATGCAAACACTATCCTTCCGACAGGAACAGTGGGCACGCCGTCACGGCGCAATTTTCGACACAAAGAAGACCTTCTGGGTAATCTTCTCACAACAAGCCATTGATCCGGATCTCCCGCCCACGATAAACTTCGCGGACAGGATGAGAATTCCCCCATCAAACGCTGCGAAGTGGCTAGGAGTCATGATCGACAGAGAACTGACCTTCAAACAACAGCGCCTCAACGTGGCGGCAAAAGGACGACAGAGAGCAGGCTTCCTAGCAGGCTTATCCAAGTCTGGTTGGGGCATCCCACCGAAACTGCTTAAGACTCTTATGACGACTACCATCCACTCAGCCACAGACTACGGCGCTATGGCATGGCTCAACACTGAACCCCCTGCTTACTTCATAGAACAAATGACCGCCGTAGACCTCACGTGCGCCAGGGCAGCCTTAGGCGCCTTACGAACAACCCCATCAGTCTTCCTCTTCCACGACTTGAACCTCACACCCCCAAAGATCCGCCTTCAAAGCAAGATCCTTGGCTTCATGGCAAGGTCTTTGACAAAACCTAGATCTCACCCCCTATTCCAAATCATACAACAGGCTCAACTTGCGACGGCCGTATACCACAAGGACCCTTTCGACTTCTTTTTCCAGCACCCCCTATGCAAGCAATTCGAAGAACACATCACCCAACTCCCGGTGGACCCGGCGTCCACACTCATCCGGCCTACTAACTACTCCACCCTAGTCCAAACTGATGAAAGCGTTGCAAAAGCTAACGCCATCCGCCTTGCCCCAACAGAACACCATTTGGTCCTCTTCACCGATGGATCCAGGATCCCGAGCAAGAACACAACCGCAGCTGCCTGGTGCGCAAACACCAGAAAGTCAAAAGCCGTCACCCTTGGGCCAGCTCGCTCCCATGGCATCTACCAAGCCGAATACCGAGGAGTCCAACTGGGACTCCAGACCACCCTCGAAATAGCAACACACGCCACGAGGCGCGCCACCATCGTCCTTGACAACCAAGGCGTAGTCAAAGACCTGAGCTCCGACTCATCCTCATTATCCTCCCTAGACAATCGCAAGAAAACCTTTGACCTTCTGCGTAGCATACAACACAGCTATCCTCACCTTAAGGTCAACATCCGATGGTGTCCCGGTCACGCAGGAATCCCCGGCAACGACACCGTTGACAAGATCGCAAACACACTTGCAAAGCGCAAACTCCCAAGCAACTTCAAGAGCTCGCCAAACACGGCGGCTTTTATCTCGGCCGTTAAAGAATGGAGGACATCCCAAACGGAAACTTTCAGCAAAGAAGACACCAAGCGCCTAGGTCACAAACCTTGCTCAAAGAAACACCTCGACAGCATAACTTCACTTAAGAAACATGAAATCACCACGATAACGCAACTCAGATCAGGACACGTCCCGCTGAATACATACTTGAAACGGTTTTGTCAACCCGTCGACCCCACCTGTGAGTGCCAGGAAGGGCTCGAGACGGTTGAACATTTTCTTTTCATTTGCCATAGATACGAACAACAAAGAATGAAACTCGACGAAATCTCCTTAGAACTGGGTGTCAAGTTAAACAAGTCCATCCTCTCGAACACCAAGGCCTTCAAAGCCATCGCAGAATACTGCAACTCAACCTGGAGATTTAGACACAGATGGGTTTGGGCTACCGCCATTGGCGAAACCCATCCTAAGGATATCCCCCTCCCCCTGGAGTAACACCTCCAATCTCATGACTTCATCGCCTTTATGCCATTGTAACTTCCTTTGTACGCGCACACCAAACAGCCACTAGCTACCTTTTCCCTGAACAGCCACAGGGTTTTTAACGGTCCTAGAAATAAGTGCAGAGTGTTCGATAGTCTTCTGACTGAATGAATACTTAAAACCATGCAAAAAAAAAAAAAAAAAAAAAAAAAAAAGACCAAACACAGTCAATGACTCCGAGGGTGAGGCTCAGGCGCTTGTGTTAAGCTAGCTTATTGAGTGTCTGGATCGATCCTTAGAGGGTGAACGTCTGCTAAGCTAAGCATGAGGTTGAAACTTTGGCCATGCCCTTTGCAAAGGTCATGCAAACAGAACGGGTTTCATACTACGAAACACGTCCTGATTTCTTCATCTTCAAAGTGATCTCTTCATTCCAACCTTTCCAAACGGAATGTAAGAAAGAGATCAATTTGCTTTGCTCAGGTAATCCCCATCTTTCCGGCGCATAATAGGAGACTTGTTCACAAGAAAATTTCTCAATAATTTTGGACATTAAGCTTAGTGAAAATGACTGACCTTTTCGCGCCTTATGAGGAATATGAGCTTATCAAGACAAAAAGAGCAAAATCATGGGTCACCATGCGTTGGGAAAGGGCGAAATGATCAAAACAAAGCAACTTGAAAAAATCACTAAGCAAGTCGCAATTAGTATGGCTAGATTTGTTTTCTTTTGCCCTATAGAAAGCGAAGGAAAATCCTCCAAACTTTTTCCCTCAGCACACGTTGATCCTTAGACTCTTCATTCGATTTCTTATTTTTCTTATAAAACTCTCCATTTGAATACTTATCAACACTCTCACCAAAGTTATCACACTTCTTCACCTTTACACAAAAGACTACCAACGGTTTTAACTCTTAAACCAATATCAAACATATTTCTCAAACCCTTTCCTTGTTATCCAATCATGAACTCTCAGATTAGTTCATCCTACTTGAGTCTTACCCTACAAATGGCTCGAGAAACTATTGAGGAGATGAGACCCATTGGTTTGACGCCTTACAGTCATCCAGTGGATTGCAACAGAAGTGAGTTTACAATCTTTTCATGTTTTATCGGGTTTGCTTACTTTGTTTTCTAGATTGTTTATTCTGTTCGGAGGACTGCCGATCGATGATCGAAGATTTCCAGGGAGTGGATCATACCCCGAGAGGTGAGTTTATCTTTCCTTCGTTTTTCTGTTTTCTAAGTTTGACCTTGATTAATTTACTCACCTTTCTTACTCTAGGTCCTTTTCTACTTGGAGGACCAAGAGATGATGTCATGAACTCGAACGACGCATTGGAATCTTCGTTTGAATTCCAACCTGGTACCTCAACCAATCGTCATTTCAGAATGGCTTGTAATCTCAACAACGAGGAACATGGGGACTTCGAAGAAGATATGATGTTAGATCCATCCACAATTCCAATTTTCGATTCATGTGGCTGTGAGCCAACGGTCAAGACCTCATCAAGCTCTACTCATCTTTTCGGTCAAGCTTTAGAAGAACATAACGAAGATGAACCATTTGAGATTTCATCACGTCCTAGCTTTATCACCCTTGAGACTACCCATAATGTTCATCCATTCTCAGATTCGGCAACTTTATCGGATGATCCTAGAAAGTTGTTTCACTTAGAAGTCATCAAATCAACCTTAGAGAAGTTATGTGATGTATTCTATCCCGTTGCTGGACCTGCAGAATCTAAATTTGTACTCATCCGCTTTAACTCACTTCAAACCAAGAAGAACTTTAGGAAGAACACAAGATTAGATAGAGGTGTCTTCACTCACACTTCAGGATCCAGCAGAACCAATCTCCTTGTCTTCAACCTTGAAACCATCGCACCATTAAGACCCAAGATGTCCAGTCTCCTTGTCACTCTCACTGGACTCCCTCCCAATCTTCGATCAAGAAACTTCACTGAAAGATTACTTCAAAGCTTGGGTGCTCATCAACCCAATGATTTTAATTATATAGACACATCAACTCTTCCAGTTTTTCTTGAATTCACTCTCACTAATCCTGTATATCCCGACTACCAATTCAACCCTTCAATTGAGTCACGAGGTTCAGGAATAGGTCGAAAAGAAGCTGAGGGCTATAAAGATGAAAAGTCGGGCTCTGAAGATGAGAGAAGATTGAGAGAATGGAAATCAATTGATGATTCCCAATCTGACTATCCTGTATGTGAAAGCTCAGGTTTGGATAGCGGTGATGAGATGAGTTTGAAGATGAAAGTCAAAATGAAAACTCTAAGAAAGAAAGCCTTCAAATCCATCTCGTCTAGAAAAAGGACTCGAAAAATAGTTTCGTTACCCAAGATAGCTTGGAAATTCATGAACACCGATACTGAGGTTAATAGTATGAAAGGGGAGGAAGCGGATGTAGACGAACCTGGAACTTCATTACCAAATCAATTTAATAAAAAACGAAGACGATTAAACTCAATCGAAACTTTAGTTTCAAAGTTACCTAATACAACACTTGAAATCTTTCCAACAAAGGTGATTTATGATTCTAAAGTAGATAGACCAAAAATGGCTAGATTACGTCTTTCATTGAAAAGACCTTTAACAATTGAAAAATCAGATGAGTTTGTTAAAAGGGTTAAATTGATGAAGGGTATAGATTAAAAGACTAAACCGAATCAGGTCAAACTTTTTCTTCATCTTATCTTCAGTTTGTTTTTGTTTTAAGATTGAGTTTCTTTCCTTTCTCTCTATCTCTCTTTATCATCTTGAGATCTTAAGTTTTTTTTATATTCTCATTTATTTGATGAATTCCTTTCGATTGATGTCTTGTATTAAAAAAAATCTTAACTCTACATTTCTTTGTACCATTAGTTTCTTCTTGATAAAAAATAAATTTATCAGATAATCAGATGTCAAATTTAAACGATCAAGATTTATTGATCTATACTGCACTAAGAAGATTTCTGTCAATCAGATATCGGTAGTGGACGGGAAACCAAAAAATTGAACAGAAAAGTTGAGTAAATTTTGAATAAACTTGAGACTACGAGTACATCATAAAAATCGAGACTTGTGAAACTTTTGTTTTGGCTTTATCTTGTGTATTCTTGTTATGTTCAGTTGAGTGTGACAAGAAAGAAAAAATGAGATTGAAAATTGCATGGACGCTTTTTACCCCAGATGAGATATGGGACGAACACAAAACTGTAGAAACTTTTAAATCTGGTTCTTGACACGACATCAGCCTCTGATAGGCTATAGCAGGTGTCGTATTTGCCCTTCTTCTTGCCCGTCTTTTCAGAGCTGTTGTACCACTTCCCTTCCTCCATTCACCTTTCACATACACCACGGGGCGGCTGGCAGGTGAGCATCAGGTGAAATGGTCCTCTGCCAAAAAGTCCCAGGCTCTCCACCTGATGCCACACTGATTTAATTTCAGGTGAAACTCAGGGCGGCCAACACCTGATGTGATTACACATCCACAAGGCGAATGCTCACCCTTCCATTATACAAGGATTCTCACCTGTTGATCAGGTGAAAATACTCATATGATGTGTTAGAGATGATAAAACATAAATATGTGTCTGATGGAAATTGAACCCATGACACCAGAAGAACTGGGACACATACCAAAGTGTTAGCTTTACCAATAGGCTACAGACACTTGTGATGCCAATAGTGTCACTGGAGTCCATAGATGGTTCTACATTTCCCATTGACATCCGAACCCACAAATTGAGTGATATGACTAAATCATACAAAAATTTAAAAGATATGATACAAAGAACCCAAGTTGTGAATGAGATTGATCAAATGCTCATTTGGATGCTGAGCACCTGGAATCCAGGCCGTCCTCAGACAAATTGACTCACCTGCCAACCAGCTAGTAAACCACGTCAGTGGAACATGAATCTTTTTGGGGATGTGACCGCCAGGTGACGGCCTGGGTGAGGGCCACCTGACCTCACCCACGTTCATGTCACCTAGAAATGCCCTTTTTTCCCGGGCTCTCCACCTGAGGCCACACTGATTTGATTTCAGGTGGGCTCAGTTTAAAGTCACCCCGTGGTGTAGGTATCACACTATCTCAATGTTCCTCGCGCACTTCAAGTGTACCGATTTCTTACGAGCCCATCTCAGCCTTGATGAATTGTACTTGATGACTCTACAACATATCTCTTGATCCGGTTCCTAGGGATTGGAGTGAATCGAGTCAGGCTAAGTTGGCTTTGTACATAAACTCTTGCTGTGTTTTGTGAAGGTCGCGTGCCTTCCTTTGAAGCAGATCTTACTAATCTTATAATGGTTTTGAGCACAGCCATTTTGAATTTTTCTCTTTACCTTTTCTTAATTTCATTTTGCTTTATCCTCTTGTTTCCTATCATTTGACATGTTTTCATTCAATATCTTCATATCCTCTGATTCATCATCCACCGTTTTATCCTTTCTAGTAGTCAAAAACTATATAATCTTTATTTTTTCGCAGTCTGAACAGAAAACACCATAGAAGATTTACCCAATCCCAAGGTGCCAATCCTATTTCAAGTCAAATACCTAACCGATGGTATTTTTAGCCAGAACCATCTTCAAGTAAAGATCCTTCAGTGAGTTATGTGTACCTCAAGCGGAGATTACGATGGTGAAGAACTACAAGGAAAGATTTGTTTATTTCTCCAACGACAGCTCAACTATGTTACATGAATCTTTGGATGATTGTCGTAGCAAAATGTCTTGACAAGGAAGTTGATTGAGATTAAGACAAGTTACAATATTATGGGTTTTGAGATTAGGATATGGGATTACATGATACAGTGATACATAAAATGTGAGTTTTAGTTCCGAGAACTTGCAAAGGAAAGTGATTGATCAAGCAGTTGAAGTGCCACAACAAGAAGAGGAAAATTGAAAATGTCAAAAGTAAGAATGAAGAATTCAAGTAAATTAATCTTAAGCACTGCAAACCAAATTAAATTAAATCAAAAATCATTCTCAACTTCAATTCATCAAAATCAACAACAAAACAAATTTAATCAATTTCAATTTCAACCACAACCACAACAACAAAATTCAAATTATCAAGATCCATTTAGATCTAATCAAGAACCATCAAGGTATCAGCAGCAATCAAATTATCAGCAACAGCCAAGATATCAGCAACAGCCAAATTATCAACAACATTCAAATTATCAACAACATCCAAATTATCAACAACATCCAAATTATCAACAACATTCCAATTATCAACAACATCAGTCTTTCCAAAATCAAAATCAACCTTATCACTTTCAAGGACCTTATCATCAATTCCAACCAAAACCATCCCATTCATCTTATCAACCAAACAACCCAATCCAAACTTTTCAAGCACAAGAAAACCGACAACAAAACCGATCACAACCCTCATCATTCCCAAACCAACCTACACCATCTACATCAAAACCCACGATAAGAAATCATGATCATCGAACGAATTCAAGAAAAAAAGATGAAGAGAAGAAATTAAGAAGAGCAGGAATTTTACCTGATTTTATAAAACCAAAATTAAAGAATAATATCATCATTAGTAAAGCTGCACAAGAAAAGAAAGCTAAAAAATTATTATTATTAGAATCAAGAGAGAAAAATAAAGAAAGTTTAAATGAAAATAAGAATTTAAAGAAAAAAAATCAATTGGCTATTGGATCAATCATGACAGTTTCTCAACTTTCAAATTTAACTAATCAAAAATTAAGTAAGAATGTTTTTTTCTTGAAAAAAGAATCTGATTCATTTTTTTCAAAAAAAATTCTCAATAAATCTTACTTTTCTTTCTTTCTTCATAGGTAAATTACAATCACTTATGAAATCATTAGGTTTAACAGATACAAGACCAGATCGAATTTTAACTTCAGATGATTCAGCATATTTAGCATTAGAGTCAGGTTACGAACCAATTATAAATGATTCATTAGCATTTGATATTTATCCAGATCCAATATCAAATGATTCATCTAATCTACCATTAAGACCTCCAATAGTTTGTATAATGGGACATGTGGATCATGGAAAGACAACTTTATTAGATTCATTAAGATCATCTTCAATTGCAAATCATGAAGCTGGTGGGATTACTCAACATATCGGTGCCTTTGAAGTTTTGGTTTCTGATTTAACTAAACTTAAACAATCTAAAAACAATCAAGATGAAATCCAAAAAGAAGAAGAAGATGAGACAACACCTAAAACGATCACTTTTTTAGATACACCTGGACATGCTGCATTTAGTTCGATGAGAAGTAGAGGAGTCTTAACCACAGATTTGGCTATCATTGTAGTAGCAGCAGATGATGGAGTTAAACCTCAAACATTAGAAGTGATCGAATTAGTTAAACAAACTGATATTGGAATCATCGTGGTGATTACGAAATGTGATAAACCATCAATAGATTTACATCGAACGAAATCGATGATATATGAAGCCGGTCTCGAAATTGAAGATTTAGGTGGCGAAATTCCATGTGTGGAAGTCTCTGCGATCAATAAGAAAGGATTAGATCAATTAGCAGAAACGATAATTGCAGTAGCAGAAGTGAGAGAGTTAAGAGCAGAACTTGAAGGGGTCAGATTTGAAGGTAGAGTGATCGAATCGGATGTTGGAAGAGAAAGAGGAAATGTGGCAACAGTGATCGGATTGAGAGGGGTTTTGAAAATTGGAACTGATCTTATTGCTGGTACTTCTTATGGTCGTGCACGTCAATTGATTTCAGTTTCTGGTGAACCGATCCAATTACTTAAACCAGGTCAACCAGCACTAGTAACTGGATGGAAACAATTACCCGAAGCTGGTAGTTTGGTCTTAGGAGTCGAAACGGAAGATCAAGCAAAGAGAGCATATGAAAATAGGATCAGAAGAGAAGAATCTAGAAAGTTAATTGAAGAGATTGAAGTGGTCAATGAGAAAAGAGCGAATGCTAAAGAGATTTTTGAAAATAAGAAATCTGAATTGGTTGGACTTGATAGACGTGCTAGATGGCAACATTTACGTGAAAGAGAAAAATCAGAGATGATTGCTGAAGCTAAAGCTAAAGGAGAATCAGAATTAGAATTAGAACATGAGTTAAGGATCATCACTAAAGCTGATTTTACAGGAACGGTTGAAGCGTTAAAAACTGCATTAGGTGGACTTGGGAATGAAACTGTAAGGGTTAAGATTGTGAGTAGTGGAGTAGGAAATGTAACGGAAAGTGATGTAGGAATGGCAGTAGCTTCTAAAGGAATGATTATTGGATTTAATGTTGGAATCGATCGAGCGGCATTTATTCCGATGGGAACTCATAAGATTGAATGTAAAACTGAAAGTGTGATTTATAGATTAGTAGAACATGTGACGAAGAAATTGATTGAGATGTTACCTAAGCGGTTTGAAGAAAGAGTAGTGGGAGAAGCTACGATTGCTGAAGTCTTTGAAATCACTGTTAAAGGTCGGATTACTAAGAAAGTAGCTGGATGTAAGGTTATGAATGGTGAAATCAAAAAGAAAGATGGGGTTAGGATCATGAGAGGGATGGAAATCATTTGGGAAGGTTTGAATTTTTTTCTTCTCAGTTTGGTTCAGTTGTCATTCTGATTTTGATTAAAATTTGATCTTGTTTCATATGAATAGGAAATCTTGAACAACTTAAACATGGAAAAAAAGAAGAAAAATCGATTTCTAAAGGTAAAGAATGTGGAATTGAATTTGGAAATGGGTTTGATGAGTTTAGAGTTGGTGATAAAGTTTTGGGAGTTGAAAAGTTTGAAGTGGTTAGAAGTTTGAGTGATGGGTTATGATCAAATCAATAGAGACTAGAGTCCAAGAAAGGAATAGATTAGAGTTGTTTTTCTGTAAATTGGTCTAGGGGTACAAAATAGATTGAAATGACTACTCAGCAGAACAGATAGGATTTTTTCAATTATGATCACTCTTGGCCTTCGAGCTTTTTTACAAAGTATCAAAAGAGCAAAAAGATTACCAAATATAAATCAAGACTTGACACTAATAGGGAATGAGACAAATGAGTTGAGGGTTTTATACTTTCTGTTGATAAGATTGTGTTTTTGAACGAGCTTCTTTAATACACAGATGGTCAAACATGGAGAAAAGTAAAAGTTTCTTTTTGTGACTTGGGGTAGATGATGGACTGATAATCCTGATTCGTAATTTCAGGTCTATGCACTGGTTCTTTCAGAATTAAATAATCAAAAAAGGTGCTTCAAACTAGAGTCTGAGGAGAATGGGTTATGTTAGATATATGAAGTTAGGAGAAAAAAGAGTGTATAAGGAATCAAGGATGTTTGTTTTCAAAATCAAATGATCATAATTCCATCTCTTGCATTCAGACAAATGGAGCATCTGAGAGACTTAATTCCAACTCTGAAATGCTTATGAAGAATTGGGTCCATCACATCATCAGATTCATACCTGTCCAAAGTTTTCTGTGAGAGGAAGATGTATTATAGCGCTGTATGAGGCTGCATCTTTGGAATATTTACAGATCAAGTGGCGCAACAAACACGCCATGAATGATGAGGGGCTTACTTTAGCTCAAGAGCAAGTCTGTCAGCCCTGAGTACTAACCAGTAGTACCAATGGGCAACGTATAATAATTGATAAGCATAAAAACAACAATTACAACTCATGGCTCAGTTTCAGGAGTCAAGTACATATGATTTTGCATATGTAACATGTGCAAAACTTACATAAAAGAGTGTGCAATAGCCAAACCGCTCCAAAATGCAATGAAATTTGACCCAATTTCATTGCGTTGCAGAGTGGCCGCTATGAGTTGCTCCGCACTCAAATTGCTACGTATGGAAAAAAGAATTAAAAAGTTTTGGAGCGGAGAAAGCACAATTGCTATATTTCGCGCTATATCACAATATTCTGCGCTATATTGTGATATTTCGGACCCAAAGCGTTGACAGATTTTGTTGTGATTGCTCCGCTATGGAAATCCCAACGTTTTGGCTTCAGTGCTGAGGCTCCGCTATGAATTGCAGAGGTCATAGCAGACCACGGAACCGCTCCGAAAACACTCCAAAAACGCTCCAAAACTGCTATTTCAAGCAGAGCGGTTTGGGTATTGGAGTGTGTACGTACTAGGGCTGCGACCCGGTCCCGGACCCGCCCGCCTGACCTTGCCAAAGCATATTGTCAGAGCTGGCAGTACGCGCCCCGGGGCAATCAAACCTAACATGGTGAGACTGACAATATGCCCTCGGGCGCCTCGGGCGCCCGGCCGGACCGGGGTGCCGACCCCTTTCCCATCAAATCTCACGCTAATCAAATTTGGGAGATCTCCGTCTCACATTTTGGTGTCATGCCCTCTCTCTCCACCACTGTCACCCGCTCTTCCCACCTTTGTGCTATCATGTCATCCACTTCCTCGCTCGCTCCCTCCGATTCCATCTCTGAGGTCTCTTCTGATACCACCTCGACCGCACGCTCATCTTGGGTGTGGACTTACTTCGTAACCGAAAGCGTCGACGGCGTCATGAAGAACGTGTGCCGAGCTCAACAAGGATTTGTCGACGCAACCAATCCCATCGAGGTCGATCCGGATGCGCCTGGGACTGCGATCTGCAACAAGCCTCTTGCAATTGACAAGCATGGGAGTACAAAGTCGATGATCCGACATCTCGATTGCTACCATCATATTGTAGTACCAGTTCAAACTGATCAACCGACCGTGGCTGCCTTCTACATTGATGGAGAGCCTGTCAAAGTAAGTACTTTCCGTCCATTCATTTCTCTCTTTGTTTTTGATTTCATTTTGTTAATGTTTTGGTTCTTTGCTTTAGGTCAGACCTCTCAACAGAGCCAACCTCAAGCAAGCTCTGGTCCGCATGGTTGTCAACCAAGAGGTCCTGATCAACTTTGTCAATGCAAAAGAGTTCCGAGAGATCATCAACATGATCAATTCTACGGCTTTCACCCTCTTATCCAAACGAACCGCGATCACCAATGCAATATTGGACAGTTTTTGATTTCCTCGAACCAAGATCATCAACATGCTCTCCTCCGTTGCTCACATTTCCATCACGTGTGATGGTTGGACCTCTCCGACGAACGTCTCGATGCTTGGTGTCACTGCCCACTGGATCACCGACGACTTCAATCTCCGTGGTATTACTCTGGCTTTGAAGCCCATCAAAGGACGCCACACTGGAACCAATCTAGCTTCACTTCTCAAAACCGTTCTGGACTCCTTTCATCTCACTGATTGCCTCTACTGTATCACCGCTGACAACGCTTCACACAATACCACCATGGGCCAACACCTCTCGACCTTGATCCCTCATTTTGACTCTTCCGAGCACCTTCATGGGTGCGTAGCACACGTCATCAACCTAGTCGCTAAAGCGGGTATGGCGGTCTTTGACCGAAAGCCGCCTGCGCCTATAAACGCCCTGGATCCCGCCATACCACAGTCTCAGTCTTCCTTTCCGTTGTTTATCAAGCTAACCTCTCACTTAGAGTTAAGTAGTGTCCTCACCAGAATCAGAGGCTTCCACAAAAAAATCAAGCATAGTAGTCAGCTCAAGACCTCACTTGACAACGCCATCGCCAGCTGCCCCACTTTGGAACGCAAGGTTGGACTTGTACATGAGGTATCCACCCGCTGGTCATCCACTCACTCATCTCTCGCTCGATTCGTTGAGCTCCGAGTGGTCTTGGAATACCAATTCAACTGTAACCCAGCACTCGAGCCTTTCAAGCTGGACTGCAATGAATGAATCCTGGTAGAAAACCTAGTCCAGTTCTTAGGTCCCCTTGCAACTGTGTCCAAAACAATGGAAGGGCATTTATACCCCACTTTTTCTCTTGTCATGCCTGACTATCAATGGCTTGTTGATTGGCTTGAAAAGGTATGTTTTTTTTTCTCTCATTTTTTCCATCCTTTCATTTGATGACTAGTCTAGTTACTAATATCTTGTACCTTATTTGAATCTTGATAGGCCTGGGCTGATTCCAAGTGTAAGGAATTAAAGGTGGCAATCATGCCAATGATCAAGAAGCTTATTCAGTATCAGACGGCTGCCGAGACAAAACCGGTCTACATCTGTTCAGCAATCCTCGACCCCCGTCTCAAACTTACTGCAATCAAACCCCAAACCTTGTAATCGCTTGGTTGGGGACCCGATGATCTAGTCATATACTTTACTTCACAAGCCACCAAATTCAAGCCTGCTCCCGACCTTGACATTGAGGTAGTCGAACCTCAAGAAACTCTCAGCTTTGATCAACCTCAACATTACATCAAGAGGCGCAAGACAGTCCCGATCAAAGACAAAGTCAGGGAATACCTGACTGCCCCTCAAGAGGACGAGTCGCAAAAGCCCCTTGTATACTGGGAGACCTCTGGACGACACTGGCCCAACTTAGCTCGCATGGCGAGGGCCATGCTCGCAGTTCCTGCGACAAGTGCTCCAACTGAGCGCTTGTTTTCTAATGCCTTGAGAGTCATGAGTGATCACCGTGCCGCTTTTAGTCCCACCAATCTCGAGGCTCAGGTTTGCCTCAAGAGTTGGAACAACATATTATGATTGACTCAACATTGACTCTCTTTTTCATATTTGTTTTTTAGTTATAAACTCTTAAGTAGTCTATTAATTAGAAACCTCCTATGCCTATACCTTTTTATACATGAGAATCAGATTGTTTAGCCTTGGAAATGCTTTGAAATACAAATTATCCCCTTTCACCAAGATTTTTGTGCCCCCATTTGAGTATTTCAGTGAGTTTTTTGTGCCCTCATTTGAGTCTGGCCCTGCCTGGCTCCAGGGCCTAACATTCAGGGCGTGCCTGGTTGGCCCTGAGCGATTTTGAGAGGCTCTCGGGTCTATCCAGAGCCGGGCAACGCCCCAGGGCGGCCCCGGGGCCACCAGGTCCGGGTCGCAGCCCTAGTACGTACACAACTTTTATGTGAACCAAAACTACATATATTTCACAGCCGTAACAAGGTTGTAACAAATGAAATATATGTTTAAACAGTTAATAACAATATAACTGTAATAACCTAACCACACAACCACAGATTGTGCGCACTTCTAGTGTAAAGGTTCTCAAGGTTTAGAGTATATAAACCCTGAGAATCCACTCCTCCTGATCAGATCATCACATTATTATTCAACAACTTTACAAATAACTCATATCAGTTTTTTTAGAACTTTTAAACTTTGTCTAAACTTCTACAAACTTTAAAAGCTTGATTCTAAAGAACTCTGAATTATCAACCTTGTGTCTTGTTGACTGTTGTGTGTTTACATCCAACCTTGTTTCTCCCTGATTAGACACCATAATCAGTGAAATTAGTAATATCCATCAGGTGGGATTACTTGTAAGGAAGTAGTCCTTGAGTAAGGCTTATATCAGATTTGGGATTAATCTGATATAAGAAACTCTAAACCTGCGGGGAACCTCTATTAGTCAGAGTATAAAGTTGCCGGTGTTAAGACAGACTTTAACACTACTATTGATCATTCTGTGTCAGAAGTGAATCAATTTGGGATTGAGAACTGTGTATCAGTTGCTCTCATCTCTAATTATTGTAATAGACAATAATCAATCCAAAATCCTTGGGCAAAATGTCTTGTTCAAAGGTCACCTAACTGGAGTCTTTACTTGTGTAATTCAAGTAAAGCTCTTTTGCCCAAGTCTTGTTGCATTCATACTTGTGGATAGCAATCCCCACGAGTTTAGTAGAAGTCTTACCAACTTCTACCACCTTTTTTATTGACTCTACTAGCCAGACAGAAGCTAGTAGGCTCACAAAGTCCTTCAGCAGATTTGCCGGCCATACTTAGTTTTGATGGTCACCACAGGTTGATCAAGACCGCCTCAATTGGTGCGCTCATCACATTCGTTGTTGTGGAACTCACACTAATCTGGTTCACATAGGGTTTAATATTATTCAACCCTGATAAGCATAGAGCTGGTGCTTTGGGTGATGTTGGACAATTTAAGGACGTCTGCGGAATGACCGCACAGAAGCTGATGACAAGATGACAAATGAAGTTGCTATGTTCATACTTAAAATCTGGTTTCAATTTCAATACACACTATTTGGAGTTTTCAGGACCCCGGCAAAGTCCCAGCAAGCCGGGTTATCGAAGATTGCTTTTTTTGCCTTTTTCATACCCAAAAAAAGATTGATTTTTGTTGAAATTTCCGGTTTCATACGTCTTTCACCTCTACGCTTTTGAGGGTCCTGGAGGCGTGGTCAACCAAAATTTGGTTTTCATACCTCTCAGACCTCCACATTTTGGAATGTGTTTTTGGGCAATTTAAAGAACAATTAAAATGCTGTTTTAGTCCAAAGCCACAAGATCATACAGCTAAGATTCATCATTGGTTGCTTCTGGGCACGTAACTGGGTCAAGGCTTCTTCAACGCCACTGCCACAAAATAAATTGACAACACCTCAAGATTCATACACTTTTGACATCCATGTCTAATTTCACAGATTTTGGGGATTTTGAAATTCATACTTCCACATAATGGTAACTTACTGTAGGAGGCACAACACAGGTGGCATTTGTCCATGTTTACGACTAATGCTGTCCCGGGAAGTACCGTCGCATGAAACTCCAAAATGTCTTGTAATATCAGAATAAACTATAAGGCACTCAGTAAATCTGCAAACAGGCATTTACCAAGATAGATTACACAGCTTAGACCAGGATTAAACCTTGAGAACAGCCTTGATACGCCCTGGCTGAGAATGACCATGACATCTGGTCTTAGGATGACTTCAGTCATAACTAGTCCTGAGTATAATGAACAGATATCACAAGGCGTTTCATCAAGAACCCAATAAAAATAGGACCTTGAGATTTCTTGAGGAAATTCTCCTCAGTCGAATTTTATTCATAAATCCTCTGTTACAATTGAAGAAATTTAACATTCATTAATTTACTTTAACAAAACTTGTCTCAAAAGCTTTTGACTACAATCTAACAAGAAATTAAATTAATACACAAATTTTCCAAAAAATCAAAAATCTTTTCAAGAAAGGAATATAAATCATTTCAACAATATGAAGCTACTCAAGATCAACCTATTCAATCAAATCATCCATATCCTAATTCAAAATATTCTCCATCATTTTTATTCAATATTTCCTCTATCCCTCTTTCATCATCACCCACAAAGTCTACACGTATGGATCTCCTTGCAAGGGCAGCAGCTGGTCTCCAAGCAGCGGCCCCTTCAAGGGAAGCTGATGCTGTCAACAGATCCAAAACCCAAACCTCCAGTGGACCAACCAAACAAGGAGCTGGCTCCCAAACCAGAAGGCACAACCAATCAGGAGGCTTTATGCCAACTCAGACCCAAACAGATGATCAGGACAATATTGTGAGGTAATATTTGAATAGAGGCAATAGTAAGCTCCACAAGCAATTCAGGTCACATAGTTAAAGAGACAAACTAACCTTTATACTAAATCTTTTGAATAGATTCCATCAGTGATAATAACCCAACAAAAAAATTACCTCAAACGTCCACATAGACCTGAGCTTGTTAATGAGCACAACCACAAGTAATTCACCTCCCCCTATATCTTTACCAAAGATAAAGGAGGTTCAAGGCACTCCATTTTGACACCAAGGGATCCTTGGAGAGGCAAAAGAGTACTGTAAACTCAACAAGATTGAACACATCACAAGCCTTTTTTCACAGTATGCCAAGTCAATCAAAGAGAAGGTGTCAACAGACAAGGAAGTGATTGATCTGACCACAAAAAAAATCAGAATCACTTACTACTAGTCAGCCAGATCCCCTCTCAACAGCATCTGTCTTTACTCAAGGTGTAATTCAATTCAATTTTTCTCAGCCACCTAGCTCCAACCATTTAGGTTTACCCTCCTTCTTCCACAAAGTAATGACTGAGTTACAAGGAACTCTTCTTCTGACAATATTCAACAAATCTTGGCAGCAAGCTGCAAGTGATAATCATGTAGATTATCAGAAGACAGACCAAGAGAATCATACTTACCAAGGTTTTCCTTATGCAGGCAAATGGTCTCAATCAAAATCAGATTGGACTGAAAACATGGAAGAAGAATTCATCACTGCCTGATCAACCTATGGATTTCCTGATCTGACAAATTCCTTTGAAACCCACAAGAAGAAAGTCAACTTGAAAGCTAAGGAACGGGAATCTTGGGTGGTAGCGTTCACTTACAACTTATTGATCAGGAAAGCCACCTTTTCTTTCAGGAATACTATCAGTACCCAATCCAGCCATAGAACTTTTAGGATTAGTCAACACAATGTATTACAATGTCCAAGCAAATGGAGATCTGACTTGTTGTGATAAAACTTACAAGAAGGGAGGTGAAAAGGAAGGAAAGAGTCTGTATCAAGACTTACCATCAGTAACATCCTCCTACCATAACCATTACCAATCTACTGCAGCTTCTGGTCTGCACAGAAACTATAACAAAAGACAACCAGGAAGAAGTAACAGAGGGTATCAGGGCAAAAATTATTACAATAGGAAGCCTTTTGGGAATAAACATAAAGGAAAGGATGAAGCAAAAGAGTAGGTTACAGTTACTTGTGATACTTTCATTTATGATATCCCGCTCCTTCATCATCTTCTTGGATTTCCTCTTCACCTTGTAAATACGGTTCTTGACTCATTAATTGATTTCTCCCCACTTCCTTTCAAATTTGACCTATCCCCTTGTGTAAAAACCCTTTTAATCATCTCACTTGCAATGAATGCTTAATTGTGCCGCAGAATCATTGAAAAGGAAAGTCTAAACTCACCTGAAATACCAGACTCACCAGACCCAAATATAGTGGACTCATCCAAACCAACAATGGAAGTGACGGACAGAACTATCTTGGTAGGTGAAATATCACACATATCAAACAACTATAAAGGTCTAGTTAGATCAGTCAAATTCACTAAAGAGGGGTGAGAGTGTTGGACAAAAAGATCTGGCCAACTGTAATGTTGTGCAAAATGAATATTGCAGAATGGTCCAAGGCATTAAAGAATGCAAACATCTATGAAAATACAAAGATCTCATCATAGGCTTTCTTGAAGGGTTCAACCATAGGGTTCTGTGGCACGTACTAGGTGATTACCATTGGTTTACACCACCAATTCCAAGTGGTCTAGATTCTCCAAAGAGAAAATCAAAAAGAACATGGAGAATATTTGGCCCATTCACACATGAAGAAGTTTACCAAAGGTGTGGAATTTTCAGAACCCATCCAATGGGTGTGGTGGTGAATGGGTATGGCTCAGTAAGACCAATCAACAACCTCTCCTTTTAAAACCATGGGGTGCGAAAACGCAAAGGCTGGGGGAATTCAACTCTTGCAAATGAAAGCTTTAAAAAACGCACTTTGCCCAGTAGCAGCGGTAAAACGGAGATTAGCTAGTGGAAATTACCCCAACACGACCTTATTCAGCTTTGAAGAAGAAGGGAAATGCATCTCTATAACAAACGGCTGGTTATAAGCTCATGCCAAAAGGTATGGGAAGAAAAAGGTTATTTAGGGTTGACAGGACACTCATTCAGAGTGGGAGGCGCATCTTTAAGATTTGCATTACAAATACCACGATATTTGCAACATAGGCAGGTGGAAGTTGGAGGCATGGAGATTATATGTCAAACCATACACTGAAGATGACCTGTTAGAAATAAAGAGAATATTACAAGAAATGAATAATTTTTTTATATAGAATGAGATCCAAGGACACTAAATTTGGAAGAGAGGGTTTTTGGTTTTCAAGACTTAGGCTTTACAACTTGAGTGTAGGTAAAAGAAAACCTCATCGGCTGATTTGAATTCATCTTTGAATCTAAGGTTTTTGGATCCTCTCTAGTGTGTTCTTGAAACCTAGAGGAACTCCTATCGTATTCAACTTCATTCCTTGAGTATATCCGAATGTTGCTCAAAACTCCTCAGCTTATCATTGCTGGAAAACAAAGTAGTTCTGAGGCTCATCAGCTGCTCAACCGGAATACATACACCAGGGGGTAAAGTTCCTCGGCCTCGGACGGTTCTGAAAATGTGTTCAGAAATTTCGGTGAGAACACGTTTAGAATCGGTTCCAGTCACGAAAAATGTGAGATCGGTGACTGGAACCTGGATCGTACTGAAACGAACACGTGTGTCTCTCACACCGAAACAAATTCCGCCTCCACCCGGTATGAGGAACCGTCCGGAAGTCAGAAACGGTACGAATACCGTCTCTGACACGGAGATTCCAGTTGTTCATCCACTCCGTTCACATTCGGAAACGGAGCGAGACGATCTAACACCGTTATGTCATGGCCCAGCTGGAGGCGGCGTGGCTGGGCCATGACATAAGGGAGTTCGGAGATTTCCGTCGATGCCCTTCGCTGGGCTCGTTTGGAAACGCACTGAAACGATGCAATCCGTTCCGCCGTAGCCCAGCTGGAGGCGGAGTAGCTGGATTTACACATATTTTGAATGATCTCAAAGCCCTTGAAATCATATAAATAGCAGTCAATTTGGTGCATCATTTGCAGCTGACTGTTTTAAAGCATATACATATACATCTTTCCTCAGTCTTGTCTTTGAAACATTTTTTTTGGCTTCTATAATATTATTCCATCAATTTTGGATAGAAAAATTGATCATTTTTTGGTTAGAAAACTTCAACATAGTGCCTTGAATAAGTTGTGTGTGGAACAAGGTGCAGAAGTGATTATTCCACTTGCAATTATCAAGAACACATCACTCTCAAGACATGGATGCTGACCTTCCCACTGGTGAGTTCATTCCGTGGATTTACATCACGTATGAGATTAGCTGATAACTTCTTGCTCTTAGGCTTCACAAAGCATGTGGGACTGACTGGTAAAACAATGTATAGCTGTGGTCTTTGTGGTAATCGTGCCATGGCAGAATACAAAAACCACGTGAAGTCCGCAAGTCACCAGAAAAAAGTGGCAATTCGTAATCAAATATTGGAGAGAAGAGCAGCAAGAATTCAACCAGGCGCTGTCCCCTCAACTTCTCAATTACAAGAGCCACCACAATCATTACACACCCCACGTCACTCATTGCCTCCAAGTCAAAGAGACACTTTGCTGAGTCAAATTTCAACCCTTGGGTCATTGAGTCCCCCACGTTCCAGAGCTCTGTCATTGGAGAGACCATCACCAGGATCCTTCTCTAGTCCAAGGGAAAGGTCCACTGTGGTCTCCCTGAATTACCCTAATTTGGGTCAGATTAGATCAAGATCTTCATCTGTCAAAATGCAATCACCAGGACACTGCTCTATACAACAAGCAAGCGGTTCCCCACACTCTGTTCGAAGTCCCCCACGTTCCAGAGCTGTGTCATTGGAGAGACCATCACCAGGATCGTGCTCTAGTCCAAGGGAAAGGTCCACTTTGGTCTCCCTGAATTACCCTAATGTGGGTCAGATTAGATCAAGATCTTCATCTATCAAAATGCAATCACCAGGACACTGCTCTATACAACAGGCAAGCGGTTCCCCACACTCTGTTCAAATTCATGGTAGATCATCCTCAGTGGACATCCAATCACCTGGCCTCTTGTCTCTCCAAAGTAATAGACCTACCTCATTGGGACACTCCCCACAGTCTTTTGAAAACATTTCGCATTCATCCTCTTTTGAAATGCAATCACCTGGTGGTCCATTGATGCCAAGGGAAAGGACTGATTTCACTCCATCCAGGGATATCTATAATATGAGTCCACAAGCTATGGCACACAATGAGACTTCACTGGAAATGGGTATAAATGAGACTTCAAGTTCTGGCTCTGATATTGACTCATCAGATGAGAACCTTGAGAACCTTGTGGAGGAAGTGAATAAATATGACTTTGAAGATGAGGACGAAGATTGGGAAAGTGTGGTGTATGAGGGTCCAAGCATCAACAATCGTGGGATTACTCATCATGTGGAGCCGGCTGCTGGTCTGAGGAATGGCTGGTACCCCTTTGGAAAATTGGAGGTAATGTAATTTATTACCCAATCATATCTGATGGAAAGTTAAGCTTAGTGATCCTTTGTATTATTGTATTACATAGGACGTCATTTCTGCAATGGTTTATGGTTCTGCACGTAATCAGCTATCTCGCAGGCAATACGAGACAGTACGTAGTGCAGTGAGCCTGGCTGGCCTCAAACTTCCCACTTACAAAACCCTCAAGGCACTTTTGAAGCGGATCAAAAAGATATTGGGGCTTAATTTGGTATCTACCACAAGTCCTTTGAATAATAAATGTTATTCCTTGCCATTGAAGGAGCTTTTGAGATTGGTCAGCCAGTGCCCTTTACAAGTGCATCAAGTGAATTGTCTCTTGGTTTGTTGATATGTCATGCTCTATCTCTACTTGCAGGATTTAGCAAAGCCACATGTTTCTCAGAACTTGACCTTCTACCCTCAGGTATCAAAGGATGGTTTGGTCAAGGAGTTTTCTCATTGCGAAAAATGGCTAAATGGCTTCCAACCGCATCTGAGGGCCCCAATGGTCTACACCATGTTTGGTCATTTCTATCTCTATGAACCAGTCCAACTGATCTCAGGAGAATTAGCTGTACCAACTCATTTCTTTTATTTTGAAGACGATCTGGTAGCTAAATGCCTACCCCTGAAGCTAGTCAATCATAATCACCAAGGTGGAGTACCTCGGATGGAAATATCTCAGGAGGAAAGAGTTGAACGAAAGGTCAATATATCACACTTTAGGAATACCTTTGAGAACATCATTTTACCAGGCGGATATAATCTAAAGGCTTTGTATGGCAATACTTTATACCGTAAGCTATCTTAATAACTGGAATTCAGCTTGGTAACTTAGTTACTTTGCTTCACAGAATCATCTGGACATGGGACTTTTATCCAAATCTCATTGCCCAACCCATGGAGAACAAAAGCACATGGGAAGATTGTCAGGCATATGCCTTTGACTATGTATAGTGATGATACTTCGGGTTCCACATCAAAGCGTTTCAATAAGCATATGTGCTACTACTTCACATATTCCGGGTTGCCATCCAAATTGGCAAATTTGGAATACAACATCCACTGGCTATCTGCTTCCACCACAGCTCATGCTCTAGAATTAGGAGATAACATAATTGACCAGTTGAAGTGAGTAAATTTCATAGTGTTAATTGCCAATGCCTAACAGTGTATTCTTCTCCCATTTACAGCTCGTTGTCTCGAGAAGGAGGGCACGCATATGATGCTAGCATTCAAAAGGATGTATTGGTGGTAGCAGTAGAGCTGGCTCATCTTGGGGACTCCCCCATGCATGCAGAAGTTTCAAATACTAACAACCCAGGAACCAGCTTGCACCCCTGCAGGGTCTGTCATCTTGGAGCCGATTCGAAAGCTTTAAAGCAGGAGGAAGGGTTCATTTATTCTTTTGCAGGAATCAACTGTGACGGGGAGATGGTACAAGAGATTTTGTCTCCCAAAATGTTTAATAGAATCGCTAATTTGTTTTGATATTCCAGATTCAAGGGATTCAACGTGATTGGCATGAAACAAAAAGAGTGACTGAAATGATATGGAAGGATTCTTTGAAACCCAATATGGTGTCTAAGGTGGATGCAATCCAAAAGGCCTTTGGACTGAAGGACACTATGTTGCAACCTTTCATTGAAGATGTGAGAAAAGTTCAACGTCAGCATAATCAAAACGAGGTAAATATCATGGGTTGCGACTTTGAGAACAGGCTAGGCAACCGCATGTTCAATCCATTTTTCAGACTGGATGGTAAGCATTGCTTTTGCCTAGGAAATTGGACTCTTTGCTGAACACAAGTCTGCGCGACAGGATTTGATGGTCACAAAGACACACCCGTTGAGGTGCTTCATGTCATCCTGTTAGGTGTAGTAAAGTATTTGTACAGAGATGCTATCCACAAAATACCAAAAACACAACTACCAACCTTGATATCAAAATGGAAAGCATTCAATACATCAGGCCTGAATATACAGCAGCTACAACCAACCAGGCTTGTTCATAGTGCTCTATCTCTAACTGGGAAAGAATTCCGCATTGTGGCCCAGGGTGCCCCATTTGTCCTTTTTGAATGGCTCAGTGCAGAAGAGCGGGTGGTGTGGACTCATCTAGGTCATATGTCATCAATGATATATCGACCTGAAATCAGGAACATGGACAAATATTGCTCCCATTTGGACCTACATATCAACCAGTTTCTTTGCAGTATGATCAAACTAAATGCACGTTGGGTGAATAAACCAAAATTGCACATGCTTACCCATTTAACATCAGCAATCAGGGATTTTGGACCACCTGTACTTTACATGACAGAGTCTTTTGAAAGCATCAATGTACTCACCAGAACAGCATCAATACATTCAAGCCGCCACAACCCTGGCCCACATCTGGCGGAAAGCTTTCAAAATGTTGAGGTTTCACGTCACTGTTTCAGCGGTGGCCTTATTTGGGATGATATTCATGGGCGGTGGACAAGGGGTGGCCATCATTTGGAGGCCCTTCTTGTAAATGAAGACATACTGGACAAGACTTTTGGTTTCAAACAACACCAGTGGGATCACATCTTGAGTAGAAGTGTGATACACTACACCCCAAGTTTACGACCATCCCAGCAATCTGCCACTGCTCATCAGTACTTATCATTGAATCACGCACAAATGCATAATGTGCAGACAGCAATACTAAAAAATAATCAGCAAGCAAAAGTGGGTGATTTTGTGGCTGTAAGTTGATATCTGCATTTTTGCTCCGTACCTGGCATATACAATGGTAGTGACCTATTGATTAATTCAACAGGTCTTGAGTCCACATCATGACCCACATCAATTTATTGGGCGCATCAGATCATTATGGTCACCCATAGATTCCACCAATGATCTCTTGTCTCATATACTTGTGCTAGATTGTGGGTCAACGTCATATAGCTGCCATCCGTACTATGGCATGCGCTCACTCCAAATAGAATCACGTAGTGTGTATGTCTACATTGATGTACGTAAACAAGCCATATTGAAGTACCCAATATTTTATTCACTGAGCTGACCCCTTTGTGTTATTACATGCGTTGAACCTCAGGAAGTAAGCTGCACAATTAATGTTCAGCATAACTGTCATGACTCTAACTGCCAGACTGAAGGTCCCAGTTCCACCTCTCTTTATTCAATTCGTCCAAATGTTCCACTGTCGGCCACTCATAAACATAACAACACCAATCTTTACATTATAAACAGTGCATCACTATTCAATGGAGAGGCCCATCACGAATGGGCCAATATACAACCTCAAAGAGTTTCACCTGAAATGTGGTCACAAGCAATCCACGTTGGGTTAGCGCGGTGGAAAGAAAGCCCAAGTAAGGCGACAAAGAAAAACACTTGAGAAAGGCAAAGGCATATATACCACGTAGAACTATGAGGCTTAAAGATGTTCATTACATGTTCAAAGACATCATTTCTGTCTGGGTTTTTTGAGCATTTATTGGGGCCATTTTAATTGACATTGTGAATCAAAAATAGTATTCCTCTTAATCAACTTTTTTTGCTCCTTATTTGTATACATTCTTACATTTAGGGACCATCTCAATACAAAGTAAGAGATAGAAATGTTTTTTTGTAATCAAGAGACAATCACACCACATTCATACTTCATATCCTTTCTCATGTATTTCTATTTGTTTCTTAGATCAAACCACTCATCATACTCCTCTCTAAATAACCAATTATATATATTTTTCACTGGAAATTAGACTTATCTTGATCAAGATCTCTACCAACACAGAAATAAAATGATTTGATCCTCCCCTTTCCTCAATTAAGATTTCTTCTTCTGTGAGCTTCATCCAATTCAACCCCAAAGTTAAAACAAATTCAAAAAAAAGGCAAGAAAAGAAGTCTTGTTACTTAAACAAACTGATTAGTATCTATAAGGTTGGAAAGGATTGAGTTCCATGGATTTAAATCAGTGATATGAAGTTTTTGGAAATCTGGATTGATTTCCATGGTTTTTGAAAGAAGTAGATCCAGACTTTATCAAATGATCAGATCAAGATCAGTGTTAATCAAACCAATCTCTTTGATCATGTGTCAAAAAGTTTCTCATCCACTTCTGTTTCACGCAAAAGTGAGACATGAATGAGATTAGGTGGGATCATCCTAGGTACATCTAATCGAATACCTGAACATATGTATGATGAAGGCGTTCAAAAATCAACGGTTTTACCTTTTTTATATAGACTTAAAGATAAATTAGTTCTTGGTACCTTGCTTCAATATCTGAAAAACTATGGTCAGAACGTGTTAAAGAATTTTTACCAGAAGACGAGCAAACTGAATTATTGATCTATGGACGTAAGATTGAAATCAAAAGAGCGAATTTGAAGACAAGATCAATCTTGATCACTTACAAAGAATTATGTGAAACTCCACTTGGACCGGCCGATTATCTGTTGATTGCTTCCACCTTCGAAAATATCTTGGTAGACCATTTACCCGTCTTTACGGGTTTGATGAAGAATGAAGGTAGGCCAAAATTCGAATGATCCTTAGTACTAAAACACATAATCGGTTAAATAATACAGTACCATCCCCGCCGAGCTAATGATAGGATAAAAAACGATTATCAGTTCATGAACTCGAAAAGATCAATTTGATCCAAACTCACAGTAATGACAAAATCAAACAATTCAGGTGATTTGTTACACATCTCAGCTGTCCAATACCTCAACTGACCCCCATCCTCTTCTGCAGTCAGATTCACATCTTCAGAAGACGAAGTAGTTGAATTAGAAGAGACTGAGTTAGCTCTAGAAAACCTTCTACGAAACGGATGGCGTGATCTTAAGGGATTGAAGAATTGAGGATATTCAGTTTTGATTGAATTTAGATCAAATCGTTTAGATCTTTTTAATTGTGAATCTACGTAGACCACTAATGGTTTTCTTTCAAGTTGGGTGTCTTCAGGATTAGGGGCTGATAAAGATGTGAATGGTTTGGAATCCATTAACCAGATCGCCAATTCTCGTGTAAGTCTGTTTGATCACACACACATACACACTAGATATAAGTCTATGCTGTGAGGAATTGAAGAATATGAGAAAAGCGACTAAACTTGATCAAATGATTATCCCAGGCTTTATCAAGATCGATTGGACATTTCCTTTGATTCTAGCGCGAGCAAGAGTCTTGCTCATCTCTCTTACACTGGTGGCAGTCTGAGCAAGTTGGCGAGTCAAGCTTTCAGCGTTTGAAGACGAAGAGACTGGTTTACTGAATCGTGAATCTTTTCTATGCGGTGAACGTGACTGATGATTGGGAAGGGCTGTTCAAGTTCACAGTATATTCACGTCAGAATCATATCCATTGATGACAGATGATCAAAAAAGAGACTTACATAGGTTTGAATCTAAATGAGAATGAACAAAGCAAGGACTAGGAAGACCAGCTTTATCAGTGAAAGGTGACATTCTTCTATTGGATCGATTGATAGTAGTAGGTAAAGTAGAATTAGATGAATTAGTTGAAGTATTGGATGAGATTGAGTTTGATCGATGATTACGTTTGATCCTACTTTGATGTAGATTTCGAGATTGATTGGTTTTTTAAGTGATAGATTGATCATTTGATTGAAGTTTTCTAATCTGGGAGAAAAAAAAATCAGATATAGATCAGTACTTGAGTTTATTTAGATTGAAGTTAAAGAAAAAATTAATGACTTGGTTTGAAGTTGACAAATGATTTTAAAGGCTTTAAAGATTCTAGCAGAGTTTGAAAGTGTGGTAAGATCTAGTGTTTGTTCTATCGGTGATGGCCATCGAAGTTCTTCTTCGAATGATAAGATTAATTCACAAAACAAAGTCACAAAACATTCAATTAGTTTCATGAGTGATTGAAGATAAAGAAAATGGATTTAAATGAAAAGGTTTGAATGTTGTTCGAATGGTCTGAACGATAAGTTGATGAATTGAATTTAATGAAATTAATTTTGATTGAGGTTCAAATTCGATGAATTTAAATGAATTATAATGTTTGAAAAATTTAAATAAATCATTTTGAAAGGTCTCTTCACTGGTTGATGAGCTGAATCAAACTCAAGTTGAAGTTGAACTGATGAGACGAGTTGTTGAAATGAATAAGAATGTCTTGAATGTCATGACTCTAAGATTTTGAGATGGATGAGAAGCCAAGAGGCAATATATCAGTTTTCTCAGGAATTTAATTTCTTCTGATCATGAATGAAGTGATTTAAGGAACAGACCTTTGCTTCTTGTGACCAAGATTGAAGTTGATGTTTGTTTGAGTGCAACATCTCGAAATTTTGCTAAGTTTTTTTTGAATTGATCCAATGGAATCCGGATCCAATTGTTGCTATTTATCTTTTTGAATGGCAAGAAAGCAATCTTGACAACCATTTCAAAACATTTGAAATGGTTGCGGACGTCGATTTTTAAATATCATCTTCCCTTCCTTGAGATGGTTGGGGACGTCGATTTTTCATTTTCTTCCTTTCTTTTTTCGATCTTTTTTTTTCTGCCCTCACCCTCCTTGCCTCAGATGCTTCCGAGTTCAGGTCAAAGATACCAAAGCCCTATTCGATCCAACTATGATCGATTTGCTTCGACAGAGAGAACACCAGCAGCAATCATTCCCAGGGCGCGCTTAGCCTCGGAAGCCCTTGGAATGGATAACCGGCACCCAACAACCCCCCACCTTCAACAGCACTCATCTCAAATGAGCCACGGGCCCATCCAAGACGATGAGCCTGATTATCGAGCTGTGCTAGACCACCCCAGCCTGACACCTAATCATTTGCAATCTGCAATGCGGCCTCAATCTTCAGTCCTCAATTCCGGGGAGGACCCAGTGGCAATTACCAACTTGATCACTACAATTGGGGGACAGTTTGGTCTGACTCCGACTCAACTTTGTCAAATAGACAAAGTCTTCCAGGTAAGTTCAAGTATAAATCAGTTGAACATATTTATACTGATCTTCATCTTCGCAGCAACCCGATGATCTCACTCGTCAAATAGCTTCACTGTGCTATTTGACATCCCAGATTTCAAATGCTCAACAGTCCTCATTTGAATCTCCGGGACTGATGAATCAACAGTCCAACGAGGTCTCCAGAAATCAATCGCCAGAACCTACACGTGAATGGAAAGGTGAAGAAACTGTCCGAGTAAGTGTAATATTATGGCTACATCCTTGTTACATATACTAACAACCATGTAGGCATTCATACGTGAGACAATCAAGGAACTCCTGATGAAGCCTTTGATCCAGGCATATTCAACTGCCAATGCAATTCGGAATGATGTTACTGTAGATTCTCTTGAGAATCTCGTGATTGTAAGTCACCATTATCCTCACTTATACAATCAGCTCTTCCACAACTGACCCTTAACATCAATGAGTTCTTCCATATAGGAACAGCTCATGAAACCCAACACTACGGTTAGAGACCGTGATTTGCCACCACGCTTTCGCTCAAACGATCTGGCAGCGGAAATTCCAGTGCGAAAGGTTATCAAAGAAATCGCCAAATCAGAGAAGAGCAAGTTTCAAAATGGGGTGAGTTTTTTCAACTCCAACATCATTACTTCAAATTCCTTATGTCCAATTTGAACACAGCTCCTTGAAAATATCAAAGACCCAAAAATCAACACCTTGGTTCCAACACTGTTCAAAGTTTACTTTGAGCTAGGTCGCACTCGAGGACCCAAAAACCAGACCACCAGCAAAGACATGATCTGGAACGCCTTGGATATTGCTGACAAATCCAGAATTGCACTCCTGGTGAGTTTTTAAAAAGCCAAAAAAATAATCCACCCCCATAGACTAATTCTTATTGTCTGATATAGCGCCTGGAAGGCACCATCTATCACCTTTCAGCAAAGAATTCAACCGAGCCACGCACTTCTGAAAAAGAAAAAGTGGAACGCTCAATGTGGGATAGGGTTGATGAGCGACTCTTATGGGTCCGACATCTTGAAAGGGAAAAGCAAAAAGCGTACGTAACCTACCTACATTCTTACCACCATGAAATTAACTCACATCCTCTATCTGTAGCTTTTACAGATGGATCATGAAGTACGATGCCAAGCTGTTCACAGGTAAACAGACCTTTGAACAAGTTAAACAGACCAATGTCATCTGCATGGTCACCCCAGAGCTTTTGGACCAATGGATGCTCGAAGGTGAACCAGCCTTAGATTTACATCAACATTAATGACATTACAGGTTGTATTGGTGATTTCATTCTCCTCAGCAACGGCGAGAACTAAGCCAATGAACCATGTAATACAATTCAAAGTTTCTTTACTACGTACATCTTTATTTCAATCAACACTACATACCATTGTCTGCTCTAGAATGTGTCATTCAAAGCAGACATGACTTACTTCAAACCCAACGGAGGTAGAATCCAAAAAAACAATTCGATACGCTCCATTGATGGAGCGTATCGAGTCAATCTTGTGAATCGAGCGTTCGAATCGAGCGTTCGAGAGAGAAGGGAAAAACGGCCCCAGCGCAGAAAAACCAGGATTTCCAGCCTAAATCCTGGTTCTCCGCTTCGCTTCGGGTACCGTTCCAGGCACGGAGGCGTCACTGGACACGACCAGTTTTCAGAATAACGATCCTGACACGGAATCGAACTGAACGACGCGGGGACGGAATAGAACGTATCTGGAACATACGTCCGTACGTCCCCCGCGCAGTTTTCGATGCCGTGCCTGTTCCGTCCACGGTACATATCTTTTCGGTGCCTTCTGAACAGGCTCTGGACACGTTCCAGAGCAATTCAAAAATGACACCGTACCCATGAAGGTATTTGTCACTGGATTTCAACGTGACACTTACCCCCTGGTGTAGTTGATTGGCGGGGTTTGCCGGGGTCCCGAGTTTTTGCCTCGAATCGCATCTCGTACAGCCCTGTATCACTGTCTGCGTCGAACACCTTGGATAAGCAAGAACGGAAGGCTTTCCTGGCTTTCAATTTGTATGTAGTTTTGGAGACCAAGTTTTTCTTTCAATTTCGTCCACCTGCCACTTTGAGTATTCATTTCAAATCGCTTGACATGATATGTACGTAACAAATAGTTAGAAGTTGATACAGGAAAGAGTTAGAGTGCGAAAGGCAGGAAGTTCTCAAGACGGTCAGAACTGCCAAACAATGTGCCGACTTTTTCTTACAAAAGTCGGACTTTGATTGACAAGAGATTTGCCACCTTTCAATAATCTCATTCTCATCCTACGTTGACTCGAAGGCGAATCGTCCACCTCGATCTTGTGCTGCACTTTACCTAACAGGTCCTCTTCTCCATCCCACGCCCAACCCGAAAATGGTCAATCTCGAACTGCCTGGACATAGCACGACCGATGAGGCTTTGCTTAGCTATACCCTCCCTGGTTTCTTGTATGTCTCCTCACACCTTGAAAAAGACTTGGCCCATGCCTACACACACTGATACATGCTCCGTGTGGGTGTTTGGTATGTTATTTTTTAAGGATGGGAGGGTATGTGAGCGCCTGGGTAGGTGGAATGGTGATGATGGAGTCTATCCGAGTGTTATATCGTTACCCGAAGGATCACGTATTGCTTCGCAGTTGCGTGATTGTCATCCTGATACTATCCATGGTGCACACAGCGTGAGTCCTCCTACGATCTTTCCCTCAGTCGGTAGGGTGCTCACGAGCTAGTTTGTCTGTTATTTTTCACATATTTCAAAGGTCTTTCATCGGTATCATATACTATTACGCTGTTATGCACTTTGGGGATTTTCAAGGTTTAGATGTGGCCATACCAGAATTCGGGTGAGTGACCTTAAGTTTTCCAGTCGTCCAATTCGGTCAAGACAACGTGTGTCTCGTCATATTTACCGGGTCCGCTTTATATTTCTATCGGTTCGCCAATAGAATTCACATCATGCTGTCACGAGTGGTCGTAACAATATGTCAGCCTTTATTCACCGCCCCCACTTATCATGTTCTGGTTCTGACGAATGAGGTTTTACTTTTGTAGCGCAACTTTTTTTTACTTATCGACTCTACGTGTTCTCTAACCACAACATCCCGATCACTCTTGTTTCGGCTTTACTTGCGCTGTATCATTTTGGTCTCTCAGTCATGGTGTCAATCCATTTCGTTCAAACTAAGCTTTACTCTCAGCTTTCTTTGCTTGTGATCCTTTACTTGTGAGTTGTCAATGCCTTCTTTATCTGGATCGCCTCAGCTCACATCATCCCTCACTTGGCCACAGACTTTACTCTGCCGCGGTACGCTCGACTTGCATCACTTTGAATTCTTCGGTCTTTTCGGCTACTGACTGGTCACACCTTCATAGATTGCTGGCGATGTGTTCCTCACTGTTGCCCTCTACGTATTCCTCAAAACTCAAAAGACTCAGTTCACCAAGACTCGCTCGTGAGTGGTATCTCTTGCAACTGTCGGATCCTCACCACTCTATCTCCAAACTCATCAATGTCTTTTTCCATAGTGTTATAAATCAAATCATTATGCTCTCATTTCAGACAAGGTCAGCCTGGTCAAAAGCTTCTTATCTTTTTGATATACTTGCTCATATTTGTTTCATTCTTTGTTCCAAATATTCATTTGATAGTTTCTTCACAACTGCGTTAGCCGTCGTCTCCATCGTCATCTTGGGTCATGTTGGTCTCGGAGTTCTTTATTCACTTACGTGAGTTTGCCTTCCAGATTGATACCCGTTTGACATGGTCTTTTACTCACATCTTATATCACACCGATGGAACAGTCTCCCAGCCGCTCAAATGTATCTCCTTTCTGTGGTATGTTCTCGACGCTTTCGACGGTCTTTTGTTCAAAGTATGTTAAGGTCGTTTCCCTACAGGTCGTAACACTCAATTCGCGTGCTGGCTTTGCAAAAGCGCTGGCGGCAAGTAGCGACAAGAGCTTCGCAGCAACTCACTTCCCTGCGGTAAGCGAAGACCCGAGTTCAACTCATGACTCCGAGATCATGTGTAGCTTAGATTGACTTTGTATTCTAAATGTTGAAACAGCACAATATCTTCAATGCCACACCAGTGGAAGGTGTTGGTGTACGAATTGACCGAGTTGTCTTCACTGACGTCGAAGCTTCTCCACCAACAAATACATATTCAAAATTCGCAAATGTTCGAGCACCTGACGTACCAATATCAAATGAAAAAATCTTTTCATCAACACAAGGCTCTCAAACTGCAGAAAAGCTGGATATTGAACCTCTCTATCCTCCATGCCCTCCGTCAAATCCACAACCACCACGTTTTCTCTGAGCATCTGGTCTCATGCGCCTGATATTTGATTTAGCTCGTGGTTAGACGTAGCTAGTGTGGAATGTGTCATCATAACTCAGCATGGTTTCATCCGAGCTTTCGATGCTCTATACCCCTCTCATTTCTTCAATGCATCTCTTTTCGGGTTTTATTCTTGGCCAATCTTCTTGTCTATTTGTACCTAATCATTTCACTCCCTCTCGATCATTGAAAAAGTCTCATCTGTGGGTTCATCTTTACATACAAAAATGTATTTGCTTTCTTATTCATTTATACCAGTCAATCCTCATCACTCCTTGGAACTTATTTGAAATCTTTAGTTGTTGATCCTCTCTGTTGTCAGATTGTGAATGTGATTGGATTTTTTGTATAGGCTGGATTTAATACTCTAACACTTTGCAATTTCTGCAAACGATTTTTGGGAATATCGAGAAATATGCGCAATTATACGTGACATCAGTTGGCAAAGGACAGAAGACCATAACTTTGACATTGCACCTTGGAATTTACCTTTTGTTATCGAGCAACCCAGGACCCCTCTCACTTTGGCTTCACCTATTGTGCCTACCTGCAATTAAAGAAGGCCTTGATGATTGGAGTTATAAGTTATACTTTCTGCAACCCGTTTGTACACTCCAATGATGCAAGTCTGTGATCCAAATCTACCTGTCTCTAATTACTTTTGCACTCGACTACAAGTTTTTACATGCTTAGAGCATCCACCGCCATGTGGCGTAAACCGTGTTGTACGGAAATTCAGTGCAAAATCATCCACAGCCAATGCCCTGAATCTTCACATAACTGAGGGAATTTCCCCCGTGCGAGTCAAAGTAAAAGAAATTTGCTCTATCTCGGCTCCCTCCTTGAACCCATCTGTACCTTGCTTCTTCTATAAACTCTCACTTCTATGACCGCACTCCTTGCAAATCATCTCCCTTGATGATCAACTAAACCCATGACTCACCTCACAAAATATGCTACACACTGTACTGTACAGAACCACGGCTGTGCATTGTTCAAGATTCATGCTTCAAACGCTTCCCTCAACAACCCTTCGTATACAATTTTCCTGCACAGCTCAGCTGTGGATACTCTTGGCCATTAGAAGCTCTCTACAAAAAGTAGGGTCTGGCCGGGAATTGAACCCGGGACCTCACCCAAATTGGCCCTTTACAGAGAACCCTAAGGGTGAATCATACTACTAGACCACCAAACCATATGCGCGCACCCGCGTTTTGTCACTATGATCACACTATTTGGAGGACCAGCTGGTTTCAGTCTATGCCATAGTTGCTAATAGCCTTTCATCACCTGATGGGGATATTTTGTAGATTGAATCTATTTTTATTTCATCACACATCGAGTTTATACTCAGACCTGTAAATCCCGCACTTTGGTATAAATCCCAATTCCACCAGCTTTGGCGGTCTGGAGACCACCAACCTTGAATCTTCCATTTCCCTCCACTCCACTATGGAAGGCATTTTAACTTCCAATGTCCTGGCTGTCCATCAAGACTGTCGTAATGGTTGTACAGCCACTAAAGAATTGATTGTTTGGAGGAAATTTAGTCACATATTGATATTCAAGGAACATGTTGCTCAGTGTCACAGTATGCACACACAACCACAGTCCCACCACCGCTACTGTGGATGTGTATGAGCTTTGTGACTCTGATCAATGCATCCCTTATATATCAATGAGTTGCAATGTGACCAGATGTTCTGCCTATGATGAGAAGCCAGACAATCAGAAAACAATAGAATGGGAATCCGCAATGATGTGGAACTCTGGAACAAGAGTAAGTATACATATATAGTTTGAGGGACATGATTTTGTGCTGTAGTTGTGTACAACCACATGACTATGATACTCCCCGGTGTATGTTATCATTGTTGCCTTTTTTGTTACCGTTTCTGATTGAAGGTATGTAGAGGTACAATCAACTCTGATATAACCAATACTTGGAAAATCCACCTCAAGAGTATTGGTTTTGACCAAGTATCTATCTTGTCAAGATAGGATTTGTATTGCAGAAGAATATTGGTTTTGACAAAGAACTGTACACAATGAAAGTTGTGATCTAAAGAACTTATAGAAACAAAGTTGATATAGGTTTTCTACTCTACAGATATAGCATGGACCAAGTGTCAACATCTTTAGCAATGAATTTTTTTACAATCAAACAAGAAAAACAAACCAAAAAACAAATACTGTAAGCAAATGGCCCCAAAAATTATTGGGTTTGATCTTGGGATCTCAAATATAGAGCATTGGTTATTGGGTATGGCAGGTTTATTGGTGTTTCAACCAATTTAACCACAATTAAAATTTATTTGACCAAAAAACTATTGGGTTTTCTAGGGTATTGGGTTTGACACATATTAGTGGTGTACAAACCTAGAACCCAACATGAAAACCCATCAAAAAACACCCATGGAAGCCCATCAAACAAAACCCAAAAAAAGTTGGGTTTTCATGTTGGGTCTCCCTGGAAAGGTTTGAACACCTCAACCCCCATCACATCCTAAAACATGCCTAGAGTCTCTGGCCGCAGGCAGCTCCGGTCATCACTTGACGCCTCAATCTTACTTGGTTTATTCGAGTTTGCTGCGTTGACAAGGAAGGGGAAGGGTTAGTTGAGTCCATATCAAACTCAACTAATTTTTTTATAAACGGGTGGTCAGATCTAGCCGATGTCAACCCATGTGAAGAAACGCATGAAAACAGCCCGATAAAAAGTTAGGTTTTCATGGGTTTTTTTCATGGGCTTTCATGTTGGGTTCTAGGTTTGTACACCGCTATCGGTTATATCAGAGTCTAATGTATGTACACCAAGGCCCAATGCTGAAAATACAGGCGGTTTTCGTGATGTGATTTCAGGCGTGCGACCTTTTTGAAAAAGGTTCAAAGAGACAATTTCCTCGCAGGCGCCTTCAACCAGCTCAAATGGACTCTATTGATTTGAATGCGGAACTGGGTGTGAATTCATGGAGCCTTTTTGAAATTATGGAACTATGTACGTATGTACGTACGCTGTCGGAAATCGCTTGAGTAGCACCCGCTGGAGAGCACATCGTCTTAAAAGTCTGTCAATCGACCTCCGACTCGAAGTTCTTGAAGACGTTGCGCACCAAATATCCACGAGCACGCAGATTCATACCAATTTCTTCGATTCGAATTTTGCAACAATCCAGCATGCTGTACGGCGAAATGGAGCATCAGCTCCTCTTCAACTCATTAAGCGGTATGGTAGCTGGAGCCTTACCTGCATCTTGGATCGCCGGAATGGCTGTCGTGGAAGGAATTCGAGCTGCTCAAGATTTGTATGGATATCCGTCTCTCGCCTTTAAGGCGTATATCGTGAGCCTTGTGCCACTCTCCATCGCCGCCTCAGTGTTAGTGTACCTTACTTCGCTTGGTAAAATGCACTGCCCTCGCTGACGTTTTACTTGTGAACTTCGGTCGTTAGACTATTTGGAGCAATTCTTCACCACCACGTATTACAGAGTTTTGCGGACTTTGATAGCGTAGATCGCATATATCCTCTGCTGAGGTGTGTGCAATCGTAGTCCTGACATTAGCAGCCAGCCCTCCCTTCATACCCATCATGGTCGATGTGGCTACGCAAAGCGTACTAACTGTAAAACTTGTTTCCCTGACAAAAATAGGTATCACTTTGTATTATGTCGGACAGTGCGTTTGTCATTTTTTTTATTTCTTCTAGCTCGACATGAGGTCTCTATACGGGATGCGGTCCTTGAAGTTTACAACAGAAATCTTTTCTTGTTTACGTCGCGTGCAGTGTGTTTTGCTTAGTAAGTTGAAGCCCATGAACGTAGATTCTACTAGCACTTTGAGCATATCAGATCAAGAAGACTCAATATATGAACGAGTAAACAGACCACATGCAATTTTCGCATGGCGCATTCAAGGTGATCAGTCGCATGCACGGTCTATACCTCCCACTACTCCTTATGATGGTCGTCGGATTTCTCGTCCTGGGTAGTGGACTCGCATCGGGTGTTGTAGTGTACGACTTGTTCCACGACAAAAGCTACTCTGTTATACAACACAAACTGGTATCTTGGCAACTGTGAGTCTCTAAACGCTCTTATGATTACCGAGCTGGTAGATTCTTCTTTTAGGTAAGTACACTGACCACTCTTCAAATGACTGGTACTGGAGTGTAGGATGTTTTTTACCGAGGTTAGCACCAATCTCAAATGTCTGTCGACCTCTTCTGTTCATGAAGAGCACCCTACCCATCTTTTAACACATTGACGTCTTCCCTTTCAGTGTGCATGCGACTTGGGTCTGACAATCATCAGGGCAGTTTATATGTACAAGGCAAATGATATCAAAGCCGTCACCAGCCATGCAGGACATTTGTGCGTCAACACAGTTTTGTCTACTTTTGAGCATATGAAATGAGTCTAGAGGAGTTGACCTGGAAATTTTATACGTATCGCCTGTCTGGTACAAGCATCCGATATGTCGCGGACCTCTGTTTGCTAGCCTCTCGAACACCGATCTACAATGCTTTCTTTGCATTTCTTTCCTTGTGTATAGTCGGTAGGAGCTCCTTTGGCACGCGATACTTCCTGGTGTACGGCTTGATTTTTTCTTCATTGTGAAAAAAATCTTCATTGGGCTGAACTTTGGGTATCACTCGGCTCCTCATCCTATCAGCTTTGCCGGTTCTCAGTTGGCTTTGTTGGCTATGGTGAGTCTGGACAAGATACCGAGACTTGGTTATGACCACAAGACTCACTTCTGGCCACCGGTGATTTTAGTTCGCTTTTACCAGCCACACATTCTCATACCTCACAGACAAACCCGAAAATGCTCCTGGTATCTCTGATCGAGAGCCCAAAAGCTTTCCAGAAGAGCTATTTGCGTTCAATAGCCGAATGCACGACAGCGTAAATTATGTCATCTTATCTCTAACTGATGCGCTTCGCGAACTTCACCAAAGAGACTGATCAATCATGCATTACAATTATTTCTACTTTGGTGATCAGAGGCTCGATGCCCAGAGGATTGCTCGCACTCGGCGGACCCCTGCAACGCCCATTGATAATCTCTTCGAGGATGACAACGACGAATTCGCAAGCGATGGTGTCAGGATCGAGGCAGATATGGCTTCGCCTGAGAGTCAATCAAGACCAAGTCTGCCTCAGCTCGCCTGGTGACAAAAGTGACTCGCATAGTACATTCAATTTTTATCTCCATTCCGTTCGAGTGATGTATTATACCGGGCTTGTTTTTATCTGTTTATGTCACCTTTTGGTCCTCAGCATGTCATGCCATCAAATTAATTCCAGATTTGATGCGCAGGAAGGCGTTTGATGTTATAATCATCATGCATAAGTCTCTTCGCTTCGATAATTTCCGATTTCACAATGTTAGCTACTTTTACTACTCTCTCGTCTCCTCAGTCTAGTCCAGTTTCAAGCGCTGCTACATTCTTTTTGACTATATACAAAAACCATTTGCAAGGAGTTATTAGGGTACCTTTTGTGAACCTCGATTATTGTGTTGGTCATTAACATACCAACATGGAGATCATCAACAAGTACCTTGCTGCGTGAAGTGTCCTCTGCCTACTGTCAAAGATCCTGCCTCAATGAAGTGCAGTGAGACATAAAATATAGACTTCAAAGGAAGATTCTTTTGAGCAGGGACACATCATGACATCTCCCGCATCGAAGTCCCTGCCATGATGGTCGCTCGCATCATTCAGTACTCAACATTCCGCGCCCTTGGTTAATCAAAGAGGCGTGGGGTAGATTACCCTCGGTCCATGGTCTCATACTGAAGTAGACCGCGCCGCTGCGCGCCCCGTTGTGCTCGCCTGCAGCTGTAGCTAATCTGTGTTTGGATCATGCTTGAGTCCATGTCTAGATATTTTTTCTGGAAGATAATGGTATTTTTCCTATCTCCATCGAATTACACTTGGAATGTCAAGTGGATGACACGTTCAACGCGCATCACATCTGTCTTGGGCTCAACTTCTGGAAGTTCATGACTTTCTGAACATAATGCTCATCACCAGGTCGCATGATACAAAACTTGTAGCCCAAAAACAACAGATCTCTGAGTATACCAGAGACTTGGAAAATAATCACCAGAGAAAAACAGATGAATACTGCAAAATGATTGTGAAAGGTCCAAGCCTAATAGATGAACTGACAAGTGAAATAAAAACAACAAATTCAGAAGATGATTTCCAAAGACCATACAAACCTCCAAGTTCAAAAATTCATCAATTAGACCTCATTGATGATATTTACATGACGATTTTCTGGTACCTTGATCATGACGGATCAAAGCTTGACATGAAGTATGATGAACTGAAGCTTGAGTAGTAAGACCAAATTCTTCAGGAGAAGAAAATTTCGGAAAAGGTACCTAGATTGTTCAATGATAATATTCAAAGTCAAGGGAAGTTCAATCAAACCAGAATTCAACCCCTTTGAAGAATGATGAAGATAAAGAGATGACTTACGTTTGATTGCTTATAACATCTAACTTTGAAGATAAAATCAACTCCAGATTGAGCTTCTGAACAGGTTCTATGTTTTCAATGTGAAATCAATCGCGTCAATAATCTACACTATTTGATTACCTTGTCACTTCACTCACAATGAAACTTTCTTCAATGACCTATTTTTATCTGTGACGACCACCTAAGATGAGAAAAAAGATTCATAGTTAATTTCAGAACATCATGTTTAAACCAGTTGTCATTTCACTCACAGCGCACGTTCCGCATTCGCTGTAGCTCAAACCATTGACTGCAAGATGATAAGCAGCACTATCATGGTATCCAATAACAATCACTAAATAAGTTCAGCACTAACAATCAGACAGAATTGAGTTGGCTCCTTACAGATGACAATCCTTCTTAACCAACACAAAATTGCCTCCATGATCATCCGGACATTTCACCCTAGAATGTGGATCATTTTTCTGCCATCGTTTTCTTCGAAGATCATCATCACGTTTGTTACGTTTAACGAGGCTGTGAGCAGATTGACCATCTTTTTGCTCAATTGGACTAAACTCATCATAAGAGCGAGAAGTAAGGAGCGTCACAGGACTTTGTCCGATTAATTGTTCGGCAACAACGAATGAAATAAAAGAAAGAAAACAAGCCAGGAGGAGTGTTGAACGCATCGAGTTTCTGATAAGCTGAGATATGTTTAAAAAGTTGATGGAAAGACAGATTGCATGAGCCTTTGTTACGTTCAGTTTATTCAGTTTCAATGTTATGTAGCCATCACATCTTTGTAGAATCGAATCATTTTACTTGGATATCAATTTCAAATTCTTCAAATTGATTTTCCATCGAGGATCTCTCGTCTAAAGATAGTGAACTGAGCTGTCGATGGCGTGAGAAGGAAATTTACCCAAATTTTCTTAGCACAATGTATGCATCACAAAGGTCACGCAATCAATGAATGATTCCAATTTTTTATGATTTTACATGTTTTTCTAACTTGACAAAGTCCCACGTCCGCCTTGCTAGAGACTTACGCCAAACTTGCACGCTTCATAACCTCGCGGTTGAAGCTTTTGCAGGAAGTCTCCTTCAACCTTTTATAACTCTTTTCACACCGAGAATTCAGGGATGGTCTAAAGGAGAAATCTGGCTTTTGCGCATGATGTACTTGTTTTTTTGCGGGGAATGTGTTCCCCTTTGCAAAAACATGACTTTGAAACTTGGCCCTTAACAGAAAATTACACATGTAACTTCCTTCTCGAGTCCAATTTTGCAGCTGAGACCGAATTTCAAAACCAATTTTTGGCAAGACCGGATTGATTTCCTTGAGGAAAAAATTGGTGTATCCTCAGCACAAGACATCAGTGAGTATCTCCTCTCTTTGGACCTTACCCAAATCCTTGCAGTGGAAAGAGTTACAAGGGTTTGAAAGAGACTGTCTGCAAAAGCTTCAGCCACAAGGTTATGAGGCATGCAAGTGTGGTGTACACCCACTTCGGCAACGAGTGTGTGTCGTGTGCAACTGACTGCACACACCAAAAAAAGATTTCAAATTTTGGTTGCATATGCAACCCGAAATTGTCATTCGGTAAATCAGAATGCGAAAAAAAAGTTATACATATTTTAACACATATGTGTAAAAAAAGTGCGCATTCTTGAAAACGACTAAAAGGTCGAATCTTTTCAAGAATGTGTATATCCATTTCTTTGAAGTGAGATGTTGGTCGCTGGTGCATCCAGCTTGGTCATCTACACGTGATGTCAGAACTGGAAGTTCTTAACTGAGAGTATTCTCTCAGGCCTGTTCTACCACGTGTAGAATGTAGATCCTTTCCCCAGGACCTGCATCCTACTAATTGGGGTTTGGGGGGGTGGTCTTGAAGGTAGGCAAAGTGATGTATGGTACGTACCATCCTTTGCCTGCCCTCTTGACGAGAGAACAGCCCCGAGAAGTTAGACTTCTCAACCCCGGGATGGTGGGTGGGTTCGAAAATTTTTCGTAAGAACTGGGAGCCTAGTTCTTATCTGAGTCACGGAGTGCGGGTATTAAGCAGATACTGAGAAGATGAAGAAAGGTGATTTTCACCTTCTTCTGTCTTCCAAACTATGTGAAGTTTTCTTTACCCCGTGACAGTTGTCTAATTCTGTCACGGGTGATCTCTTACTACCCGCACCCGTGGTCACACCTCACTTATGCAAAATGGAATACAGAATACCTCCGCCAGCTCTGGGAATTCTATCAATGTATTTCTATTTTTTTGAACTTCCTTTTTTTCAATTTTTGAAAACTCATCTCACCACCTCGAATTCGGTCTCAATTCAAGTTTTTTTTTTAATTTAATGTTTCAATTTATTATCGATCGATTCAACTATTGAACTCACTATTGATTTGATTTCATAATCAATAACCTTGATGGGATGTGCTGCTCGTCTTGCACGAGCTGCCCCTGTCACGTGGCGAATGGGCTCGCTTGCGCGAGCGCGTTGTTAGGCGAAGCCGCGTCAGCCGGAGGCTGCGCGTGATGTGAATTTCGAAAGAGCATGGGACACCCCTGGGGAGGCAGAGGTCCGACATCTGACTAACAACAGCTTTGGAAACTTGTATACTACTTGTAGATAAAAATAGACAAAGGAAACTGATGCCGGTGAAAAAGGAGAGGTTAAAAAGGAAGTAAAGAGAAGAAACAAGGGAAAAAACACTGAGATAAAAAGGATTATTTCAAAAAGGAAAGGAAAAACGTGCTCGTTTTTTTTTTTTAAAAAGAAAGATGGAAGGAAGCAACAATAGAGAAACAAGGTTTTTTTTTTTTTTTGAGTGGGGATACTTAAGATTACCGAACCGGAGATTAAATTAGATAGGAGATATAAGAGAGGCATGATCTTGAGGACGTAGTACAGCAGCTGTCTTGAAGGTGTGGGCGGGCGGGTTTTTGAGAGATTCCTGCCAAGAACAGTCTTCGCCGAAGTGAGTAGGGCCTTGAGGTGATCCTGTAGTGTCTGCACGTTGAATCCGGACGCCGAGCTCGGGGAGACTGAAGTACGGATTGGGAGCGTAGCTGACGCTGGAGGGGGAGAAGAATGGAGGAAGACCTGTACGAGACATCCTCATCTGTACTGGAGTACAGATGTGGTTGCTGTTGGAACAGGGAAAGCGTCAGCTGCGGAGCATGTACAACGTGCAACATCCAGATCACGCTCGTGACAGCCTCCTGCTGCATATCCCCCTAGCTTGATTGAACAACAAGCGCGAGGGATGTGCTGCTTGTCTTGCACGAGCTGCCCCTGTCACGTGGCGAATGGGCTCGCTTGCGCAAGCGCGTTGTTAGGCAAAGCCGCGTCAGCCGGAGGCTGCGCGTCATGTGAATTTTGAAAGAGCATGGGACACCCCTTTACCGCCCGCCTAGGGGACGCGGTGGAGTGACACCCGCGTAAGGTGCTGGAGAGTGGTGAAGGGGAGTGTGAAGGGGTGTGTGCGCGTTCCCCCGCCGACGGTTCCTCCTTGTGAGGGAACGGCTAACTGGAGGGTAGAAGAGTAAGGTGCGAGAGGAAAGGGACGTCTGCGGATGGAAGAGACGGCTTACAACTCATACGTTATGCGAAGACCACCTGTGCCCCTAGGTGGCCGTCTAGGGACAGCGGGTGTGCCCTTGTTGCCGCGAGACGCATGATCGGATGACCACTAGTTCAGATCCTTGAGCTGACGGTATGCTTAGATCATTTTCAGAAGATTCTTGATTATGATAGATTTGAGCTGATGGTTGACTTTGATCCGTAGAATCATTAGGCACAGGGACTTGACTGTAGGCGGCAGATAAATCCAAAACGCTGACTACACTAGGGGTAACACCATTTGTAGGAGTAGGTAGGATAGGAACCGGTTGAAAGTTGACAAAGAATGTCAAAGCATGATTAGCCGAAGCAGAGGGTGGTCTAACTATCTTCACACCTCGAACGGAGCTAGAGGAGTCGGTGTGATGGGTTTGATGATGATTGTTTCTACGTTTGAATCTTTTCTTATTTTCATCTTGTCTATTCATCCATTCATCACGTTTTGCAAAATTGGCAGGCTGTTTGAAACACTGGTCAGGTTTGTGAGGATTTTGAAAAGTATTACCCACACAGCGCTCAATAGTGCATTTGACCAACGTGCCGGGCTGAGCAGAGTAGTGATTAACGTGATGGGATTGTGACATTGAAATGGATACTTGTTCATCTTCAGATTCTAGTAATTCTCGCTTGACTTCTTCAAAGGTGAGTGGTTTGATAATACGATAGATAACAGAAATAGTAACTTCATAACCTGGTTTGAGACTTCTAATCAATGTTCTAGCAGCCTGAGAGGACGACATATCACCTTTAAATTTGTAGAACTCGCGCAATAAGGATGAGAATTTGTTGATGTGAACCTTCAAGCTATCTGATCTTAATTGAGTCATGTTTTGTAAGGCTACTTCAATATGTTTAAGTTTTGCCTCAGAAACATTTGAATGAAAAGTTTTTAGATGTGTCCAGAGTACATACGGGTCATAAATAATAGTCATGTCTTTAGTAACAGGGTCACGATGAGTTAATTCGTCTCTAGCACGTTCTCCATTCACTCCATCACATTTGTTTAATATCCAAGTGGTGATGAGAAACTTTACTTTCTTATGCTTATCTTCTGTAAGGGATTCGTCACGATAGTCCTTCTTGTCTAAGTACAACTCATAACCCAGTGATTCAATGGCTTCATGTATAAGTAAATGCCAATAATTGTAGTTGTCATCAGTAAGATCATTTTTGATAGTAAATTTACTGAGAGAAGTTGTGGTTCGATGGACAAAAACTTGAAGTGGAGACAATGAGGTATCTGAAGAGGGATCACCTGAGGTGAGTTCGGAAGTCATCCCTGGCGATAGGATGGTTGGTAAAACTAGAGACCGTAGACCAGAGAAACATTTGACAGTAGAGTTGGAAGAATCAGAACCAGGTGTAGAAACAACAGAAGACTCGGAGTCGGTGGCAGAGGTTGCAGTAGAATCTTCGTCTTCAGATTGCATAAAAAGGTCGTCGTTAAAGAGTTGATAAAATTATCAGACTCTCGCTACCATGAAATGATGAGATGATGATAGGCTTAGAGAAGCTAGAGTGGAGTAGTCAATAATATTGATAAACCTGGGGTAATCAGGTCAAAGTAAGTTAGGCAACACGCCACACGCTTCAAGAGCAAATCAAGGATGACAAACCTGTGCACAAGCAACAGGAGTTACGAAAGAGTCAAGTATGAAAGGATGAGTAAAAGTTATAATAAGATTCTTTTCGATCAGGACAAACTAATCATACCTGGGGTAATCAGGTCGAAGTAAGTTAGGCAACACGCCACACACTTCAAGAGCAAATCAAGGATGACAAACCTAGCGCAACATACATACGAGTTAGTAAAGTAGTAGACGATAGAGAGAAGGAAAAAAATGAAGATATAACAAACCTGTGCACAAGCAACAGGAGTTACGAAAGAGTCAAGTATGAAAGGATGAGTAAAAGTTATAATACTAAGGACGTATAAAGAGTAATAATTAGAAGTAGTGTTAAAAGGATGTATATAGAGAAATCACTTACAGATTCTTTTCGATAAGAAAAAAAGAATCTGGGTGAAAAGACAACTAGTGCTATTTATGTATAACAAGACAAAACGGAAATGCGGACACGCATTACTGATGAACAAAAGAAATACGCAAGTCACACACGACTCATTCCCAAAACAGACAAGATAAAAACCATTAAGTCTTTTCATACACAGCTCATTTCATTTCATCTTGATTCGTAATAGTCTTCATAGATTCATATTCCATATAACCGTTCTCAGCTGATTTGTCACCGGAAGTTCTTGACACTTATATTAGTGAACATCTAGGTAAGATAAATACCACAACAAGGGTGAATATCGTGGTAAGATAAATACCACAACACGGTCAGCTCGCCTAAGCGGTGAAGCGCGTGAAACCCTGTCAGGGTCATCGCCGTGAAAAGTAGGTCGTCGTATGAGGAGTGGAAGTGAGATGACACTAGAATGAGATTTTGTATGGTGAGGGGGTCTTTCCTCTCAATCGGCCGCGAGAATTGGATTTTTACGCCGCGAAGGACCTTGCGCACTCTAGGTGAGTTGGTTGCCAAGCGTACATCTGGGTATATGTGTTCGTAGGCAGCCGCTATGGCGGATAGGTAGCCCTGAATGGTGTTGGGTGCAATAGTTCTGCTGGTGCGGGATGAAATGAAGCGACACGTCTCAGAGATGTAGGCGCAGAGGGTGTCGACGGAGGGTATTGCTGGTGTTTTAGTGCGTATACAGAATTGTAAAAAGGAGTTCAAACCGGAGAGGTAGGCTGATTTTGTCGAGGCCGCCAAACTGTGTGCGGCGTCGGCTTCTGCCAGAAGTGCGAGGAAGCGACGCCTAGAGGGTGGTGGGGAGTTCATATTTTTAGCTACGGTAGCCCCCGTTGGGCAGTTTAGTAGTGATGGGTAGAGGCGCGATCTGTGCCGCGCTGGCAAGTAGGGTTTCGTTGGTGAGATCGCCCCTGGATAGGGCATCCGCGTATATGTTCTTCTTCCCTGGTATGTGGGCTACCTTTACGTCGACCTTCCTTGTGACGATCAGATGTATGATGGCGCGGAAAAGGGGCCGGACTAGGACGATGGGACTGTGTGATTGAAAGAGGTCGCACACGTTCATGGAGTCTGTGCATACAAAAATCCTTTTCGCCCCGCTGTCGATTGCTATTGAGATGGCGTGACAAACGGCCCGTAGCTCCATCCAGTAGATGTCGCGTGATGGGGGTGGGGCCTTTGCGTGATACCCTATACGCTGGTTTGGGAGCCACACACCTAGTCCGGTGGTGCACGCGTCCGTTACCAGGAGTGCGTGCGCTTGGTAGATCGGCCAGATCGAGGCCTCCAGGAAGTAAAGCCCCTGTGAGCTTTCGAGGGAGTCAGCCAACCACCGAAGGTCATCTTGGAGTTCGCGATTGACATGTATGGGTGCGAACCTGGACGATTTGTTAGTGAGCTTCTCCCATGCGGCCTGGAGGGCGAACCGTCCGTATGGAAACGCGTTCAGACCCCATGACGCCCACCCCAAGGTGCTCTGCCAGGACTTCAAGCGGTGCGCCGGCGAGGCCACAAAGGCGCGTAGGTGCTCGACTAGTGCTGCTGTCTTCTCGGCCGTCAGGGAGAAAGTGAGGTTCTTGGTGTCGACAAAATGCCCGATGATCTCTATCTTCGGGCCCGATAACTGCTTGCTCCAGTCCCATGGTAGGTTGATGGTGTCGAGTAGGAGGAGGAACTTGGCTTGGTCGAGCGGCATCTGTACCCCTTTGAAGGATGTCAGGGAGTCGGTGTAGAACTCCTACGCAGTCTAGCGTAGGCTGAGCCGGAGAGGGGAAGAATCACCACTGGTAAGAGCGGGTGAAACTATGGGTGCTGTTAAGCTGCCCTCAACCTTGAGTATGAAGTTCAGAAATAGAGTGAGACAATTCTAACAAGCTTAAGTCTTGACAATTGAGCTCAGTAAAACAAAGAAAACCACAACAGTTGGCAAATCACACTTGATAATAATGAATTCACACCTCAGCACAAAGACAATAACACTGATTGAGTCAAAAAAAACACTTGATACAACGAACCCAGACACTAACACTCAAACACTTTTAATATAAGATAACACTTCAACACTCAAGACAAAAAATAAGAGAAAAAACGCGGACACTTTCGAATAACAAACACGATTTCCACAATTTGAAGTATGGATGAAAGGATAGAAAAAAAATCCAATGATGGAGGAAAGAAGAAAACCCCCTCAAGACCTGTCCTTTTATCTCCTACAATCCACCCTATCACTGCCCATCTCATGCAATTTCGCCACAACCACCCTTTTTCCACACAAAACAACTCTGATTGCACTTGGCACCATTCTCCGCTTCTGCTGTGGTTTTTCTTTGGTTTTTTTTTTTTTTAATATACGTAGGTGATCTCTGTTCTTTTCTCGCACCATCTCTTTGGTCCAAGCAATTCATCAATGTCAATTTTGATCCCACCCCTCCTTAAATTGATGTTGAACACTCTTTCAATCTTAAAATTCGATTTTTGACCCTCTTCATGCGTAAGATCTTTCTACCTCTTCTGTTATTCTTTTCTGAGTCACCTGACGCCATAGATTAACTCTTCTTCACACTCCCATCTTGGCCTTCTTGGTTTGCTCTTGTCTTCCTTGATCTTAATTTCGAGTTTGATCATTAATTCAGATATGTATTGTTTACATATGTGCTAACTCCTTCCTTTCTTTTCTTGGCTTTCTCGTTGTTTATTTTAGATTTATTTGGTGCTTTTGAATTGATGGATCTATTTGTATCTCACGTATGTAGGTTTATGTATGTAAGTTTGTTTACTCCACTTTCCTGTCCCAGTATCTCGCCCTAGATCAATTGAATCAATTCAGTCTTGATCTGAGCTCTGTACAATAAATTTCTTGATATCCTTGGCTTCAATCAATCATCAATCATCATCTGTAATTTCGCATTTTGACCTGCTATTCATTCTAAATCATTTCAATCTAAATATTGCATTTCAATCTTCATTAAACCAATTGTCTAATCACTTGATCATTTCAATCTTAGCTTTTAATTTAGGTATGTAATATTTGTATTCTTTCTTTGTCTCTTCAATTGGAATAAAGTGATATGATGATGATCAACTTTGACTACATTATTTGTATTTTCTTCATCTAAGCTTTCAACCTCCATCATTTTCGCATCTGAGCCTCATTCTAGGGATGTCTCTCCCTTATTTTTTTCTTTCTATTCTTTTTGTTTACCCAAAAAAACTATTAATCACTTTCCAATATGTTATCTTCCATGTTTATTTGATGTGTTATCTATTTATTGATCTATTTATTTTGACTATTCTGATTCTAACTGTATGTATCACATTTCCGTTGATGATTATATATGTATCGTATTGATTTGTGCGGATATTGTTGTGTGTAGTGTTCTAATGAATTGTAAAGGAATAAATAATACTGATGATTTAATTTATTTGTATAATGTTTCACTGCTTTACTCGAGTATAATTTGAGATAATTATGGAATTATGGCTTTCAGCTTAATAAAATATAACATAATTTGATTCTGATTGTGCGCTTGTATCAAATATGTGATTGCGTCTTTGCCTTGGGTTTATACATAAAATGAATTATGATAGTTGTTAGATAAATAGAACACCACCACCTAGGTTTTGATTTCCACATCCTCCCCCAACTTCCACGCTGTCCTCAGCGCTGCTGAAAAAATCTTGATTATGAATTTGTACGCTTTGAAAAATATGACTGATGACCACCTCCCCCAACTTGAATAAAAATTGCCGTAATCTTGAGTTGCCTCCCCCAACTTAAATGAAAAACCTCTGCTTTGTCTTCTAATTCAATCATCTCTGACTTGATATGAAATTGTCCTCGTCCTGTGTATCTGCTACCAACTTCTCAACTTTCTTGTATGCTTGTAACCGTAACTTTGAGATATTTTGATAATTATTTCTTATTCCCATAATTCAACTAATATATCTAAAAAAACCACAAGTAACCTCTATCTAGGCCTTGACAATAATAACAAATTCACGCTCCTTCCATGCCGTTCCAATTCAAACTTGTACTAATTCTCAAGAAATAAATTTATCTTTGTATCTTCAAAATGTAATGTCATAAATAAACTCGAGTGTTGTGTCGTCCCATCAAATGCACACTCTGCGTAAAATCAAATATTGAGTCTTTAATGCGTAAACTGAAATCTTCCGCAGCTGTCATCATAAATGTTGACGTAAACTATCCAATTGCCACCAATCTAATACTCTTGTTGCTTCATATCTTGTTCCCGTAGAATTTGAAAACTGCAAAAAAGGAAGTTTGCTGTAGTAGTAACCATTTCTATGTAATCTTATTGTAATTTTGTTGCCGCTTTGATTGTGATGTTGTTAATGCACAGCCTCACCCCAAACCCCCTACTACAGACTTAAATTGTTATAATATAATGTGATTTGCTTTAAATGAATTGAATCTGATTTGATTTGTATTGTAACACTCATAATCTAATACCGGCCAACTATCCACCATCCTCTACGTTCCATTCCCGTCCCCATGATAAAAGAAAGTTTAAGAAAGAGAAACATATCCATGATAATTCTGTGTAATAATGAACCTTGAAAAATTGATGTAATACTTTTGTAATCATGTTGTGATAAAAAAAATTTTATATGTGTAGTAGTAATCCATTTTTCTTTGTTTATTTGACTTGTTGATTTATCTTAATTTTGTAAGTTATTTGTCCCACCGCAGTCCCCCTACTACAATTGTTTAATGTAATTTGCTATCCGTACCAGCCATCTAATCCTCCATCCTCATCTGTCCTGACCCATCCCCTTAAAGAAAAGAAAGAAGAAAGAAGAAAGAAACATATCCCAAACTTGAGTGATCCTAATTTATAACTGTAATGATTAATATACTGTTAACTTGTTTGTATGTAATTTGAAGATTTTGATTTTGATTTGTATTATATATTTGCTTTGTTTTAACTTGAAATATTTGTATATTGTTGTTCAATTGTTTTGACTATCCGTTCCTGCCTACTATCCACCATCCTCTGCTATCCATTCCTGACCGCCATGAGAAAAAAAGAAACATATCCAGAACGTTGATTGTATTTTTATATGATTTGAAAATTTGCCTTTGATTTGATGATTTGATTTATATGTAAGTTGTACTAATTTATATGTAATTTTGATTTGTCATTTGACTTTGATTTGAGTATTTTGCTGATTTATTTTACTTGATTTATTGTTGTGACTTGCTATGACTAATTTTTGACTATCCGTTCTTGCCATCATCCTCCATCCTCAACATCCCAAATCCAACCACTGAAAAAGAAAAGAAAAGAAAATATAACAGAAATTATGATGAGAGTAATTTTGAGAAAATAATTTTGATAACTAAAGAAAAGAAAGAAATAAAATAAGAGAAGTTAAAAAAAAACTTTTAGCAGTAATCCATTTTGTTTGTGTTATGTAATTTGATTTTGTTTAATTGTTAATGTATGTAGCTAGTACCCTTCCCGTGCCCCCTGCTAATGATTTGATAATATGAAGTAGATATATGAGAAATGAAAAAAAAGAGAAAGAATGAAAAAGAGAAATGAAAAAATGAAAAAAGAAAAAAAAATGATTTAAGTAGTTGTCCAATTATTCAGCTTGGTTGATTTGAATGTTGAATATTTAATTTAATGATTTGTTGTGCCCACCCCATTACCCTACTACTTTTGTTGTTTTGTTATAAATACTACCCATTCCTGCCATAATCCACCATCCTCATCTTCCTATCCCACACCGCCAAAATAAAAGAGAAAATGATAACTAAAAAACAGAGAGAGAAAGAAACTAGAAAAACTGAGGAAGAAAGAAAAAACTGAAAGAAAGAAACACCAAGTCCCCCTATTAGCCACTAGTTGGTGATAGACATCCAAGGTTACTTGGATTTTTATTATGCTGAATGCCCATTGCTTCACCAACACTGATTATAACACCATATACCCTTCACCGGAGACTTCTTCCACATAATCCAGGACCACACTACTATCTTCTTCCTGAACCTCATGCTGTAACCTTGCTAGCTGTACTTCCACCAAAGTTGTCCTCTTTTCTCCTAAATTCAATTCACGCTCCCAATCACCATCATCTGGCTGACAAATTGTGAACCGAGTCCAAAGTCCCCTCTCATCACGCAAAGTCAACCGTTCCCCTATCACCTTCCCAAACTCAATTTGTGCTCTAAAGTCCATAAGGAAAGGCCGTCCTAGTATAATTGGACACTTGTCTCCTTTAGCCACCCAGAAATGTGCCACGCCTTGAACCTTGGTACCAACTACTATTTCCACCGCTTCTGCAATTCCAATCAATTCAGTTCTTTGCCCACCTATACCCCTAACACCAGACTTAATAGATACTACTCCTGTCAACCCTAATTCTGCTGCCACTGATTCAGGTAAAATATTAATCTGTGAACCTGAATCCACCAAGGCCTTCACCCTTTTCTTTTTTCCTCCCAACATGATCTCCAAATACCCCAAAGGACATGAATACAACACGTCTTCTACATCACTCTCATCCTCTGAAGATGACTCCTCCTCTTCTATTCCACCTGTAGCTGCTCTCAAAGGTTTGATAATCCTTGGAATTACTACCCGTCTTTTTGAAACCTGCTTCTTGACATGATCTGCTAATGCTGGTGAGATTGAGCACAGTTCTCCTACTTCCGCCTCTATCTTGGTCTTCATAATTTTAGTCACTACATTATCCATCACACCTTCATAAATTTTCTCTACCGGTCTCTCAAACCTTCCTTTAATTATATCCTTCTTGTCAATCTTTGGAGCCACCACAGTTGCCTTCTTCTTTTGTTTTAATTTTGCTAGAGGTATATCTTCACTACTGTCTTCATCCTCTGCTAATTCCATGATTTCATCTTCTTGATCTCCCTCTTCCCGTATTGTAACTTTCTTCTTCTTTGGTGCTTCAACCGGTTCAGCTTTTCCACTGCCTCTTTTTACTTCCACATCATACACTTTAGTTCCCGCTCCTGCCATTGCAGCTTTGAATCCTCTACTAGTAACTCCAGGCACCTTCCAATCTTCTAATATTCCACAACTAGCTCTAAGTTCTTGAATTTGAGGTCCACCAGATTGATCTTTAGTCAATATCCCAGTAACAACAGTCTTTTCAGGTACTGCAGCTGCTTTAGCTGCCTCTGCTGGAGGTGTAATTTGATTGACTGCTGCAGCCTTTGCCGCAATTTTAGCTTGTTCTATTTGTAATGAATAGTCTGCAACTACTGCCCTGATAGGCCTACTACTATCCCACCTGACTACTACTCCATTTGATAGTATATAAGTATTATTATGTTCAGTAACAAGTCCATCATTTATATCCCGTTGCTTATCCGGGCATCTATTATGACCATGACCCTCTTTTGCACAATAGTAACACATCAACGGTCCAGCTCGAAAGGTGGACTGCTGAAATTCTGCTTTAGGAGGACCATTGTTGGGTGGTGGTCCATATGGTCCACTTGGTGGTTGTTGATTGCCATGATTTCCTTGATACTGGCCTGCTGAAGTATTCCATTGAGAATTAAAATTATAACCTTCTCTTCCACCTCTATTTGCACCATATCCTCCTCTTCCTCTATTCATACCAAAGTTTCTATACTGTCCACTGGTGTTGTTGTTGCTGAAACCCAGTCCGTTGTTGAAATCCTGGCCTGATGCACCCTGACCTTGTTGTCCATTTCTAAAATAAGTACCAGAGTTGTAATGGGGTGCTGGTCCTCCTCTATTTTGAGGTGGTGGAACAAAATTGTTTTGTTGTCCAGCATAAGAATTGTTTTGAAATCCTCCATGGACTTGACCGTTTGGATTCAGAGCCAAAGGCCTACTTATCCCCTGTCCACTCCATGCCGCAAACTGTCTGACTAATTCACTAATTGTTGCTTCATCAGCTGACTTTCCTCCAATCTTCTTGTTTAGTCCTTCCATTTTCATTCCCCGTCTCTCTTTATCCTTCTGCACCACCTTCTCCTTAAGCTCTTCATCCTTCTTAGTCTCTACTTCCTTCTTTCCTCTTAACTCTTCAAACACTAATTCTACCTCATCTTGTACTACCATATGTACTGTCTTCTTAAGTACCTTCCATCCTGGCAACCGGTGCCTTCCATCCTTTGTCCTCCGTAAATCTCCATCACTACGTAACCTTTCCTTAATCTTCTTTTGCATCATATCTGAAAAAGCTCTGTAATAATAATTGCAGATCTCATCTTCTGAATCAATGTAATCATATTTTTTCAGGTAGACAAGAATACTGTCAAACTTATGTCTAAAACCTTCAAATTCAAACTTTGAATCAATACCACCATTACTTTCAGAATCCAAAGCTAACTCCTTCAGATCTTCCACCGTGTACTTAGGAGCCTCCCGAATTGATGCATACCGGTCCTTCATTTCCATCTTTAATAATTTCCAGTCCCATTCTCCTTCACCCCAGCCTTTGAGTTCCTTGATCTCCTCTTTCAAATCCTTCCCGTTCACAAATGCACAAACTTGCATTGCCATATCCACACCACTAGCTCCATCCACATTTGCCGCAACCTCAAAGTCCCGTAGAAACTTTTGAACATCATCGCCACGACTATACCGTAAGTCTGAATCTTGAGGTTCAATCTTCACAACTTTTTTCTTCCTCTTAGTACTCTTTTTCTTTTTCCTAATTTCCACCTCACTCTCATCCTCTGAACTTGAACTATTTTCACTACTACTACTGCTACTATCACTGTAATATTTCCTTCTTTTCCCCTTACTTTTCTTCTTTGTTTTTTCCTTCATCTCTTCCTTTGATTTTGAATCTTTTAATGATTTCAACACCTTCTTCATATTCTCCGCTTGTAACTCCGCCTCCTTTAAATACTCCTCTGCATCCTGAATTGAAATTCCACCATTTTTTATCATACCTTCTACATCTTCCATTGATACAATTTCCTCCTCCACCGGTCCTTCTACTCCTAAACCCCTTGCCGTCACATTGTCCTCCGATTCTTCTCCACTATCCTCCTTTTCCCTATATAACATTTTGTCCGCCATAGCTTCCCCTTTACCACCATGAATACTGTCTGCACTTTTACTTCCTACTACTGCTAATGCTTTATCTGCCGCAATTTGAGTTGAACTTAATCCTTGACCAAGAATATTTTGAGATGACATGTTGAGAGTCGAGAATTACTGAATTTTGACTTGAGATATTTTGAGATGTAATGATAATTGATGATATAATGAATTTTTTTGATTTGTTGAAACCAAAAAGCGGAAGTGCACCTGCAAAGACACAGAAGTTGTTTCGAATTGCCCGGGCAGAGTCACCAGATGTAGAACTCCTACGCAGTCTAGCGTAGGCTGAGCCGGAGAGGGGAAGAATCACCACTGGTAAGAGCGGGTGAAACTATGGGTGCTGTTAAGCTGCCCTCAACCTTGAGTATGAAGTTCAGAAATAGAGTGAGACAATTCTAACAAGCTTAAGTCTTGACAATTGAGCTCAGTAAAACAAAGAAAACCACAACAGTTGGCAAATCACACTTGATAATAATGAATTCACACCTCAGCACAAAGACAATAACACTGATTGAGTCAAAAAAAACACTTGATACAACGAACCCAGACACTAACACTCAAACACTTTTAATATAAGATAACACTTCAACACTCAAGACAAAAAATAAGAGAAAAAACGCGGACACTTTCGAATAACAAACACGATTTCCACAATTTGAAGTATGGATGAAAGGATAGAAAAAAAATCCAATGATGGAGGAAAGAAGAAAACCCCCTCAAGACCTGTCCTTTTATCTCCTACAATCCACCCTATCACTGCCCATCTCATGCAATTTCGCCACAACCACCCTTTTTCCACACAAAACAACTCTGATTGCACTTGGCACCATTCTCCGCTTCTGCTGTGGTTTTTCTTTGGTTTTTTTTTTTTTTAATATACGTAGGTGATCTCTGTTCTTTTCTCGCACCATCTCTTTGGTCCAAGCAATTCATCAATGTCAATTTTGATCCCACCCCTCCTTAAATTGATGTTGAACACTCTTTCAATCTTAAAATTCGATTTTTGACCCTCTTCATGCGTAAGATCTTTCTACCTCTTCTGTTATTCTTTTCTGAGTCACCTGACGCCATAGATTAACTCTTCTTCACACTCCCATCTTGGCCTTCTTGGTTTGCTCTTGTCTTCCTTGATCTTAATTTCGAGTTTGATCATTAATTCAGATATGTATTGTTTACATATGTGCTAACTCCTTCCTTTCTTTTCTTGGCTTTCTCGTTGTTTATTTTAGATTTATTTGGTGCTTTTGAATTGATGGATCTATTTGTATCTCACGTATGTAGGTTTATGTATGTAAGTTTGTTTACTCCACTTTCCTGTCCCAGTATCTCGCCCTAGATCAATTGAATCAATTCAGTCTTGATCTGAGCTCTGTACAATAAATTTCTTGATATCCTTGGCTTCAATCAATCATCAATCATCATCTGTAATTTCGCATTTTGACCTGCTATTCATTCTAAATCATTTCAATCTAAATATTGCATTTCAATCTTCATTAAACCAATTGTCTAATCACTTGATCATTTCAATCTTAGCTTTTAATTTAGGTATGTAATATTTGTATTCTTTCTTTGTCTCTTCAATTGGAATAAAGTGATATGATGATGATCAACTTTGACTACATTATTTGTATTTTCTTCATCTAAGCTTTCAACCTCCATCATTTTCGCATCTGAGCCTCATTCTAGGGATGTCTCTCCCTTATTTTTTTCTTTCTATTCTTTTTGTTTACCCAAAAAAACTATTAATCACTTTCCAATATGTTATCTTCCATGTTTATTTGATGTGTTATCTATTTATTGATCTATTTATTTTGACTATTCTGATTCTAACTGTATGTATCACATTTCCGTTGATGATTATATATGTATCGTATTGATTTGTGCGGATATTGTTGTGTGTAGTGTTCTAATGAATTGTAAAGGAATAAATAATACTGATGATTTAATTTATTTGTATAATGTTTCACTGCTTTACTCGAGTATAATTTGAGATAATTATGGAATTATGGCTTTCAGCTTAATAAAATATAACATAATTTGATTCTGATTGTGCGCTTGTATCAAATATGTGATTGCGTCTTTGCCTTGGGTTTATACATAAAATGAATTATGATAGTTGTTAGATAAATAGAACACCACCACCTAGGTTTTGATTTCCACATCGGAGTGGGAGATACCCCATGTGTCGTCCATCAAGTTGTTGATGCGGCTGACGCCCAATTTGTGTACCGCTATCCAGAGTACTAGGGAGAAAAACAAACACCAGATCTTCGGCGAGGCTGCAGACCCGAAGTTGGCGCAGCGGTCCGCGTAGTACCGGTCGCCAATCTTGACGATCTGCCTCAGTTGCCATTGCAGGGCCATCGGCATGTTCCTGTAAGCTTGGGCGACATCACTCTTCCACAGGATTAGGTAGCCTCTTGCGCGCGTGATCTGTGCAAGATACGGCCCGAACGTGGACAGAGAGTCGTAGAGTACATGTGCGCGGTCCTTGTCGACCAGGTCATTGAGCAACGGGTTTCCGTAGCTCATGTCCGTGCACACTCGGAGTTTGGTGGAGCCGGGTTTTGCCGCTAGCAATAGCGGCGATACCTTCATGCCTGGTAGGAGGGTGTGAAAGGGTGGCGAGTAGCGGTCGCCGAGGAGTTCTTCGTCCCGTGTTTTTTCCAGGGCACCCGGGTGGTCCTTGCATACGTTGTGATTTTCGTTGTCGACTATGGAGGAGTCTGGTAGGGATGAGAAGGGCCAAAACCCATGTGTGAGGCCCCGTCCGACCGAGTCCACAAAAGGCCTGTTGGGGTGATTGTAAGGTTCCGCGAGAACCTTCACTGGGGTCCGGAATGATTCCGGCACGACCTCTCGAGAGAGCACTTTAACTTGGAACTTCGTGTTATTTATTACGAACTAGCTCCGAAAAGTCGAGTATAAGCTCTCTGAGGAGTCAGAGATCACAAACAGAACAACCAATTAAGAGAAACAATCAAAAGGAAGATAAAACTCACCTAGCTCCGAAAAGTCGAGTATAAGCTCTCTGAGGAGTGAAGACTTTTCGAAGCCGGGCGTTGGGAGGAAGATAATGTGAGACCCTTCTAAACCCATGCTACAAATCCCATGCTACTCAGCCACGTGTATACTCCTTACACCCTCCCCTTCTAAAATAAACCTCCCCCTAAATGAACTAATGTACCAAAAGGAACTTCCGAAAAAAGAAAAAAATGGCATAACTCGCCCCCAAAATTTGACCATAACTCGTCCCGAAGAAAGAAGAAAAGCTAATTTAAAACCACACAAAAGAAACTTGATGAAAGGGAGGAAAAATTCAAATGAGAGACTTGTGATTTTTTTTTCAATAAAAGCGTCTAAATCATATTGAGCCTTGCTGAAATTCTTGAGTCTTGAGGTGAAATCTTGAAATCGTAAAAAGTTTTTATAATAAATCAATGTAAGTCTTTTGAGTCTTGCGTCTTGAAATGGTCCCACGGCACACGTCATCCTCGAGACAAGACCTGTAATGCAAGAATTTTCTTCGCTTGCCAGCTGCTTCTTGTGAATCATGAGAATTAGAAAATTTATCAAACTCACTTGTGGGGGTGCTAGCGTATCAATGATACACACCCCCTTGTCAGCTGCCTAGCGTACCCCAATGCGTCCCATTTTCGCCTGCTGGGGTTGGTTTTCGGCTTGACAAAGTCAACAACGTGACCGCAAGTTCGCGCCTTGTTTCCGTCGCCTCCATTCTCTCTACCGGGTGTCGAGAACTGTTATTTGGGAAAGAAGCTTGCTTGCCAACTGGGATTTTCTTGGCATGCAATGAAAGAGAAATATCGCACTCACATTGCGGGGGTGATAACGCATCACTTATGATGCACACCCCCTCGTCACATTTCGTAGCGTGCCCCGTGGGCTCCTGTCCAGGACCTGCCGGGGTTGTTTTCCGATGCGACGAGACCAACTGAATGGCCGCAATGTTATCGTTGCCTGAACTGTTTGGGAATTGATGGTAGAGCTTCAATTTCGATATATGAAAGATGGGATGCGACAAGTCGTTTGTTTGTAGCCGCAATTTGAAATCCCGACCACCATTGAGCACCTCTTGAACTTCATAAGGACCGTCATAACGAGCTCGAAGTTTGCCGGTTGGGCGACCTGCTCCTCCCACGACTTGCTGCCGATCAGCACTGTCGATCAATACCCAATCTCCTACGTTGAATGAGTGTCCCTCCCGTCGACGTTTATTGTAGTAGGTAGCTTGGTCCACACGGCTGAACCATAGACGGTCGCGCCACGTGGCCCATTCGGATTCACGACGCTCGATCCAATGCTTGACGTCTTCGGCCTCTTCGTTCAATGGATTCTGAATTGGGAAGAGGCGGGGAATGCGACCGTACACAAAATGGAAAGGAGAGACGCCGGTTGAGGAGTTGACTGCAGAGTTTATAGCGAACTCTGCCGATGGCAATGATTGGTACCATTTACCATGCTTTTCGGCCGCAAGATGACGTAGTATTTGTCCCACGGTTTTGTTAGACCGCTCACTCCGACCATCCGCCTGTGGATGGTAAGATGTTGAAAGTTGAATCCGCACGCCCAGTAGCTCGTGAAGGCGTTGCCAGAACCGTGAAGTCCACGCTTTGTCACGGTCGCCAATGATTGACTCAGGTAACCCGAAGATCGAAGACCACGCTGCGAAGAGCCTGCTGGCCAATTTTTCCGCGGTGTCCCGCTGAGAGGCCGGAATTAAACGTACAAAACCCGTTAGCCTACATGTACATGACAGAATCATGTCATACCCTGATGCTTTCGGGAAGGGCCCTATGAAATCAATGGCTATCGATTGCATAGGGTGACTGGGTATTGCGGTCGCTTGAAGTTTTCCCGTGGTCGACGTTGTACGTGCTTTGTTACGTTGACAGGAATCACAGGCTTTGAGTTGGCCTTCGACATCTTTCGCCATTGAAGGCCAAAAGAATGTGCTTCGTAATCGTGTCAAAGTTTTCAGCGTTCCCAGGTGTCCTAATGCTGAATGTGCTTGATCAATGAAGTCTCGCCGTAGGTTACCGTGAGAAGGAATCACCAGGCGTCCGTCAAGGTACATGAGCCCATCCTTCATAATACAGTCCTCCCTCAAAGGCAATACCTTGCGTAGTTTGAGACAGAAGCTGTCGAGCGCGTATCCTTTTTGGATTGTGCTGATTTCTTCTTCACCTAACGTGGCACGTACTTCACATACCGCGATATCATCTCTTCGCGACAAGGCGTCCGCCACAGAGTTATCTTGACCTTTGAGATATTTAAAGTCTAAGTCGAATTGAGCCAGGGTCTCTAACCATCTGGCTTGGCGCCGGCTGAGATTACGTTGTGTCAATAGCGTAGTTAATGAGTGGTGATCTGACATCACATTCACTCGCATGCCAAGCAGTAACAGCCTCCATTTATTGAGCGCATTGATAACCGCCAAAAGCTCCTGCTCGTGTACCGGGTAGTTCTTTTCCGCCGGACTCATGGTTCTACTTTCATAGGCAATTGGTGAAGCCGTTTCCCATTCCATACCTTGAAATAGTGCCGCTCCCAAACCACTACCGCTAGCGTCAGTGAATAGCCATAGCGGTTCTTTGGAATCATAATCCAAATTTCGGAGGACAGGTAATGTTGTGATGAGTCTCTTGATATTGTTGAACGCGGATTCTTCTGCTGTACCCCATTTGAAAGGCTTGTTTTTCAGTGAGGTACTTGTTAAAGGGCTAAGCGTTGCTACGTAATGTGATAATCCGTCTATAAATTTTTTCATCCATTGGACAGTACCTAGGAATTTCAATAGTTGCTTTGAGTTGGAGGGTGATGACCATTTTGAAATCTTCTCCACCTTTTCATCATCTGGACATATTCCTTCCTCGCTGATTTGATGTCCCAGGAATTTAACTTCTCGACGGAATAGCTTGCTCTTCTTACTTGAGCAGTACAGCTTGGCTTTTCTCAACCGTTCCAAGACTTGTCGTAAGTGTATTTCGTGTTCTTCAACTGATTGAGAAAATATGACAATATCGTCAATATAGACGACACAAATTTTTCCGACTAAATCCCCCAGGATTTCTTCATTCCTAGCTTGATGCGTCGCTGGGCCGTTTGTAAGTCCCATTGGCATCACAGTCCACTCATACAATCCCCAAGGAGTCTTCACCGCCGTCAGCGGGATATCTTCCTCTCGCATCCGATCCTGAAAGAAGGAATTGGTTTGGTCGACAACAGACCAAACTTTACCAGTTGCCACCACCCGCACGGCTTCGTCTACGTTGGGTAATGGAGAACGGTCTTTGACTGTGTATTGATTCAAAATACGGTAGTCACAGACCCACCGGGGTAACTCCGAAGGATCCTTCTTAGGAATTATAAGCGAAGGAGACCCGTATTGACTTTGCGATCGTCGCAGCCTACCGGCCTTCACATGTTGGTCCAGAAGCTTACGCCATGAAGCCAGGTGACGTTGAGGGTAGCCGAATTGCTTCCCATTGATTTCAACATTAGGGTCCGTCAGAACGATCTTGTGTCTGACTTGCCTATTCTCATCCGGCAGACCTTCCGGGAATTTCTCATCCGGAGGCTCGTTGTCTTCCACCGGGGGAAGCTCCGCCGGGAAAAGATCCTCAAATTCTTTAAAGGCCGCCAATTCTCGGTCACTCAAGTCCTGAACTCGACGAATTCCGTCAAGGTTTTGAAGTGCACAAATCAAACTATCTTTTTCTAATTTCATTTCCTTTTCATATAAAATCTTGCCGCTTGGCTCATGTATTACACAACGGCGATGGAGTGAAATATCTAATTTAAATTTTGAAAGGAAAGGCGAGCCTAAAATCATGTCGTACGTTGAACTTAAAGGTGCCAGTTTGAAGAAAACCGTTCCGAAACGCATACTGGGGTGTTCAGACTTCAGATTAGCTATTCCGAACTCTTTCAACACGAGAGGGGTTCCCTCCGTCGGAATAGCGAGGCGTACCTCGACAGGAGATATCAATGGCCTTCTCGTGATCTTGAGTTCACTCGCCATCTTGTCGGACAACAGATTCGTCCCAGCTCCTGAATCAATTAGAGCACGTATCGATTTGCCATTGCAAGTCAGCTCCAGAATAATTGGGGCTGCAGCTCTTGAAGGCACGCACCTTGAGTCCCCGTTCGCCAATTCTTCAACCTGAGTGCCTTGAAAGAGGTCGGCTTCCTCGTAGGCGGCGATATCTTCTGCCAACATCGTCGGGAAACTTTCAACAGCCGCCACTTGAGAAGGTTTTGGAGTGACCACTGGCCGACCTGCTGGTCGTTGCGTTGGTGCTCCTGCTGGTTTGGGTTGACTGATACCCGTTGATCCGCGAACAGGTCGTGGGCCAGGGTTGAAATCGGGTGGAACCGAAAGAAATCGTGTATTCTTCCTTGTGCAGGTCGGATTATTGCACTTTTCCTTACAGACCGAACAAATTCCTGATTGGCGAAGGTACTCGTGATATCTCCACGCATTATCGGCCCGCTCTTCATCTGACCGAGTGCGAGGTTGAGTCAGGGTACGAGGTGGAGATAAGACAGAGCCGGTTGTGACAGCGGGAGTCTGTGGTGGACGATTTCGTACAGCTCCCTCAGGTATGATTTTACTGTCTGTGAGAAAACGCCAGATCCCGTCGGCGGCGTCCTTGAAAGCCGGGAACGAGAACGGTTCGGCTAGAAGCAGTTTCTCGCGATCGACCCAGTTTTTGAACAGTCGATGAGCCCCCCAAGTGATGTATTCGGCGAGGTTCCTATCCGATACGTTCCTGACACGTTTGACTAAACGATGTAAGCCTTGTGCGCGAATTACATATGCATCAAAAGATTCGCCGGTCTTCATTTGCAGGCGTCGCAGGGCTTCTTCGGTGTCTGATAACCAGGCATGAGGCAGAGTGCCCATAGCCATCGTCTCCATAGCTTTCTTCCAGGATTGTCGACGTAAGGCGTCCTTGTTGGCTTGGTACCAAGCTGACAGTTCTTCGTTATTCAGTAGTGATCCTAGCAGCTTCAATCGCTCCTGATCGTCGGTCAGATTTTTGATTTCGAAGGTTTCTTCGATCATGTCTTGCCAGTGAAACAGGTCGGCCGGATGACCGATCTTGCCGCTGAATTTCGGCAAGTCGCTCAATTTGATCCGGTCGGCCGTCATAGGAGCCGGTACGCCTGAGGGTGGCCCGTAGTGTGCCGCTGGGTAATAAGCCAAGTTGTATGGTGTGTGTACGTTCGGCGGTAGGTGTGTTACAACCGGTGTTGCTGGTAGTTGTGCTGTCGAAGCAGTCGGTGCAGGCCCGGTCGTTTCAGGCTGGCTTGGCATTTGGTGTGTTCCGGTGAATTGAGCGCCGTTGTCCTGGGAGTCGATCATTGGGCTCGGTACGCCCTCTGGTGTTGTCGATTGAGCCTCTTCCGCTAATGGTTGAGCAGCCTCACCAGCGTTCCTTGATGTGACTCTGGGCAGTGGGCTAGGAGAGACCGGAGTTCGATTGGAGTACTGATTGAAGATTTGACTAGCCCGTCGCGATTCAACACCCGTACCAATCCCAGCACCTGGAGTAGAGTGAGCGTGAGATCGCTCTGCCAACATCTCTCGTACCATGCGTTGTAAGGTAAGCGTTTCTTGACGGTTTTGAGCTAATGCCTCGTTCTGAATTCGTAGGCTCTCGACCTGCTGTCGCAGGGATTCGATTGTGTCTTGCTCGTGGGACATTGTGTTTGTCGATTCACACGTTAAGGTAGGTGCGTTGAGCGTGACTTCCGATTGTTTGGCGTCTGGTGTTTCCGTGGTCAGATGACCTGGAGGGTGCGGTGTCTGGAGGTTTAAGTCAAAGAGTTTCTTGAAGTGTAAGTCGATCACTGTCTTTTCTGATGCTGATGGCGAGATAACCGGAGGTGAGAAATGGGTTGTTGTGACTTCCGCAGGGCTCAGTCTACTGCTAGAGGCGTATAGAATTCGATCACTTGGGGCTGGTGATCCCGATACCGAAGCTTCTGGTCTCCACTGATATCGTGGTGCTGGTGGTGCAGGAGGGGATTCAAGGATTGCTTTCTTCTTTTCTTTCCGGGCTTGACGAATGAGACTATCGGGATCGTCAAGATAGTTTTCGGGCTTTTGAGATCCCACGCCACTCATTCGACACGTGTGATATTCAAGTAAGTAAGTAACTGAATCGGAGGTTTGATTACGCCGGCTGAGATGCTTTGATTGAACTGAACAGAGAGCTGAAGAGGTTGTTGACAGGTGACAGAGTTGGCAGTGTGACAGAAAAGAGACCGAGTGTGACAGAAGAGAGAGAAAAAAAATTGTAGTGATTAAGATAGAATGTGAAATCTTGTATATAACTTTGAAGTGGACAAGTTAAAAAAAGTGTAAGGTTCCGCGAGAACCTTCACTGGGGTCCGGAATGATTCCGGCACGACCTCTCGAGAGAGCACTTTAACTTGGAACTGTAAAGTTACGAAGAGTCTCGTGTTGCGTGACAAAAAGGGTATATGCTTTGAAGTAAAGATTAGAAACCTGAGGGCACAGGTTCTGTGTCAGACTCAAAGCACGACGCTGGTCTACGACAACAAGAACAAGAACTCTTACTGACCTGAGGGCACAGGTTCTGTGTCAGACTCAAAGCACGACGCTGGTCTACGACAACAAGAACAAGAACTCTTACTGACCTGCGTGCTCGAGGGAAAACGAGAAAACGCGTATTTAAAATCAGATAAGATTGAACAGACAATAAAGATGATAATGATTCTTTTCGACAACCCACCTGAGGGCACAGGTTCTGTGTCAGACTCAAAGCACGACGCTGGTCTACGACAACAAGAACAAGAACTCTTACTGACCTACAAAGGTTCAGTGACAAAACAACAAAACATACGAAAAGAGAAAAGATTAGACTACTGTAGATAAATCAAGATGAGAAATGACAAGCTATCTCTACCTGCGTGCTCGAGGGAAAACGAGAAAACGCGTATTTAAAATCAGATAAGATTGAACAGACAATAAAGATGATAACTGTGTCAACCAATCCGAAAGAGATGATACTGATTAGTTGAATCTAAGTGTGATGATGGTGTTGATTTTGTAAGATGTAAGTAAAATAGAAAATCACTCACTGATTCTTTTCGACAAGGGAAAAGAATCAGAACGAGAGAAAGGACAACACTATAAGTGAAAAATAAGAAACAGAAATCGAACACCCCTTGCCTCCTACGTACAACACCACATACCACTAGCGCACTGCATCAAACATCACTCTTCCTTCACTTCCCAGATTAAGTAGATGAGCTACATAACTAGTTCAACATCCTACTTCGCTTAAGCACCACACATCATTCTTCCTTCACTTCCCAAATTAAGTAGATGAGCTACATAACCAGTTCAACAACCTACTTCGCTTAACACCAGTAATGATCTTTGATTACTACCGAGATACTATCTCAACACACCCCCTCAAAGAGCATTACTCTATCATCCCAAAAACCGCAATCCTAAGTACCTTCGAAGACTTGAGAACTGTTCTTTAGGTAGTTGTTTAGTTAACAAATCAGCTACCATCAAATGAGTAGGACAATGTTTCAAAACAAGATCTCCCTTTTTCACCACTTCTCTGATCCAATGATAATGAATTTCAATATGTTTGGTTCTAGCATGAAACACGGACTTTGAAGTTAAATGAATAGCGCCGAGATTGTCACTCTGAAGTACTGTCGGATTAGTATCGGTGAACCCAAATCTGATCATCATGTTTCTGAGCCACAGAAGTTCTTGACCTGCTTCGGTGATTGCTCGGTATTCAGCCTCCGTAGACGAAAGCGCTACCGTAGGTTGAAGTCTACTCCTCCACGATATGGGTCCTCCTGCCAGAACAAACACGTACCCGGTAGTTGAGCGGCGGGTGTTGACATCGCCAGCCCAGTCGGAATCACAGTGTGACACTGGACAATCAAAGCTTCTTTGTCCAGCTACCACCTTTTCACTGTTGCCTGAATACACAATCCCAATGTTGACAGTGTGATTCAAGTACCTCAAGACGTGCTGAGCTGCTTCCCAATGAGGTCTACCCGGACGTTCCAAATGCTGAGAAAGTACACCCACAGAATGAGCTAAATCTGGACGTGTACATTGTGCCAAATACATCAATGATCCTACCACACTTCGATAAGGTAATTTTAGTTTAGCAAAATCTTCAGCTTCATCATCGGTGGTTTTAACTAGCTTGACGTTAGGAGACAGGGGAGTCACGGCAGGTTTTGAATCCAGCACACTGAACCGTTTCAACACAGACAAGGCGTACTGCTGTTGGGACATTGAGTAAGTGAATTCATTGATTCGTTGAATTTGAATTCCAACAACAGTATGGGCAATACCTAGATCCTCCATCTCCCATTTGGCAGATATTTCCAGCTTAAAAGTTGCAATGTCGTTTCCGGTGATAGCTAGATCATCGACATGCACATACACAGCCGTAAACAAGTTGCCCTTAGACCGGATGTACACGCAGTGATCAATTTCACATTGATAAAATCCAATGCTGATTAGAAATTCTTCAACTTGATCTTGCCAAATCTTCGGAGATTGCTTGAATCCATACAGTGACTTAAGCATTCTCCAGACCTTTCCAGCCGTTTTCGCAGACCGATACCCCACAGGAATTTCCACATACAGTTCCTCTTGCAATTCATTATTTAGGAAAGCAGTGACGGCGTCCATTTGTTCAATTGGCCAACCATTAATAGCCGCTATTGCAGTAAGAAGACGAAGTGAGGCAGGTTTTCCGGTAGGTGCAAAAGTTTCACCGTAGTCCTCCCCAGGTATTTGGGTGTTACCCATGGCAACATAACGAGCTTTGTGTTTCACCCCTCCATCAACCAACGGTTTCTTCCTAAAAATCCACAAACCTCGTATAACATTACGATCTTTTGGACGATCAACAAGGACCCACACCTTTTTATCCGACAGAGATTTGTATTCTTTGTCGCAAGCTGCTTTCCACAAAGCACTTTCTGACGACTCCATTGCCCTCTTGTACGACTTTGGGTCGGGTACTTGTTGAAAACCGGCAGAGAAACACTCAGGTGAGACACAACTGAAATAAGGATGAGTGACAAAGTCGTCTTCAAATTCGGCCATAGAACACATTCCTCGGAGCGAGTCATGCTGTTTCTTTGAAGGTCTGGTCGAGCGGCGAGGAGCTACAGGAGGATCATTTACCGCCGTAGTAATCAGATTCTCCACAGGTTGAGGTGTTGAGGGGTCTCGACTTAGTGGAGCGTCTTCCCCTTCTTCGTCACTGTCGTTGTCAAAAAATTGAACTTTTATAGTACGATTGACGACTGGCGATGGAGCGGGGTCTGATGAAGGAAACTCTTGAAACGGGAACACATCTTCGTTGAACGTGGCGTGATGGGTTAAGTAGATCTTTCTTGAGGACAAGTCGTAGACTTGATAGTTAAAATTATCATTTTCAAAACCTACAAGAACCCCTTCTGAACTTACTGGTGAGAACTTCGATTCTCTCAGTTCTTTCCTTATCAGTCCAAAAGTTTGGCAGCCAAACACTCTAATGTGAGACACGGATGGTTTGCGAAAATACCAAATTTCAAATGGAGTTTTACCACCGTCGAGAGAGGCGGTCATACATCGATTAGTCAAAAAGACCGCAGCGCTGCACGCCAAATACCAAAAACGTAAAGGAACTGATGATTCCAACATCAAAGAACGCGCCCTGGTACTGACTATGCGCATACCACGTTCAGAGACCCCGTTTTCCTCAGGAGAATGCCCAGCGGTAAGATGAAGAGTAATACCGAGTTCTCTGAGTTTTGGACCAAGTAGACTGTTGAGGAATTCACTTCCTCGATCCATAGTGAACTGCTTTAAAGAGCAGCCAGTTTGCCTTTCGGCAACGGCAATGTACGCCATGAAAACGTCGTAAACTTCTTCTTTTGATTTGTCACTTAACGGGTAAATATGACGGAAGGCGGAGTAGTCATCACAAAACAACACAAAATAATGTTCATTGTTCAATCCTTTAGTTCGAATTATACCACTTAAATCTACATGAACATTCTCCAGAAATGTACGAGCACGTGGACGAGCTTTGTTATGAGGTAATTTAGTATTTTTAGACAAAGAGCAGATATCACAATTTAAATCTTCATCTAGGTATTCGAAGCTTTCCACACTCTCCATTTTCGCCATCAGTTTCAGATATTTTGAGCTCACATGGCCTAGTCGACGATGTTGTAAAGATGTTGAAACTTCAGTGACTGAAGCTGACGTTGAGAGCGACTGAACATCACTCACAGGTTTGAGTAGAATGAACATGAGATTGTTGTCCGACATGAATCCATTAAAAATGGCGAGATCGTTTAAGACAAGAGAAAAATTCGTGTTATCGTGGAAGATTTCCCTGACCCCCTTTTTCTTAAGAACACCACCAGCTACCAGATTTCTAGACAATTCAGGTACGTAGAGTGAATTCTTTAGTTCGAAAACAGACTCGTCACCGGCCTTGAGCTTGGCCACCCCTTTGCTATGAACTGCCAGCGACACATCTCCACCAGCAAGTTTCAATCGCTTACTTGCATCGTCGATCTTTGCCAAAGACGATTGATCAAAGAATTTGAGATCTTTGAACATATGGTGAGTTGCACCCGTATCGTGAAGGGCCCAATCCCTAGATGAGGAAAGTGCAGCCGATACAGAGGCGCTGATGTCCGGATTGTCATTGAATTCGGAGGGACTAGCGGTGATAACAGCTTGAGTAGACGAATCAGATTCATCGTCCGAAAACTCCACGTTAAGTGATAGGAACGCCATGCTCGCGGATGCTGAATTTACGCTCGAATCGAACACCTTTTGAACACCACGAACAGCAGTCGATGGGTTGGACGACGATTGGTCTTGAGGCCTAGAGGAACTACCGCCAAATCTACCCCGAAGCTTAGCAAGATACGCTAACCTCTTCTCAGCATTTTCCGGTTTCGACCAGCAATTTTTCGACATGTGAGGTCCGAAACATTCTTCCGGAGTGCACTCTTTGTTAGACACTCTCTTTGAAGGTTGAGCTGAGACGGCGTGAACCTCTTTGATTGCTGGGCAAGACCATCCGTGGCGTTCTTCGTATTTTCGAAGATAGCTTCCTACTCCTTCACGAGTCAACGGAGTCACAGTATTGTGAATGTACTCCTTTGTCTCGACTGACAAGGACGGAATTGCCCCAATGAGCATTCTGGCTGATTGAACATCGGACAATTCACCCTTCAGGCGATAGAAGTTTCGAACAAGATTTTCGAATTTATCCACGAATTCAGTGAGTGATTCAGATTTTGAAATTTGACAGGAGTACAGAGCACGAGTGACCGATTCCAGTTTATCTTCAGAGACCCGGTTGTGATACTCCTTCAGATACGTCCAACACTGATACGGATCGTAGATGATTTCCGTGGGATCACTTGGGTCAGTGAGATGATTTCGAGTTCTAACTTTATTCGCAGAGTCTAAGCGATTCAGAATGTATGTAGTCAGATTGAATCGGGTTTTCTCTAGTTCTTCAGCGGTAAGGCTTGGCTTCGAGTAATCCTTGACTTTGATGAAATGATGGAGTTCTAAAGATCTAAAGACTTCCATGATCGTCTGGCTCCACTCTATGTAGTTGTCAGTAGACAAATCTTCAGTAATTGCATATTTGCTGAGAGCATTAGTCATGATTTGTGAGAACTTTTGAATGGGATCACCAAACATTCTCGACTCAGAGGTAGGAGGTTCTGAAGACATGATTGTCGGAGGGAGACGATTTTGAGTTCGAGATGGATTCGAGATTTGATTTTGAGTGGTCTCAGTGGACACAGAATTCGAAGGATTAAAAGATTGATGAACAGTTCCGCTTGAACCAGTATTGATTGAGGAGCTTGAATCCTCAGCGACGGTAGAGAAATCCAAAGAATCGTCGAAATCGATTTCTTCAGGATTCATACAAGCAACTGGTCGACTAGATCGTTTGCACTCTCGCTACCATGTAAAGTTACGAAGAGTCTCGTGTTGCGTGACAAAAAGGGTATATGCTTTGAAGTAAAGATTAGAAACCTGAGGGCACAGGTTCTGTGTCAGACTCAAAGCACGACGCTGGTCTACGACAACAAGAACAAGAACTCTTACTGACCTGAGGGCACAGGTTCTGTGTCAGACTCAAAGCACGACGCTGGTCTACGACAACAAGAACAAGAACTCTTACTGACCTGCGTGCTCGAGGGAAAACGAGAAAACGCGTATTTAAAATCAGATAAGATTGAACAGACAATAAAGATGATAATGATTCTTTTCGACAACCCACCTGAGGGCACAGGTTCTGTGTCAGACTCAAAGCACGACGCTGGTCTACGACAACAAGAACAAGAACTCTTACTGACCTACAAAGGTTCAGTGACAAAACAACAAAACATACGAAAAGAGAAAAGATTAGACTACTGTAGATAAATCAAGATGAGAAATGACAAGCTATCTCTACCTGCGTGCTCGAGGGAAAACGAGAAAACGCGTATTTAAAATCAGATAAGATTGAACAGACAATAAAGATGATAACTGTGTCAACCAATCCGAAAGAGATGATACTGATTAGTTGAATCTAAGTGTGATGATGGTGTTGATTTTGTAAGATGTAAGTAAAATAGAAAATCACTCACTGATTCTTTTCGACAAGGGAAAAGAATCAGAACGAGAGAAAGGACAACACTATAAGTGAAAAATAAGAAACAGAAATCGAACACCCCTTGCCTCCTACGTACAACACCACATACCACTAGCGCACTGCATCAAACATCACTCTTCCTTCACTTCCCAGATTAAGTAGATGAGCTACATAACTAGTTCAACATCCTACTTCGCTTAAGCACCACACATCATTCTTCCTTCACTTCCCAAATTAAGTAGATGAGCTACATAACCAGTTCAACAACCTACTTCGCTTAACACCAGTAATGATCTTTGATTACTACCGAGATACTATCTCAACAGGAACTTCGTGTTATTTATTACGAACTAGCTCCGAAAAGTCGAGTATAAGCTCTCTGAGGAGTCAGAGATCACAAACAGAACAACCAATTAAGAGAAACAATCAAAAGGAAGATAAAACTCACCTAGCTCCGAAAAGTCGAGTATAAGCTCTCTGAGGAGTGAAGACTTTTCGAAGCCGGGCGTTGGGAGGAAGATAATGTGAGACCCTTCTAAACCCATGCTACAAATCCCATGCTACTCAGCCACGTGTATACTCCTTACAGTGATCCTTCAGGAGCTCCATAAAAACCTTGACGTTTACCGGTGAAACAATCTTGAATGTGTCCGGGTATTGTTGTAACGCGTATGCTGCACACGGATCGCTGTCGATTGGCGGTGCGCATGGAAGGGGTTGGGCGGTGATACTTGATTGGAGCGCGTTAGAATACCCCAAAGGGCATGACCAGTCCCATTCGAGGCCCCGTCGGAAAGCCCGCGCCGCGTAGTTTGCTGTGAGCGCGCTGTTGGTTGGGCCTGCTATGTTAGTACTGCTCGTAACAGGCTAATGTTTTACTTACTTGGTTAGGTTGGAGTTAGCCTCGCATAGCACCGAGGGACAAAGGGTGTCACCTGGATCACTGCGGTTGGTTGTAGTGCTGACAGCGTGTGTGTGATGCATTGCAGTTGACCACGTCGCAGACACCGTGGATTCTTCCGTGTCTGCACGGGTCTGGGCAGCCGCTAGTATTCCAATTGCCGCATAGTTGCATATTGGTCGGCGTGCCTTTTGCGACTGTGTGGGGGGGGGGCCGACGGGTCGAGGCAAGGACACGTTAGGTACGTGGTTGTACTACTAGAGGTAGGTTTTTAGAGCGAAGTCACTCACTTCGCTTGATGCTCCCGGCCCATATGGCGCGCGGCGCGGAAGCATCCGTGGTTTTGCGCTTGGTGGCGTGGTTTGGAGCCTTGTTGGCATATGCGCTAGGTGCGTAGTTGTTTGTGTGTGTGGAAGCGCTAGGTGCGTAGGGGTTGGGGTAGGTGCTAGGTGCATGGGGGAAGGCTTGGTGCCTGGAACAAGAGAAATTGGCCGTAGTGACCAGTGTGCGTACCGCGAGTAGCTCGGGAGCATCGAAATCACTGTACGTAAGTGTCGGCCTCGTGGCAAACGCCAGGCGGAGCTGAGCGTCGTAGTCGACCACCGACGACCAGTCCCCTTGTGCGGCAAACAGGTTCGCCATGTCGAAGACGTGGTTGAAGTAGGCGGAGACGTCGTTCTTGGCGCATGGGAAGGCGAAGATGACAGCGGAGCGGATAATCTCGACGATCCTTCGCCACTCTCGTTCTTGAGAGAAAAGGTGTCGCACCGACTTGAAGGAATCGGTGGGTTTTGGGATTTTCTTGGCGTCGTAGTCGTCTGGGTGGAGCACCTTGCCGGGGCATATGTAGAGCCCCCGTAGTAATTTCTGAACCAGGGAAAACGGGAAGTGAAGTGGGCGGAAGCGATCCCGGTTGATGGCCTCGACTGATGCTGAGAAACCGGCCCTCTTGTACTCCTTGATGGCGTCGATGAAAGCTTGGGCTTTCGGAGGTAGGGTCTCGTCCAGACGGTTCTCGCCCTTTGTGAAAGGGAGTTGGCTGACAAGCTCGTCGGACGAACTATCCTCCGTGTTGGAAGATAACGAGTCGTCGGAGAACGCGCCGTCCTCCCGTCACTGGCGTTTGCTGGTTTGGTGAGTCCGTGATTGTCTTTTCTGACGTTTTGTTCTCGAGGTGTTGTTGTGCTGGAGCGCACGGTCTTCGTCGGCGAGCCCCAAGGGATTGGGCTCGTCCCGTCGTAAGGCTGAGGCCGCGTGTCGTGCTGCGCCGGCCAGTCGTTGGATTGGCCTGGGTGGTATGGCTGGCGCGTGTGCTGGCCCCTGGTGGGGTCTGTGTTGTTGTCTGGCGGCTGGTATAGGAGGTGGCGGGGGTAGCAGGCCGGACTGGCGGTCGGCGGCTGTGGGGGCTCCGGGGGGCGGGTCGTAGTATGGCTGGAATCCAACAAAGGCCTCGGCAGGTAAGATGAAGGCCAGGCTTCTGCTGATCGCCACGCCTCGTAACGGTAGCATGCCTCCGATTGGGTAGGCCGGACGACCCCGTTCCGTGTCGAGTTCGCAGGCTGAGCGACCGAACTCCGAGAACATTGGAAGGAAGTATGGGTCTGAGAACGGTACGATTTCTGCGAAAAGGTCCCTAAAAGAGAGAATGTCGCAGGCTTGGCTCCCTCCCGCCTGGTCGAATGCAATGAGGAGCTGGGCGAGCCTCTGTTGTGTGACATTTGCGTCGTTTGCTTGAGGAGGCTGTATGGCACCATTGCCATTCGCTTGTTCCATTCACTGACCGGGATTCCTGACGTGAGACGTATGAATTGAAATAAGGTTGGTGGTAGAGTTTGAGGATTGAATTAGATCTGCACGGTGCCGTTTTGATTGGGAGAAGTGCGGCCTAGACGGGACTGCTTTGGTACTAGATGTGAGAGATTCCTGCCAAGAACAGTCTTTGCCGAAGTGAGTAGGGCCTTGAGGTGATCCTGTAGTGTCTGCACGTTGAATCCGGACGCCGAGCTCGGGGAGACTGAAGTACGGATTGGGAGCGTAGCTGACGCTGGAGGGGGAGAAGAATGGAGGAAGACCTGTACGAGACATCCTCATCTGTACTGGAGTACAGATGTGGTTGCTGTTGGAACAGGGAAAGCGTCAGCTGCGGAGCATGTACAACGTGCAACATCCAGATCACGCTCGTGACAGCCTCCTGCTGCATATCCCCCTAGCTTGATCAAACAACAAGCGCGATCAATCCCAATATCAATTTAATTATTGATTCAATTCAAGTAACAAGCTATGATTGATTGGATTTCATAAGTGAGATCAAGTATGATGATACATTTTTAAAAAGTGAGGTTGAAAATTTTATAACATGGTAAGCTTATGGATACAAAAATTCAAAAAACAAATGAGTAAATCCCATCCATGAAATAAGTGGTAAACGAGGTCATTGATCCCAATGACCTTGTTTACCTTGTTTACCTTGTTTACCGAATGACAACAGATCATTGTGATCTGTTGTTATCGAACATCAAACCACTTTTTGTTCGATTACCGAACGGTTTCCATCAATCTGCTTTTACATATACATATCGGTGAGAAAATTTCTCACCGATATGTAAAAGTTGCATTCATAGATTAATGCAACTTTTTTTGCTGAAGGGGGTGGTAAGTCCCTTACTTGCCTCAGCCTTGCAAGGCAAGCATGAGACTTTGTTAAGTTTGATATTTCTCTTACTTGAATTTTGTTCCATCCCGGTCTGGGTCTCCATGGTTCATATGTAGTCTGCATTACACTTCAGCATACCCCTGTTTCATTGCAAAATCCCAGTACATATCCTTGCAAGACACAAACAGATTGGCATCAAAACAACACCATTACCATCATATCTTTGTTGGATTAAGTTCATTGATCAAATATACTTATATCATCTGCCTTTGGTGCACTAAAGATCCAGTGTGTTGGGCTTAGGGCGGTTCAAAAAACAAAATTAGTACCTGAAAGTGGTTTTATGCTTTGATTGAAAAAGACAAGTCATATCTTCATGTTCAAGCACAGCACCTCCAGAGGTGTGGAATACATATAGACTCATACCAACATATAAACACCACATCAGTTACACATCACATTTTCCCATGTCATGTGTCAATGGATTTCATTCCCAAGCCAAAAAACATCCAACATAACTCATACCAACACACATCAACATGGATTTTGATTCCCAAAATCTGTGTACTGATGTGAGTCATAGTGGATGGTCTGGACACCGCCAAGTGTCATACCAACAAACAACATCACTCCATACTACATCCAATGGCTTTGCCCAACACATCACCATGATCAATCAATCAATTCTCTATACAAATTTCAAACCCATTATCCCTCCCAATACTCAGAATATCACCATGATCAATCAATCAAATATTTAAACAATCAGTTGGTGATTTTAGGATACCCAGCCCATCACCCAGCCAATGGGTTATTCAATCAACTTGACCAAGTTACGAATAATGCTGTTGATAAGGGTGAGTAATTGTTTCAAGTAAAATGTCAATTGTCCTAGTATTAATCTTGGTTTATTACATAGAAATAGTGATGAAGAGAAGTATGTTTGATTGATTTCAAGGCTGATCATGATACAGTTCTAGGTTGTGCTAATATCATTTCACAATTTTGAATCAGAACATGAACAAGAAGTTTGTTTCATTTTGGAATTTTTATCCTCATCTTTATCCTTGAATTCTTTCTTGCTTTCTTCAATTTCTTCTTTTTGTCTGTTTAAATTCTTGAGCTGCGGCTGGCTTTGAGTTGGATATCACTATTGGTCTTGGTGAATGTGATGGACCGGTGTCAATGATTTAACTTGAAAACAAAGATTAACATTGAACTTTACCTTCAGAAGAGCCCTCTGGTAAGTTTACCAGGTTAAGTACATCAATTCATATCAGTAGGAGGTATGCAGAAAGGGTTATCACATATCCAACTCTTAGATCAAGAGCAGGGCTGAACAAAGTAATGAGAAGTCCAGCTTATCTGGCCAAAAACTTTAAAGGAAATAGCATGGCAATCATGTTTCACACTTTAGTATCTGTGAACATTGTAATGGGATGAGGAATGATAATTATAGTAAAAATTGAAAAGAAACCTTCATTCTTCAGCGTTTGAACACTAGAAACATGCCTTGATGAGTCAAATATTACATCAAAATATTGATGATATACTGTGTTAATAATAGCTTTGTTGTTTTGTTTTGGCATTGTTTATGGAAGAGCAAGATGAAGGAAGAACAATACAGAGATTTTTGATTAAAGAGGTGTTGACCACAAAGATAGGAGGGTGTTTGATGTGATAATTGGAAGTGTTGATGGTTCAGCCAATTAAGTGCTTAGTTCTGTTTTGACCTCTCCATTGCAAAAATTACATCTGGAGTCATGTGATGACATGATGAGATTTCCTGAATGGTGTGATGTACAAGAGGACTCACATCAGGACACAGGTTTTAGGAACCAAAAATATATGTTGATGTGTGTTGTTCTGAGTCATGACAGACATTTTTGGCTTGGGGATGAATTTTGCTCACACATGACATAGGTAAATGTCATGTTTGACTGATCTGATATTTATATGTTGGTATGAGTCTGTATGTATTCCATAGGTTCTTGCCAATGCCATTACTGAGGCACAACAGATTTTGATCCCGCTTTGTTGTGTTGTAGAGTATTTGCTATATACATATTGCTATGCAGTACAATCACTATAAGGTACTCTTTTTTAAGTGTTTACTGGCATATTTACATACACTGCTATCTGAACAATACAAAGTTAAGGACTAGTACACCTTAGAAGAACAGTCTTCTAGTGAAGAACCGGTGAATGTCCACCTTTGGATGCATATAAAAGCCTTATTTCCATTTTTCAAAATATATATAAAATATCTCTGATGTTGAGGCGTCCTTTTGGGAGTACATCATTTGAAGACAATCCAATACTCAGAGGGATGAGTGAGTTATTTGCTATTTTTGAGTAGACAAGAGCAGCCACTGTTAGGCTTTTTAGCCCAACTGAAGGATAGCAATGGCCCTCTATTTGCCAGACTTGATGAGCATGGGCAGATAGAGTCGTTAGAACCAGAACTTCATGTGTACTCCCATGTGGAAAGCTGGCCAAGTGGTAGTTCAGAGCTAGAAAGGAAGATTGGCTGTCAGAACAATGTGATTTTGATATCTAGTACTCAGGCTGGGCCCCAAGCCCTGGTGAATTGGGATTACTCAAGGTCTCACCAATGGGGCCAGGGGTTGTTCTGGCCTTTATAGGTTGGCAATTGCCTGGGTGGTCCCAGGGATCATTCCGGGAGGCAGAAAAATATTCTCCTTGGGGTCTTGCAGGGAATATTCTTTTTAAAAGGTATGAATACCCACAAGAGAATTGGAAATATGAAATACAGTGAGAAAACTGCGCGATCAAGCGTTCTTTTTTGAAAAATAAGGATATCTGAACCCAAACAAGTCAAAAGTTAAAAAACAAAAAAGAGAGATGAAAAATAGTTCAAAAAACTACTTCATTCAAACAATAACCATATATACCTGATTGACAAACACAACACAATAATAAAAAGGGACAAAAAGGGATGTGAAAGGAAGGGAGGGCAGCAAAACATAACAACTGAAGAAATAAAGATAAAAAGAGTCAAGAATTGGCAATGGTAAACACAATGGGAATGATTTGAAAGATATGGTCAACATCAATGACATCATAGCAATTGAAAGGAAACAAAAAAGAAATGATGTGACCTGTCAGTGAATTTTTCAACATGAGATAAATCCAAATCTTGCCCATTCCCCTTTGTTGATAATGAGTTAACAAATGCAAGTAAAAAAATACCATTACAGCCACTGCTGGGTATGGGGTTCATCTCTGCTATATAGCAAAGCAAACACAAGCCTACCCCATTGTGCAGTGGTTTCACCACTATGAGTTTTCTCGCCTCTGGATTGCAGTGCACAGTGATCACTATATGTAGTGGTCATTTAGCAGGACCCAAAAATGCTCTGCAAATGCAATTGGCAGCAGAGAAGTTGTGCTATTGCCCTTGCTCTGTTCAAAATGATAGTTATTGACTTATAACTTTAGGCAAGTTGACTTTTTTCCTTCAAAGAGAATCTTTTATCTTGGTTGGCCAACAATGTCTTTTTTCATGTTTTTTGTCTTTAAATCCATACCAACATAAATAATGTATTATTTTAAGATCTTTTACCTTTGTTTGAGAGCCTGCTTTGTTCTATCTTGAGACAAGAAGTCTTACAAATAGGCACCTTCCCTGATTGCACGTTTTCAATCAGAAATCAAACTGAAGAAGTGGTCAACAAGTTTCAGACTCTTTGCTCAAGATTTTCAACTTGAACCATCCTATCATATGAATAATTTGTATGTACACCACAAGGACACCCGGATGTTGCTTGGACATCCGATCATTTTGCAGGAGAAGTGGTTGTCCTGAGGACAACTACTGCAAAGCATCCTCGCGGGCCTCCAAACTCAGACATCCGAGCAAGGTCGGACAAGGTTGGACACCGTCACCACATCCACAAGATGCTGTACAGATGTCCAATGCCCTTGGACGCTAAGACCGTGTCCTGATCTTGGGTGCCCGTCCGATTGTTGGATCTCGGACAATCCGGATACCCTTTGGCTCAAAGGTGTCTTTGTGGTGTAATCATCTGCATGACACCAGGTCATAAACTTGATTTGTGTCCAAAGATCAGTCAGACTTCATCAAGTTTTTGGCACAAGTTTTAAAATTTCAGCTGCACTGGTGCCACAGTTTCCTTGCACCCCTGTGTGTGCATTGAATGCACTCGATAAATTATCAAATGCCTTGGCAAAGAATCCTCCTTCCCCTCAAACACTCAGATATCAAAAAAATGAGTGGCAATATGGGGAGTCAGGTCAAAAATTCTCCAGCTAAATCTTTGCACAACAAGGAAAGTGTATCCAGTTGCTGTAGCATAAAACATTTTCCATTTTGTAAAACAAGATTGTAAACAGAATGTATGGTCTCATATTGAGACTTCAAGGTTACATAATTTGTTTGCTTTTGTGTGTGTTTGCTGCTTATTGCATCAGTCTTGCCACTTTTCTTTCCTCAAATTGTTTGCCTTTTTTTGTCCATCTATGACTTTTTTGGTTGCTTGTTGCTGTGAACTTGAGTAAATATACTGCTCATAAGAAATTGGCTTTACCCTAGAGTCATCCTGATTTCATGATATCTACGGTAAGATTCATGAAGTTAGGAAAAAAAAATTGTGGCGGAAACAAAAAAAAACTCTTTAATTAAGCCCCCATAATTTCTGGTCATCTGCATAAACTTTAATTGATAGTATCCTCATGTATGAACACATACACCTCTAAAAAATCCAATTTATCTGACATTTTCAAGTTTGGCTCAGCAAGAGCTTTCTCAGTCTTGAGATTTGCTTTCAAGGATTGTTTCTGAATTTGGATTGGAAGGTATAGAATTATCTTGGAAGCCTCCAATAGAAGAGGTCTCTCCACATCTCCAATGTGCTGCTCCAACTACAGTACTTTTCTTCAGTAGGCTATATGTCCAAAACATGACTTGACACTGTTATAACCCCATATTGGGTTATAATTGGACGGGGTGTACCACAGGTTACATTATCCCAATGTACCCCAATCCTTTTTTGTAACGCATGCTACAATCTCAATTACACTTAGGGCTATGACATGGACCTGGCACTACCTAGCTGAATGTGCTCAATGGTTCTCCAGTCTAGGTCTAGGCCAAGGCTGCCAAAGTCATGGGGGCTAACAAGGTGGAGAAAAAGCTTTCTAAACAATATCAACTCTTGTGAGGTGCCCCACATCCCCAAAGTAATACAATTTAACTCATACTCCATTCTCTTCAATGTCTCACCAAAACACTTGCTGTGATCCTGCATCTAATACCTCCTGCACATATCCATTTCACCATCTGACTCAATCTCAGTAGTGGCTAGTTCGGGCATGGATGGCTACGTCCATGCTTGCAAGAGCTGCTTCCAGTGGCCCTTCAGAAATGAATTTCTCTTCTGGATTTAGGGTGATCAATTACTATCAATCATCAATGACCAAAATATGTCTAACTAAATTTCAAACTTTTGGTGTGAAATTTTGTCAAATACTATTTGATTGATTGAACCAAACAGGCCCTTATCTTTTCTTTCTTTTTCTTTCTTTTCAAAAACAACAAGAATGAGAAATTCCTTAACCACAAGATGAAGAGGAGCTAACTTTGACCTTCATCTTTGACTGTGAATGCTAAACCCCTGACAAGAAACAGATCACATGATTTCTTTGAGTTAAATGCTCTAACTATCCAGTTGAATGGATTCCAACCTATTTTGATTTGAAACTTTTAAAAAGAAAAATGTGCAGAAGTAGCAATATGTGAAATAAGACTGGACCAATGATCAGTTCTTCCAAAGCCTAGACAATGGATCAAGCAATACATAGTCAGGTGATTCATGTAGTCAGAGGTGCATGTTAAAAATGAATAGGGACCACACCTCCCGCACCCCGAGCACCCCCTTTTTTGGCATTTGAGGTGCGTTGGGTGCGTCGCAAGATGCCTCTGCACCCATGTTCGCGCCACTACATATCCTAGCTGAGTTCTGGACACAATTTCATATATGTATACAGTTGAAAGACAAAAATGAAGAAGTATAAGCATGGAGACCTGATGACTCACGAATGGAATTATCACTGTAGTGAATAGTAATCCAATGGTCCGGACTCCCGATATCAGCTTGTTATGTACCATGTTTTTATTGGCTTATTGGGACTTCCCTAAACAAAAGTCTGCATGCTCAGATACCCAACAGTGAAGATGCAGTTTGGTGTAGTGATTCTAAGACTTTTATGCCTTGCCTTGAGAAAACAACTGTCCTCACTATATTTGTTCAAGAATATCATGATAAATTCAAAGCAGTTTAATATGATAAATACTTTAGCTGTGTTACTACAATACAATTCATGTTTGTTGATCATCTGCGTAAGAAAGTAATAACGAGTCAAACAGCTAAATCATAACTTAAAAAATCAAGTCTACAGAAAGAAGCGTGATAAGCAGAAAACGATGTGAAATGTTGGAAAGATAAGATGTAATGCAACTTGATTCAAACGAAATACGAGAGAGAAGTTTAAGAGGAAGTGTTAGCTACGAGAAATCGATCAAAATAGGTATCCACAAGATCCCAACTTTGATCTTCTATGCCATCTATCAAACATCCAACTACACCGTCAGGTCTTACAACTACTATTCCCCCCATACTCTCATCCACACCTTTAAGCAACCATTATGAACTCAAGTCAATTATCCCTATTTGGTTTCAAGTTGGTCAATATGAGAGTTGCTTACCAAACTTTTGATGGATCGAGATAGGACCTGAAGGGGTTGGAGTACCAGGTATTGAATTTGGTAAATCATCAGTCAATAAATGATGGTCTCCAACCAATTCTCTAAATCTTTGAGGAATCTCTACTAATTCCCAATCATCATGTGCCCCTCCGGGTAGCCCGATCACTAAGAAACCAAAAATCGAATTTGATTTTTGGTTGTGAAATATAGAAACTTGCGAAGTGGTGGAGAAACGCTTCAAGAAGCTATCTGAGCGATCAAGTCTAGTGGCGATGCTCGACAATTTAGATTGACCTCCACGGCCTAGGAAGATGTGGATTCGAAAAGTTCCGTCCATTGGTATGGCTTGTTCTATCCGTATCGGGTTGCCGTCATGAAGACGCTTGACTCGGCCTGGTAGTAGCCGCGCACCTGCTTGCAGATGCCATCCATCACGTGAAGCCATCAAATTCAAGGCATTCGCCTTATAAAACGCTCCACAGCCTGATGTGAAGTAAGCGTCTAAAAACACGGAAAAAAGTCAAGAGCGAGGTCCAATATTTGATTTGTATATGCACAAACCGCAATGGAAAAGGTTATACAAGAGAAATGCCGTACTTTTCTTGAACATCTCAATGAATAACTCCGGATCAACATCAGCAACTTTTTCACGCTCAATTCCACCATCCAGGTCATCAGCTTTTCCAGAGAAGAGCGAAGAATATTTCGAATCGAATGCAAGAAGTTCGACGGCTACACCGCGTCTTTCTTCCTCATATGAGTCAATCAGCAATTTTCGATCCCCGATCCCCTTTTCGATCAAATTGAGTTTCCAGGCCAGAGAGTACATATCCAACATTGAGATATTCATCTTTCAGTTTGTATGTCGGTGTGGACGGTTAGGAGGGATAATGATAGTGCAAATGATCAGGATCAGCTTTTGGTTTTGGCATGATTGCAACAAGAATTTTTCAAAATTTAATTCACTTACACCCTGACCAGCTTTTGGACTATGAGTGTGCACAGCATCACCACCAAGGATAATCCTCTGATCAATTACATCTATATAACATTCAGACCCTCATAACTTCAGCCTAATCCATGGTTTTCAAGTTAGTCAATCCCTTACATCGATTGGAGATTCGTTGTCCAATTTGATAGACACTGAACCAATCAACGTATTTGAAGTCGAGTTGATAAGGCTCAAAAATCTTGCGGGCGCGGGCCTGACATATCTCAAGAGTTGCTTCTTCGCGTTCTGAATGTATTGATGCCAAATAGTTGTGACGTCAATAACAGATTTAAAGTTCACAAGTGAGAGGAGATTGAGATGAATGGTAAGAATATGGTGACGAACGGACGTGTTGTGATTGAGATTGAGGGTTGGATTGAGATCGAGTTCCACCAGCTTGTTCGAGTTTCAATTGAACATAGAATCTCACCAAGTTTCGTTCTCGAGGGATGACCATGATCGATCCAGCATGTCGAGAATGGACCATACATTTCAATTTCAAATCGGCTGCAAAGTTGGTGCAACAAAAGATATACCAAATCGGAATCAGCACATTAGAATCAGGTTGTAGTTTTTGTAAAAGAGGCCTTGGAAGTCACTCAAAGACGAAAATCTGATTCAACCACACAATCCATTACACCCCAACACGCATCGATCTCCGACCCAACTAATGCCACCCGATCTTTACCTATCGAATGTCTTACCGCAGACCTTGCACCGTCACAACCGATCAGATACTTTGAAAGAACTTTTGTCTGGATGCCATTCCTTTCAATGATAGATTCGACTGGATATTCTCCGCCGTCGTCTAGCACTTGACAGCTAACAAACTTTGAAGGTCTATCTATTCCGCCCTTCGTTAGTTCTCCAAGACCCGTTGTCTTGGAATAATGTTGATTGTGAATCATTCGAGATGAAATCTCTCTCATCATTTCACGTTCGATAATGCCTTGATGCATCAGTAATGTGTAGCGGTCTTGAACATCGATAAAGTCTGGACATGAGCGAGCTTTGGAAGTGCGAGCCAGTGCTTTGGTAGGGGTAGGGTCCTGTGTAAGGAAAGAGGTAAGCTGAAAAGCGTCTCAACTGGCATGTTATGGAAAAGAGACACATACCCAAAAGGCTACTTCGTAGACTTTTACCCCTACTCCAATCAATTGCTTAGCCAAACCCAACGAAAGCAAAGTTTCGTCTTCAGGAGCTTGTTTCTCTTGAATACAAGTAGAATTTGGAGGCGGAGGGGAACCAGCGGAGGTGATAGACTGTCGAATGACTCCACAGGATCCAATATTCCTAAAGACCTACAACCATCCCCATCAGAAACAAGTGAGTACAAGTGATGAACAATACGGGGATTGAATTCCAGCCTTTCTTAGTCATGAGATCCAACCTCCTGTAAAGGTTGTGTCAAATGCTTGAACCTGAATGGTTTGAAAGCAAAGGGAAAAAGAAATGACCTCTAGTGTTCGTGGTTGAATTCCATCGGCTCTTCCTGCTGAAGTCGGCTCAGGCCTATCATCGATATGATGAACGTTAAAATGAAATGTTCGTAGACAAAGTGAGGCCATCAGGCCTGCTGGTCCAGCGCCGACGATTAAGACATCTGTCTTTATCTCATCGTTCTTCATATTAAATCTTGTAATACTTGGAATTGATTGAAAGAGTAGCTTATTAGGGTTCGCTTGCTTATATTGACTGAAATTGTACGTAAACCAAACCAAAGGCTTTGAGGTTTAGACTGAGGATCCTGGATTAAATAGAAGACAGCTTGAAGGGATCTCGAGACGGAAGGAAGTTGAGGACTTGACCGATGGATGAGTTAAAATACTAAATTTCCCAGTCACTTTTCAATAAAGATTTGATTTGGATGATGTCACTGTTGAATATATGCATCACAGCACAATCATCTCAAAGGCCATATCATTAATAAACAACAGTCTACATATAGTACTTGCTGCATTGTACAGCCGTTGTAAAATCTAATGGCCGATTTTCGACAAATCGTGTTGTCGCCGGAATTGAATTCGAAGGCAAAAACTCGCAGAAAAGTTCAATTCAGTTTGAACTTTATGTATCCCTTTTGTAATAGAATGTCAATTCAATTTGGCCAAAGCTGTCTTTTCTTACTTACACTGACACACCAGCAAACATGTACCCTAATTGTTGTGAATGTGCTAAGCTACCCTGTGAACTTGTCTCAAAAGCCTTCATATTATCTCTTCCTTAGTGTGTGCTTTCTAGATATCACACTTTGAATTTTCAAGTCTTATTCTTGACGTAAATGTGTGCTTATAAGCTTGCCTAGAGAAGCGTGAGGAGAGGGTTTCCTCCCTCACCCTTTTCATCAATCATTCTCTAGGTAAGTCCTGCTTCTCTTCAGTTTGAATGCTAGTTTTTTTCATACATTGTTCTGCTTTCTCTAACACATATTTCCCAGTATTCAAATAATTCTATCATCAACACAATTGGAAGCTTTGATCTTAGTAATGGACAACTCTTCACTGTGTAAAGGCTGCGGAAAGTTCTTCACACAAATGAAGACCCCTGACTGTGGTTGGTTTCAGTGGATGGAAGCTCATCCATCTGATGGAGTTTGCAAGACACCCCAGTGTTTGAGCTGTGGGAAAATCTATTGTTTCCTATCTGAATCATACTGTCAATCATGTGAACAAATCAACACACCAGGCTCAAATTTGTCAGCTCAGGCTCCAGCGACCAACCCTTCAGATTTTTGTCCAACCAGGAGCATTGGGAGCACACCTTCCACAAGAACTATTTTTCAATTGATTATCTGGACAAGAATTCCACAGCCTGCACCAACACAATTTGCTTCCAGTACATAGTTTTCAGGCCCCAAAATTAGTACACCACGGGAGGATTTTGCGGTCTGGAGACCGCCCTCTGCACAAGCGGTCTGCAGGCAGACCATAGGTTGCCCAGAAATGGTCTGACCCGGTCTTGAAAGTTCTTGACAATTTCTCCCAGATCTAGGAGAAGGACTGGGTTTTGAGCTGTTGCATTGTAGGAGTGTTGCTAAAACCACATTCATGTGCTGATTGGTTGAGTCCACCATTGCATTGTTACGTGTGTTTGACACCCTCTTTGGCACACTCAAATGTGGTCTGATGGTTGGTATTGATTTTTCTGAAGGAAAGAGGATGGATTGTCCAGTCTCAGAAAGCTCAAATTCTGAGGACCATTCAGAGACCTGATAAGACCTTTTCCAGGCACCCTATGGTCTGCCTGCAGACCACTTATGCAGAGGGCAGTCTCCAGACCGCAAAACCCTCCCGTGGTGTAAGGGCCCGTTTGGCTGGGACCCAAAAGTAGCTTTTGGTCAAAAGCTACACCAAAACCCAAAAACACTTTTGACCAAAAGCAGTTTTTGATTTTGGTCAAAATCAACAGCATTCAGTAAGTTTTGTTTGATAAAAATCAAAAATGACTTTTGATCAAAAGTTGTTCAAATTTCAAAAACAGCCTCAAGGCTGTTTGTTTTTGAGACAAAAAGCCGCTTTTGCCCCATCTGTTTTCAATTGATCCCTCACAACTTCATCACTCTCCATCACTCTCCACCTACCCCTTTCAATCCTTCACATGCCCTTCTAAGTCCCTCACATGCCCTTTCAAACCATTCACACACCCCATTCCTACATTCACATTTTTTTCTCATAGTCATCTTTTATCAATTTGATTGACGTCTATCTATTCATTCCATTCTATCTTTGTCCTTTTTTTATCACTCTATCGTTGTATCAATTCCATCATTATCTCTGATTAATCTTATTGCTCCAGTCAACGGCTAGGCAACTTCAATGCCGTCAACTACACCAACCCACCAATCACCGACAAACAGGCTAAATTGAAGCTCATGATGACAACAATCAAAACATGATCGAAGTCCTCATTGCTGAACATCAGCCTGCCAATGCCACAATCGGACCCAAAAACACAACCACTGCTCATGGATTCAATATTCCTACTTGGAATAAGGTTGTTGAGAAACTTAAAGGAAGTGAGAAGAAACAATGTGATAATGGTGTGGTTAAAGTTAGTTCATCCAAAACCGCAAAGGATTGTAAGAACCAACGGTATATAGTAATTCATCTTTTCTTTTTCATCTCTAATCATGATTTCAATATTTATATTTCTTTGCATTTACAGTTGTCTCTATCATACACCAATCACAAGTATTTAAATGGGTTGAGTGGTGCTGGTCGGGAGAACGGATGTATCAAGCTACCTGATTGGGTCTGGGGCCCAATCATCACTGATGATGTATGTTGATTTCTTTTTGTTTCCCATTTATAATTTTTTTCTTCCAGAGTGAGAAGTCAAAGGACTCCCTCATATGCCGATGCTGCCCAATTCCATTGTTTGGTTTGATTGCTACCCTATTGGAGGGTCACAAGGCTACAGCAAAGTATGTCACAGATTTGATTGTCAATCAAACCAAACCTCAAGACATCATGTCAACTTCTAGCAGTCCGGTTTTCCATAAGAACCAACTGATTCTTCCATCTGATAGCGCAATTGTCAAGAAGACCAAACGTCAATACATGACCAAGCCTTTTCCTGTCTTTCCTCATGGTCTCTCTTCTCCACCTGATCCACCCCATGGCTCTCTCAAATCAACTTCTGACACAGACAACTTACCTGGAATCAAATCCAAGCCAAAGCAGGACTCTATTTCTGAAGACATAGCTCCAGCGGAGAAGTGACACTGTCAGTTGAAAGTGGCTCTAGCTGCTCAAGCTCCAACTAAACCAAAACAATGATCCGGTGTCCAAATCATCAATGGAATTTTGACCAATTTGAAGATGTTCAGCTCTAACATTGAATTGTCATTTGCCTTGACTTCAGCCTCTGTTGACAATGCAGCTCAAGTTATTCAATCTGAAAAACCTTCAAATCATAGCCAAGCTATCTCCATCATCTATACATCATCTCTTGAACGCATCCAACGCTACACTGCAATTGGTTTATTCACTGAGAAGCCTGCGATGGCTGAAACTTATGTGAATACACCTGCTTGTGAACGTGGTGATTGGCTCCAATTCATCCTTGAAAAAAACAAGTAAGTTGTTAATACCTTCTCATTCATCAAGTACCTACTGACTCATTATTTTTTATTAATCTTTTCTTTCTCTATTGTTCAATTTCAAGATGAACAATCAAATGATCATAGGATTTTTCCTACAACTTCAGATACCAATGTAGTGGGTTTCATTCTTAACTAGATTTTTTATCAAACCTTTGATTCAAAATATAGTGGCTGTCTGATCTTAAATTAAAAATTATCAAACCTTTAAATAAAAATATAGTGTCTTTTGTTCTCAACCAAAAAAACCTTAAATCTTTGTATAAAATTTTATTAACTACATTTGTATATATACAAGTTGATACAAATGTAGCAGTGAATCTCAGATTAATTAGTATTAGTTAGTGTTTGAAATGTTAAACAGTGCAATTGTTATGATGAATTGAGATGTTCCAATGAGATGAATGAGAGACAAGAGGATATATCATTGAGCAAACAAAAACAAAGAGAAGTCACGGTCAACAAGAGGTACGGGCTTATGGGTTTGATATGATCAAATCAATATTGAATGAATTTCATTTTACAGCCGTTGTAAGATCTATCGGCAAATTTTGAGGTCGTTGTGTCGTCACCAGATTTAATGTGAAGGTCAAAAACTCGAAAAATCTCTTTTGAGATTGATAACTCTACTGTCCATTGGTCTGTTCTAGTGCAAAAAGAATAGAGTTCAGTCTGAGAGTGAAATATTTCAAGTTTTTGACTTCATAAGTTAAATCTGGCAACACAAAATTTTTCAAAAATCTGCCAGTAGATATTACAACAGCTGTATCTTTTGATTCAAAAGATTTTTTGAATCATTGTTACCAAACAGTTGACCACTATTCAGATGGTCAACAACAATCATTTTGATCTTTCTTTGACCTTTTTGGTTGACTGTTTGGTAATTGAAAAATCAAAAAGTGTTTTTGTGTAACTACTTTTGGCTAAATCAGCCAAATGGGCCCTAATTACAACACCATTAACCATGAAACATCACATCACATTAGATTACTCATCAATTACTCATAAAATCATCAAATGAAATCATATTTAAAATGATCAAAGAAGTGAAGATAAAGCAAACACACAGCATATACACTGCATCAATAATACAAATGGCTTAGCAAAACGGAAACAATCACTCTTGGCTAGGTAAAATGGTAATAAATCTGATTAATCAATGAGTAGAAGATCAAGAATCAACACAGTAGTGATAATGAGGTATTAATAAGGTTCTTTTGGTGGAATTCAAGGTTGTAGAAGTTGAATCAACTATTGCACCATATCTCTTTACCAATTTTTTAGTCATTTTTTTTGTGATTTTGAAAGTGTTGATCAATTTTGAATTTGTAAATGAGAAATATAAAGTCTGTGTCTTTGTCGCACTTTTCTCTTTTTCTCTTTTTCCCTCATCTATGATACAGGGTAGTTGTTTTTATCATTATAAAATCACTACACAGTCACTAGTTCACTTAAACAGCCCTTATTATTTGGTGTTGGTAACACGTTATTAACATAGTGGAATAGGAACATTGTATTTTTCATGTATGATCTGTAACTGATGGGTTGGATCTTCTATTAGTTTATCCAATACACAAGCTATGACATCATAGCTATTTACCACTTCTGTTCCAATTCCCCATAGCATTCAAAATTGTCAAAACTCAGATCTTCTTCTTTTATCTCATGGTTTTCAGCTTGTCTCTATCCTCAAAACCATTTTTTGTCCCACCCGCCCATACCCCATCTGCAAGATTATTTGGAAATAATTAGCTTTTTGTCAAGTCAAACTTTAAAAACAAAATCCAATGGTTTCAATATCATTCAAGATTTTTTACTCTTTTCCGCTCTCAATTGTTCCACGTTCACATTAGCTTCATTTTTTATTTTTGTTTTTGTTTTTCTTTTCTCAATTTCATTTATCATTATCATTATTTTAATTTGATCTTAATATTTTTTATCTTTCAGGTAGCATTGTTAAATTTTTTCATCAACATCTTTTACAAAATGTATAAATTCTTTTCTGCTTCAACGGTTTCATTCAACCTTTAGTTATCAGTCTTTCTTCAAATTATGTACAACTTTTTTCATTTAGTTTAGTTATCAGTTCTTTTCAAAATTATGTACAAAATTTCACTTAGTTTAGTTTTCAGCTTCTTTTCAAGTTTTGTCCAGCTCAGAAAATTGTATCTGTACTAGCTGCAGCCACCCCGTAGGGTGTGTTTCAGATTCAAGTAATATTATTCCCTTAGCTTAGGCTTTGGGCTTTGCACCAAGCGCCTTCTAACCTGGTATTATCATACCAGATCATCGTGAAGTTTGTTTTATTTGTGTTTTAAAGATCTGTAAGCTTCATTTGAAATAACACTAAAGAAGTGTTGAGATTAAATTCACACTAAAAACAATATGTAATATATATGTAATAACTTGATAAACATAATAACATCTCATAACTCAGTGTCAAGAGTTAAAACACACTTAATTACATACATGTACACTAGAGCATACGCGGGCAAGCCCGCCGCTGAATTTGAATTCATGGTACATGTCACATGATAATTACATGACACAGCAAACAAAATCTATGCCTACCATGTTCAAATTCAATGTATTATAATTTTCAATCAATACTGTCAATCTAAATATAAATCATCAAAGTCTGCTATTTTTCTTTTTAAATCTCAAGTCCTGGTTATTTTTCTCTCAAAGTCCAGTTTGTTGAATATTCTCTGAAGGGGCAGTCTCATACATCGTCTGTACTAGAGTTATTTACTCCTACAGATTGTACCCCTTCAAGCACTGTATAGCCCTTGCTGTGCTATCAGTACCACAGCGCGTATTGACAGTATAAGTGACGTTTATTGATTGCTGTATTATCTATATGAACAACATCAAAGAAACAATATTGAGACCAAAATAAATCAGTTTGAGATTATGAAAAAAGAATGAAAGAAGATAAACCTCTCACTAGTAAACACAAGGCAGTGAGGATCTCTACGAGATACCTGGGCAATAAAAGCACTGGGTGCCTCCATTGATTGATTGGGATGGAATGTTTGAGTTTTTTTTCTTTTCCATCCCATTTGGAGCCTCAGTTTGTTGCAAACAGTTTTCAGCAAGACCACAATGCCAAAATGGTGGGTGTTTTTTTGTTGAAGCTTGTCCAGATACAAGCTACGGTTGTGATGAAGCAACTCAAGCATGAACGCTTGTTGCACTGGACCTAGAATCAAGTGTTCTTCCGTATCTTTCACCATGGCTCAAGTAGCTTGGTAGAGGGGGAACCAACACTGGATGGATGTGAGTGAAACATTGACGCCTACAGTCGAGACAATGTTGTGGAATTGGAGGAACAATGAATTTTGAGATCTATGGGGCCAAAATTGAGCTTTAGGAGCAATTTAGGCAATGTCCTGAGTTCCTAGCTGACCTTAAGCACTGGGATTAAATCAACTTAAATCCCTAACCCCCCCTTCTTGAAACATTATATCAGCATTTATGCTTTCAATATGGTTCAATCAGGGCAGTACAGGGTTTCCGACAACATCCCGGTTGTGATTACCCAAAAGTCATTTGACTATAAGGGGACTCGTAGGATGTGTCCATGGATGCTGGTAATTCAGGTTTGACAGCACCTCTATTTATGCATTTCTCCTCCCCGCAAAACTCATTCTTTGCCCATCACGTCCCTCTCAACCAATGCTTTTTGAAAAGCATAAACACATCACATCAAAAGCATAAACCATTGCATCAAAAGCATAAACACATAGAGCTTTTGCAAAAGCAAAAGTCTTGTAAAGGCATATGCACTTATAGACTCCTTCCAAACAATAAGTGTTGCATAACCGCTTTTGTAATTCCATTACCTCTCATGGATATTCTATCTTTTCAAAATGAGCCTTATCATAAGTATCCTGCGTCAAAAGCATAAGCAAATAGAAATTTTTAAAAGAAAAAATCTTTCAAAAGCATAACAACTTATACACGTTGTCAAAACAATAAGCGCTGCATAACCTCATTTGAGATTCCATAAGCTGTCATGAACGTTTTATCCTTTCAATATGAGACTTTTCAAAAAAATAAGTATATTGTACTTTTTCAATAGACCTTGTGTAAAAGCAAAAATCTCTCAAAAGCATTAGCTATTATACACGTCTTCAAAACCATAATCGCTGCATAATTGCTTTTATAATCCCATAAGCTCTCATGAATTCAGCAAAAGCATACTGATTCATACCCGTTTTAAAACTGATAAGCTCTGCCCCATTTTTTTAACTGGCAAATTCTCATGAAATCTTCATGCTTTCAACCTGAACCTATTCAGAAAAATAGCCATTGCCGTAACTACTTTGAAACCCACATCATCTCTGCTAGGATCATCAATGGTCATCTTTGAAAATGGCTTGATTGTTCAAGCTCGATTCATCTTGGTCAATTCACCTTGACTCTTTTTCACAACTCTTACAATCTTCTTTCATACTGGATTTTGTTATGAATATTCAAAAGGAGGGGTCACCAAAGGATGGTGGACATGGTTTTTCTCAACGGGTTTAACTTTAGGAGCAGTGGCTTCAATTAAATGGGTTGGACCTTTTACAATAGCTACAATTGGATTAGTGGCCATTCAACAAATATGTAATCTGATGGGAGACTTAAGAGTACCCATTCCTTTACTTGCTCAATATCTTATTGCTAGAGTGATTGTTTTGGTAATTGTCCCATTTTGTTTTTATGTTTATTCTTCAAATCCATCTTTGGATTTGATCTGGATCGGGTGATGGTGTTAAGAAAACAACCCACCTTTGAAACGGTTGAGAGTTGAGAGAATGAAGAAAATTGATTTATACAAAGTCAAATTGGTTGAAAACTATCTTGATTGGATGGGTCGGTTTTGACAAAAAAAGTTTGAGAAGAAGGTTGATCAGTATTCAATCGATCGGACCTAAGTAATTCTCAACATATATCATGAGGTTTACCTGGGCCGGTGGGCGTGCCCGCCTCTGCTCTAGTACCTATGTAATTCAGTGCTAGGAGGTGCTAGGTCCAAAAATCTGATGCCAGTATTTTGAAAATATGTTTTAAAACATGTCCTCCACTTATTTGGATCAAGCTCAATGAGCACATTTCAGCTTTCTAAGTATCATGGGCCAACACTAAGGTTTAGTTGTGCATCATTTGGCCAACAAGTGAATTTGGGTTTTCCAGGCAGGTTTGTTACACATTCTTGGCTTTACCCACTGTTACATACATAGATCCCTTACTCAAAAGAAACACTGTTCATTCACAATTCAAACATTCATTAGACTTTATAAAGCTTCATGATCTATTCTTTTTCAATCTCTTATCTTGATCTACAGATTTACGTATGTGTTGAAACTGGCATAGGTATGTGGAAAAAACCAACAACTGCCATAGAGAGAATGCAAATATATTGGACCGTTGTAGAACTCTTTCAGAACTGGCTGAAAGCAGAGCTGAGGAGGGGAAGTATGAAGACAGCAATAGACAAACAACCACAAAAAGAACAATAATAAGTCTTGAGTGGTGAATGAAAGACTTCAAACAGAGAAATGCCCTTCTCAATAAGGGACTTTGATTACTATGAATTAAATTTAAGACCTACAAGTCTTTGGATTAATAAAAACCAGGCTAAAAGAGGACAATAATTTCACTAATAACAATTTCTAGGCGCACTCAGGCACCAATACCAATGAGCAAATGAGTACCAAACTCAACAGGAAATTATTAAAAGAGAAATAAGGGTCTAGTATTATAAAATTCCAACTCTCACTAGTTGTTTAACCTGAATAATAATAATCAAAAGATACAACTTATTCTAATATTCTAATAATAATTTTTGCTGATTAAAAGAGGGACAAAAGTCCCTACAAATGATACCAATGTATATAAGAAAAAATAAGAGCACACACAAAAGAAATGTGATAAAAATCAACCCCCAAACTCAAAATTCCACTTCAACCAACTTTTTCACAAAGATACCCCTTATCAAACCCCAAATTAAAATTGATAAACATGTTTAGCGCACACACATTGATCATTGACAAATTTTCAAGCACACAGCTCACACTAATACTTAGCTGTTTATCACAAAAACCTGATATTCCACCAATTTACCCTGAAATCTGAAATAGAATTGAAATAAGGGACCATAAAAAAATCTGAAGAGACATAAATGAAGAGAACTTCACGCTCTAAAACTTTGCTCAGCCAAGCTAGTTTGTATCTGCAATGGCTGTACCCTAAAAAAGCAATTGAAAATAGACCAAAATCTTCAAAATTGGGATTTACCCAGTTTACCACTTGATAGTACCACTAATGATGATGAATATGATGAATAAATTAATTTTGAATGGTCACATGCGCCAGTAGAATCTACCCCAACCTTTATCTACCCTTGAAGTGTGCTGTGGTACTCTTGAATTACATCATTATGATTGAAAATGCAACTTTCTCAGATTTCGAAAATGATTTCCAAGTTTTGAATTGACCAATTCCATATGAAGACCTTATGTTTCCAACCATGTGGTTTGTGAATCATTTGAAAGTGTCTTTGTATCATGCCAGTCCCTATTCCCATTTCAGTTTACCACCCCCAGTTTACCACTCATGCCCCAATGTATCAATATCTTCAATTTTCGAAATTTAGCCTCATTTAAACCCATAACCAAAAAACCCATAATCTACTGTATAACTCCTCAAATCCATAAATAAATTAGTCACCCATGTTAAACCCCATAATTTCGAAATTTCAAGTTAAACCTGTACACATGTCATAACCCCATATTACATAACACTACACCACACCCAAAAACCCATAATTTCGACTTTTTTCTTCAATTCCTCCATTACCACATAACACATATCTCATAACCCATAAAATAAAAATAAAAAATAAAAATAAGAAAATAAATTCAATAAAATTAATTAAATTAAATTAAAGAAAAAATAAAATAAATTTAATAAAATATAAATATAAATTTGTAAATATAAAAAATAAAATAATTTTGAGATGTAAAAAATAAAATAAAATAAAAAATAAAATAAAATAAAATAAAATTAAAATTATAAAAATAGATTAAATGAATATAAAATAAATAGTAATAAAAAAATATAAGAAATAAAATTAATTGATTATAATACTGAGTTAGAATAAAATAAAATAAAAATATAATTTATAATTAATTAATATAAAGTGATTTTTCTGAAAAAAATATAAATAAATAAATATATGAATAAATTAAAAAGCTAATAATAAAAATTAAATAAAAATAAAAATAAAAAATAAAAAATAAATTTTATTTGGACCATTCTGATCACCACACCGCGACAGGTCATTTGACCATATGTTCTGTAAAGATCCTATAGTTTATGAAATTATCCCATATCCCTTTAAGGGACACTGGCAAGTTGACTGTGATCCTCCCCTTGTCATATTACTATGAATATTTTGTGCTCACTCTGTTTAAATGGGGTGCTTCATATTCCCAAATTCCTGCAGTGCTATATCAGGTCAGGAATGGCAATACCAACTCCATAAGTCGGACTCAGTTTTGTGATTCATATCAGGGGCTGTGGCATATTATGAAGAAGAGCTGTAATATTCATTGAGGAGATGTCATGAAATCTTTGTTCATATAGTGATTTGAGTAGATAATCATTAGTAGAGATTTCTCTCCAGGAAGAAAGTTTCTTATAGGTGCTTGATTTGTTTGACAAAGAACCAGTTTGGACATTACAATTCTTTCATAAATTGTCAAATTTCATTTCCATTAGCTTAGTTGAATAGGGGGAGGTGGAATTTTACACCGCTCCATTTACACAGGCTTTTCTTGTGTAAATGAATCCTGTGTAAAATTCGAAAAAAAGCCTACAATTTATACTTTTATACGTGATTCAATTTTTTTTCTGTGTAATATTTCCCTGTGTAGAAAATGTTGTGTAAAAATGTCACGCTACAAGGCAATTTATAATTTTACAATGAGACCTTTACACAGCAAAAACACGGTGCAAAATCTCTCAGCGTAAAAATGTAAATTTGACGCACAATTTACAATTTTATACTTGAGAGCTTTACACAGAAGAATTCAGTGCAAAATATCACGGTGTAAAATTCTCAAGCTCTGGGGTCAAGTGCAATTTTACACCGTAAACAAATTCTTTACACTGACATACGAAAATATATAAAATCACAAATATAACGTATTAATATTACTAAAGAGTCTGCAAATAAGATATTGAGATACACAACCATTAACACACAAGAGTCTGCAAATAAGATAATGAGATACACAACCATTAACACCCTATCCCCGTTGTCGTCGCTTAGCCCTTCTGGTTTTAACATCCAACACTTGCTCTTCAGCCTCCTCAACGGGCTCTTCTTCAACATCTTCAATGAGAACATACCCTTTCCATTTGGGTTTCTTAGGTGATTCTTTTTTTGCTACTTTGGTTGGACCCTTTACTGACTCTTCCTTTGGAGATTCTGTTGAACACATAACATCATCTGTAATTATAGACGTGAATGGTATAGAGAGAAACCTTCAAATACCTTTCACCCGTTTGATTTTGGAAACAAGCGCTTTGGAATTCTGAGAATTGCCCTTACGCTTTCTGGAATTCACTGTCAATGATGAAAGTCATAAGTCACATGAAAAGTTTACAAGATAATGTGCACCTACCAGGTTTGTTCGGAGGTATGTCACTTTGCCCTTCTTCTACCACATCCTTTTCAATTTTATCCGGTATCTTCTCCTCTGAGCGCTCCTGTTTAACTTCAGTATCAGACAACCCACAGTCATCATTTGGCAATCCTCCGCCGAAAGGAAATGAAACTGTCGGCATGGAGAAAGGTATAGTTGAGTGGTCGTCTGGAAAAGTCTTCATAAGGCCGCGTAACGCCTTTTTGAGTTGTTGATTTTCGCCATTGATAGGCATTCGAGAATATATCAGCCAGCTTGTGTGATGGGAACAACCTGCTATACTCGTGACATCAGTACCTGACAACTGCGCAATACCTCCATTGACACGCTCATCATAGTGCCAAACCCCCATGATACCACCAACTGATCTTATAACTTTGCACCGATAGTGATCACGTGCCCAGTATCCACGTGCAATCATCTTATACTCGATTCCTCCAACTTGAATTTGAGCTGGCCAGTTCGTGTCATCTTGATACGTGGTTCTTTTTTCCAGAGGAAGGCTAACAACCCCATCCAAATGAACATAAAGGTGTAAAGGAGCTGACAACGGGTTGGTGACGTCAATCTTCAAAGTGGTTTGTAGAAGTGACGGATTGGATGGTTGTTCTTCTGCAATGGGGTGGCATCCACGGCATACCGTTGCTGCATTGTCAGTAGGTATACCTGGAGATGCCCATGTCGATATCAAAAGCCCTACATCAGCGTAATCTAAGGCGGAATTGGCAAATGTTGATGGCAATACTCGAATGATTGATCGACGTTGGGGTATATTAATTTGATGTTCCGCGTCGCGAGAACACCTACTAATCTTGAGGTGATCGTGTTCGAACAGCGGCCTAAGAGTTGACTGTTTGGATGCATTCTTTTCACCCAAGAAGAATTCCATGAATCCGTCAGCCGCTGCGTATTCGTCACTCGTGTGAGATATTGGTGAGAGCTTTTGCAGTTGTTTGTGGATGAGGTTTTGACCTCGCGGAAGGACGTGATTGATGCTTGAGTTTGAGATTTCCACATTCAAACGCTGGGTGAAGTGCCGGACTACTACACTCACCAAGTCCGTTTGGTTAACCGTTAGATGAGAACTCCATAAAGGGCTGAATGCCGCGTAGAGACATTCTAGAGTAGAAGACATCCAACATCTCATAGTAGTTCCTTTGGAAGTTCTGGCGGAGTAAGATTGGTAAGTCGTCAGTTGGTTTCGATTGATATTTTGTGAACCCTTTGGTCTACCAAGTTTAACAGCCTTTGGTCTTATTGCAGCTGATTTATTAGCTTGATTTCCAATAAGCTTGTCGGTGGTATCTGGAGCACGACCATCATTGCGAGTGAAACGTCGTTTAGTTGGCTCAGGCATCCCTATAACTTTGACTACTTCCTCCCAATTCTTTTGTTGCGAACCATAGGTAACTGGTACACCCTTCTTCACCGATTGGGAATCTCTTTCCTAACATTGAGCAAACGTGAGAAGTTGAGTTATGCCAGGTATGATATAACATTTACCTGTGCTGTTGGTTGGACGTTTAATGATTAAAAAGATATAAATGAAATTATATGTAAATGAAGCATGTGATGCAAGACACACCATAGTAAATAGTAGGTATGATGCATTGACTCTTGCCCATTGGTCGTATCTGGCAGGTCAGGACGGTGTTGCGGTACGTCTTCTTCATCGTCATCACCGCTATCCTCACCAGGCAAAGGGGGATCGTCCAAAGGCTTCCTCCTCCTGGAAGGGAATAGCATTGCGGATACATCCGCCGCTTCCCACCACGCTATCCACTTCTTAGCAAGTGGAAACTGTTTTCGCAGGTTGTTGAATTTGGTTTGCAGAGTGACTCCACCTGGGTTGTCTTTGTCTGCTACCAATAAAGATTTGCACAATTTTATCCAAGCGCCCTAAAATTAAAGGCAGTAATTATAAGTCTTGAAGTATATAAAAAAAATAATTTGTTGACAGTACTGACGACGTTTTCTTGCTTAACTATCTTGTGATTTTTACGAATACAAGTGACTGCCTGTTCAAAATGCTGTTTGCAACCATGCAACTTTGAAAGCGCCACATCACGATCATGGCAATTAAATACCTCCATGTACGCAGACACAAATCCATTCCTTTGAGCCAAAGAGAAATCCACAACTTGTTCGACCATAATGTTCTTATCTTTGTCTGACATGTTGGCTTGCTGAATCTGTCGTAGTAAAGCGAGGAAGTGAACTTTGTAATGTTCACTTTGAAGTCCACCAAGCCATGAGAAAAGTACTGGAACCCAATGTTTGAGAGTGTCGCAGTACTTAGAAGTGGTCAATAAATACCCATTTTGGAAAAATCGGTAGGTAACATCGGATAGAAGGCCACCGGAATAGGTTGAGGAACCCTCATCCGGCTCAATCAATACTTGCTGCATCCAGCTAGTCTGAAAAGATATATGATAATTGTGGAAACTGATTGAAGATGATGGAATAATCATTCCTTTCCTGAATAGAGATAAGAAGACATACGAAAATTTTTGAATAGAATTGATAAAGAATTTCAGCGGAAAGAACAATTGGAAAATTTTGATAGGATCGCCAAGGTTCTGACCTGGACCAATCCATCATGCTTGACAGCCACTTGTCACCAGCTTCCGGGTCTTGTGTGTTGGTCATTATTCCTGCTTTAATTAGATACTGACGTCGTAGATAGCCTAGACAATCTGCATTCCCAAATGATGGATGCACTTCGACCACTGATTGGATAGGGTCTTTGCCCGCGTGCGCGCGGCCAACCTTTAATCCCAGAGGACCAGTTTTGGGGTCACTGATAACTAGGCATTTCAACTCCTCCTTGGAGTTGGGATCCGCCTTCTTTGGGTCAGGCCAGTCGTGACGATGTATACCTATGTGGCGAAGCAAACCCCAACCGCCTTCCTCGCCGCCGTCAGCATCCAACTGTGAATCAATTCGACAAATGCTTCACATGCAATGTGTATTTGAACTCCATCACACGTAGAAATGGGACATTGTGTACCTCTGAAAATGAAGGCAAATGAGATACATGTCCATGTAATTCAAATGAATGAAAATGCGCACACAACTGTTTGGATCATGTTGTGTCCGGTTGGTGGAGAGCCAGCTAAGGTACAGTCCGTGTTTCTGCATTTCATGACACCCAATCAGTAGTACCTTCGGGTAATCCACTCTTTCGTCTTGTTTGTTTCAGTGCGCATAGTATGTGTCCATTGGATAAATCTAAAGTTTCCAACTTTATCCTCCGGTTGTTTGACAAATACGCAGGCGCCGTTTGGATATAACGGATAGCCATCTGCGTCGAGTTCACATCCCTCGTCAATGAATGTTTTGAATTTGGGTTTACTGGCTATGGTAGGCAGTCGTAGTTGACGTTGTGGTTCTGGTGGTGATGATGAGGGATTGGAGATGACACAAGATTCGGAGGAAGACTCTTTCGAAAGAGACACAAGAGATCCTTCAGGTGAAATCATTGTGACAAGATGAGGGTCTGGTATACTTTTATGTTCTTCAGACAAATGCGCGATAAATGAAGATGATGTGCAAGAAGAAGAAGAATCAGAAAAATTAGAGAAAGAATTCGAAAGAGGTTCTCCAGAACAAAGAGGCAGTGGTGCAAGATGACATATATCTTTGTCTTTTGCAAGCACCGAGTCTTTGTCTTTTGGAACCAAATTAGTATTGCCCATTGTCGGTTCTTTTGATTTGATTGATCAAATACGAAGTTGATCTTCAGATCAGAAAGGCCATTCGAGGTCAATTCAAGGTGAAGATTGAAGTCCTGATTGTCAATTTTGGATCAACGTGGAAAGATCATCACGCCTTCCAAACCGGTTTCACCAATATATGGGAAGTATCAAGCTTCCATGTTTGTATCTAGACAAACATGGAAGCTTGATATGATATAAGTTAATTGAGTTGATGATCAATGGGAATAAGGTCATCCATTGATATGAGTTATGCTGTGCGGTGTAAGAATGTGGATACATTTGTGTAAAATTATAATTTAACTACTGTATCCGGATTTTCACACGGGGTATGTTTACACAGATACAGGTCAGTGTAGCCCGGCCCGGTGCAAAATTCAATCCCCTCCCCGGGTCCCACACTTTTACACTCAATTCCCTTACACCGAGTCATCTCTGCGTAATTTGTCCGGTGTAAAATTATAAATTAACCATTTACGTCATATTTTTACACAATATTTTTTACACCGAAATTCATTACACAGAAAAATAAAAATCGAAAGAAGTATAAAATTATAAATTCGAGGCCAGACTTCATATTTTACACCGGGTAGGCTTCACACAGAGCGGGTCTGTGTAAAATCTTCTGTGTAAAATTCTCCCGCCCTGTTGAATAGTCTATAGATCCATCAAGCTGATCTTCTCTCCAGTATTGATCTCTTTTCACTTGAGCAAATCTTCTCATAAGATGATCTTTGTACTTATTCAAATTTGTAGAAAGTATCATGATATGACAAAAAGAACAGAGTGTCAAGCTCTTGCAAGTAGATACAAGGAATGATTGAATTCAATAAGGATGAGGTGCAAATTTGCAACCTCACTACTATCCAAAGTGGATTTTAACTTTGGGATCAGTGAGGATTGGCCCAAAAGCTCATCAGTGGTCAAGTGACATACTCCAGAGTGTCACTTGCTTACCCTTCTAATCCCATGCTGAGCAGATGAGTTGACATTTGAGATGCCTCAACTGCTGACAACACCATATGCATCAATTCAAGACAACACCTTTCACCGAACTGTACTTTCCAAACCCATAATAGCTGATATCTGTGATTTTTTGCTGCTGTATCATCTTATCAATGAAGATGGGCAATTTAAACCCATTTCAGACAGGACAAAAGCAAGATAAACCCGGCACAGTAGGAAGATCTTGAATAGCAAGGGGAGAAAATTTTTAGCAATGGAGCTTTTCATTCCACTTACTATTATATGAGACATATTAGGACCAAAGCAAAGAGCAGCTTTGATCTGTATGATCAGCTGTGTAGAAAATGATGTGCCTCACTGAAACTATGTGAGGCTTGTCAGCAAAAATCAAATCATATGGCTGATAATATGTTTCTTAGTAAAACTTTGGTCAAATTTGAGTCACAAACATGAAAAATTGTGAAAGACACGGCCCATAAACTACCAGCAAAAGGTAATTTCCCTGCGAGAAAAGCAATTGCATTTAGAGCAACAAAGGTCCTAAAATGCAGATTAAATGCATTTTCAATCCTTTTTCACTCAAAATGCAATCTCCTTTCTTCCGGGGAAATTACCTTTTTCTGGTAGTGATTACACTGTGTTAGTAGTGAGGCGGTTGTGGAATCTGCGCCTGGTCTCTATCATACACAACCCAATATCAAAGAAGCGCAAAGATGATTATAAAAATTGAGAATATATACATGATGGATGATAAATTGAAATGATTTATGATACAGATAAATTTTATGAATACATCATGCAAGTATCCTAATATATACATAGAAATAACCAAAGTAGAATAAGTGAAGAAAACAACGGGAATACAGCAAGGATTTGGGTGGTGATGAGAAATTGTGATATCTATGAGTATACGAGGAAGACAAAGAGAAGATAAATTTGAATTTGGTTCAAGATTATCAGTATCAATCATCAAGGCAATCCTTCTTGCGTCAATTTAACGTTTGTACTATTCTGAACGGGTGTTCTCGCAAGATTCAGATCAACTGGTACCAACTCCCATGTAGCATAGACAACTGGACTGGGCATGAGCTGTGAGTCTCGGACTGATTTCTCATCAGAGTTCTGCTTGTAAGTTGATCCAGCCCCTACTGTATGTACTTCAAAGTCATGAGTGTGAGAGACAAGACCTTTCTTCCTTTCAGCTACAATTTCACGTATGGTCTTCACAATCGGTTTAGAAGTATGTGCCCTGCCATCGTAATATTTTGAAACTGATACGCTGTGGTTAATTCTACGATGTATTGGACGGTCTAAACTTGTGGACTCATGACATGAACTTCGTCTGCGAGATATACGTGGAGCGTGATGGTTTTGAATAGTAGCTGGGGTGATAGGTGACTGGGTTTTATGGAACGGCACAGAAGAGGTATCGTGGTGTGCGAGTTGGGCAGTCAACTTCGGACTGACAGGAGCCTTAGTCTTCAGAGGCGAGATAGAAGCCTGAAACGCATTCGACGCAGTACCAGGGACCGACAGTGACTCTTGAACAAACACTCTATCCCCCTCCAGAAAGTTGTTTGACCCAAATGAGAAATTTCGATTGTGCTCGAAAGATACATCTTGTGATTTATGAACTGCCGATTTTATGCCATTCGAAGTCGATTTGGTCAAAACGATTGGATGAGGCGACTGGCGCTGGCGTCGGCTTGAAGTGTTTGTCGGGGATTCAGGTGGCAAATCACCAAACTTAAAACTCTTGAGGGCTTTTTCGTACTTCTCATCTCTTCCAACTTCATCTACTGAAACCAACAGGTCGCTTAAATCAGATACCGCTGTCGCTGTCGGAGTAGGGATTGATGACAAATCAGTCAAATCGTGGTCTGCTGTGCGTAATTGGCGGGGGAATGCGTGTGGGATTTGAGAAGGATCATGGGGTGCCTCAGCCTCCTCAATTTCTTTTGTGTCTTTCAGAGGGGATGATTTTCCATTAGTCCTCTTTCCTCCGGCTCCGAGAGGTGATTTCTTGACAGCTGTTCGATTGATCGAGTGATAGTCAAATGCACTCGATCGGCGTCGAAATTTGTGCTGAGGTCCAGAAGGGTGGGATGCGGTCTCGGTACTGGTCTCGAAGCTTTTATGAGAAAATGGCTTGCTTTCAACACCATTGAGAGGTTCTGGAGTTGCGTCGTCGTCAACTCTTGTATAATGAGGTGGTAGCGGCGGGAAGTTTTTTGATGTACCGAAATGGTATTCGAATGCACTCGACTTTCGACGGATTTGTTTGATTGGCAAGATCAAGGAAGGTCCCTCCTGGTCTTGATTAACTCTGAAACCTTGCCAGGTAGCCCAGCTGTCTTTTATTGTTGGGATCGCTGGTGAGGGTCGAAACTTTTTGATTTCAAACTTCTCAGGCAATAGTTCATTGACGATCAAATCCCAGTGCGTAAGCATCCATACTACGAGGTTTGAAGCTTCAAGACTCGAAGTTCCGGATGTGTTGATGTTGTTCAAAGCATCATCCCCATTGCTTGATTGTCTAGGCAAGAATAAAGCAGGGCCAAAGCAATCACCCAAGATGCGAGATGTTAAATCATACTCAGGAGATCTCTCAGTTTGAGACATGAATGAGAACAAGTATATAAAAAGGTTAAATCGTTCAGCTGGGATATGTCGTAGGATGCGCTGAGCTATGCCGATCATCCCGGTGTCGGGTGCCTTCTCAAGCGGTGGTACAACTTCCAGGTTGGAGTTCAAGTTGCTGCAGCAGAGTGATAGGAGATCAAACCGGGCTTCGTCTAGCAGTGGCGCAGGGAGTGCACGTAAGAACCAAATGAGGGAAGCACAGATTGTGTGAATATTCTCATGAGCCAAATCGTAATGAAGTCCATAGTTTGGGGGAGTGGTAAAGTTTTTGACCAAATCTTGAACTCGGTTCAAGTCCTCTGGAGTGCAAAATAAGTTCGGGGTGTTCACGCCTATGATTGCGCAAGTATAAAGTCAGAAGTTGGCTGGGAAGAAAGAGCGCTAAAAGATGACTGACCTCGTTGGTATATCTCTTCAACTGTCCTCACAATGATACCAGGAAGACGCTGTTTCTCTCCGCCCATGGTAACTAAACGTGAACCACAAGTACCTGATAACACAGGTGACAAGGTTTGTACCTCTTGAGCAGACACATATGTGGATACCTTTGCTGCAACGCGCCTAACGTCTGGGTCAATTGGTTCGGATTTGACATTCCTCGATCCCTTACCACGCCAGTCTAAGCGCGACAAGAAAGAAAGGCTTCCAAACAAGGCCTTTTGATGAGAAGGGCGTAATTGTTCAGGCTTTTGAGGGAGTTTCTCAAGATTCTTCAAATCGATCGATATGTTTTGGTCTACAGTTTTGAAATTTGATTTCCTTATAATATCGACGTAAAATTTAAACAGAGTAAGGTGATCTGGCTAAAGACTTCCGAAACAAATCCAATCCACTTGTACTCACAAGAGTTGTTTAGCTGACATGTTCATGCTTTCGGAAGAAGTTGTAAGTTGTAGATGGGGCCGATGAGACTTATAATCATAGTAGGGGAGCCCTTGGCCACTTCCAATACCTCCGTGCACGATTCCCAGAAGCCGCTGGGTGGGATCTGAAGCAATTGCCGGCATATTAAGAGTTTCACGGTGCAGTTTTGTTGATTCCTCAGGCAAAGTTCCGGGAAACTCTTTGTAAGGCCTTTCTAAGCAGATCTTCTCTCGAGGACGCGAGTAGCCCAAGCAATCCTCTGAGACCTGAGATTGATCATGCAAGGTAGAAGGATTTGTCCTAGGCGTATGGCGAGTCATCGGTCACCGTGGCTTCTGTGGCGGGCTGAGGAAATGTGACGTGCCAATCCACCCTGACAAGCTATGAGTTGGTTATCGCGCCTGGAGATTTGAAAGCAAGTGGAGAAGATATTTTGTAATCGATGGTGCAGTAGTAGAGATATGAGTGGTCACCTGTGGTATCTGTGGTATCAGAACAAGGGAAGAGGAGATGAATATTTCCTCCCAGGACAGCGCGAAGCTTTAGCAAAACTGTATTTGAGGACGATTAGTTTTACGCTGCGGAGTAATCAGATTAGGCAAACACTTGATATGGATGTCCCAGCTCAGGTGTATGTGCACAGATAATCCTGGATAAAAGCAGTTGGAAAATTGTATACAGGAAGGGAAAGGTTTGTGTCACTTTGAGAAGAAACATACTGGATAGGTGCGTAGTTGCCATTTGAATTTTGAGAAAAACTCTTTGACTCTCTTTGAATTAATCAACCAAGCCAGGCGCGCAACCAGAGCTAGTACACAAATTCAGAGTATATACAGCATGTGTGCTAGTTGCAAGAGGACTACAACCCAGGAAGGACCACACGCGCAACAACCAATCGTCTTGCCAGCTCAGTGACTTTTGGATGCTTTCATCGACGGATTGATGGTGAAACGGGTGTTTGGTCCCTCGTCGGTTATTCGAGCGTGTAAGCTGCCTGTACCAAGAAGCGCGGGCCTGACTCGAGCCTCATGGTTCAATCAGCTTGAGAACACGCGTACCATTCTTACTCCGCAAAGAGGCTTCAAGCTTCTTGTTTGACCGACTTTTGTGCAAAAGGTTCGAACAAGCTCATGGAACTCCTCTGAAGGTGTTTTCTTCAGTTGATGCTGGCTCGGACATCTTGAAAGCGGAAATTTGTACCCGCTGTTTGTCCGCGCGTTTGTACAACATGAAGCAGTTTGAACGTTAGGGTGGTTTGATCAAGCTCGCGTCGATTTCAAAAGGTGAATTGAGGAAGTTCCTAATAATTGGTAACTTTGGACTTCCCTATTCCCAATCCTCAAACGTACCCTCCGATCATTGGAGCTCATGAACGCCAAGGATACCTTTTCTAATTTATTCACAGTTTGTTCGGTTAGATTACCAAGTAATTTGTTCATCTCTGTATCTGCTTCTGAACTGAGAGTTGAAGCTTTTATCGCGGCTGAATCTAATGCGATTCCTACCATCTATTCAATAGGCTTTTGAGCTTTGGGAGATGTTGATTGAGTAGGTTGGATTTTCATTGTGAGTTCATCAACATCCATGGCTGTGTTGCCATCGTCTTCCTCATCTTGGGTTGTCGTTATATCTTCTGGTCGAGAACTACCAGATGGTATCACTCGATCATCGCTGGGAGCCTTCCAATTTTTCTTCTCCTCTTCTACCTCCTTTCTAGCAAACTTTTCTCTATCTGTGATTACCTTGCTTTCTAAGTTTTCTTTGATATTCTCAACCGATGTACCTGCCAATCGTGCTGTAACATCCGGCTCGACTAAACCCATCAGGAAAGTCAAGACTAACATCACCAGATTCTCAACTCCATTCAATGGCATCTTTCCTAATCCGATAGGCCCTCCCACATCCTTTTCAGCCGATTTCAAAAATTCATCCTCAATCGGTAATCTCAAAAATTCCAGAATACACTGTTGTTTTGTCTTAGTACCTCCCACGTGATCTACAATCTTCTCCCAATCGTCCGCGAACATCTCTAAACCTTTGAGTAAGAGTAAGCGTTCTTGATCACTCCATTTTGTTGGGATAGGTGGGCTTGAAAGATCTCGGTCCATCCTGATAAGCTCGGCAGCGTTCATGGTGCTAGGGAACCTACCCTGGCTATAACAACCTGGGCATAGATCGTAGGTGCGAAGTTTGGTGTGATGGTATGAGAGTTTAGTACATTCAACCGAACAGACATCGCATTGAATCGGGCTATGTTCAGCAGTCGGCTCGTTATTAGTGATCCCATTCGATTCACATGTTTTGAACCTTGGCTTCATCTACTTCTACTTCATGACCTGATTCAGTACGTTCGTAAACGTTCTTGCGAATTTCAAGTGCATGATTATATAAAGTACGAGTGGTTTCAGAGGATTGGGATGGATGAGGTACATCAGGAGTGAGAAGGTTTGAAGGGTTTTTATTATGTTTAGTGACTACACCGGAGTGAAGTGGCATGAGACCTCTTGGAGTATCGAGAAGGACACAAAAGTGGCCGGTGAAGGGAGGGCCGACGGGGGCTGGACGCGTATCAGCATCGACCTGGTAGCCAACAGCCGCGGAATGAGCAGTCCACGGGTGAGCTCGAAGTGAAAGCTTCGGAGTATGAATTTACGCTCAATGCCACTGTTTTCCAAACAAGTGAAGAACAAATCGGATTGTGGCCTCACGGATCGACTCTCGGCTGTCTCAGAAGTCAGAATTCAAGAGGAATTGCGGCTATTGCAGCGCAAGTTAGGAAACACGTTTGTGTTCATTTTTGAATGAGATTTGTGGACACATAATTGACAGTATTTTGTTGATGAGAGCCTTTTTGAGGGGCTCCCCACTAAGTCCATCTCGGAAATACTTCAGCGTCTTGAAATCGACAAGCTACCAGTGATGGCGCGATAAAACTCGTTTGAAAGTCCGTTGCCACTTCCTTTTTGGAACAGGAAAGGAGCTGATATAATCTCGAAGCTTATCAGCTGATATGTGACACGTCCGATAGACTGATCAGTATATAGGCCAGCAAACACCGATGCTAGTAAATAGATTTTGTATGTAAGACCTGAGATTTGAGGGTCTGCTTCCAGGCTTTAAAGCATTCTTTGGGTCTGGTCCCATTTGTGAGAAAAGCCTTCATAACACTCGACCATCATGGCGGCGGTTGAATTTCACAACGAAAAAAATGATCATAGTCTTGGCTCAACTTTCAGTTCCACCATAAAGTTTGCAGGTCACGACTTGGAACAAGAGAGCTCATCAGCAATACACCCCGCGCTATTGTCCTCGAATGTTACGGGGCACTCTATGCTACCCATGAAGCTCATAAATGAAGCACCTGATTTGCCACCAGCTGATAAAGGATTCTTGGCTTGGCGATTCTTGTTCGTGATATTCTGGGTCGATGCCCTCTTTTGGGGTACGCACAAAGTCTCCTTTCAGGCTAAAAGATAGTATCTATGATAGATGTACACATACGCCTGCTTCATCTTCAGGAATTGTGACGTCGTGACTTATGAACTCTGTTCCTCTTATTTCTGCACACCTGACAGGTCCTGCTTTATCCTTCAGTGTGCTACTCACTTATCCTCCATACACAAATATGAACCAGGCAGCAGCAGCGGCAACAGGTATTGTGTACTCTGTCAGCTTACCTACTGATTTATTGAGTCATTTTTTTGCTGCTCGCCTTGCTTTAGGTACCATATGTACAGGTATCATGTACTGTAGCGGTTCGATCCTTGCTCCACTTATAAGCAGGTACCCGCATCTTATAACTTGGGGGCCCAGACTGGGGATCGTGATGTGTGCTGGATCGTTTGTGCTATCAAGCTATGCTACCAAGGAAAGTGATACCAGTGCAAGCAAATAAGAAGTCTGCTATGTCAAAGAACTAAACCACGATTTTGCGATTGTAGGCTTGGCAGCTGATTTTATCGCAAGGTATTCTATATAGCATTGGTAGCTGTAAGCCTGTTTTTTTTGTTCTTTCGGATCAAATTTTTGACAGCATTTTTTCATCAGCACTTTCCTAGTGAGCCAAATATTTCCAGTCTACAAAACCAAGTACAAAGTCTAATTTACTATAACAGCTATCCCGGGTTGATATTTTTGTCAGAATGGTGGATTGAAAAGCGGGGGTTTGCTGGGGGTGTGATGTTCACTGGTAAGATCAAGTGATATTGCTGCTGTCAGTTTCCAAGGAATAGTTGATGACTTTGATTTCAAAAATAGGTGCTTCTGTTTTTGGGCTCATCTATCCGCCCATCATGGATTGGGCCCTTGGAAGATATGGCATGCCTGTCACTTTCAGGGCTATGCCACTGGCTTGGCTGATCTGTGTCGTGCCTATATTACCCTTCTACCAGTCAGTTTGTCACCTGAATCATGCCTTGTATTGAATAAGGTTCTTCGCTTTGAATCTTATTTGCCATTCTTCATCTGTTCTACTCGAACTTTTGCTTCCAGTGGTCGTCTTTCTCATTCAGCACCAGCTAAACAGAAAGATACGAGAATTCTAACTTATCTCAGTCGTCCCATCACATGGGTTTTACTGCTATCAAATGTAAAACCTTTTTGAACTGTGTCTTTGGATTTTTGGATTTTTGACTGAGGAACCCTCTCTGGATCCACATTCCCGGCGCTTAGTTCCTACAAAGCTTGTGAGTATCTGGGGGTCCATAACTTTCTACAGCTGATTCAGTTTGAGCGGTGGATGTGCTACTGGTTTTTTGATCGAGACGTTGATGATTAAGTTTTGTCATTTGCATTTGATTCAGGGCCTTCTTTGTTCCGATAGTGTACATCCCTTCCTTTGCAAAATCCATTGGGCACGCCGGGGGAATATATCTTGGTATTTTTTCCGGAACAAGCATCTTTGGGCAGATGATCGTCGGAACACTAAGCGATTACTGGGATGTCAGTTGGCTAATTGGAATCACTTCAATTACCAGCGCAGCCAGTATACTTGGTTTGTGGCGATTTTGTAACGGTATCTTGATGCTGGCAAGTTTCACCACAATTTGTGAGTCCAAAATGACCCTTGTCCACGTCTTTCCGGAACAGCAAGACTGAAATTAAAGAGCAACCATTTGCCTCCTTGACCATTTTGTCCAAAAGATGGCCTAGCTGCTGGCGGGTACTCTTGCCTTTGGCAACGTTTTGTTAATTTGATCGATCCAGAGGACTCAAATCCGGCTAATTTGATTGTCATCTTTGTAACGTGCAGAGGTATTGCCAATATTGCGACGGGTCCGATTGCAGGGACACTCTTGAGCTCCGCAAGCTCTGAGACTCACGGCTATCATATTCTCATGTACTACAGCGGGGCTTTAATGCTTCTTAGCTCCTTTGGAATGGTTTGTTACTTTTTGAAGAAAGGAGTGTACAAAGTATAACCCGCTAGACAATCAAAACACGTTCAGTACCAGGAAAGTATCTATACACCCCTTTTTGCAAGTCTACCTCTACCGTCTTTGATGTAAATCTACTCAATATTTTTTCTCTGCCAATCTTTGAAGTTGGAATTATGGGTTCTGAAGCCAAACAGATTGTTTAATAAAAACCAAGTCTCTATAGAATTTCAAACTGCTTATGGCTTGGGTAGATTTTGGCCAAACCTTTTTGACATTGAAATTGAAAAAGCATCTACCATTACATGCTGAGTTTGCATGTGCACAGTCTTCCAAAGAAAAAAGATGACAAGAATACATGGGGAACTTTGGTAAATTTATTCAACAGCAGAATCACACCGCCTTGCAAGTACATATGTAGAAACTCCTTGATGTAAAGATAAAATACTTAAAGAACAGTATACATGTGCTGCCGACACATGAATTCAGGGAGAACATGGATAGCTTGTTCCAAAAGTTAAAACACTGACCATGAGTCAAGTTGTGTGATTTCAAATTTTAGCTTGTCCATAGGATTTTTTTAAAGATAAGCAAAGAAAAAAAGTTCAAAGATTGGTAAAAAGATCTTACTTACTCAGTAGCAGGTGGCATAGCACACATACAAAGACTAAGTACAACATCAGGAAACAAAATGCTCAATACGCTCTCTGTGAAGTTGATGAACAGTTTGATCTTGAATTTGTTTTTGTCGAGCCCCATATGGAGCCACATCTTGATCAGAATGAATCAATGGAGGCAGTTCAACAAGATGAATCACTTCACACAGGACTTCTTCACGCTCATGTTCTACAACCATATTGTGGAGGATTATACAACACATCATGATTGTCTTCAAAAACCCAGGAGACCAGAATTGTGCCAGCTCAGCCACAATGGAAAATTGTGCTTGTAGTATGCCAAAAGCACATTATACATCCTTTTGTATAGCTTCTTGCATCTTTGCAAAATGCTACAAAAAAAATTGTCAGTAACTAAAATAATTTGAGAAAAGGCAATTAAACAGCCACACCTTTTTTTGATCCTGGGGTTTAGAATTTTTTTACGATTGTAGCCCACTTTGGGTAGATTCCATCTGTCAGGTAATAAGCTTTGTTGTATGGGTTTGCATTCATTTCAAAGTTGAAAGTTGGTGCTTTACCTTCTGCAAGGCAATGAAATAGCAGAGAGTGATCAAGTACATTGAAATCGTTGAGTGACCCAGGAAGGCAACAGAAAGAGTGCCTTTTTCAGCAATCATGTGAAGCAATAGCTTCCAAAATGATTGTTGGACCACCTTCTTTGCCCTTGAATTGGCCACTATGAGCTTTTGGTCAATTTTTCCATTGCCAGTGCATACAATCAAGAGATCCTAACATGCCCGGAAACCCACGGGATTTGTTGATGGCAAGGAATCTTGCTGTGTCTGCTTTGTTCGGCTCTCAAATGTACTCATCACCAAAGCGTGTCACAACAGCCTCACAAAACCATCTCAAACACTTCAGAGTTGTTGATTCAGCAATGCAAAGGTTTTTGTCAAGCTGGTCTGCAGGTCGTTCATTGGCAAATTTTTGCATAGCTGAAAGTCCTAACCTACCCACAGCGTTAGGCTTCCGATAAAAGTAATTGTCTGTGGTCGTTACTCCATCTAAAATTTGAAGCCATAATGGTTGTCCCATTCTAAATCTTTAACAAAACATTTCATCTGTGTAACTTGGATTGGGGCGGAAGTAGTTGGTGATCAACTTGGCGTGTCCAGTTTTGCAATCTTGTTCTATGTTTCAGGGTTATGCACTACATATTGGGCTACACCACGGGGGGCCCTGGGTTGCCCCCAAAATGCAAAGTCTAGACCCGGCCGTTCACCGGTGTGGTGATCAGAACCCATACTCTCTCCACTCTTTTATACTCAACAGAGCAAGACTGCTCTTTACAGTCTTGCTTGAGCTCTCTGTGTTCAACACCTCTAATCATCTTTCCAAGGATGCTCTCTTGGATCCGTTTTCTAAAAAGTTTATTTATTTATTTATTTCATTATTACAAATTGAAACAAACACACAAATAAACAAAAAAAAACATAAAAAAAAACTAAACTAAACTAGGAAAGAGACAAATAAAAAACAAAGATAGTTTAGTAAAAAGAGACGACATAAAGAAAAAAAAGAGAAAAGAAAAGAAACTTATCTGAGAGAACAGAAACGACTTACCTAATAATCAAAATCGGAAAAGGGAATCACTACAAAGTTGAAGTGGATGGATCGACTGAAAGGAAGAGGAGCTATGATGGAAGTTGATGGATCGACTGAAAGGAAGAGGAGCTATGATGGAAGTTGATGTGAAGGTGTTAAGACTTGTTGGCGCTATCGGATCAAAACCTAATAACCCTTATACAATAGCAGAGAATGAACAAATGAAAATCAATCAGTAAGGTTGATCAGAAAAGATCTAGAAAGACAAGAAGAAGAACTTACAAAAGAGACGGAAACGACTTACCTAAACAAGGTTGATTTAATGGGATAGTATCGGAGGAGGAAGTTGAAGTGGAGGTGTTAAACTTAATGAGAGAGCAAAATCAAACCTAGCAAACATCATAACCTAGGAAAGAAACAAATAAGGAAGCAACCAAAGCTGAGTCAGTATAGGAAAAAGATGATGATGATGCAGAAGAAATCAGATGACTTACCTAAGAAGTGGAGACCAAAAACGAATTGGTCGGAGCGAAAAGGAGAAAGAGAGAAGGAGAGAAGAATGAAGAAACTTACCTAATTGATCCATTGGTCTAGGAGAATGAAATAAAATAAAACCAAACAATCAGCTGATAAAGAAATCATAGATCGAATGTTATAGTGGGAGTCTTGGAAAGAGGAGGTCTTACCTAATTTGTGACTGAAGACAAAGACAATAAAAAGGAGAAGAAGGGAACTCGATAATTGAAGAGGAGGCGTTAAACTTGATAAAAAGGCGGAACCAAACCTAAAGGAAGAGGGAAGGACTGAAAGAAAGCAGAACCAGAGGAAGTTGAAGTGGAATGAATCGGTCGGAGCAGTCGAATCTAAAACCTAATAAAGATCAAATGAATGAATAAAACAAACAAATAAAAACAATCAGTAAGATAGATTGATAATGATCTAGAAGAAGGGAAAAGTACCTTACTGGGAAAGAATCAATCGAGATTGAAATTGAAGCTAGTTGTGAATACAGTGGGTGGATGATTCAGTCAGGTAAGAGCTTGCTCGATCTATAATTCAAAACAAAACTAAACAAACAAATCAAGTTAGAACAAGACAGGAGTGAACAAGGAGAAAGTAGAAAGAGAACTTACAAAGAAAGATCCAGGAGAGCAAGTTGAAATCAAATTAGGAAGTGGAGGCTTTAAAGTTGAGACGCAAGCGAATTGGGTGGGATATGGGTAATACTAAATCAGAGGATGAAATAAAGATAGGTGGAGGCTGAGATATAATGAAAGCGAATTAGTAAAGGGAGGGAAAGAGATCAAAAGACAAAAGAAAACTTACATAGGAATGAACCGAGACCAAATAGACCGCCGGAAACCCGGAGTAAAACAGAGGTCCGATTGGAAAGAAGGAAATCGAATGACAAGAATCAAGCAGCTAAGTAACAAGTTGCGAAAGAAGAGAGAAAAAATATATATATATATAAGGGGGGGCTAAGAATCAGTATCCTAAAAGGGGAGTTCGTCAGTTAAGAAGCCTGTGGTAGTATAGTAAAAGTTTTTTTTTTTTTCAATATCAGTGACCAAATTTGTGTTAGTCCCAGAAAGAAAAAGTAAAAAAAGCAAAAAGAGATTAATTATTAGTTAGTAACTTCAAAAGAGTTTAGAAGAGAAAGAAGGGATACGTACCTATTTAAGAAATTGTTATAAAATTTTGTATTAAGGGAAGCTTGTAAAGAGTTGTGAGCGTAGTTGTTGTCAAGAGTAAGAGGGGATTTTTGCTGAGTTTGGTCAGAAGGGGGTTGTCAAGACGTAACACTTCAGCTGGGTGAAATTCATCAAGTCCGTCAAGCCCGCCTCTTGATCCAAGTCGAGGCTGGGTCGAGTCAGCGCCTGGGTTGTTTTGTCCGCATACCTTGTTACAGGTGGTGTTAAGAGATTACAACATTAATTCAACGTAATTTCACACAGCAAACACGTGTAGTAGCAGGTTAGGCATCCTCAGAATCCGCCAAACCTTGAACATCCAGCTGCGGGAACCACTTAGTGACAAAAGAAGACCTCAGAGAGAGTAAAATTGTGAAAATTTAACTCTTGAGCTTAAAAATTTAAAGGTTGAGGGCAGCTTCACGCACTCATAGTTTCACCACTCCTTACAAGTGGTGATTCTTCACCTCTCTGGCTCAGCCTACGCTAGACTGCGTAGGAGTTCTAAACCGGTCTCATGATGGACGCTCGGTGTGATTAGCCCCGCCTCAAGGCCAGCACTCCAACAGGCCCTGCAGGCTGCATCTTGGGGGCCTCAAGGCCATCTCCCCCCACCCATCTCTGTTTCTCTGATCTCCAGCCTATCATTGGTCTGTGGTTGGTTTGTATCACCACCCAGCATTCAGCCTTGACGCTCACCCTTTACCTCGATGGCGCATTTCTGTGAGTATAATTTCAATTGATTAGCCTCATCAAACTGAGGTATCATCTGAACTCATCATATGTTACCTCAACACGTGACTAGATTTCTCACTCAGTTCAACCAAGCAAAACAACCAACAATGGAAATGTTTGGTTTGCGGCCAGAAGGACATGCTCAGTTATGAAAAGCACCAAAGCTCATCAAGTCACCAAAAGGCTGTTGCCCAATGCAAAGCTCAAGAAGCAAACTCAAACACACCACTTACTGCTGTGGAACCACTTTGCCCACCCTTGCCAATCACATCCACTGACCAGGATCCCCTTTTTGGCGAAGCCTCCTCTTGATTGCCAACCCCAGAACCACCTCCATCTCCTCTCTCAGCCAGTTGTGCGATGGAAGTTGCACATATGGTGTTGTCCAAAGAATTGGACAACTCTGATATTGATATTGATATCTACAAGATTTCCAAAGCAATCAACGCAATGGACTATGGTATGTGGGAAGGAGAGGCCGACAAGGCCATTGATGAAGCCACTCTTGAAGCCGACCTGTGTCACTCTCAGGTTGCCGATCTAAGTTCATGGTACCCATTTAAAAAGAAAGAGGTAAGTTCCTGACTGTTTTTCACCCCGTTCTGGATGATAACTAATCTACTCCACGCCCTTCAGCATATTGTGGCTTTATTGATCATTGGATCAACCAGAGGAATCCTCTCTTGATCGCAATATCACCGCTTACGCTCCATCTTGCACATTTGCAATGTGCGTCTGCCAGAATGGGCCACGTTACGTGCCTTAAGCAATTGTCTGAAGGAAAATCTTGGCTTGGAGGTCTCCAAACGCAGAAGCCCTTGTTCTGGATCACCACTATTTGGCTTAAAAGTCAAGAGAATCATCAGTAATGTGATTTAAGCCGCAATACAATTGTTTTCTTTGATTGTTCTGAAACTCTTTTGTTCTGTAGGAGCTTGCTAATCCTATGATCAGCCCACATCTGGTGTGTCTACCTCAACTTCCAAGCAAACATGAACCGGTTAATTCCTTGGCATAGTCTCAGAAATGGCGAGAAGGCTTCCCCAACCACCAACGAGTCCGAATGGTAGCTTCTGGCCAAAAACACTTCTACATTTACAAACGGATACAGTTGTTCTCGTAGGCCATAGTGGTCCCAGTATTTTTTTTCACCACAATGGTCGTCACAAAGCTAAATGCCTCCCAGCCTCTGTGTTGATGGATCCGACTCACCCCTCCAAATTCAAAATATTCATACCTACTGAATGGCCCTTTGCGTCAAATGCAATGACGACAATTGAGGTCAAAGACTTCTGGTACATAACACCCGACATAATTTTGGATGATGGACATCTCCTCAGAGGGCAATGTGGCTCACATATCTATTGTAAGTGTTGGATTCAATTGTGAGCTTAGGTTCAAAGTGATGAATCTGTTTAATTACCTTATCACAGAGGAATCAAATGACGGCTTCCACCAAATTCAACTGACTAATCCATGGCTATCACGAGCAAACGGCCGCTTAATCAAACATATTCCGATTGCTTTGTACTTGGACAACACCTCAGGGAATGTGTCCAAGAATTGGAACAAACACATGAGCCTTTTTTCACTCTTGCCGGTCTCCCGCCAAAAATGACCAATCAAGAATACAGCATTCATTTCCTAGCAACCTCAAACTGTGCATTCGTGCTTGATTTACTAGACAAGGTAGTGGACAATATAAATTATGTGTGGGACCCTCATTTCCATATGACAATGATTGTACACTAACCTACCCGCTGTTGAAGCGCGCATCAGAAGGTTTTGTTACATATGATCAGTTGTTTGGAACAAAAGTGCTGGTGATGGTTGTGGTATTATGCCATCTGGGAGATTTGCCGATGCATGCAGACATCTCCAATACCACCAACCTGGCCCACATGTTGACTCCTTGCCGCATATGTGAGTTGAGTGTTGCTCAGATGTCTGACAAAAAAAAGCAAAGAATACGTGAGCGCGTTTGTAGGATTGAGTGTGGACGGCCATAAGGTAAAATGTTTTCCGTCTGTTCTGTTCTCTAGCAACAAATTTGGAGGCTTGTGTTTGTTTTGAGTCTGGTAGTGTGAGTTGCCAAAATGAGATTGGGGCTTAACTTGCACAAGAAGTCAGGAAATCTGGGTGACTGCAACTGGACCTCAGCCTCACGCCAAACACTTGATTGAAGAGAAGCGTTGAAATTTTGGCCTGTGTGATTCTGTTCTGGATGGGTTCTTGGCCAAAGTCTGGTCCTTTGAATCACTGGAAACTGATGGTGTGAAAGATCTGTGTGACCACCTCAACAGTGAACTTGGAGCCCGTATGTTCAACCCAATGCTGCAACTTAAAGGTAACTTACTTTCTTGACGTATAGGTGTGGTACCCAAACGTTGATACTTCAATGGTTTATAAACTTGTGCATTTTCAAAAAGGTCTAGATGGCCATCAAGACCTACCCGTAGAAACCCTCCATGTGGTCCTCCTGGGAATCACCAAGTATCTTTTCAGAGATAAAATGAAGAATTTGGGGGTTTTAAAACCAGCTTCAAGAAGATACGTCAATATCTCAGCCCATTGGAGAGCTTTCAACATGAAAGGTCTAAATCTTCCTCCAATCTTTCCAAACACGCTCATCCAGTTCTATCAAAGCCTTGTAGGAAAGGACTTCCAGATTGTACTTCAGCCATTACCCTTTGTCCTATTGACTTCATCCCTTCAAATAAACAGGCGCTGTGGACTTCATTGGGGCACCTCTGCTCTTTCATCTTTCAAAACAAGATAACCAATATGGCCGTTTTTTTGGACGAGATGGAGCAAAACATACTGAAATTCCTGAATGAACTAATTGGCCATTTGGCACAATGGGTCAACAAACCAAGGTTCATATGTTGACCCATCTGAAGGATTCAATTGAGCGTTTTGGTCTGGCTAACCTCTTTATGACTCAGAAATTGGAGTCCTACAATGGTGTCCTTCAATCTGCCTCTGTTCATTCTAACCAACAAAGCCCTGGCAGAGACATTGCAAACTCCTTCAACAACTATCAGCTGATGCACGCGCTGCTCTCAGGGAACACTTTCTTTCATAAGACATTACAAGCGCAGGTGGCCGTGGGGCCACATGTGCAAGATGTACTCCGCAGTGTACCAGAGTTGTCACAGGCAATGGGTCTGGACCCAAAAGCTAGTAAGGTTGAAGTCCTCGCGGCTGGTAGTAAGTCTAATCAAATTCATGCCTTTGAGATCAGCCTGACTGACTATGTTCCTCACAGTGTGGGTTAAGGACCCTGCTGAGACTCCTGCCTTTCTCATTAGTGAGGCACCGAATTGGTCCTGGTCCCAAATTGCTAGTGTCACTTTGAGGAACCAACAACTTGTCGAGAAGGGTGATTTTGTAAAGGTAAGTCAGTCTACACACGCAACTTCATGATGATTGCTGCTGCTGATCAACCGTGCCTCAGATTGGTGATAGCAATGATGTGGGTCAAGTGGCTTCAATCTGGGCCCCAGATCACCAACCAGCCGGTAAAATTGTTGTTCTGTTGCAAGAAACGCGTTTGGGAGAAATCTCCGCATTCTATGGGATGCGCGAGATTGTCCGGATCAATTGCCAGCAATGGGTGAACATCAAGGTGAGATTTTCCTCTCAGTTAAGCATGGAGTTAGTCAAGTGCTGACCAGTCAATGACACCGTCAGAGAATTGACTGCATTATCAATATACAGCACAATTGTCACCATGCTGCTTGCCCGGTGACCAATGGCCAAAGGTGGCGGGTAGAACGGCAAGACACCCATGAATCCATTGGCACCATTGGCCATATTGCAACCAACCATTATATTGTCAATAGCATCAGTCATTACTCATCTCAAAAACACTGGAAAGTGGCTAACATTCCGACTTGAAAGATCTCACCCGATGAATGGTTGACCGCACTGCAACAGGGATTGAAGACCTGGCAATCAATACCTGTAAAACCTTGCAAAGCTTGGCAGGCCAAAACCACCAAAGGTAAAGCAAAAGAAAAAGATGTTGAGGATGACTTAGAAGTTTCTGATTGGGACCTGGAAGAAATCATGGCTTTGTGAAATTTTGTCCCAGCTAACCCAAAAACCTCATGAAATTTTTTGATTTTCCCGGTGCAATGCAAATGAAAATCATGGTTTTGAACACAGCGTCAACTGGGCACCAACTGTTGTTGAACTGAACATTGGTCTAATCTTTAAAGCAAGTCAGACATTATATTGGTCATCATCCAAAAAAGGAAAATCACGTTCCAGAGCAAACCCAGGGATGTGTCGCCACGTCACTGAAACTGGCCCCCTGGCTCAAATTGATGTGGCTTTGTCATGGTTAAGTGGCCTTTTAAGCCGTCACTCTAACCTCTTTTTCCCCTCCAACACAAGTTCAACTTTAAGATTTTGACAAACGTTTCTTCTCATCAAGCATGTCTTCTCAACCAGCTTCTGTGTCAACCCTGAGCACATGTACATGTACTCAAAGGATGACTAAAAGATACAATAAGCCTCTGAAACCATTATTACATATATGTACATACTAAAAACAGTATGTAACATATATGTAATATATATATCAAAACCTATAAAACATAAGAACACCTCATAACTCAGTGTCAAGAGTTAAATATGCTTATATTAAATAAAGCACATAACAAACTTAAACCCTAATGACCATAACCAACATCAACTGGCAATCATTATTCAAACCAAAATAGTGATAGAAACAAATATCAGAAAAGTTAGGTTAAGAAGGAAAGATATATAAGCCCCCCTCCTAACCTCAGAAGAACTTCCCTCATAGAAATTTATATATAACAATTACTTTTAAGAACTAACAAAAGTTCCTTTGAAGTACATAATCAAGAGTCTTATAATTAAGACTAGTGATAACACTTCATATACTTTAGAGTTCCCCTACTACAGTAAGTTATATTCATTTCCTTCATCTGGATCCTCTACTTCCCCTAAGTAGAATATATCTCAGGTTAGTGACCTTTAACAACTCTAGGTTAGTGACCTTAAGAAGCACTTAGGTTGGTGACCTCTCAACAACCCCAAGTTGGTGACTTTAAGAACAACCAGGGTAGTGATCTTAATCCACTCCTTAATCTATAATACTAAGATTAAGGGAGAGCCTTGGATCCAGCTTTCATTAGAAGAATCTCAAGATACACTTAATTAGGTTCTTTTCTATTCCTTATTCTAAATTTGTATTTATTATAAAATTGAAATAAAAATAAATAAATTTAAAAATTAATAAACATAAATATACAATTATAAAAATAGCTAGTGAGCATTGAGTATTCAAAAGAATACCCAACCCTCACATTGTGTGAATCCCTACCCTACTCCCAAGAGTGAGTGGTGCTTTCATTTCTCTCCTTTTGATGGCTCCACCAACTACCTGTGTTGATTACAGATTGGCAAAACATCCCAAATGGTTTGCCTTTGGCCCTGCGATCTGTAAGAGGTTTGGAAAACGGCCGAGGTTAGCGGTCCCCTCTGAGCTTTCAAAGATTGAAGAAGGACCAACCTTTTACTTTTGACCAGTGACACACACTCTAACATCCTCAAGCGGATCACTCACTGGTGTCACGGATGAGGTCGCTGATGAGAATGTTTGTCCAAATTTGACCACTCGTCTTGTTGAAGTAAGTATCATCCCATTTGTTTCTCATTGTCTCTTCTGTGTTTCATAAGCACCAAGCAATGATTATAAGAACTAAGAAATGATTATGTGTTTACTTCTAGTTGCCGAATGTCACCACCCCTGACACGCTGCTGCTTTCCAAAGTGCTTGCGGCAGTTAACACCTTGTCTAACAAACTTGACACTGAAATGACAAGGGTGTTAGACCAGATGCAAGGCCAATTTGCAATTTTTGGGAAGAATTTAGATGATGAGCTTTGTGTAAAGCTTGACATCCTGGACAATCAAATCACTGGCAAGATGGAAGAAACAATGTTGACATTGTCTGACAAGATAGATGTGGCCATGACCACTTTTACCAACAAGATCAATGTCTTGGCCAAAGAGAACCTACATTCGGGACCACCAAGCCAACACCAGCTGGCCGGAACAGTTGCTGTTACCTTTAGGCCCACACCAGCCTGGGCCTACTCACCGGAACTAAGAGTGAGTTTGTTGATTTACCCTTACGGCTTAGCTATTGATTATCTCAAAGGTTCCTTCTGAACAGGATCGTGTCTACGTTTTTGCGTATGAGTGTGTGTCCGAACTGACCATTGCTGCATATACAGCTCTGGAATACCCTAATGGTGATGTCCTGGTCCATTCCTTGTTTAATACAATCAAGGTAAGCAGTCTCACTTACAATCCTTTGAATAAGGAAGTGTTCCAACAGTTACTCTAATCTTCATATTATCATTTAACTTTAGCAAAAGATCAATGGGATTCCGGCACCTTGGCTGAGTCAGCAACTACCTCCAGTTGTGAATGGAAATCAAGAAGTCGCGGCCACCCAACGCTACAATGTGTTAGTGAGAGACGCGGGGAAACATGCATGCGAGAAGCTACACCATCTGGTCAGCTCTTTTGTGCTTGCAAGCATACAATTTGTACCGCTGACCCAAAACTGCTCAGGTGTTACAGAACATTTGAAACAACCCGGAGGGAACTGTTCCTAGCATTAAAAGGCTAATTCATTGTGTAAGTGATCTGCAACGTCACCATATCTTCTAGCTATATGGTAATCTTTTTGAAACTCTGGCTTAGATTGTGACACATTGTCCTGAGAACCCCGGGATTGTGCCCAACATGGCGGCGCTCTGGAATGCGACTGAGTGGCCTCATTGTCTGCGCATTGCCTATCTAGTGAGTTATTACCAAAGTTGGACAATATCAAATGCTGTTTATTGACACGCTTTGTGTGTAGCGACGAGAGGCTGTGCGGACTTTTCAAGAAATTCAAGCAGGCAGAATGGGTGGTAACATATGGCAAAGAGTCAATAGCCAGCTCGCCAAGATGAGTGACAAAGGGCCGACTTACACTGCAGCGTCAGCTTATTTTTTCAGTATACTCTGGTGAACATGCACTAACGCGGATGAACGACAGTTTTTACATACTCATCTACAAGGAAGAATGCCAGTTTTTCAATGGCACCTGCCGCTTTGAAGAGTTTGACACAGAAATGAATTTTGATTTGCCTTTTGAAGAATTGATTGAAGAAGAGATGCAATCAATGGAGGAGGGTGCTAATGGGCTGGAGTGCTCATCACGGGATGCCCGCGCGTGTCATGTTGTTGTTCATTCCTTTGTATATAGTACAACTGCCACGCTTGTCTTGATCACCATTCAGAGAGCTCAGCAATGTAGCGGCTTTCAGGCCAATTTGTCACCCACCCATCACAGTTGCGAGTATGTTAACCCTAGCAGGCAAATTGTACCGTCATCCTGACTACTTGTAGCCTGGCCACAGGCTATCAATATTGTGTTTTGACGCCCTCGCAAAGGCATTGAGGCCGCGCGTGTTTGGCAAACAGGCGGGTTTGTGGCCGGCGCCTTTGACCGCGCGCAGGCGACGCACCACTGACCAACGTGGGGCCGCCTGGAACCGCTGAAGTGAGGGCAATACCGCAATCGCTCCACACAAAAATTCGTGTGCGGAGCGTGTTCGGAGCGTATTTGTGAAGCGCACAAGCCTGCGCTATCCTGAGCGCAGCCTGCGCAGCGCAATCTTGGGCCGGGATTTTCTGAGCGGAGCCAATCGCTCCGCAATGGCCCGGGGCTCGGGTTGCTCCGCTATATAGTGGAGCAGTAGCCTGTAACCCAGGACCCAATCTGATCGCTGTAATACTACGCCACCATTACCCAAGCGAACCACATCCAATACCACTTCACCGCAATCGTCGTGGCGCCTGGACACCTCTAAGAACGATGGACTTCCAACACACTCCTAGCCGAAAGGAACCACACTGGCCAGATTGTGGTTCCTTTCACTTTTTTTTAGGTCATTTCATCCGGTAAGTCTTTTTCCTGCCCTCTTTGATCAATTTCTTATCGATCACCTCCGATTCAAGAATTATCAATCTAACGATCACTTGTTTTCTTTTTTCTCTCTCCTCCAAATAATCACCATGGCCCCTTCCAAAAGCTCAACTCAAGGCTCAACTCAAGGCTCAACTCAAAGTAGCCTTCAGGTACCAGGTAAGTCATCAAGTAGGACTCTTCGACCACCAAGCCCGGCACGAAAGCAGCCAGGTTTTATCGTACCTCCCAAGGACTCTCGTAGTTCTCTCTCTATATCATCAGCTCCCGAGGATGGCTCACCTGGTCCTCACACTCAACGATCTATGTCACCCCGGCCACCGACTCCAAGTCCAGCAAGCCAACGGAAGAACGGTGCTTCGAAGGCCAAGGCTAAGCGAACTCCTCAAGGAAAGGTGAGATTACATTCACCTCCTCATTGAAAAGGAAAGATGGCAGGACTGACCCACCAATAATTTAACTTTCTAGAGTCGTTCGTCTGCCAGTAAACGTACCCGATCGGTCTCAGCCGGCTCATCAGGCGCAGCCCGATCACCGAAAAGAGCAAACAAGGATAAAGATGTGAGTTTTTCACATCTCTATCTCTTTTTTCATTTCGTATCTTTTTTGGTTCATCACCGTGATTTCACCACGGTGTTTAGGTATACGAGATTCCAGAAGATGTGGACTTGTCTCAAGGCTCTGACATCAAGCTTGTCGAGTCCATCAACCAAATCGGCTATAACAAGGCTCGCAGTGTTGCTGTGTTGGACCTTCTCAAATACTTCCACCCTCCCGAAGTAAGTTTCCATTCCTTTCTCTACCGTTTTCTACCGTTTTAATATTTCAGACGCTGACATATGGTTACATTTCATCTTTAGGGACTCAGGTACAAGTGTCGATGGTGCCACAAGACGTATGCAAGGACGAAGACATCCTATCACGGACTTTGGGGGCACCGCGATGGCAAAGAGGCTCGGCCGGTATGTACCATGCGTCACAAAGCTATAGCCGCCGGTGTAGTCCTTCCCCCATCTTACGACGATCGACTCGAGGCTCAAAGCAAGAACAACAAGTCGACCCTGATCTCCTACTTCAATGGACCGAAATTCTCAGCCGACCTCTTGAACATGCTCTTGGTAATATGGATCGTTCGACACGCTTTACCTTGGGCTCGATTTGAGGATCCCTCGCTTCGTGCCGCATTCTTTACTGTCAATCGAGGAGCCACTGTTCGATCAAGAACCTGGGCAGCACAGCAGTCGGTTATACTGTTCTCTGGATTACACCAAAAGGCTATCAACACTGTAAAAGTAAGTTTTCTTTTCTTTCGTCTGTATTTCTCTTGATATTGATTTCTTGTTTTAATTATGACTATTACTTTGAACTGGTATGTGCGAAAAGCAAAACAAAGGAAAATTTTGTTTGGTACATGATGTGTGGACCACCAAAGGCAACCGGTATGCCTTTATCGGTGCGACGGCAAATTACATCGATGACGACTGGAATTACCAATCGACTCATCTCACTATGAAGATGGTCGCTTGGCGACATTTCGGGGCCCTTCTAGCTCGACCGATTGGCCGGTTCTTAATTTCTCACGGTCTTCATAAGAAGATAAGTATTTTTTCTTTATATATCTTTTCTAAAATCATATGTTCATGAAGTTAACTTCATCATTTATTTTTATTACATGATAGCTCAGACAACCGATAGTGGCGGGAACAACGGTCCAATGGCTGCTGAGATGCAGTCCATGTTTGCTGCAGCTGAAGAGCCCGTGTTTTGGGAAAGATCATCGCATCACGTGCGGTGCTATGCCCACAAACTCAATCTGGTCGTTGGGCATGGGCTCAAGAAACTTGGCCAGAAGGTGAGTACAGCCAAACCGACTATTCCTCAAGGTGTGGCCCTTCCGATTCCCACTCTTTTGGTCAACAATGGCCACGATGAGATCGATTTCGACGACGTGGACTCAGATGAAGAAGACCACGACAACCTTCCTGACCAACCTGATGGCGTTGACGACGAGGATACCAATCAGGTAGAGGAAGCTGCTGACAAGGACGATGTGGTCGCTGTGGCCCTTACAAAGGTGAGTACCATATTGTGCATCTTAGATCTACTTGATCTTACGGGTGCCATCTTTGGTAAGTTGATACCGTAAGTGGCCAGATTTCCAGTAGTGCAGCAAGGAGGAGCGACTTCAAGGAACGTTCGGCTCGGATGGGTCACAAGGGTCGCATGCTCAAACGACCGTGCAAGACACGTTGGAACAGTCACCATGAGAGCCGTAAGCTGGCTTGTGAGGCTCAGGAGGTAATTCTTTTTTCATATACCTTCACTTCTGATCATGAGGTGGCACTGACAATTTGTTTGCTCTTTGTAGGTCATAAACTCCATGCTTGCTGCTGATCGCAAGGCATGTTTCTTTAAGGGGGTCACAATTTCCCCCGCAGAATGGCACGCAGTGGAATTAACAAACAAGGTTTTGAAAGTCAGTACATTTTCTCTTTTGATTCCTCATGAAAGAACCCACTGATGTAATCAAAGCTGATCTTATGTAGACGTTTGTTGACGCCACCGCTCGAGTTGAAGGTAATGGACCGACGGGCTGCGTTGTCTTGGCTGAATATAAACGAGTGATCACTGAACTCAAATCACATAAAGCAGACGCTTTGGATTTTCCCAGCCTCCTGCTGGGAATCGATGAGATGATCAAGTGGTTGGTAAAGTATCAGGAAGAGGCTTTGAGCTGTGAATGTATTGTTCTGGCCTCAATCCTGAACCCTCGATTCCGTGGCAAGTTTTTCACCATTCATTATCCCGAAGAAGATTTCTCTGCAAGTTCAGCCATCGAAACGGCCTTTACGAATGCCTTGGAGGACAATTCCGATCAACAGACAAGTCCAGCACCTGATGAGACCAATGAACATGCCGAAGAGGAACCCGACGCCTTTGATATCTTTGGTGCTGCCAACAACACGACCGACAAGCCAACACATTCAGAACTCGAGGACTATTTGCAAGGCAAATACCCAGCCAAGAAGGATCAAACCCCTCTTGGTTGGTGGAAGGTAAGTTTATTTACTGCGCATCTTTCCTAAAAGTTGAATACATTGCTGACATGTTCCTGTGTTCATAAACAGGAACATGCACATCGATTTCCAACCCTAGCCAAACTGGCTCGTAATTACTTGTGCATCTCAGCCACATCCTGTGCATGTGAGCGCACCTTTTCCGCTGCAGCCGATATCTGCACCCCCACCCGTGGCGGTATGCTCCCCAAGACGATGGAGCGTTTGGTTGGCTCTCAAGCATGGTTGAAGGAGGGGATAATCCCTGATGGAGACTTTGAAGAAGCTGCAAACGCGCTTCAAGCTTACATTGACAGCTTGGTAAAAAAAATGCCTAGCAGTGTATGATTTCCTTTTAAGATTCTTTTTGTTTCTTTGATTTTTTTTAATCTTCTTTTCTCTCTCTTGACTTTTATTATTTCTCAACACTATCAATTAGATAGAGAAATTTAATTCAATTTTTAATATAGTTTATTTTTTTTATTGATGAGCGCCGCTTTTGAGCGATGAGCGCCGCTTTGGAGCGGTTTTGTGCGATCTCGAGAGTGCGGAGCACATTGGGCGTGTTCGTAGCGGCTTCAGCACTACGAACATGCCAGTGAGATAAATTCTTCATATGTGCGATTGGAGAGCGGAGTGGTTTTGAGCGCAGCTATCGCTGCGTACCCAAAACAGGTGGAATTCCTGTGCTGTGCGTAGCGATTGCGGTATTGGTGAGGGCCAACAGCGGACCGGGGGCGGTCAAGACCACTCGCTGGTGTATATATTTATTACAACGCTGTCATCATTTTAGAAGCGACCGAGTTTCTCAACTTTTTACAATTTTATGGGAAACTGCCCAAAGTTCCCATCACAGTCGACCAAAGGGATCTGATTTTACAAGACTCGGTGCTGATGTTCTTATAGATTTACGGTACTCAAAGTTGTGTATAATTTGCCGTATATAGTTTTTTTGTCTCTTTCCACGACTACACAAAACCAGGGAAAACTATGTCTTTGGTTTAAAAGTACATATTTTTGAGCTTCAATTATGAGACATACTTTTTCCAGGTCGTTTGTAGTTGTGGAAAGAGAGAAAAAAACTATATACAGCAAAGTATATACAACTTTGAGTACCCTAATTATGTATAATCATGGTACTCAAAGTTGTATACAATTTGCCATAAATAGTTTTTTTGTCTCTTTCCACAACTACACAAAACCAGGGAAAACTATGTCTTTGGTTGGAAAGCACATATTTTTGAGCTTCAATTATGGAACATACTTTTTCCAGGTCAGTTGTGGAAAGAGAGAAAAAAACTATATACAGCAAAGTATATACAACTTTGAGTACCGTAAATATAACCGACAGTGGTGAGCCTTGAGGGAGTCCGTTGTCGATATTGAAGTTGTCTGATAGAAACTCTTGTAGTCGAATGTTGGTGGTTCGTTCAATGAAAAAGCCTTGAATCATTTGTAAGAAGAGTTGACTGTAGCCCCTCGAAGTTCAAACTTCAAACTCTCAAAGCTCGCTCGTCTTTTCTCCGAGATCGAGACTTATGCCTCGTCATGCTGTGCCTGTGTCTAATAATGGAGCCAGAATGAATTGAGAGCAAGAGAGGAGTGTGACACCAAGTGCATTCAAATGCCATTCATGATTGCAGCCCTTCATCGCCATGAAAACATCCATAAGGATCTATCTCTCATGTCAAATTCTTCGAGCTTTCTTCTTGAGATGTTGAAGCTGGCCCAACGCGTATATAAAGCATTTACCATGGCGCACCTACCGACTGCTTCGTCCCACTCCTTCATCATACTCCTCTACGGTTTCTCTTACAATTAATAATTGGACTTTGATAAAAGCTTCCTTACGACTTCTCAATCAGATACATCTTCACCATGCATATCTCTATTGGTTTTCTTTTAGCCACGTTTGCCGGTGATTATTGATCCTTGACATTGAATGCATAGTTCCCCAAGTCTGTTGTGCTTATGTTTTATTCTTTGTGACTCTTCACCATCTCAGCTATCGTACCTGCTCTCCCTAACCCTGCACGGTGAGCTACCCTCGTCTTATCTCAGCATTCCCATATACGTGTTGGCTGAGAGAACTTCTTCCAAAGCTTGGACGCTCGGCAGATTTCTCGCCTTCCTGATGGGACAATTGTGAATCCCGGCAGCCCAATTGCATCTGATGCGTCAACCGTGAACTCCGGCAACCCAACCGCTTTCACCGGCGATGGAATTTCTCGTCTTCCCGATGGATCGATCGCGAACTCCGGCAACCCAACCGCTTCCACCGGCAGTGCCATTTCTCGCCTTCCTGACGGATCCATTGTGAACCCTGGTAATCCAACCGCTTTCACCGGCGATGCCATTTCTCGCCGTCCTGACGGATCGATCGTGAACTCCGGCAACCCAACCGCTTCCACCGGCAGTGCCATTTCTCGCCTTCCTGACGGATCCATTGTGAACCCTGGTAATCCAAGCGCTTTCACCGGCGATGCTATTTCTCGCCGTCCTGACGGATCAATTGTGAACCCTGGAAATCCAACCGCTTTCACCGGCGATGCCATCTCTCGCCTTCCTGATGGCCGGATTTTGCAGCCTACCTACTTCCCCAACAATGTTGTTCCTAGCACCTTCAATGACTTTGGATCCTTCCAAAACACCCTGCGGTACTCGCACCGGAGCTTTTTGACCATCGCCTCTCAATGGCAGACATCAAACTTTCCGGTCGACTGGGTGAGGTATCAATTCCGCCTGTGGATTAGCCAGATGTTCCAAAGCCTTTCCACCTTTCGTAGTGGTTGCCGTTTCTGCTCCACTACATACGCCGGAAATGTTTGTTATTTTTAAATTACTCAGTGTCGCTATGTTGGTACTCACATGTTCCTGCACCCACAGTTCCAAAACATAGCCACCGACCTGTTACGCGGTATCCAATTTGCCTTACAAATCCTTCGCAATCGGTATGGTAGCCTTTGGGGTGAATTTACGAGTAAGTCAAGTAGATTATTGTTTTATAGTCATTAGCCTCCACTCACCATTTCTCTTGCAGATGATTTCCGACGTCTGCGAGTCATCATCAGGATCATCTTCGGTCTGGCAAGGAGTTTTGGTATATCCATCAACTCTTGGTTCAACAATATCAATTTGGATGCTGGTTTATTCCAGGCCGGTGGTATCCAATTTAACGGATTTATCAATGCTCCAACCTCCACTCTATTCAGTTTAGACACACAATTCTAGAGATGTTGTGATTGAAAAGTCTTGTATTTGCTTGAAACTTTATCACGTTACTTTTTGTGATCATTGACCTATTCTTGGTCTTTGTGTTTCCTTGGAGCGCTACTCACTGAATTGTTCTTCCTCTAATTCGGTCCTGATGTATCCTGATTGCTTTGATGACATTTATTCATGGACTCCTTGAAGTATCTTCTACCTTAGTAACCAGTACCTCATTTGAGAGTCGCGTCTTATCCAGACCCAGAGGTGCATCACCTCTCGCTGTCAGCAGCACTCCGTCTGTTAGCCAAAGTACTTCAAGTCCCTGGTGGTGTTTGTGCGTTCGATGTGGAACTTGTACCTTTCATATAACACTGACAGCTTACTGTCATCTTCCCACCCATCTCTCTTTACCAAACGGGGTCGGAGACCTGCAAGTCCGACCAAGAAGCTTACAAACTCCCGGTAAGGTCCTGATATCAATCGATCCACAATAACAGTCAAGAAGTGTTTTTCAATCAAGCATGCTGCTAATAGCGCTACCATCAACGATGAGTTTTGCGAATAGAATCTGGAGAAATCACAACATAACCTCGTTTTGTTGTCATAGTCTCTGATCTTATCGCTTACTTTCTGCTAGCTTTTCTGAAAACGACGCAAACGATCCATTGACCTGAAACGCACAAAAATATCCTTTTCATATGTTATACAGCTACCAAATTTAGATGTCTGAGATGAAAAGGTTTATATCATCATTCCCATCCAATAATTTTTGTAGGCACAAACGAGGCGGTGCATGAATAAGGCGGTGGAATGGGGCGATTCCTGGGAGATATCGAGGTTAACACGAGCTGTCAGCACGAAAAGCAGGGTGGGACCTTGTTGAGTTTGAACATTTCGAGCGTTCTTTGCGAAAGAAAAATTTGACTGAACGCGTATAAAGTTGACTGAGCAACCGGCATGGCCCGCCCTCATCTCACTCCTCGTCCACGCTGTCTCGTGCTCATCTCGCACAAATCACTCTACACCATACATTTCTTTGTTGGTTTTCTTTTGGCTACGATTACCGGTGAATATTTGCTTTTGCAATTGAATGTCAATTCTTTGAAGTCTTTGTGCTGATATTTCCCTTCCTCCTAACTTTTTACAACTCCAGCTACCGTACTTGCTGTCCCGAGCTCTGCACGGTAAGCTACATCCATCTCATCTATTTGTCGCCTGGCATGTGCTGATTGGCTGCTTAACTTCTTCCAAAGTTTCGATGCTCGCATGCTGATTCCGACTCCAGGACAACCAATAGGTGTGCCCTCTCAGTTTTTATGAACATCAGAGTAGCCCTCTGCACATCTAGTCTAACCTTTAGGCGTCTTACTCCATTGCTTCCTCCAGTTACCAGCGGTTGGGGTCAACCAAGTCATACGATCACCGGAAACGACTTGCTGAACAATAGTCCTCCTCAGTTCCAGAGTGGCCCCGGGTTGCTGATTCCGAATCCAGAACGACCAATAGGTGCCCTCTCATTTCCTTGTGAATATCAGAGTAGTCCTCTGTACATCTAGTCTAATCTTTCAGTGTCTTACCTTATCGCTTCCTTCAGATACCAATGGTTGGGGTTAACCAAGTCATACGACCACCGGAAACGACTTGCTTAACAATATTCCCCCTCAGAGTGGTCCCGGGCTGCTGATTCCGAATCCTGGACAACCAATAGGTGTGCCCTCTCATCTCTTTGTGAACATCAGAGTAGTCCTCTGCATATCTAGTCTAACCTTTAATTGTCTTACCTTATTGCTTCCTTCAGATACTAGCAGTTGGGGTCAATCAAGTCATACGATCACCGGAAACAACCTGCTCAACAATAGTCCCCCCCAGTTTCAGAATGGTCCCGGGTTGCTGATTCCGAATTGAAACTATCCTTGAGGTTCACCCTTTCCGCTGTAAATGATGAGAACCCCATTATATCATCTTGAACTCGATATCAACAAAGTCCCACCGCGTCGAAAGATTATCTAAGACTATACGACGTCATTATACTGTTACTAACAGAACTCTCCCTTTCTGAAATGAACGTCCTCAGAAAGAGAACTCCCAACAGGTTATCTAAGATGCAGGTAGTAAGCATAATGTTTTTTGTACTTCACATTTTTGTTTTGAATGGTGATCTTTGTTTTTGAATCTCCAATATAGCACCCAATCTCTCGTTAAATATGTACGTACACGTGCTTCTCATGAGCAGGCAAACCAATCCCTCATAATTAATACATCGTCACCAGACTACTCATGTTGAAAAGAAATTCAAGTGCTAGATGTCCGTTTTGAAAAATTGAGCCAAAAAACACGTTGGATCCCACACACTTGCTATGATTCTAGTGTGGCACGCTTTTTTTGCAGAATTGGGAATTGGATTATGTATCCTGGTTAGATTTTCCGAATTTTTGTACAACTATATGAGGTTAGTGTTGCTGCCTCTGACCGATGAGGTAGAATTGAGAACAGAGATATGATCTGGATTAAGGTGTTTATAACTACGATGAAATTCCTAAAGTCAGAGCCCTTGACCCAACTCATGGGTCCTTTTTAATGATTGAGCTATCTCCTCCATTGGAATTCCCTCCAATCTTGACTCGTTGCTTCTGATGAGCTTGAAACGTTAATCAAAATGTAGATAATCCTTAGTCTGTTAATGCCTCAAATAAGATAGGTGCTTCATGGAGTACCAGTGGCGCTCGAGTCTTCGAGTTGCTGCATGATACAAAAATAAGACATTTTATCCTTACAAGCGCTCTCCATGGAATCTTTCACACCTTAGCGAGAACGATTTCTAGTGTGCATGAATTGATCAAGCCTCCTCAAAGGCCTGCTCAGTTAAGCTTAGGAACTGGGGTTGCATCCTTCAATATGTCAATATCTCTACAAACAAGTGGCATTTTCATGTACAGAATGATGTCTACTTTGAAGAGTGAGGAACGAGAACCGAGTTTGGATAGTGAAAGGGAAGTGATGAGAGGTGATCAAGTGAAGTGGAGTGTGAAGTGAAGTGAGAGTCCCGAAGAGTTGAACACCCCGCATACATACATACCGCCCAACTTTTCTTTACACGTACACTCAGTCTCAGCAGCTCAACCACACCCAACACAACACCGATCAGTCTGTTTGACATCCACTCAGCATTCACTCAGCAGTCACCGATCAAGTTCTCAATCAATCACAACAGCAACAACAAACAGAAAGTGTCTTCAGATCAAACATGTCTCCTCAACCACAAGAGGCCTTAAACTCTCCCATCTCACCAACTACAGAAAGAAAACAAGTTCGTAGAAGGAAGAAACTTCATCCAAGAGATCGAGCTGATCATAACGCGTCTCATGAACAAGTTGGTTCAAGCTACGATTCAAGTTCATCAGCTTATTCTCCTGAAGATCAACCTACACCAATTCCACTTCCTTCCAACATTTCATTACCTATCACTATCGTTCATCTCTTCGTTCCTCATTCACTCTCTCATTTATCTTCAACTGAGGCTACAACATCTACGATCATTTTTTCACATCAAGCTCAATCTAATTCTGAAGTCTTGAAGACTACTCCACTCTTTAGCTACTTGGAAGGAATCGTAGACCCTACGAACCCTCTGGCGCGTTCAGATTCAAATTCTAGTCTGGCTACACCCTCTAAAGGCAAAAATCGAGCTCTTGAGAGCAATTTACGCGTCTCTGACTCTTTCGATCAAGACTCAGGCCCTGCTTTATCAATCTACGAGAGCCCAGTGAAGGGCGAGCTGGTGAAATGGTGTATCACCGAAGGCATGGTATTAGAGCCAGAGGCCGGATGGCATACTAAACCTTTACTGTTGATTAAGGAACCATGTACACATTCAGTTCAATGGCAAGGACAATGTGCTATCTGTGGTCGCGATCTGACGATGTGAGCTCAACTTTTGATTAACTTAACCCGTTCAATCTCAGTTTTCAAATCGTAACTGCTCTCAACCGAACGCATTCTGTTTGTTACGTGTCTTCGCTAGTAACAATGCTTCTCACCAGTCCTCTTTTTATGTTCTTCAATATACTTCAGTTCGGATTATACCGGAATTTCAGAAACTTCAAGAGCTAGTATTCCAATGTCACATGGACCATCTACTTTGACAGTATCTATCTCCGAAGCTCGGAGGCTTGAATCTGAAACACGAACTCGTCTACTGAAGGATACTAAACTCTCATTGATTGTTGATCTTGATCAGACCATCGTTCATGCTACTGTTGATCCTACGGTAGGTGAATGGATGTCAGATCCAAAGAACCCAAATTGGAGCGCCTTACAAGGAGTAGGAAGATTTCAGCTTAACGATGGACCTAATCTAGGAAATGATGGATGTTACTATTACCTCAAAATGCGGTAAGTAGACCTTGTTCATGTGTCTTGGGATTCATTGCTGTGACTCGTCATTGACTTTTCTATCTCGTTTTAATCTTTCAGACCTGGTCTGTCCGAGTTCTTACATACTCTGGCTGAAAAATACGAAATGCACGTATATACCATGGGGACGAGGGCGTACGCCGATGCCGTCTGTCGTATCATTGATCCTACAGATGAACTCTTTGGTAGTAGGGTACTAAGCCGAGATGAAAGTGGAAGTGGGTATTGACCTCTACTTTTCATACCATTCAACATCCCATCTGACTCTTTTGCATTATTGAATGAAAGGTATGACTCAGAAATCTTTGACGCGTCTTTTTCCTGTCGATACCAGTATGGTAGTCATCATCGATGATCGGGGCGATGTCTGGGAATACAGCCCTAATCTAGTATCGGTCGTACCATGTAAATCATTCTACTAGTCTGCGTTGGTTGTCTCTAGTGCTGACTGATTTTACATGCCTCTAGACAATTTCTTTATAGGAATTGGTGACATCAATGGAGCATTCTTACCTCCAGCTCGTCAACTTCAGTCATCCTCTCTAGACCCTAGTAGCAACGACTCTACCCAGGCCTCTAAGCCCGACTCTAGCATCGTATCTACACCCAAGATGACGCTTACAGATCCTTCTGGGTCATCTGATACAATTCTCGCTTCAACTGAACCTGAAACATCTCAATCTACAAGTCCGACGGGTTCCTCTTCTGCTGATGTGTACTCAAATCAAGTTTCTGAGACCTCTATACCCACAACCAAGCCTACAGTGACTGCTCCTATTCCGTCAGGCTCAGGACCCAACACGCAAGCTTCAGATGCTCAATCAAAGCTACTAGCCGATCAAGTTTTAGGACGTCCTCTCAAGCAGAAACAAATCGAGTTAGAGGAATCTCATCGCGGCCAGAATCACAAACCTGATCAGACTGTTCGAAGCAGTCTCAACAGTAATGAGAATGTAGTAGGTGATCCCTCTCAAAGCTTGCCTGCCAATGTCGGCGCAGTATTGCAGAAAAACGATGAACAAGACCAACCACAAGCTGAGAAACATACCGGTAAGTTTGACATCGGAAATATTACTGCATAATATTATCACATAACTTGATATTTTCTTTGTAAGTATAGATTCAGGAGCAGATAATCAGCCTACAATTGATGAACACAAGACGGAAAAGATTGGCACAGAGGATGGTTCGGCAATGGGAAGGGCTGTGTTGGTAGATCAGGATACCGAGCTAAATAGATTAGGATTAGTAAGTTGTTCATCGCTTACCAACATCTTGGTCCTAGAGCTGACTGTTCATGATTTTGTAGATTCTTGAAGATATACATACAGGTTTTTACTCTCAGGATATAATCGAACAAGCTGATATTCGAGTTGAGTGTCTTGCTTGTTGTTATTTAAAATCTTGATCATTTAGGGAAAAGCCAACTGACAAGAACTTTAACTGGAACATTGGCTTTTTTGGATTTCTAGGATGTGATATCTGCATTGAAACAAGATGTTTTACAAGGTGTTCATTTGGCTTTCTCTAGTGTTTGGCCAATGGATGCGATTCCAGACCAGTTGAGTACTTTTCATGGTCCATAACCTAAAAAATGTTAGATAGTTGCTGAACTGATTCATCTTCCTCCAATATCATTCTTGTCTCTGTATTGTAATATGTTAAAAATCAGGCAGGATGCTTGGAAGCTTGCTGAACAATTTGGTGCACAGTGTTATACTAAACTCACACCACGCGTCACTCATCTTGTAGCTGCCAAGGTGAGTTTCGTGATCGATTTGTAACTGTTAAAATCAGATTGGCTAACAAGAAGATGAGTTTGAAATTCACAGCTCGGAACTTCGAAAGTAAATATAGCTTTAACACGTCGAAAGGTTTCAGTAGTAAAACCTAAATGGTTATATGATGCAGTCACTTTATGGCGACATCCAAATGAAGAAGAATATTTATGGAAAAGACAAGAAGGGGAAGATTGTGGACCCGAGTTAGAGATAGAAGACGATAATGATGGATGGGGAGCAGAGATGAAAGAGTTTGATTGGAAAGATGCAGCAGAAGAAGTGATGGCTGCAATGGAAGAATCATCAGAAGAAGATGAAGTAGTAAAAAGAGGTAGAAAAGATGACGAAGGAGATTCACCACTCTCGAAACGACAAAGGTTAGCTAGATCTAGGTCTTCAAAATTGAGAGAAGTGGTGGTTGGAGTCGAAGAGGAAGAAGATCAGGATCACGAAGATCGACAGAGAGAAGAGAGAGAAGGAGGATCGATTGAGTTGAGTAAGGAAGAAGATGATTTCTTGTCTGCTCTTGCTGCTGAGGTGGAAGGAGAGATGGACGATCTTGGTGATTTAACATAAGGAAGAATCAAATGGAGAAAAATCAATCAACCAATCATCCAGCAGCTTTTAGATGGATAATATGGAATGTTTTAAATAAGGGAATTTGTTGTTTTTTTCAGTCAAGTTTTTTTGTGTTTTTTTTTGAGAATGGAGAACGTAACAATGAATTGTTAGTTTTTCCTTGATAAAGTTGATGGTTAGAATATTGTGAAGTTTCAATTGAAATTGTAATGAATGTATGCTTGATTTGATGAAGATCTATGAACTTTGAATTCTTTTTTTTGAGAATTCAAGCAATTCCAATTCAAATAAGAAAATGATAGATGATTTGGTTTTTTTTGGTTGACTTTTCACTTAAAACTTTAGACACCTTTGAGGATCAAACCTATCTTGACAACAATATACATATCTCTGGTTTTACTCTCTTTCCAATTCTCTTTCATCCTCCCAGATCTTTCTCTCCTTTTGTATCTGGTGTTGACCAAATTTCAATCAACTTCAAGCTTACCTTAACAGTTAACATTATCTTGACTTCAAGTTGAAATACAATAATATGCTCGGTAAAACTTGAACAACAAGTAGGAGAGTCATAATACCAAGGTGATGACTTGTGACCATATCTTCAAGCCAGATTATATCAGGTTTGTAAGATGTCTATAAGATACTTCAAGTTCAACAAGACTGATGATATCAATTCACAACAAGTCATCAGAATTGTGGCTAAATTGTTAAGTTTGGGTTCAGCATGCTGGATTTGGTTTCCTTAGAATCCTTGAATCCCATTTAAAGACTCAATGATGTTGACAGACCGTGTATCTTCCCTTCTTATTTCTATCTTTGGCGTGCGTTGATTGCACCATAACCTTTTGTAGAGGCAACATGGATTAGCGGGAATACAAGGCCAATTGGGTATCGGACTTGGGTTTCACTCTTACACCCGTGGGCTCAGCCTGGACCCGAGAAACCTCACAGCCTCGGGCTTAACTTACTCCACGCATCAGCGGACTGATGCCAGATAAACATGCATTGGCGCTTTGATCAAACAGAAACAAAGTTAAGCTGAATGAGATTGTATGAACTAGCAATGTTGCAGATAAAAATACATTGTGAAGTCCGCGCTACTGCAAATTTGCGGAAGCATCAAAGTGAATGAATAAAATTTTAAGCAAGCAGAGAGAAAAGTCAGTATTACCTGAGAAAAAAAGTGAAAATGGTTGATGCCTCTGGTTGATGATGATTTTGATGTGAACAAGAGTCAAGAAGAAAGTTGTGTAAATGTAGTTTAAAAAGAGCATAAGGGAGTGTAAAGTTGGGTTTCAAGACAAGCCTTGCGTTGGGGGCTGAGCAAGAGGTGACGACTGGAAGATTATGCACTGACGGCGCTGCTTGCATGTCCTGTTAGTGCTGTCAAACACCCTGAGAGTTGTTGAGAATTCAGCGGCTCCCTGGCGCATTGCAACGAAATACCTGCCTCATCTCTGAAGGGGGCCTTGGTCTTAATCTGATGGAGAGTCTTCATGAGCTCTGTTATATTGTGTTTCTTCTTGTAGAATTGTAATGCGGCCGCGTTCATCCCGTCAACTTCCAGTATAACTGTCACTCTTCTGGAAGAGACAAAAATTGCCAAAGAAAACAGATACATCATTTGAGCAGTGTTAAGTAAGAAAAAGATATAGAAAAGAGGTATTTGTATATCCACTTGAGTTGATATGTAAGCGTCTGGGCTGAGGATTGCCGTTGAAGAACAAACAGCTGGCGGATTGAGCAGATGGTAAGGTCCTGGTCATGAACAGCAAGGTTTGTCGGGTTTGTTAGAACGCGTGTTGAGTGAACCAAAAGCAAATATTGATTTGGTTCCAGCAAGAGGTCATTCAGGCAGCAAGTTGACTGCCAGAGAAGAGCCAAGGGACACTTTATAGAGGGGGCTTCTCCTCTGATAGACACAGCAAAACTGTAGCGCAACAGTGGCAATGAACATGCTGTCAAGGGGCTTTGACAAGAAATCTCTAAGTTGATGAATGGAATGGGCAAAAATCCTTCAACAGCAGAGAACTTCTACACATCACCCAAGCTCATTGCCGTGTGGAGGTTCCTATGCGTATGTGCAAGGGACAGACCTTTTATTGCATCTGCCACCACTGTTATTGTATTGCTGTGGTGCTTTCCTGCTTCTCAATGTCAGACAAGTTCTGAAGTACATTCCCCTGTTCCATCCTCCCGGCTCAGCACTTTATCAGCAAAGGCAGTTGGAACCGCCTTCACGGGCCTCAAACTTTGTCTTTGGATTGCCAAGTGTTGAAATATGCAATTGACAAACTAAATAGATTAAAATAATATGAGATGAGAAATTGAGTTAGAGGAATGAAAAGTTAAAAATAAAGAATCACGGATCACTCACAGATTGAAGAACATTAAGATTATAGCCCCAATGAGTATATTAATTTAGATTTATATATATAATCGTTTATCCAAATCAAAGTACTTCTCTTTCCCCATCTTTGGAAAGAGAAGTACGTACCTTTCCTACTTTTTATCCTCCTAATCTTACTATTGATTAAATTAATAATTATGTTGAATGTATATTTCTTTCAGTAAATCACTCTTATAGTCCCATAGATCAAATCACAAATAGCCTAACTAACACTTGTCTTGATCACCATCCTGTACCATCTTTCAGGTCAGGAGTTTCAATCAGACAGTTGTAGTAGCTAGTAGTGAGCTTATACGTGCTTTGGCACTTTATCAGAACATCCATCCCTGGCTCAAAACTCTCAGCATTTCACACCAAGTCAACAGCCTCCTTCTGTTGAGGATCCCAATGCGTCATTTGGAATCACAAAACAGTAGTGGCCGCGCGATTCCATATTACAAATTTTACAACCCCGTGGTCCAACTCAGTCAACAGTAAGGGGTTTCAAGTTGCCTGTTTTTACACATTTTTACGCTAAAACAACTTGCCCATTGTTGTAAAATATGCGTAAAGTTTTTAAATTGGGACACCTATTTTAGGTGTCCCGAATCACAAATACATTAGGGGGGCTCAAGTCAAAAATTTTTGCTGCTATGAGCGTAAAAAACTTTTCCCAATTCCTTAAAATTTACGCAAAATTTTATGGAATTAGGGGGGCTCAAGTCAAAAGTTTTACGGTCTTTTTCTAAAAAATTGGGAAGAGTTTTTTACGGTACTGCGCTGTAAAAAGTTTTCCCAATTCGTAAAAAAAGACCGTAAATTATTTGATCTTTTATTCAATGAACGAGACGAGATGAAGACTTTACTTCAAAGAGAGTCAACTTCATCTCCTTTCACCACCCAACGGACCACCTCAGATCCCTTTTTGAGAAGAAAATTTAGGCAAATTTGCGTAAATTTGCTGCTCAAAAAGAATTGGGAAAACTTTTTTATGCTAAAAGTAGCAAAAAATCTCAACTTGAGCCCCCCTATTAGGAAAAGTTTTACGACATCCCAAATTTTTTTGAGCAGCAAATTTACGCAAACTTACAGCAATGAGAAAACCCAAATGACTACAAAACAAAACAAAGTACACAAACAGCGTGAGGTTAATAAGCAAAGGAACATGTTAATACTGACATGATAATCAGCAAACACTGACAGAGGAAAACAAATTATGGATCAATGGCTTTCAAGAAGCCATTGATTGTTGTTGACCGCTGTTGACCTTCTCAATTTAAGAATTGGGAAAACTCTTTACAGCACGGTACTGTAAAAAACTTTCCCCAATTTTTCAAGGAAACACCGTAAAGGGTTTGAACTGAGCCCCCCTATTGGTTTTACAAAGATTTTTTACGGACAAATTGTCTGGATTTTCAAAAATTGTGTAGAAATTAGGGGGTGTCAAGTTGGAGCTTTTTTACGGTTTCTACCGTAAGATATTAGGGGGGCTCGAGTTGAAAGATTTTACTACTTTTAGCGTAAAAAAGTTTTCCCAATTCTTTTTGAGCAGCAAATTTACACAAATTTGCGTAAATTTTCTTCTCAAAAAGAGATCCAAGGTGGTCCGTCGGGTGGTGAAAGGAGATGAAGTTGACTCTCTTTGAAGTAAAGTCTTCATCTCGTCTCGTTCATTGAATAAAAGATCAAATAATTTACGGTCTTTTTTTACGAATTGGGAAAACTTTTTACAGCGCAGTACCGTAAAAAACTCTTCCCAATTTTTTAAGAAAAGACCGTAAAACTTTTGACTTGAGCCCCCCTATTTCTCCCGCTGTAGCACAAATTTACACAAATTTTATGCAAACAGGAGAAGATCTATGTATCCCGTTTGCGTAAAAGGTAGACAGCTAAGTTTACGATACACAATCAGAGGCCTCACCTTGACCGGTTCACTCTCGGAACCAGGTGGGCTCAATAGTGGATGCAAGGAAAACCTTGCATCCTCTTCCCGGCTCTTTTCTTATTCTGGGTGGATGATTGAGGCAAGAGTCTACAAAAGCCTCAATCATGGTGAACAACTCTTTTTTATGAACACGGCTAAGTTTTTTTAACGTTAAAACATAAAAACTTAGCCGTTTCATACTTTCTTTTGTTGTAAAAAAGTGAACTTGACACCCCTTATTATTACAACTTGAAACCCATTAGTATTAACCATGGGGACCCAGGTAAAGTCATTCAAAGCCGGGTTTTCTGGGCGTGCAATGTTGCTCTATTTCTGACGTAGCGTCGCATTGAGATCAAGCCTTAGAGCTCATTCCTGTGCACGGAATGATCTTTGCTTATTTGTACTTCAGTCAACGTTCGGATCTCAGCGCGATGATTACGGTCATCGGTACGGTACGTTACGGACCGCGTTGTTCACTACGGTGAACTGCCTATAACGTTGCGATACGGTCGGTGGTACTACGGTCTACCGTAACGTTACCATATAGATTGCGTTGAGATCCGACTCCCGAGCGTTGCTTCAGTACTTGATTTCTACACCCACACATTGATCTCATCTACAAAATCTACCACCGGAAGTGCCACAAACTCTCATTGCTCTAGGCGCACGAGATGCTCGGGGACTATATATTTCGGATGTTAGCGTAGCAGCGAGGTCGTTTTGAAAGACTCTATCATTGTGATTATTTGCAAGATTAATATTCTCAACAAAGTCTTACACCACCGACCTGCTCTTTCAATCCGTCGCTATCTACGTGGAGGTCCTTTTGAGTGCAAGTTCAAAGTCTTCGAAGCTTGCCCAAGGTGGATTGATAGGGTCAAGCTTACATCACCATCATCTTTCCTCGGTGTGACGCTCAGAGTGTACTCAACAGCTCTCAAGGCTATATAAGCACGTCCTCAAGCTCCAGGAATCTCTTGATTAACACATTAATCCTCAATCACCTATACATCATCATACTTTGAACTTAGTGAATTTTTAAAATGTTTTTTTTCGCTCGCACCTACATTTTCATTGCCTTAGGTCTTGTGACATTGGTTCAATTTGGGGAAGGCAAGGTATGCAACCTGGGTTACCGAGCAGTGCCAGAAGCGAAAATCGCTTGTAAGCCAAATATTTCCATCATGATTCCTAAATCTCCTCGAAATTGTGATGGGAATATGTAGAACGTTTACTTAAATGTCTTCTTGGCTTACTAGATTGCAAGGATTCAGCGGGTAATTTTCAATTTCCACTTGACAAATGCTCATACAAGGGTGATCAAGGTAAGCTATCGTTAGATTTTTTCTCCAGATTATGATGGTGATGAGCACTACTTACTCTGACTGGAGTGCAGGTCAAAATACTCCTAGAGGCTTAAATTGTGATAAACCTTACAACAAAAAATCAATAGCATGCGAGATTCATGATCGAGCAAATCTGTCAGCTCGTGTTTGTGAGCATAAACACTCCTTGAAGCTCTTGATTGTGTGGATTTCCTTTGATCACTAACAGCCGGAATATCTTTCCATCTTGTCTCGCAAGATTGCATGATCAATATAAGATCGCCAAAACCAAAAATAGTCACGTGTCGAGATGTGACCCTTCCAGGCAGTAAGTCGGCCTTATACTTCAAACATCTTCTTAGGGTTAAGAGGTACTGACTTACAATTTCTTTCATGAAATCTGCTAGCTTGCCAAGATGGATTCGGAATACTTGTATCCAGAAAAATATAGCCAATCTTTCCAATTACACAGTTCAACTGCAGATTTGTTGAATTTAATCTTCATAAGCTGAAGGGGTAAAGTATGATAGAGATGCTCACTAAATCTTTTGATTATTCGGTCTCACCATCTTTTGTGAAAGTTCCCTAAGGACTTTATATATCTGAAAGTTTGATAAGAAATTTGATATCTTTTGAGGTACACACTTCCTGTGGGAACTTCAAGTGTCTTGCACTTTACAGATATCAATCAGCCCACAGGCCTTGAGTTGAAGACTGCCGAAAGGCTTCAATGTTCTTGCCTTAACCTGTCGATATGATCGACATATCAATATCTCTCTTGAAGCAGCTCATCTTGAACACTGAATGAACGGCCCTTGTCACTAACACTAAAGTTTTCACATAGCATGGATGTGCAGCTAAACTGACTTCACAATAAAAATAAATGATTTTCAAATTGAGCATTGTTGATATGGGCTATTTTCTCAGTGTGCTTGTCACTGAATAGGTGACATGTAGCAGAAAAAGACCCCTTGACATGAAGCTCCTTTGCACCTGGAGTGATCCAGGGTTAATGCAGAGCACTCGGGTCGGGGTAGCTCGGGGATATATAAAATAATCAAGTTTTCTTGACGAGAGCATCGAAATAAACTTGAAAAAAGATTGACAAAAGGATGAATTCAAAATTGGTACCCATCTTCTTATCTACTTTTACTGGTCAGTTTTTTTAATTTCAAAACTTCAAATTTTACCTTTGTCTGAATCAAGCGATACATCTATCATTCATTGTTTCTCTAAATAGGCGTCATCTCAGGAATAGTAAGTCTACAGAAAATCTTATTGCCTAAAAGAATTTAGCTTTGATTGAGATTTTGAAATTTTAAAACGCTTCCAGTATATCTTTCAACCTCCACTCTTACAATACAACAAATCTATCAATGAGAATAAAGAAGCGCAAGTAATAAAGGAAGTTCAAGAGAAATCAACTACGATATCTGAAAATGATTCTGATCGAATTAAAACGAAATCATAACATTCGATAGGCATTTTTAAAACCAGATCAAAGAACGATTGGTCTTTATGAAGTTTTTTTAATTATCAGATTTCTTGATCAAATCACACTTGACTGTATATTATGTAAAACTGATCAATTGCTGAAGAAATTACCTAAACACACGTGTGAATGATGGCAAAATGAAGATGTATGAGGTCTGAGGTCTGAGAATTTACAAACCTACCTCCGTCCGACTCCCACTTTCTGGTTCCTGGAAAAACAAGTTAACATATTTGACATAGTGTTCATGACACACATAATCTTGTACTTTGATTTTTCAATAAGTTCTCAATCAAGTAATTTGGTAACAGTCTCTCTTGGCATGGAGCTCAAAAGGTTCATGCTACAAAGAGCTACCCTCGCTCCCATCGTCTGATGCCACGCTGTTTGAGTGTTGGTCCCATCAAGGCTTTGATCTTCAAAGGCCTTTGGCATGAAGAATAAAGGGTCCGAGGCGCGCTGATCAATGTGGGCCCTTCCAATGCCAGAGGAGATTGAGTATTCCCTGGGAAACACCTGTGCAAGGGACACAGGCACAATCTCAGCTAATCTGATAGACCCTTCAGCATCCAATGACGAGCTACATACTATAAAGTAGAAGCAATCGCCTCATCTCCTCTTTGGCCTCATCTCTTCACAAACCTCTGCCCAAAAACATTTTTACCACAACTCACATTTTTAGTTATCAATTTCTGCACATAACCACTCCCGAGCTTCAACCTCGTTTATCAGAAATTTAACCGGAATAATGAATTACTCTTTACGATCAGCAATCATCTTAGCTTTAGCTTTCTGTGTATGCGTTCACGGTGCCGAGGAGCCGACTAAAACGACTGTTGACGTGTAAGTGATTCAAAGTATATTGTTATATCTGCTTCATCCTTACTTAATCACCTGATTTTTTTTCTATCAATCAATCAGTAAACACATTCCTAAGGATGATAAGGCTGTGGCTCTTACCCACGCTGCCAAAGCGTAAGTCAATGGTTTTTTCCATCCTCATTGATGTATCAATTCTTTCCTAAAAATCAATCACTGATCTTATGAAGAATTGATTGAAATTCTCATGACAGAATGCAAGCTGGTGTTCTTGGACTTCCTGGTGTCTAGACATCTAATGGTTCGGCACAAGTGCTGATGGTGGAAGTTTTCAAAGAACCGAATTCGCATTTCAAAAAGTGTCTGTGACCTGAAGACTATATGTATCGTTGATCATCATCTTTCAAATTGTGAATATCTTTCAAGTATTGCTGTGTGATTGAAAAGAACATGTTGTAAATGTCGCGCAGAAAACTTTGTCCTGAAAATTTACTTCTTTTGAAAAAAAAACCTCGCATTTGAAGACCAGTTCAACATAAATTGTGAGCAAGAGTACTTGAGTTATAAGTTATCATGATAATTGCCATCAATTGCTCAATGTTCATCCAGAAATTACATTGAGAAGTTTCCGTTGGAGTTTGTAACTGGTTGAATATCTGTTTTTGTTACCCATGCCTTCCCTTAAATCCATACATCCATGAAGAAAAGAACTTACAGGATACTTTTGAGCCCACCCATGATCATGATGTGAATCAACTCATAAGTTATGAAATGACTAAGTCAGTTTTGGTCTCCAATTTCAACCAAGAAGAGAAACCCGTGCAGTGGCACTGGTAACAGCATCAGTCATACATCATTGATGACCTGATACCTATAGATTTCACATTTTCAATCTTTCATACCAATCTAAACCGCTTTTCAAACATAAGTCATTTGGTCAATGAATGCAAAACACTTATTCAATCCGACCCTTCACCCAAATCTTGACTGCCAAATGATCCAAATCCACCAAATAAACCTTTCTCACCCCCAATCAATCCAATCAATTCAATCATCGCTAAATTCATTCATTCCATTTTTCTGTTTATTTTGTACAACCTTTTCACAACCTTCAACTTCTTCAAATGAAAAAGAAACAAAAGAAAAATCTACTGACAGAAAACGGAGAACGAAATCTTACAAATTACCAAAAACCTGATTAACGATCACACACCCACACCCCATTCCTATGTGATCTCTTCTTAATTTTTTGATTTTTCGGTTGTACAATTTATCAAAACTTAAATTACCATTGCTCCACGTACTATATTCTCACCAGCACTTTCAAATACAAACCTAACGAAAAATAAAATTGTAAAACAAATCAAAAAATCAATGGATCAAAAACCACTTCGAATAAAAATCAAAAATGAGGTTTTCTTAAATGTTTTTGATGACTTACCTACTAGCGATATTCATCGATTGTAATTCTTGAAATAATAATTTAGCAGCATAAGGAATATAAACTTGGGAAACTAAACCAAAAAAAAACCAAAAAAATCAGTAAAAAACATTTTATTTTTTTTGGGTTTGGTTTGGGTTTGAAATTTTTGAAAGTAAAAATGGGTGACTCAACTTGCTGTTTTATTTCTACAAGCTCTACATTCAAACGATTGTTTTTTTAAATTCGCAATGGCTACCATTCCACATCTACATTATAACCCCCACCCCGCAAAAAAAAGAACAAGGAATCAGATATTCAGAGATAAAATTGACATACCAAAACAAAAGAAAAAAACACTTACATATCACAAACGTGTACCCTGTAAGCATCACTAACATCAAACATCCTTTCTTTCAAAAACCCAGCAATTCCATGAGAAATCATACAATCTCTCTAAAAGAGGTCCATCATCGTTGAAAGAAAAGTTCATCAATCCTATTCACTCCAATTGACAGATAAGACAGCAAATGAAATAACAAACCTCCATTTCTCCAAACCGAAGTCCACCATCCCTACTTCTACCTTCCACAGGTTGTCTAGTCAAGATCTGTACCGGACCTCTAGCCCTAGAATGAATTTTATCATTTACCATATGTTTCAATCGTTGATAATAAGTAGGACCAAGGTAACACTGAGCCCTAAGTTTCCGTCCGGTATGTCCATTATACATGATTTCTAATCCTCTAGATTGGTATCCGTTTTCTTTTAGTAAAGATGAAATCGCTTCAACTGTTACTTCACTAAACGGAGTCGCATCACCTTCATTTCCAGTGATGGTTGAAACTTTACTTAAAAGACATTCAACTAAATGTCCAATCGTCATTCGTGATGGAATTGCATGTGGATTGATAATAATGTCTGGACAAATCCCTTCGGATGTAAATGGCATATCTTCTTGTCTATATAAAATTCCTACCGTTCCTTTTTGTCCATGTCGGGATGCAAATTTATCGCCTGTTTCTGGAATACGTGTAGATCGAATTCTAACTTTTACAAATTTTAATCCATCTTGATTTGTAGTGACTAACACTTGATCTACAATTCCATTTTCAGTCGATTTCAACGGCATCGACACATCTCGTTTAGTATGGGTTTTCATCCTTTGTCCTAATTCTTCACTATCAGGTGGGATAGGAGCTGTTTTACCAATAATAATATCATCTCCAGAGACACGATTACCAGGAGTGATGATTCCATCATCATCAAGTTTGTCGTATGTACCATGTTTCAATCTTAAAGTAGTATCCCTAGACGGTTTTTCAAATTCTTCCATTTGTAACGCTCCTGCTTTCTTTTCTTGATCCATGTAGGATCTATAATAAAATGATCTGAAAAGTCCTCGATCAATTGAAGATTGATTCATGATCACAGAATCTTCTTGATTATATCCTGAATAACAAAGAATCGCTACAATCGCATTTTGTCCAGCTGGTAATTCTCGGAAACGTAGATATTCCATCGATCTAGTGGTAGCTAATGGTTTTTGTGGGTAATATAATATATTCGCCATCGTATCCATTCTCATTCTGAAATTGGTCAAGTAAACACCCATAGCTTGTTTACCCATTGCTGATTGATATGTGTTACGAGGTGACTGAAAAAACATCAAGATTCTCTTTAGCCAAGATAAAGGCTTATGAAGGATATCAAAAAGTCTTACCTGATTATGATCAGGAAATGGAATAATCGAAGCACATATGCCTAAAATCATAGCAGGATGAATCTCACAGTGAGTCCAGGTGTGTGAATACATACTGGTATTTCCTTTCAATCGAGCAGCAGGATCAAAGACTTCTTTTGGAACTTGTCCCGTTTCTTGATACTCTCTAGACTGTTCTAGATCCTCTGGTGTCATACAAATCATCACTGTTTCTTCTTCCTCGGCATCTAAATATTCGACTATTCCTTTGGCTACTAATTGACTCCATCCGAATGGTTGACCTTCATCTTCTGGTGCTATCCCATTCGGATCATCATTCCCAGTGACATATCCATTACTTAGCCATTCCACATGATCTTTGGTTAATAATAATTGTTGATTTTCTACAATAAAAAGTGGTCGACAAACTCGTCCTCCATCCGTAAACACTCGTAATTCTCTTTCTCGTACGTCTCTTACGACCGAAACTTCAGGTTCGATATCACCACATCTTCTTAATCGTTTGATAGTATCCAAAAGTTCAGCAGGTGATCGATGTACACCTTGCCATACTCCATTCACAAACACTTTGGTTCCAGTAGCCATATCAGCCGAAAATTCATCTAAACTTTCCATACCCCATTCTTCCAAAAATTCTACAATCGGAGCTGAGGGTGAACCCACTGAGATATATGACATTAATGCTAAATTCTTAACTAATCCACATGCTTGTCCTTCAGGTGTTTCGGCGGGACAAACCATACCCCAATGTGAATTATGAAGTTGTCTAGGTTTGGCTATCTTACCATCTCTTCCGATCGGTGTATTACATCTTCGAAGATGTGATAAAGTGGATGCAAATGTATATCGGTTTAAAACTTGAGAAACTCCTGCACGTGCTTGCATAGCTTTTTTCTGATCTCCCCAATTACCTGTTGCTAATGAGTACTTCAGACCGTTGGTGATCGTGTTGGATTTAACAGCGGTATTCAAGTTGAACGGCTTTTGCATCTCGACACACTGATATACAATATCACAAGAGACGTTGGCAACTTTCCAAGAGGCACACTATCAGATGTAAGAGACCCGGGGCGTGGCGTACCTTTTGAAGATGCCTATAAACATCCTTTGTCAGCTTTCTGAACAACATCCTAAACAAACCAGCCAACAAAGGTCCAGCAAGATCCAATCGCTTCTTCCCAAAATGATCTCGATCATCTAAATCCCGTCTTTCTAAAGCAGCCAATAACAATCGATGAACCATATATCCAAAGAAATACGCTTTTTTGCCTTGCTGTCCTTCTGACATCGAAATATGTGGTAGCATTTCTTTTTGTAAAATCTCTTCTGCATATTTTAATCTTTTTTCACGTGATAGACCAGTAGCTGTTCCTCGTCTACCGATAAAATCAAGTGCGACCTAATGAAGATATTCGATTGGTTGAGGTTCTTATATAAAAGTTTGAAGTAAACCTTTCTATCACTCACCTCTTGTTCTTGAATAGGGAAAGAATCCTCCAGACACGGTTTCAACATTTCGAACATGTCAATATCATTCCGATCATAACAAATATGGTCAAGGATATCCTTGTCAGGGATGATACCCAATGCTCTGAACACGACCACGATCGGGATATCGTTACGAATATACGGTAAAGTAGTTTTGATAGTTGCACCTCCACCCTATAAGTTCATCAAAAGAGTTCATGCATCAGTAAGATGAATTGAGGTGATAAGAATCTGAATAATCACTAACAGCTTTTTCGGCTTTGTGACCACCAAACATCTTCACTTGCATCGTACTGACTGTTTTACTACCTTTTTCTACTGCACTTCTAATTTCACTCAGAAATGAGATAGGTGATGGGGCTGCTTTAGCAAATACATAGACATGATTAGCTGCCATACGTTCCTGTGCGATTAAGACTTTTTCAGATCCATTGATTACAAAGTATCCTCCCTGAAGATTAATCAGACAAGAAGAATGTTTGAGTTTAGGAGCATGTAATTGTAGTGACACTGTGGATAGAAATCGAATCCAGGGTTTAACATACCTGATCAAATGGACATTCATTTAAATCATACAATCCTCGATCATCAAGTTTATCCAGAATACAAAATTCTGAACGAAGCATGATAGGAACCTAAATAAGATAAAATAACAACAGTTAGTTAAAATCAAACTAAATCATACCGATCATTTTTAAACCAAAGTTAAAAATTCAGATTACCTTTCCAATATAAATCTGAGAAGAATTTTTGTCAGGATTATCATCATCATCCGAAATATAAATCGGTTCACCAGTGATTTCATCAAATTCGCCTGTAGCTACTTTATTCGATTTACTCATGTCCACATACAATGGAGCTGAATACCTATTTGTATATAGATGAAAAATGTATCCAAAAGACGCGTATTTATTCAACGGTAGTTGAAAAGGTAAAGGGGTTTGGTTGAGGGAGTTTAACTTTAACCCACGTCAAATTTCGAAGACGAGCTTCGTTGGGAAACATTGGAGAGACTGTCCCATCTGATTCAGTCATGGTTGGACGTGATAAATAAATTTGACCAAAACTAATTTCATATCGTTTCTATCAAACAAAGCAAGCCAATGAGTAATCATAAATTTCAAAACAAAAGTTATAGTGATTTGGAAAAAAAAACCTTACAGTCAAATCACCGGCTTTATCAGTATATTGCATAGATTGTTCCAAGATCAAAGACCCAGTTTCGTCCACTAATTCTTGCATAGTGGTATTAACGAATCCATCAAAGGAAGAGATCTGTTGACTAACTAGATTTCGTTCGTTAAAGAATGCAGAGATCACTTGCCAACAGTCTTCTTGAGTGATTGAGTTTGATGTATCTAAATCATAATCTTGTTGATGTTCTGATTGATCTTTTTGATTTTCTGATTGGCCTTGGGATGGGAATGCTTCATAATTGTAACCTGAATAAACGTCTGATAAATTATTGATTGTAGGATGGAATAAACTGTCAGGAATGATGAATTTTGATTTGATCGATTGATTGAGATGAGAAAAGTTTATCTAACCTGTCATGGTCTATTGTGAGTATGACTCAGGTTGGATGATTAGTTGTTCGACTTGATGATTTTAATTTGAAGCTGTAGTGATTTTCAGCAGATTGATTAAATTTCTTTTTCAGTTTTCATTCGTTTGATTTGCTTCTCTGAGTTTTCTTTATCTGGAGTTTGTTTTTTGATTTCCAATTTCAGTTTTCTTGGTTTGTTTTATTGAGTTGGTCGTTCTGATTGGTTTTCAAGTGAAATTGGGTATGTTGAGTGTCTAGGTAAATGGTCAACAAGATCGAATTCAAGAATTAGAAAATGACACAGACGCGAAGAACTGTTTGACATGTTGAAAATGTATGTAGCATTGTTTCTGTGACATCTTTACCTCCAACTTTCACGTATCATTTCCATTCTGTGACTGTCTCTCTTCCTCTCCCTGTTCCCGAATTCAAACTGAATTCCTTCTTCAACGAATTCTATAATTTCAATCAAAACATACATAAACACTCATCACATTCATCAAGCTTTAATCAATTCATGTCTAGACTCGCTAAACTCACTCTCGTTGGTACAGCTGCCATCACAGGTATGACAGTATGGGGCGTTCATTTCCTACAACTATCAGAACGAGAGGTAAAGATGCAAACTATCTATCATTCAACAAACATATACATCACTAATTCGATATTTTTACACCAATCCAGGCAATGTATCAAGGAGTATTAAGGGATGACGAAAGAGTAAGAAAAAGAAAAGAACAAATCTTGAGAGATGCTGAATTTGAAGAGCAACAACAAAAACAAGCTTATCTTCAATCTATTCAACCTGTTACAAATCCTTCGGGTCCTATACCTTTACCGAAAAATGATACGTTAAATCATCCGATCAAACTCGATGGTTGCAAAACTTGTTGATTCGAATTTATTTGGATTTTCGAGTTCTGCTTAATGAATTTATTTATGTTTTGTTTATGCTTCTTGGTTTTCTTTTTGCGTTCATTCTCACTTAGTACAAAATAATGTGTGTTTTAATCCTATTTAACAAAGGACTGTACTATTCTCATATCATATCTCATCCTATATTCGTCTCATTCTCAATTAATAATCAAACAATGATTACGACCAAATGTGAAATTAGATCATACTTCGCTGGACGCGGCCGCGCGAGGGGCTTGGTTAAGCTAAGGGAAATAGATAAAATGGGTTTCCAAGGATTGGAAAATTGGATTCAAAGTTTCGATAAATAGATGTATTGTATGTACAGTAGTTTTCATAAAGGATGAAAAACTGTTGACAAAAATCTGGTCTTGAGGACCGTGCGGGAGGCGTGTGTAGGCGGATAATCTAAGCCACAAATCACCAAACTTCCCTGGAACCTTCTCATACAGATGTGAGAAAAAAAAATTACCCTTCCAGCACCCACCTGAGGCTACTCGTACAGGGGTGTATAAGACAGCAGTCTAAGCGAGGCCAGCGAGCTGTCTGAAACAGTTTTTCTATACCAGTATCGGCCAGCCGCGACCAGACTGATTTGCACCCCAGTAAGTCTCGAACCCCCACCCCAAATATCTGTAGCCCTACTACAAGTACCGTCCCGGCCATCCCACATCCACCGGTGCCACACTTCATCCAACATTCGGAACACTTCAAGCACCGGTGGATCAAGATAGCATTCACCTCCGCATTCACACCACTTCCATATGAACCCTCGACATATTAATCAAGTCAACCAACCTTCTGCATATCGATCAAGTACACTCAAACTCAAGGTTCAATGAATCCCCTCACCGTTCACGTGGCTCTTCGCCGTCATAAGACCACTGATACGGGCCATGATTCCGATGATCCTTTCAGGTTTTCCTGTTTATCAAGATATTTATATCTCATTTATTCGGTACGCTGTCACCTTTCGGATGTGATCTTTCCTCCCTCACTTTTCATTTATCATCTTTATTTGTTGAATCTTCATTTGAACTGACCAACATCTCCATCATATTTACCACTCTAGTATATCATGGGTGGTAAACGCCTCACTCGTTTCTTTACCTCCTCTTCAGTTTCTACTCCGAAACGTCGTGAACGATCTCCTAGAGGCGAAGCCAAGTTTCGCGAAGCTGCTGACAAGCGGCAAAAGCGGCTTGATCATATTCATAATCCACCCCCTCCTGCCCCAGCCCCACCACCACCCGAATGGGTCAGAATCGCTGGAGACGATGAACATCAATGGATCGATATGGATGAAGAACCTCCACCCGAAGAGATTGTCAGACCAGCACCATATAGACGCCGCCAACGCTATCGAACGTATTTTGACAAACGTCAAGACTTCTCGCGCGAATGGGGCCACCTCGAGCATCAAATCACTGCTACTTACCTATACTGTCAGCATACTACCAAGAATTGGACTTCACGAGACTCGTATCATGACGCCAAACCAAGCGGATGTGTATGTACTCCTGAACAGCTATCTCCTGCTCGCAGAGTCGATTTGATCGATCTCCTTGGTAAGCATCCGTTTATACAAGTTCTATGTCATGGTTGTACGCTAACGTTCCCCGACATAGGTTTTCAAAGCTCTTCATTCAGTTTCTGCAAGTGTCAGCCAGAAGCTATCCAGTTGCTTTACAAGGGATACATATCCAGCTCGCCTTCGAAACCGTGCACCGCGTTCTCGGTCCGGACCGTCCAACTCTATCATACCTTATGGCAACGATCTGGGCTTGTCAAGAGTGGCTTTGTTGAAGGACTTCTACAATTTATCTCCGGACGCACTCGTCAAAAACTTACGGCTCGCGGTCTCAGTCAGAAATCTCGCATTCTCAGGGTTCCATTTTCCAATACATATGATGTGTACGCTCGAACTTCCCGTCTTCAACCTTCTCTGTACCATGAAGGCATGTTACATACGAAAGAAGATCTCTGGGCAGCAAAGTGTGCTCGGTGCTTTGGCCCAGCCGAGGGTGAAGAGCCAGCCGATGGCGAATTCTTTAGTATCTTCTGCATGGATGGTAATTTCCAACAGCGACACAATACCGAGGCCAGTAAGGATCAACCCCTCGATGATCAATACCCACCAATCTTTGTCAAGCCGGCCGACATTCAAAGAAACGAAGAGGTTCTTAACTCAACTTCTAACGTCAATCTCGAAGGCCGCCAGGTATGTGACAGCATCTCTATCTTGATTTGATTTTTACTCAATGATGTAGTTCTCACTAATATGTTTAATTAGAATGCATGTTCAGATTCGCATAAAGCAGCTAACGATCTCAGGAACACGTCTACATGGGCTCATTGTGATGACACTGGCTTGTTTGCAGCCTCGTGTCGACACGATGTACCCTTACGGATCGCCAACATATATAAAACTGGTGAAAAGTAAGCCCCACATTGTATTTTCAACGACATCAATTAATAGCTGTCACTAACTATCAATACAGGCTTTACTACCCAATCGCTCTGATTCAATCTATTATGAAGGATTTTCCCGGAAAGAAATTTGGTTGTCTCTATGACATAGGATGTCATCTTGAGAGGCATCTCAACTGTGTAAGTACCTCCTTCATCAATATTCTCTATCAGTATCGACCTGACTTGTAACTGATTTGATTGTTACATCTGTACGTCAGCGCAACTTGCTACCCGAGCATCGAGAACATCTCGAGTTTGCTACATCCGTTTTTCACGCGTATGTACACGAGTGGAAATGCCAGATTCGATACAACCCACGATACAACCAAAACTGGGGATTGTCCGATGGTGAAGGGCTTGAACGTTTCTGGTCTTTCCTATCCCCCTTGGTCCCGTATCTGCGAACTTCAACTAGGACACATCGACTTTGGGCTATCAGTGACCGATCAGACTTTTATACACAGGTCCTCCTACAAAACAGCGGTAAGTGATTATCAAATGGAAATGTCGTTTTATGGACACCATACTGAAATGATCTTTTCAGGTAATTGGCTTTTGAGTCGAATGAAACAGGCGCATGAGACTGTCCAGAAGAGTCGGACGCTATTAACCAACATCTGTACACTCCCCAATCCACATGAACCGGGCCACCTTTATACTGAGACCTTTCTTGACCAACAATGGCATAAACAAAAAGAAGCAATGGTCAACCCAAAGGTTCAACAGGAAACACAAAAGCTTGAACTTGGCAAGCTTCTTTGTCTGCAAGATGAACACGACCTGGCTTGGTAAGTGTTTTTTTCTGACTTGGGTGTTATCATTGTATCTGACATAACATCTTTGTTGTAACAGGAATACGGTCATCAATACACCAGAGCAAGCAATTGCTCGCGCTCGGTTAGTTGGAGACCTTCAAAAACGGATTGAGGCCCAAAAGAAGAAGGTGGGTTCAGATGCGATGACCAACGATCTATCGGGTAAGTGATTTGGACTTTGTCAACATCATGGTTCATAGTCGAATTACTAACACAATTTGAACGTGTATCAGAACAACATAGCCACCTTTTATTGAAACTTTGGTACTCAAAAACAACGGTTCGACATCTCTTCCTTGCTCTCAAGGAAGAGAAACGTCCTCTTGAGATTGTTCAACAGGTTGGAATGTCTACTAAGCTTGGTAAGTCTGCTTAATTCCGAATTCCTAGCAATATAACTGACTTATCCTTATTGTGACAAAGGTCAACGTGGTCAGCAGAAGGTACTAGCAGCCATCAAGACCCGTGCTGCTAAGTTACGACCGGCCCTTGACACCTACAACCGAAACCTCACCAACTTTGAGGCTGCTTTCCCGAACCGCGCTGCCCCAAGGCACATCGACTACCAAGAGCTTCTGGCCATTGAGGCCGACCACGCGTTTTGGAACGACGGCCTCTTTACATATGACAATCAGCCATGGGCAATCGATGGCCCTACTCAAGTTGGTATGCGGGCATTGGCTCGCTTACGGAGAGGAAACGAAGAGATCCAACGTCTACAATGGGAGACTCGCCGCCTAATGCGATGGATGGCTAACGAATTTCGTAACGTTCAAGATCTGCTTCTCCTTCTCGGCGGAAACCCCCTCGAACATTCTCCTGCAACTCAAGCCCGACTTGATTCTTTTCGGAACCACCCTGTATTGGCCTCTCTATCACCTAATGATCGGACGGTTGCGGTGAAGGCCCTTGTTCACAAGCAATTCGACCACCTATGCCAGCTTTACGAATCTTGGAACGACGATCTACTTGAGGCCTTCAAAAATACAACTCCACCTCAGGCTGGAGATGCCCTTATATCTCGTACGTGGCATTATCAGAGGGCGCAAGTATCTTACCTCCAGCATCATGGGTTTGCCTCCATGATTGAAGGAGATTATGAGGGTGTGATTGCCGGAGTGCTTGCATTCTACAACATAGCTCCAGAATTTACAGCCGATGACATGGTGTTACGCAGGGCTGAGGAAAATATTCCAGAGGAGCCACAGGAGGCAGAGTTTGGAGAGGCTTCGGATTTGGATGAGGCAGAGTTGGAGTTGGAAGGTGAAGAAATAGAAGTTGTCTTTGAGAAATTTATGCATTTAGATGAAATAGATGCTGCGCAGCAGGAAGCTGACACTGGTGATCTTCATGAATAAATATAAATTCTCTTTATATGTATTATTACTGATAATGTAGCTTACTTATGAAAAGTTAGATTTACAAATGATCTTCAAACATGAAATCTGTGTTGTTTTGAGTTAGATTTACAAATGATCTTCAAACATGAATACTGTGTTGTTTTGTCACAAAGTGATAAAGATTTTTTTTTACTACAATGCTGTGCAATATATGTTCTGAAATTTATGTTTCCAAAGTTTGTCATCTTTTGAAAGTGCCAAGAGTAAACTGAATCAAAGATGTGATTTTTTTTCTTCTGTTTCAACAATGAAACTTGATGTGGGAAAATTGGTTAATGCCTCAATGGGTGGTAACCTGAATGTGCTGTGTAGAAGTAAATGGATAATGTGTGGAAAGCGCTACACAGCTGGTGGTCCAGGCTCACAGTGAGTATTGATGAGAAGAAGTGTGGTTTTCAGGCACAGAAAGTGCCAAAAAGGGGTGAAGGAGTGGTGCTACAGAGAAAGTTCAAAATAAGACTAGTGTTTAAATCTGTCATTTGATATGGTCATGGAGGGAATTGTCTATATCTGCTCATCTTCCATGAGTTTGGAGGGATTTTAGCCATGAGCGGGAGAAAATAGCAAGTTTTTGGGTACAGAAAGTACCAAAAAGGAGTGAAGGAGTGGTGCTACAGAGAAAGTTCAAAATAAGACTAATGTTAAAATCTGTCATTTGATAAGTTCATGGGGGGATTTGTCTGTATCTGCTCATCTTCAATGAGTTTGGAGGGATTTTAGCCATGAGCGGGAGAAAATAGCAAGTTTTTGGGCACAGAAAGTGCCAAAAAGTAGTGAAGGAGTGGTGCTACAGAGAAAGTTCAAAATAAGACTGATGTTAAAATCTGTCATTTGATAAGTTCATGGGGGGATTTGTCTGTATCTGCTCATCTTCAATGAGTTTGGAGGGCTTTTGGACATGAACGGAGGGGAAAAGCATGATTTGAGAGGCAAGATATGTCAAATGAATGATGAAGGAGTGGAGTTATGAGAAAATCACAAAATAAGACTCACCTTGAAATTGAATTTTGGTCACGTCTGCGTGCTCAGAAGGCTGATTTCCATCATCTTCATATAATTTTGCCAACTTTATGGTTGATGAACATCATGGATCTCATTACAAGACCATGTAGAGTGTTTTGCCAAAAACCACACACAACGGATTTTAATGATTTTATGATACCATAAATGGCCATAAGTGCATGAAGATGATGGAAATCAGCCTTCTGAGCACGCAGACGTGACCAAAATTCAATTTCAAGGTGAGTCTCATTTTGTGATTTTCTCATAACTCCACTCCTTCATCATTCATTTGACATATCTTGCCTCTCAAATCATGCTTTTCCCCTCCGTTCATGTCCAAAAGCCCTCCAAACTCATTGAAGATGAGCAGATACAGACAAATCCCCCCATGAACTTATCAAATGACAGATTTTAACATCAGTCTTATTTTGAACTTTCTCTGTAGCACCACTCCTTCACTCCTTTTTGGTACTTTCTGTACCCAAAAACTTGCTATTTTCTCCCGCTCATGGCTAAAATCCCTCCAAACTCATGGAAGATGAGCAGATATAGACAATTCCCCCCATGAACTTATCAAATGACAGATTTAAACATTAGTCTTATTTTGAACTTTCTCTGTAGCACCACTCCTTCACTCCTTTTTGGCACTTTCTGTGCCCAAAAACTTGCTATTTTCTCCCGCTCATGGCTAAAATCCCTCCAAACTCATTGAAGATGAGCAGATACAGACAAATCCCCCCATGAACTTATCAAATGACAGATTTTAACATTAGTCTTATTTTGAACTTTCTCTGTAGCACCACTCCTTCACCCCTTTTTGGCACTTTCTGTGCCTAAAATTGCATCTCTGAACACCCATGTTGCTTGCTGTGGGATTCATTCTTTTTTTTGTGCAAGCATTGGCACCAGATATTGTGGTTTGATTAAATGTTACAGTAAATTTTCAACTTATAATTCTCAATATCAATGAGTGATTATGAGATCAGTGTCTGGTCATAAGCTTCTATGTGTAAAGATGACGGTGGTGATAACTTACCTATCACAACAAGTTTCACAAGGGTGATACTTCCCAATGAGTTCCTCTCGCGTCTTGTGAACTTAGAGAAAATTCACTCATCTGACCAGCAATCAACGAACCCTCTAGTTTCCATTTTTTCTCTTACTTCGACTCTTATCAAACCTCTCCCTAAGCGAGTGAGTCTTTTATTTTAATTTTTTTTTCCTTTTTGCACAACAACCTAACATCTTCCTCAACTCCACCCGTCAACTACTCCCCAAACGAAGTAACAGAATGCCCCAACAAGCGAGCAAATCGACTGCTCTGAAGATGGCCACCGCCACCGAGTGGAAGTCAATTGCATTCATAGCGTCGATCCCCGAGGTCGTTCCATCAGCCTGCAAACTACTCAACGAGGACGGTTCCAACTACGACGAATGGGAATTCCGTATTGTTAGCCTCATTGAATCAATTACTGGACTGGTAGGGTATTTTGATCAAGATGACGGTATTAAAACGGACCCACATGGCGATCGTATCATACGTAACATGCTTGAACATTCTATATCCACTAGAATCGCGAGGGGGATTTCTCGATGTAATTCGGCCAAATCGGCTTTGATGGCGATCAAATCCGATGTTATCATTCCTCGCCCTAGCACACACCTGGCTTTATGGAGAGACTTGCTCCAGATCAAACTCGACAATAATTCAGATATCAACAAATACCTACAGAATATTGATACCAAGGTTCGTGCTCTAGATCGATCGGGTTTTCCTTGGACGAAAGACAGCATCAAGGGAATGCTCTACCAGCTTGGACTTGATTCACAATTTCCCGACATCAGTCCCACTCTTGACTCGCGCCTCCGGTATCAACCATCCAATCCAATATCTTCTCCTGAGGTGGCCAGTGCGATCCGAGCTGGCCAACTAAACTTAAAACGGGTTATTGTCTCGGATACACTAAACTTCAGCCAGCTTCGTCTGACACCTCGAGTCGATGTGAAACCATCCCTGCCATCTAATCATCGGATTCGCTCAGTGCCCTTGACTGGTGATCGTCTTGCTCAATGGACACAATCACAATCTCGTCCTCCTTTGGATCTTGTCGACATCGACGGCCACTCATTCACCGCAGAGGCTGCAATTCTAGGTGAGGTTGACAGGCCTGATAGAACTATAACTACCGAATCATGGAACCAATTCGATTCTGTAAGTTGAATTGGGATTCTGGCGACGTCTGCATCAAAACTTTGGCTGATATCTATCAGCGTTTTATCCAGGAAGACCCTCAGGCAAGTACCAAACTAACTTAGTCTTCATCCTGTGCAAAGTGCACCGGATGAACATCATATTTATGTCAAGATCTTCAAGTGACGCAACATTCACACCCTCAACCCATCACAGCGTCTCAACTACATTCGACCCCTTTTTTACAGTGTCTTTATGTAACTTGTGAATAGCGTCTCAACTGAACTCAAGTTCTTTTTCTTTCACAGACTCTTCTTTTGTTTATTTTTGATGTAAATTGTAAATATACATCATTCAATATGTGATGTGCACCAGTGCACCATGTTATAACAAATACCACATCTCAATATGAGAGCATACCAATATCAAAAGCACATGGTACTAACTGTGCACCTCCACTTGCTCCACTTGTCCACTTGCTACCAATCAGACCTTTAAGATGGTCTTAGGTCTTGTGTGGACATATATTGAATCAGTTTCTCGATCTGGTCTAACTGAACATTGAATCTCGGAGAGACAACACCACATTTGTTGATTCGTCCGTTGAGCTGAACAACGACCTTGCCGGCACGGTGATCATCAATGTACTCGAACTCATCAATGTAACCTTTATGAACCCATCAGCCATTTCATATTACTTCCAGTGGTATGAACAGGACAAAGATGATCAATCTTAGATGATCAATTCTTATATTCTGTCTTCATATTAACTCACAAAGTTTGAAAAGGCAAGTCGGGTCACTTTTGTACTTCATCCATAGAAAGGTGATAAAAAGACAAGTCCAGTTACTTTTGTATTTCATATCAAGTCACAACACATGTATAAAGATAGTGAAATAAATACAAGCCGATTTGTGTCAAGACAAGTCACTATGTATGTAAAGTTAAGTCAAGCATTTCAAGAAAGCACACATTTGATATCGAGACGCTACGTGTATATGATAAAAGTCATTGCTTGATGATGCTGTTTGATCAGCTTAACTCTGGTGTGATGTCATCATTGCTTCTGTTCGCAGGAATGATCGTGTTTGCAGGATCAATCGGAACCAAGCTGATACCGCCCTGATTGAGTTCGTAATTTATCAATCGGCTGTCTGGTCCACTGAGTCGGGCTGATGGTGTTTTGAGAACGTCAATGTTCAACTTCGAGCCGGGTCTTAAGGTAACGCGAAGTCCAAACGCTGCGAGAGCCGAGTCGCAATCTGACCAAGGCCAATTGCTCAAGGCGGTGTTGGATTGTTCACCTGAGAATAAGATGATTTTAGGCAACGTATACAAGAGAAACTTAGATGATCACAGCATGCTTACATACAAGGCGTCCCAACCTGCGAAACACTTCTTTCTTGACAGATTTGGCGTTGCCTTCAATTCCTATAATGTTGTAAGTGTCAGATATGCTCAAGTGAGATTGGAAAACAATAATACTCACCTTTACAATGTCTCTTAGCTTCAAGCGCCTCGGTAGAGTTGCCAGTGAGGTAACCTTGAAGTTGAGCAGCAAACTCATCACTGCCAGCGTTATGAGTAATTAGTTCAACGGCGAGTTGCGCGCCTGGAGTAGAAACCCGGTGCTGAAAGTTGTGTGCCGCCAAGTGCTTTGAGACAGCAAAGATGACGAATTCGCAGTTGCATCTCATTGCGAGGGGGGTCGCCTGGAGATCCAATGAGTCAATATATGTACATTTCTCGTACAGTAAGAGAAATTGAAAGAGGGGTCTTCATCACTACTTGCCTGGCCAATGATATTGGTTAGAAACGATTCGACTTGCTGGCCCGATGTCTGCAAAGAGTTTGGAGTAGCCTTGAGGATAGTGCGAGGCTGGACTATTTGACGAGCTCTCTTATTGCTGACAACCTTATCGCCAAAATCGAGCTCGACATCGGGTAAGGGAGCTTTGAACGCCGCCTTGGCTTCGGGAGACATATGTTTCCACATCCTGGAAAGCTCGCTCATGGCCTGACCGTTTGCTACACCGTCATCTGAGCCGTGAAAAATATCTAAGCACAGGCATCAGTTCGCTTCACTCATAAGACTGGGGACTTACTAATTTTAAACAGTGTCTTAGCCTCATCGCTCTGCAAGAATCGGTTCCATGCTGTAGCCATTCGAACTGCAATTCGCTTACCCCTAAAATGATTACGTATCGATAATTGAGAATGGTCCGTTCATATGACATATAAAAAGTGACGGCTTACCAAGTAGCTTCAATTGCAGAAACCGAGACCCCGATTTCGAGTGCCATCATGGCAAGCGCATGTTGTTGCGTTTCATGGAACGCGATCAACTTGTCCATCTGTTCCTTATTGATACCGGCCGTGGAGTTCTTCTCGGCGAGACAACGCAATTCCTCCGAGGTCATATCTAACATGACCTCTTTGGAGATCGGTGCTTTGGTCGGTTGGATATTGGTAGATGGAGGCCTTGTAGCAGTTAAATTACCTATTCCATCATTGAGGAATGAGTTCAGTTGGTTCCGATTATCGGCTCGCTCATATCGGTTGGTGCTACTGTTGATTTGGCTGGCCGGAACTTGAGAAGCATTTGGTAAAGGGCCGGGTTGGGTTTGAGTAGGATTCGGTAGGGATGAGGATGGTGGAACAAACAGCGACGATGCAGCACGTTCAAGCATGGAGATCATGGCTGATCTTGACTGGTCGTAGATGAAAGGAAACATTGTGAACGGACAAGATGAAGATCAGTACGGATCAGAATTCGTTATGGGAAAAAGTAAAGTGAAGGAGGGGAGGAAGGAATACATACGCTTTTTATGTAAAAGTGAAGGTTTGTCGATCGGATATAGAGCTTTTAAGCTTTGCAATTGGTCCGCTGGATATCGGAGGTGTTGAGTGGATATTGAGGGGATCTGACTGGGTATTGATCGTTTGGTGTGGTTTGAGAGCGTTTGATGGTGGATATCGATATTGTGTGACTTGAGTAAGTTAAGATTATGCGGGTCAAAGGGTAAGCACCGGTGGATGTGGGATGGTCGGGACGGTACTTGTAGTAGGGCTACAGATATTTGGGGTGGGGGTTCGAGACTTACTGGGGTGCAAATCAGTCTGGTCGCGGCTGGCCGATACTGGTATAGAAAAACTGTTTCAGACAGCTCGCTGGCCTCGCTTAGACTGCTGTCTTATACACCCCTGTACGAGTAGCCTCAGGTGCAGCACCACCTCCCTCCACCCCAGCCTATCCCATTCACACTCACGAAACATTAGGCGGTCAAATGGGATATCATTCGTATTCCGAGGATGTCAAGCTCCTGGCCACCCAGATGGCCATGGACAACGTCGAACTCGCCGTGATCAACGCTACGCTACGCACTTCGATCTCGGCGACCTCTCTTTGGAGATGGAAACGGCTCTACGAAAGAACCAACCGAGTGGTTCATGATCCTCAGAACTATGAACCACGTGGCCGGCCACGTGTGTTATCGGAAGTTCACCTCGGAGTTCTCTCTGGACTGGTCGACGGGTCCCCTTCGATCTACTTGGACAAACTTCAACTCAAACTCTTCCAAATCACGGGCGTCTTGGTCTCCCTAGCCACCATCAGCCGGGAGTTGCACGTGCGATTGGGAATGTCTCATCTGGTCACTCGAGGAGTCCACTCGGCGCAGTCCATCAAGGATCAAACCGATTACATGATGATGGTTGGCAGGATTCCACCCGAGTACCTTGTTTTCATAGGTGAGCGATTCCTTTTTACGTTTTCAAATCAAAGACTTTGAAGCTGATTGCATCATCATCATCTTTTGTAAATGAGTCTGGAGTGGTTGGGCGTGATTTGCTTTGCAGGAAGAGCTGGGCTACAAAAGGCCATCAAGCCCGTCGTCAGAAGAGATTCCCCAATCAGGATCACTGGACTGTACTCCCGGCGGTGTGTGAGCGTGGAATGATTGCTGGTGTGGTCATCAAGGGGCCTGTGGAACGCATTAATGTGGAACTTTTTGTTGCACGTGATTTGGTGAGTCAAACTCTAAGTGCAATTGATAATGTCATATGTTGATATGTTGAACAATATCTTTTTTGATTCCTGCAACTGATTCAGCTTCCAGTCATGAATCCTTACCCAGGCGTCAATTCCGTTCTGGTATTGGACAACGCCTGAGTCCACCACGGAGGTGTGATAGAACAGTTGTGCAGGGAAGCCGGGGTTCTCCTGGTTTACCTTCCTGCGTACTCCCCGGATATGAATCCGATCGAGAACGCTTTCCACAGCATGAAAGCTCAGTTACGCCGGGAAGACTGTTGGTTTGATGTGGACGACAAAGGAGAATACTTACTTTTACTTGCGGCCAAGGTGATGACTCGGCGGCTGTTACAGCCGCTCATTGCTTTCTGTGGCTATGCCACAGCGCTACAATCAGGAGGCTCAAGAATAATAATGGCCCCTTAGTTTCATTTAAATGTTGTCTACTTTTGTTATATTTTGTTGACCTCATTTATCTACAACATGCAATATGATTTAAATGCCATCATTGTTTTAAATGCGATCATTGTGACCTTCCCAACCTGAGTGCCTCTGACCACAACTTCGAATTGAGCCCTAATCCCCTTGGATTGCCTTCCAGAGATTATGTGAGAAACACGCACGTGGTCAATCTGTCTCATAACTTGTTGACCCCTTTTGGTTGAAGGTTGTTGCGGTCTCAATCTCACCTTACAAACAAGACCATCATTTATAAGTCTTTGTTGTCTCAATCTCACAATGGTCTCAAACTCACAATTCCAACTCCTCAGCAATAATTTTAGGAGAGTGGGGATTTATTTCAAAGGTGATAAAGGAAAACATTGAGTGTCAAACTCACAATTGCAAGTAATCTTTTTTTTTCAGGGAGAGTGGGGATTTATTTCAAACGTGTTAAAGGAAAACAATCAGTGAAAGTGGGGCATAGGATAACTGTAGATCACATATTTCAAGATTGCAACTAATGAACTAATGATCAACGAGTATAGGCATCAGAAGCATTGAGTGCCATTTGATATATGTAGAATTCACGAGCCCTGGTGATTAGTTCCAGGGCCGTGTCATCTAAAATCCCCCATGATGCAATCCTTTCCGCGCTGAGGGCTTCAGGGAACAGAAACCTATGAAATCCTGTGATGCCGCGGTTCCTCAGAATGGCGATGTCGTGATCCACAGTGAGTTTGTCAATATGGCAAAATTCGAAGTAATCTTCTAACGTCAAAGCCAGGTTGATGCGCTTGAGTGCTTTGTAGTTGATGTTGATCGCAAATCCCTGCATTTCGGCGTAGCTGCCGATGGGGAATTTGAGGGCTGGATTTAACTTCGGCTTGACAAATTCAGCTGGGTCTACATCGTTAGAGGCGCTGTCACCTTTGTTGGTGACGGCCAATCCTGTGTTGATGACTTTGTCGGTGACGAGGACCTTGGCCCGTTTGAGGGTTGAACCTGAATTGCCATGTGTATGGCCGGCGGGGCGCTTGGTGACGACGTCGACCCAGAAGAAATCGTCTGACAGGTGCAGAGGTGGGTCCTCCAAGGTGACATCACGATGACGACCCGCGGCCTATGGGAAAAGTTCGGGTCAGTTTTTTAGTTTGCAAACAGCAGAGAGGAAATCGAAAAAAAGCTGTCTTACCAAACATTCCGCCCAAAGAATCAGGTGGCAGAACGTCAACTCCATTTTCAACGATAAGTCCTTTTGGTTGAAGATACGCCAGCCCTCCCCCTTGTCGGTGTGAAGGGAACTGTGGCGGGTTTGCAAGCCGGCGAGGATTTTCTTTTGAGGGTCAATAGGGGCGGCATGCGCCACCTGGGAAGCCGTCGTTGGGCTATTGTTGAGTAATGAGTTTTGCGCACGTAAACGTCCTTGATTCTTGGTGAGTTCCTGCAGAAATCCCCGGTCGAATATCAGGTGGGGTAATCTTGAGGACGCGGTTACAGTAAGTCAAAGCAATCCACTTACCACGCTGGCCTGGACAGCCAATTTGGCTGGGTTATCCATGGTTACAATGAAACCTGCATGGGTTGCAGGCAGGGCCGTAAGGAAGGTCTTCAGTTGAACATCATTGGTGATAGGACGCATATGGTCCTTTGCCCAAAAATGATGTTGAGCAATGAATGCGGCAATGTTGACCGTCTTGCTTGCGTCAGCGAGCTTGAGTATTGCAGTGTTACCCTTGGAGGTATCGTTGTCGACAATACTTGCCAAATCAAATAACGTTGCCTTCAGGTTGCTGAAAGAGTAGTTGATTATTGAGAACGATTGCTTGGTGGTGGGTATTGGGATGTTCTGATATACAGTTTTGCTGTTCTTCTTCGGCGGCCCCTTTGAGAAGTCGGTGCCCTTGGCCAGGTAAAACGTGTAGGAGACCTGCAGATCGTGGGTTTTTGGTTGGTATTTGACTATGCACAACCGATATTCCACGATCTTATCAGCTTCAGAAACGCATTTGAGTACAATTGCAGTCAGTTACTCACCTGGTTTGGGTTTGACATCTTGCGACTTCACTTGAGTGAAGTCTCCCGAAACGATTTCAACCTCCGAGCTTCCTCAACGTTGTAAGCCTGGCGTGAAGTGACCCAAAACGATTTCGACTTCCGAACTGGCTTCGCGTGGCCATTTTCCTGGCGCGATTGGGAACAAAGCAGGAATATTGATGGTCAGTATTCCCCCAGCAATGTGAGATCGAGAGGGAGGGTACTTACCAGCAGGGCCTGGTGTGGTTTGCGCGCTTGCTCTCCTGCCGATGGAACGATCTTCCCACGAAGATTGCAAACCAGGTACAGCATTCACCCCAGGCGAGACGGAAATCCCACGGAAATCCCCATACGGCGGTGATGGGGTGGGGTGCAGGACATCCTGGTACGGCAGCAATGGAGTGGGCAGGAGGACATCCGCGTGTGGCGGCGAGGGGGTGGGGCCGTAGTTCCTGTGGTGCCTACATCAGTCAACCAAGGGCGTCAGCAAATGCTAGAGGGAGGAAAAAGATGAAAAAAAAACCAAAAGCGAGAAAAAAAAGGCCGGTTTAAAAAAACAACTCACGGAGTAGCAGTAGGGTATGGACGTCGGCCAATTGGAGTGTCATCGTACTCGATCTGAGCTTGGGAATCTTGTCTGGTCATGTTTGCGGAATAAATGCAGTTGAAATCGGTCGAAGAGGCGCTAGGTGTGATCGTCGGTGATGGAGAACAGGAGCGGGTGGATCGGTTTCTGGATTGGGATTCGATCAGCGCATCGAAAACGGATTTCCAGGTCTGATTACCCATGGTTTGGTGGCGATGACTTTGATATGGTGGTGGTGATTGAATTCAAAAAAGAGTATGAGGAGGGGAATACACACCTATTCTGGGCGGGTTGTGGCTGTCCAGATGCGCCCAAATTTGCGTACACATGCCTCCCGCACGGTCCTCAAGACCGAACTTTTTTTGGACAGTTTTTCATCCTTTATGAAAACTACTGTACATAATACCAAGAAGGCTCAATCAAATTAGAGCATCACCACCGTTGGCGTGTAAAAACTTCTCAATTGGTCATCTGTAAACGACCGTTTGACAGGTAATGAGTTGTATGCAGAATTTGCCCGGAGTTCGACAAAACCAAGGCCGTGTAAACCCTCGAAAGTGGAAAACAATAATTGCCCAATTGAGAGTAGCCAGGGATATTGATTTTGATCGATGTACCAATATGATGTCATTCCAATTGCCACTTGGAGTTGCATCCCTTGTGATATGTGAGGCAGAGTTAAAAAGGAGGTGGTGATCCAGTGCCACAACCTACATTGCCTTCGCATCTATAGTTCTTACATCGACCAGATGGCTGAAGAGCCAGATCACGACCCTCGCAGTATTAACAACCTCATAGCCATATGTACTCAAGATACGAACATGATGCAAACGATTGTTGACGCCGGCCAGGTAGCTGCAATCATTGCTCATCACCTGATCAACTCTGAACGTCAAGGAGAGCGCCGAGGCAGAGGCTCCAAGCCAGGAAAAGCCCCCAACATCAATCAAGAGCGCGAAGAGGGCCACGAGAAACTTATCAATGACTACTTTGCCCCAAACCCCCGATATCCTGATGATATTTTCCGTCGTTGATATCAAATGGGACGATTCAAAAGCGCGATGCATGTCGCCGGCTCAGTCTCACTCCCTTACAGAAGTGCACCGCCGCTATACGGATGCTTGCATATGGCACACCTGCCGATATGAACGATGAAAATCTACGTTTGGCAGAATCTACATTGATGGAGAGTATGATCCGCTTTTGTCAAGCGGTCGTGGATTGTTTTGGCGAGGAGTACCTCTGCAAACCGAATGAAGAGGACACCGCAAGAATTCTTATTCCCTGGCATGTTGGGGTCACTCAATTGCATGCATTGGCGATGGAAGAATTGCCCAAAGGCACTCAGCGGGCAATTCAAAGGAAAAGAAGATGGACCCACCATCATCTTGGAAGCTGTTGCATCACACGACCGGTGGATCTGGCACGCTTTCTTTGGTGTGCCAGGTTCCCTCAACGACTTGAATGTGTTAAATCATTCACCTCTATTTGAGCGGCTGTGCAGAGGGGAGGCACCATCTTGTCATTTTGAAATCAATGGTCATGAATACAACAAAGGTTACTACTTGGGCGACAGGATTTATCCCAATTGGGCCACCATTGTAAAAACCATTTCTAGTCCTCAAGATCAAAAACGCAAGGTGAATATTATGATTTTCACTCACGTATGTTTCCCAAGGTTGCTAACATTTTGTTTGATTTAACTAAGCTTTTTGCAAAAATGCAAGAGGCCATTTGAAAAGACATCAAATTCGCCTTTGGCATCTTACAATCACGATTCGCAATCGTAGCTGGACCTGCTCGCATATGGAGTCCAAGGAAATTGAAGATCATAATGATGTGTTGTGTCATCCTCAACAACATGGCTGTTGAGGATGAACAAGACGAGGGTCTTTGTGAGGTAATTCCGCTGGTTCCTATCACGGAGGTGCTACATCCTCACAATGATATGGCTCCATACGAGCTTTACCTTGCGTTTCAACAACAGATGGTTGACAACTGCATACATTTTCAGCTACAAAATGACCCGGTAGATCACATTTGGAGCTTACGTGGAGCGGCGGCATGATTTTTTTAAATTTTGACTTCTTTTAATCTTATATTGGCCCTTGAAGTTGTGTTATAGTGAATATTGTTTTGTTATTGGGTTCTCTAAATATCTCTCTGTAACTAGCACTCTATGTGATCAAGGCAAAACCAATTTAAAGTAACATTTCACAACGCATTTTTATATAGTACTTACAAGCAAATATATTTTTTGTATTTTTTTGTAATCAATAAAACCAGATATTCAACGAGAAAAAAGAGAAAGTAAAACTTATACACATGAAATAGACGGAAAAGAAAAAAAAATGTGTTGAGAGAAAGACGACATAAGAGATAGATTGAAATACAAAAAAAGAAACATTGCTGCGGCTACTCTGTAGCTGCAGTGATCAATTTAGCCATTCGTTTCTTCAGAATCTCTTCCTGCTTCTGCTCATAGTACAATTTAATTGCACCATGGAGTTTGTTAGTATCAGTCTTGAGGACCAGATCATCAGTTAGGAAATCAACCACTTGGCTTTGAACCTTGGAGTGCAAGGCTATTGCGCTACTAGCCGCTGCAATAGCCTTTGTGCTCTCAGCCACCTGAGCCAATAGGCTTTCAGCTTGCTTTCCCTTCTTTGCTAATTTACTTCCTATTGGACGGTCGTGATATTCAGAAGAAATCACCTCAATCTCTGAGTTGTCAGTTGGGGTAGGAGTTGATCGGACGGAAACAAGGGAACTGGGTGGTTTGGGAGTGTTGCGTTGGGCGAGATCCATGTTGTAGTCGGACCATTTAGGAGCGCTTGCCAACACAGTGTGGCAACCTAAGTGTTTGAATTTGTGACCTTCTTGTAATAAGTACATTTGATGTGCGTCCGCCATGATGTCGTGGGCCGATTTTCCACTGCCATGAAAATTTTTGGCGTTTGAATGGTAGCCAACAAACTTGTTGACTGCCTTGTTGATTGGTCGCCAACGGCCTTGAAGTGACTCATCCAATTGTTTGATGTGAGCGGTTGGATGCTGTAACATGTACTTCTTGAAGTCGGCAGCTATTCGTTGCCACATAGCCGATGACGTTTGAGAGTTGCCAACCAGCGGATCTTGCGATATGTTCAGCCATGATCGGCATAGCTGAACGTCTTCATCTGGTGTAAAGTTTCCTTTGCGTCCAGCAATAGCATCGTCATCGCCAATCGCAGGAGTGAGAGTGATTGGGGCTGACTTTCAAGCGTAGGGCTTGCGTTTGACTACAGCAGGGGGGACAGATTTTCCAGACAAGGGGGTGCGGTTGAGATGGGGAAAAGAAGAAGAAGATGGATGGTCGAGAGAGGAAGGAGCGGGATTGGCCGTTGGATTCTTTTTGAATTGAACACTCCATTTGTCTGGGGTGTTTACCATCGGTGCCTTTTCCGCTTCTACATCACATAATGTCAGAAAGAAAAGAAAAACGTTTCGACAGTCAGTAAGTATCCAAATCAAATCTATATCTTTCACCATAAACAAACCAATAAATCCAGGATTGCGCGAAGGAGGTCCCATGATAGGCAAACAAGGACCATCAGGAACCTGCCATACCCGTTCATGTTGATGAGAATCAGTGGCTAAATATGAGCACAGAGTCAGTAAATCACTTTAAGATTAGTCATTAGACAAAGAAAAAAACTTACGCTGTTGTAAATGATTGTAATCACCGTGATTCAACCACATGGTAGAAGGGTAGGGTATCCCGTAGATAATAGGTGGCCAACCAGTGGCAAAGAACCTGAAAGTTCAGAGATGATTACAAAAAGGACACGAAGGGAGAGAAGGATACGATGATGAGGAGATACAACCAAGTGAAATCAAACCAAGCGAAATAAGGATACAAGGAGGGCAAATGATGAATCAGCCTATGTGTGCTTCTTTTATACACAAAGGAAGCATATTCAATACGTACCGATTTGCTGAAAAACCTGAGGTGTGAGCAGATTGCTCAAAACAAGCAATCTGTAACAATCTGCCGAGTAAGAATCTGTCCAAACGCAAAGGATGGATGACCAAAGGCGATGATAGCTTGTGCGATGAGCGGAAATAAACCATGAAAGGAGCCTTGATTGCTCGAATTTGTTCAAATGAAATCCTTGCGTCGCTGAAGGGACCTAATTGGCATGTGTTTGAGTGATCGACTGGGGTGGAGGTAGAAGTGATCGAGGTTATTGTGTGTGGCCATTCCAAGATTGATTGTTTTGGCATGTCCGCAAGAAGCACGATGTCGGATGTTTGGAACAGATTGGGTGCTATTCATGAAGTTGTGCGGAGTGTATTTCTATACTCTCCCGGTCGAAATTTACACGGAGTGTAACTTGTACAGGCTGTTTCCACGGTCCGGTGGCTCGGATGATTTCCCACACGACGTGAATACAGTCTGTATTCTTGGATTTACACAGCGTTGTGACAGCCCGGTGGTGATGCTCTTATAGACTCCTTCACATGGGGGGGAGAATTCTGTTACTTGAGCCGGAGTGCGACATGTGTTACTCAGAGTCACGGAGTGCACCCTTGGCCGCAGTCACTGCGGATGCGTATGCACTCCATGACTCTGAGTAACTTGGTGCGCACTACGGCTTGAGTGACAGAATCCTCCTCACGGTGTTATGATTCCTGTCATTCCCTATTCATGACATACACAGGGAATTATTCCATGTCACTTTTGCAAAAGTGAGGTCATGTCACAAGAGCAACAGATTTCAAAAGTGTATGGTGGTGCCAGACTCAATTGAAGTGACACCATGTCACTTTTACAGCCGTTGTAAGATCTATCGGCAAATTTTGAGGTCGTTGTGTCGTTGCCAGATTTAATGTGAAGGTCAAAAACTCGAAAAATCTCTTTTGAGATTGATAACTCTACTGTCCATCGGTCCATTCTAGTGCAAAAAGAATAGAGTTCAGTCTGAGAGTGAAATATTTCAAGTTTTTGACTTCATAAGTTAAATCTGGCGACACAAAATTTTTCAAAAATCTGCCAGTAGATATTACAACGGCTGTATCATACACACAGGGAATTATCCCATGTCACTTTTGCAAAAGTGGGGTCATGTCACAAGAGCGACAGATTCCAAAAGTGTATGGTGGTGTCACTTTTGAAAAAGTGACACCAGACTCAATTGAAGTGACACCATGTCACTTTTATCATACACTTTCAAAATGTATTGCTCTCGTGACATGACCTCACTTTTCCATAAGTGACATAGGATAATTCCCTGTGACACTTTCAAAATGTATTGCTCTCGTGACATGACCTCACTTTTGCAAAAGTGACATGGGATAATTCCCTGTGATACGCATTATTTGTTTCCTTTTGTTGATTGTCTCGCGAATTCGGTTGCATTTCCTCCGAGAATGATTAAGTTTATGTACACTTCACGATGATTGGGATGTGAAGTTATATCTCCGTCCGAGGCAATAAATCTATAAAATCCACATGAGTCAATCAGCTCTTTGTCTCCTTCTCATCACCTATCTTAAACATCAACTCTTGGAAACCAACTCGTCTCTTTCTTATTCAAGATAATACCACAACATGCTTTTCTTCAAATTAGTAATTGCTGCTGTCCTAGCTAGTCAGTTTGACCCCTGATATATACTGCTTCCTTCATACTAACCTTTCTCTCCACTTATACAGTCACCATCTCTAGTACTCCCACTCAAAAGGACCAGATGTGAGTGAAGTCTATGAATCTATAAATTGTAAATGTGTCCTAATGGGACATATAATCAATAACAGTACCACCGATGCAGTCCTTCAAAGACGAGTTACGGCGGTCAAGGTATTTGAAAAAAGACAGTAAGTTGAGACTGTATGAGCGTCCACTAGTCAACTCTTAATGCTCCACCTCAATTTGATACCTAAACTGATGCGAATGTGGGTTTTCTTTCAAAGGCGGCGTAATTGCAGAAATTGTGGACCAGCTGCATGTAGCCAGATTAACTCAGAATGTCAATTCAACAGCTGTTGTGGGCCGAGGTGAAATGATGTTCTTCTGTTTATTTGTTCTCTGCACTAGGAGGCTAGAGCTCTGTGTCTATCATTTTTCTTGCGGATTGGTTTATTTTTGGTTTCTTGACTTTTGTTTTCGTACTTTTACAATCTGATCTATATATGATCAATTTCCGTTACGCTCTTGTTCTGATCTTTTTGTTTTTACTTCCTTGACTCCGATTTTTGTTCCTACCATCTCATTCATGTCTCTGTGCTCATGATTTACAAATTATTTTCAGTAAGGCAGTTTCTCTTTTGACGCTCACCTGGATGTTGAAATATGTTGATGTTGAGGTGATTCAAATTAGTGCTCTGTGGCTTTCAACCTAAGTTATCATCAGACATAATCAATGATTCTTATGGTCAATAATCTTCAAGTAAAAGGTTGGCTAAAAAGGTAGGAAAGTGATTCTTTGTAACTTTAAGTGCTTCCCATGGAATCAACTATCCTTGTACTCTGATGATATGACAAGGTATATATTGTGTAGCATGGAGGGTACGGCAAGATCAATGAGGAATATGGCAAAGTATGTGAATGGTCATAGTTGAGATGGTATCAAACATAACCATGTGCAAGTTCAACTTAATGATCTCAGGTGAAATTCCCCCACATAGTTCTTTGTTTCCTTCCATCCTTTGTTCTTGAAGTTTGAGATCAATCTGTGTTCTGTTAAAAGCTGTCTCACTTGTTGTTTTCTAGATTCAAGTTTTGATTTTACCTTTCAATTCCGCTTGTGCTTTATATTCTTCCTTAATACGACTTTGTAGTCTGGTTAGACAACATTTAGAATCAGATCCATCTCGGATCTAGAAATCAGTCTTTAATTTTCTTCACTAGATCTTTTCACCATATCAAGATTATATACTCGAATCATCTTGATTTTCATCCAGGATTTGAGGAATAGTTACGTTTCCCTTGAAATTTCACTCCTTACTTCTCTTCTCTCAGCATTCATATATACATGAAATTTATGGATTTCTTCGAGTTTCACCACAGTCTATCTACAATATTGCTTACAAAGGAACGTCAAAGAGCAACTGTCACAAATATCAAGTTAAAGTATCAAACAACAACAACGAACTAAACATCTTGCAAGCTGATGACCTCTGAATTCTCAAGTCAATAATGATGGCTTTGAATTCAAAAACTATCTTCCTGGGTATCTATATTAAATCACACCATCCTACAGAGGTTTCCAAAGTCTCAAATGTTTAAGTCCTGGCCCTCATCACCGATTTCAAGACACTATCTGTTGCCTTGTAAGCAAATGCATTTGCTAGAATTATGGATTTCGTGTCGCTTTAATCTTGAGAAACAACACTGATCATGTCGAAATCTGTTCTGCATCACAATACAAAATTGGCTTCAAAGGTGCGAAAGTAATTGTGAAAGAAGACAAAATAAAGCTGTCTAGCGCATAACTTACGTCACAAATTATCTACCCTTTCGTATGTGGATGCTGATGTAGGATTCTGATTTTCCCTGAAATAAAGTCTGAACAGTCGGGAAGTTTTGGACCGGCAGCCGCATCCAAAAATATCGGCTCCTCAATCAAACAGATATTACAACGGCGTTATCGTAATCCGCCTGTTCCACAGTGGCTACGACAGTTGGCTTGTCGTGTGATGTTACTTGCCACAAGTATCGCGATCGACGATGAAACCAGAATGCCAACGGTCATAGCGATTGTCCCGCATGCGGATTACGATGACGCGGTCGAAATTTTTGTAGTTTTTGTATCCTTTTTCCTCGAGGGACCCAAGGCGGCCCACTCTAGATGAAATATCAGTCTCGAAGGAACAGGCTATCTATGTAGTGAGTATGGAAAATGAAAGGACGGTACAGGGGACCAAGTGTGCACGGCATCTATGCGAGGAAGATATTGTCTGGGTCTCCCTTGAGTTCCAACAAGGACTTTATGCCCTACAGTTTTTTTTAATCTGATGTTGATATTCCCATGTAAATCCATGGCCGCGCGCGGAAGGAGGATTGAAGATGATGAAAAGAGGTCAGTATACTGATTCGATCCAAACTTTCTTGATTTACTAGAGAAGTTTCTATGAGATTGAAGTGATGTGTAGTGTGATAAGCGCTCCTTTCGCTTTGGTGTCTCACATCTTGGCGGCTTCCTTTTCCTTCCTGTTTGTCAATAACACACAAATCTTCAAGTTAAATTCTTATTTAAATTCATCAGCTAGACACGATATCTTTATTTACATCTCGACGACGGCGTTCAGACTTTGAACTAAAATATGATTTGTTGCCTATGTTTACATAAAACCTTGATTCAAAACAATATTTACTAACATTTTTTCTTACGATTTGCAAGTACTTCAACTGAAGATGATTTAAATGAAAAAGCTTTGGATGAAATCTATGTCTTCATTTTAGAATTCTTTGATAAAACTAAGATGTATTCTATGAATCATGATCATTAAATGGATTCAGCTAAACCAAGAAAGACATAATATGGAAGTCTGATAAATGAGTCTTTGGTTCAATTACATACAGCCAAAACACTCAATAAATTCCATTTAATCAAATTTCAATTATATGAAGTGATTTTCAACACCAAGATAAGACATTCTCTGCAAATTCGGACGAATTTGATCGTAAAAACTCATTTCAAAGAATGTTTAAATTTCAAAGTGGACCCAACACTTCTTCTTTCCCAAACCTGAATATAACTTTCACCCAAAAAGACCATTTGTCTATTAATCTCTTCCACAATCAAATCCTGAATCTGAAACCATTTCTCTTCATTAGGTTTCAACGAATTCGCTTTCAATTCTTCTTCTTGTTTTGCATTTACACTCCTAGTATGCACTTGTACTTTCCATTGTGAATCTTCTTTGGCTGTTCCAGCTGTTGAGGAATACGTCACATTTGCTAGTAAATCATATAGTGTTTCTAATGGTTGATCTTTTTCTTTAAGTTTTTTGGATTCATAGTATGGACTTAAATCGATACCTTTTGTGTGAAAGTTTACGATTGTTGGGTTTTTTTCTTCTATGAAATTATTGGAGGTAAATCGTTTGAAATGTAAAATCAAAAACGGAGGTAAATCTAAAATCTTAAACCTTTTCAATTTTCCATTTAACTCAATCGTTTTATTTCCATCATATTTCATCAATACTTCATTTAATCCGATTTGTGGTATAATGTTTTTTTCTATTGAGTCTTGAAATACAGGTGGTGGTGGTAAATCAATCGTTAAGAATAAGAAGGGCGTTTGAATGGTTCTGACTTCAGCTCCTAGATCGAAAATCGGTTTCAATCCTTTCTCTCCTGTATCTGGTCTAGCTAATATATCATGTTCCTCTACTCTTACTTCTCCTCTAAAAGCTGCATCTATGATACTACTAGCTTCATCTTCTTGATCTTCATTTTTCATCTCCAGATCTTGATCTTTCCCTGCTGTCAATTTGATTTTCTTCTTCTTCATTGATTTTTTCTTACTTCCTCCTAAATCTAAATGTAATGTATTCAGTAACCAACCTAAGAACTCTAATGGATCAGCTTGTTCTGTAAGTCTAAATCTTCCATTCGATCGTTTACTGACTTCTTGACCGAATTCATGTGGACTGACTTGTGATTTGAAGGCTTTTGGATTCCAGAGTTTTCTCATTAAAGTTCCAAATCTCTTAGCTAATTCCGTATCCTTTGTTGTAGGCTTTCTACATATTAAATAGTCTCTCAAAGGTGTTACATGTGATAAGATTTGGACTATCACATTTAGATAATCATTGGCTTTAATGTTGTTCAATCCTACAAACCCTGGTAAATAACTCATGCCTTGTAAGTCATATGCTATTGGATATAATCCTGTATCTAATCGGTTCAAAAATTCGGGTGTGAAAGTCGGATTGAGTAGGTATTTTATATCATCTAAAGATGGGTCTGAAACTTCATATCCATCAGGTAAAACATAAACCTGCAAAATGATAATAGATTAGTACTTGAAAATCAAGATCTGAGTTTTTATAAAGTAATAGATATTACCTTCTCAGATGACAGGTTGATAAACACATGATGATCAGATCCAATACTATGAGCATAAGCAGGACTAATCTTACTCCGACCTTGAAAATATTTACCACAAACTAAACAAGCATAAATATTGATATTTGATAAAGTTACCGAACAAAGTCGCTCAAAATCGAAATCTAACATATCTCGATTGATCGTATCTAGATATAAATCTGACTTGGTTCGGTTTGAATTTGTTTGGATTGGTGGGTTTGGGTCTGGCTCTAGGTCTAGATCCATTTCGTCTTGGTTGATTTGGGGTGGGACTGTTTCATTTGAGAGTCTTGGACGCTTGGTGGGTGGTAAGTCGTCTTGATCATCAGTCGTTGATGGATGTTGTCCATTTTGGGTTGAGGGATGTTGTTCAATTTCAGTTGATGGATCTTGCTCAATTTCAGTTGATGGATGTTGTCCATTTTCAGTTGATGAATGTTGTCCATTTTCAGTTGGAGGATCTTGAACAGTGTTGGTTGAAGGATTTTGAACATTGTCAGTGAGAGGGTGCTGTGGAGCTTTAGCTGGTGGTAAGTCAGCTACTTGAGCATCGTCATTCGATGAATCTTGAGCATCATTATTTGGTGATGGCGAAGGCGATTTTGGTTTCGAAGTTTTAGTTTGATTGGATTCAGATTGATGATCGAATAAACGTTTAATCAAATCATCTTTCTTTCCAGTGATCGGTAATCCTTCACTTTTGAGTAAGTCCTGAAAATCAAAATTCCAAGAATGTAAAAAAGATTAGTTCTGAGTCTCGTTGAATTTGATTGAGGGTGTTTTTTTAAGCAGCTTACCTTCAATTGTGGACTTTGATTTCATAAGTGAGATACAAATTTTATCAAATATCAGTTCATTAGAATTCAAGAGAGTTGAACACGGGAATTCAGAACTTACACTTTTAATTTCTTTAGTTCATCCATCTATTCCTTATTGTTCTTTTTGAGGTTTTGATTGTTTGGCATTTGTAGGAATTGAGAACTGACTGACACCAGGCTTTCTATTCTTTGATCAACCCTTTACCGCATCATGAGTATCCGACCCGACGGGTACGTGTAGGTCTGGCCCCTCGAGCACATGATTCAGCTCTGGCCCGGTGAAGGTACGGCAGTCGGGATTTTTTCAATTGGAATATTGGAATTTGCTCAGCCAATCGAACACCTCAACTTCTTTAAATAAAAGTTAACGATCAAGTTATATGATACAAAATGAACTCAAACAAACGAATCAAATTAGATAATAATGAACAAACCGATCCTCAGACCATTCATAAAACAGAAACCAATTCAAATTCAAATTCAACTCTAAACATCAACACAAACACAAACATAAACACAACAGATGAATTAGATCAAATAGAATCAATGCCAATACCAAGACCAGCAGTTTTAGAAGAAGAACAAAACATCATCAGATTCGTTGTAGTCACCAATGATAAATTACCAGATTCGTCTATAATTCTAACCGGTTTGAAAGATTTATTTCAACGACAATTACCCAAGATGCCACGAGAATATATAGCAAGATTAGTATTCTCACGTGATCATTCTTCTTTAGCAATCGTCAAAAGAGGTTTAGAAGTTGTGGGAGGGATCACGTATAGAGCGTTTGAATCTAGAGGGTTTGCGGAAATCGTGTTTTGTGCTATCACTTCTACCGAACAAGTCAAAGGATATGGTTCTCATTTAATGAATCACTTGAAAGATCATATCAAAAATACCACATTTTGTAATCATTTTTTGACTTATGCTGATAATTATGCGATTGGATATTTCAAAAAACAAGGGTTTTCGAAACATGTTGGGATCGAAAGATCGGTTTGGGCTGGGTATATTAAAGATTATGAAGGTGGTACTATCATGCATGTAAGTCTTTTTTTCTATATTGTTTCAAAAAAAGGGGAATTAGATTCTAAAAGGTTCTTTTTTGGTTTTTGTATCATAGTGTGCGATCTTACCTAGAATTGTATATCTTGAATTGCCTACAATTTTAGCAAAACAAAAACAAGTGAGTGAAATATAATGATTTCGAGTTTTGAATCGATCTGATCAACTGATTAATCAAACTTCAATAAAGGCAATCCAAAACAAAATTAAACTGGTATCACAATCCCATGTAGTACACAAAGGTTTAGAAGTTTTCAAAACACCGGGTTTCAAACCTATAGATCCAAGTGAAGTACCAGGATTGAAGGAATCTGGTTGGACACCCGAAATGGACAAATTGTAAGTCCTTTTGCGCTCAAGTTCAATCCAAAGCTGATAAATTGTCAAAAACGCTACAAAGATTAATTTCTGTCTTTCCTTCAGAACAAGAAGACCGCCTAGACCACCATCATATAACACAATGCGACACATCTTGACCGATTTGCAAAACTCGCATCATGCATGGCCATTTGCTAAACCAGTGAATTCAGAAGAAGTCACCGATTATTATCAAGTGATCTTGACTCCAATGGATCTAGAAACGATTGAAATCAAATTAGAATCTAATCATTATTTAGAAACTAAAGATTTCTTGTTTGATTTGAATTTGATCTTCGAGAATTGTAGAACTTATAATGCTGAAGGTAGTAATTATGTTAAGTTGGCTAATGCGGTTAGTTTTCTGTTTTACTTTTTGAGTTGTTTTTCTCGATGGGATTGAGTTTTGACTAATTTTGACTTTTTTTGCTTCTTGCGTGGGGGCTTTGGGAGTTCTAGTTGGAAAAAGTCATGAAAGAAAGTGTAAAGAGGTATACGATCAAACCTGATGGAGAAGATGAATCATAATCATTTCTTTTTTTGTATTATAATGTTTTCTTTTTCTCATTTATCTCATTCTTAATTGTAATTGATTCGATCGTTCTGCAACTTCAATCGATAGATTTTGTCTTTTGTGTGGTGAACGAGTTTGGTCAAAAAGTTTTATTTACACACTCATTATGTACACCAATCTTGTAATCTTAGTCTATCAATAGGTAGGTTCTTGATTTTTCCGTTTGATGTTCTTGCAATACCATTACATGAACAAGTCAGATGAACAACGCGACAAAAACTTGATAATTTGACAAAGCTTGATATATTTGTTTACATGAAGAGTAAAATGGAATAGGTTGTTGAATCAACGTTTTGGTCAGTGACCCCGGTCTCTTGATTTCCGTCACCTTTTCTACTTCTTGCTCAGTGAGGGACACCACGCCCGTATTTACTCGGGGTATGCAACCAGCTTTGACAGTGATCACTCTATTCACCCATGGTGTCAATCCACAAACCTGAGCCCTCTATCCTGGGGAGGAAACCAAGCCTGTAAGAAGTAAATCAACAATTGCTTTGTACTCTTATCATTCTTAAATACCTAGCAAAATGGCCGGACAACTACAAGACATCCCTGGAGAAACAAAATCATTGATTACTCGCAATCAAATCCAGTACTCTACCCGCCATGAGAGAGAGAGTGAGCGGTAACTTTCTGGGATAAGGTTTCTTAGAGAAAGGAGAACAAACTTACAAAGCATGACTCATTCAGAGGCAGGAGTTCATCCATCATTTACTCAGAATAGGTGATTACTTCATGCATGACAATGGCGACGTTTCAAAAGCATCAAACCACATCAAATGGTACATCAAAAAATGCATTCTCACCCATTGATCTTCAATGGCAGGTTACAAGAGGGGTGTATGTTGTCACTATAAGATCAAGCTCATTGAACGGCGGGTGATGTTCTTATTTCAGAGGATGACCACATACATTTTTTTGAGAATAATGACCAGATTCAGACGAGCAGGATTGAGAGGATCACAACAGGAGAGCAGCAGAACGAGATCATATTGAGTTTATGAGGCACATCAGACTGTAACAATATGGAAACAGGAGTCAAGGAACTATAGCAGAAAAAGATGGGCAAGACCAAAAGTAGACTGAAAGCTCATAGTGCAGACAACAAATGAACAAATGGTGGGTGCAACCTAACATCATCTCCTTGAAATAGTATCCTCAAATGTGCATCCCAATATCCATTCACTTTGATCTCAACAACAGCCCTTAGCAACACATCCTGAAGAATTGGAATGCCATTCATATCTGACACAAGTTCCGTATCCCCCCCAGACCTTTGAAAAGGAAAATCACATTCACATCGGTCAGAAATTTGAGGTGCAGCGTCATAATGATGTATGCTCATACAGCCTCAACTCACTGTCTCAATTAATATCACAACACCCTTTTCCATAACACCGGTTGCCGGGAGTTGCGCAATCCTTCAGGGTACATTGGTCGCATGTGGTCCTTCAAAAGAAAACCATATTCACACCAGTCAGCAAATTGAGGTGCAGCATGAGACTAATCAATGCTCATACAGCCTCAACTTACAACCTCTTTGTGAACGCGTTGACCTCCGCAGCTCGTCTTTGAAGGGCGGGTTCACCGGGACTGTTGTTGATTATACAACCCATTAGGCGATGATTTGAGTATATGGAAACACAAATACTTCACTCACCTGAGGTCCTTTTGAGTGACGGCGGTGGAGACAGTGACTGGGTAGCCGGGGAGGTCAGTATGAAGAAAGAGATAATCAAACATCAAGGATCATGTGGCAACTGACCAGCTAGGACAGCAGAGATTGCCAATTTGAAGAAAAGCATGATGAATTACTGTCTTGGATTGTAGGCCGAGAGAAATTGGTCTTAAGAGTCGATTCTCAAGAATTGGTTTTTGAGATGGGTGATGAAAAGGATGAAGAGGTAGTTGACTGCGGCTTTTATAGATTTCTTGTCTTGGAATGAACCCAGGGTGAAGGGAGTCCCAGTCATGGTCTAGACTTCGGCAGCAATATTGGTGACGTCACATTCTCGGAGGAAAAGCTAACGAGCTTGCGAGACAACATCCAAAGAAATTCAATCAATTTTATCAAGAATTGACCCTCGAATTAAAAAAGCTTTCCCAACACTGCGTTCGCCAGAAAAAATGTCAACTTCGAGATTGTGATGTACTACAAAGGGTTTGTAGTAATGAGTGACATTCTCGATGTCGTGAACGTTTCCGCTGGATGCGGTGCAAGCAGTGCCGCAAAACTCAAGCAAATCGGCACGGTTCTCGGCAAGCTTTGCAAAAATTGACAGTACTAAAATTACCTCGGTGCTGACCACTCTGACCGCCCAAATTGTATCTCACAAGTCACGAGACAAAAAAAAGTCACGTCCCACGTGTTCTGACATTCCGGGCGGTCACTTTTTTATCCAGGTTGCGACCGTCTGTGGCGGTGGCTCAAAATTAACACGCAAAAGTAACTTAGCTCGTCTCAACACGACATGCGTAAGGCTCGGCCGAAGAACGCGCTGCTTCCCTGAAGAGGAGTGTAAACCTCATCCAAGGCCTCTTCTTGGGGATTATTGCATAGATCTAATTTTGAATCAAGACAATCAGGAGCAGGCAGTCATAACCAAAAATTGGGGAAATTTCCTGAAATTCCGAGTGATCTCCCGTAATTCAAAGCCACCTGGGATAGAGAGACAAATTTGTTTCTCAACGAAGTTTGGGCGGCTAGATTCCCAGCACAGCCAGCACCCGTATGACTTTAGAATTGCCGCTTTCAAAAAGCTTGTTCAAGTATTGCTGCTAAACTCAAGTAAATCGGCACGGAAGTTCAAAATTTCGGCAAGCCTATTTCTTAAGATAGAATGACGAGAGCGGCGAGCTCTTTCGTTTCTTCCCTCCCGAGAGATTGTCAAAAGGAATTAGATTGATCCATTTATAACCAATCAAAGTAAAAACCCCTCATCTTCTCATATCCATGATTTATATCTCTTCAAATTAAATGACGAGAGCGGCAGTCTCGGTTGTTATTCCTCCGAGAGGTGGGTCTGTTCTAGTTTGTCGAGTTTAGCACGGAATCAGACTCGGCAAAGGACAGCGTAGGACTTTGTTGGATAGAACGATCGAGAGACTCGATGACTTGATTAATAATCAGATCTACAAATTAACCTTTCAAGTGAATGAGGCCGGTGAGGAAGTTTGAGGATTTACAAATACTTCTCATACGATTGTGTTGGGAATACTTTTGGCTTTTTATGTCTTGACAGATCACCCAATTTGTAAAACGTTTTCTGGATTGAATCAAAACGAGTGATGAGCTTAAGAAATCACACTTGGCAGTCACGTCAAGAAAAGAAAGGAATGAAGAGTGACACACTTCAAATGTTATGTCAAAATGACATCAAAGGTATAAACTAATGAGATCACGTTGCGTGGGTTTTGTGATTCTTTGTCCCACATAGTTTTATGTTGGGCATAATTTCCGTTTTATTTCATTATTTTTTTATAATTAAGTTATCATTCTCAAAGTCTTCTTTAGATCTAATCTGATCGTAATTCTCTAAAAGCTCAACACAACTAGATAGTAATAAAAGAGGGAATGCAGACGTGTCTGAGGTGATCACGAATACCGTGAGTACAAGGTTAAACAACCTAAGATCACGTATGAATGATAAGAGAAAAATAAGCACCTGTTGGAAGGTGGCATGATAAAAAGTGGATAAATGTTTGAGGGAAGAAAACAACTATAGAGCTTAAACATGGCCACTTTTATGATGGAGCTTTCTCAATATGTCAGCCATTATGATTCTTTCCTCAGGATTTAAGCAATTCTATTCAATTTGATGAGATTTCTTCTCCAGCTGAGCTTCTCTCTTCTGCTTCAAGGATCTCCTCATCAATGATTTCTTATCAGCATTCTCGACTCCATTTTTTGACTCTGTGCAATCAATCTTTTACATGGATTCCTGCTAATCTTCGAACGATTCGACTAACATCACTGATGATAATCCTCCGTGACCTGTGTCTCCATCTGCTATGATCGATCTAATGTAGTTTTGATCTCTTCGTCTCCTAATTGATATGATTGACCCATTTTGTTCTACCATGTAACATTGGAGCATTTACTAAGCTGGCGACTTGGGCTGGTACAGTAGTATATGGATGATTGGATTATCATGGAGAGGATGGGTTTTGAGTATACAATCTCATGGAAAGCGCATCGCCGCATTGTCACTCATTGAGACTTGATTGCAGATCACTGGGGGGCGCTCATATTGTAGGAAGAAGAATCAAATTCAGAAAAGAAAGAATGAGTAGATCAGAACAAGATAGAAACTGAGTGAAACAGCAAGAGAGCGAGACGGAGTCGATCTGAAATCTTGTAAAGGTGCCAAGAGTCCAAATGAACTGTAAAGAACAGGTACAACATACTCAGGGAGTTGAGATTGAAGATGAAGATGTGTGAAGTTGAGAAAGCAGGAAGGAGAGTGTGATTAAGATTCAAAAGAGAAAGTCTGAAGAGATAATTGAATTTGGGCTGAAAGGCTGTATGAAAGTGAGAGAAATGTGAACCGAGTCAATCGAGATATGAAACCATTCTGAAGGTAAACTCAGCAAAACTACATCAGCAAACAATCAAACAGCATCATCAAATGATTCTCAATTCAAGAAATCAACTAAAGTTCTGCAATCGATTAAATCAAACTCATCCATTCAATCAATTCTCAACTTCAAAAATGACATCAACTAACATAAAAGAATTAACTCGATCGATCGAACAATGGTTCAAATCATCACGCTTTAAAGATACAAAACGAACTTATCCAGCATCATTAATAGCATCAAAACGTGGTACATTGCCAATCCATTCAAACAGTTATGCAAACTTAATGTCTCGTCAATTATTCGATCAATTAACTGAAGCAGAGAAAACTGGAAAACCATTACTTACGATGGGAGCATTAGACCCAGTACAACAATCTCAAATGTCAGAATATTTACCATTGGTTTATGTTTCTGGTTGGGCCACTTCAAGTACCTTTGTAACAGGTTCAAACGAAGTAGGACCAGACCTAGCTGATTATCCATATACGACTGTACCAACTCAAGTCGCAAGATTAGTAAAAGCTCAAATGTTACATGATCGAAAGAAATGGGATGAATCATATCAATTAGGAAACGAAGAGATCAAAACTAATCAACTTAAACCGATCATTGCAGATGGAGATACAGGTCATGGAGGATTATCATCTGTGATGAAATTAGTCAAATCGTTTGGAGAATCAGGTGTAGCAGGAATCCATTTAGAAGATCAATTACACGGAGGTAAGAAATGCGGTCATCAAGCTGGCAAGGTATTAGTACCCATCTCAGAACATTTAAGTCGACTCAGAGCCGCAAGACTTCAATGGGATATCATGGGATTGGAAAGCTTATTGATTGCTAGAACTGATTCCGAAAGTTCTAAGTTGATTAGTTCCGATTATGATCCACGTGATTTTAGATTTATACTTGGAATTGAAGATGCTGATAAGAAATCATTGGTTGAAGAGATCCTTGAAGCTGAAGAAAGAGGCGCAGCTGGAGAGGAAATTGATCAGATTGAAAAGAAATGGTTAGAAGATGTTGAGTTGGTCACTTTTGATGAAGGTACGGCGCATAGATCGGTTTCATCTCGAATTTCACTCCTGATTTGATTATTGATGTGTCTCTGAAAAAAAAAGCCGTAGAACGAGTATTCCAAAGAAACGGATTACCATCATCAACATACACATCATACATTCAACAAATCCAAGCTCAAACAAACTCACATACAAATTCGTTGAAGCTAGCCTCAAGTTATTTACCTGACAGCCCAAAATTCCAATTACATTGGAATCCACATTTACCTAGAACTCGCGAAGGGTATTATCGATTTAAAGGAGGATTGGAAGCTGCTTTGTTTCGGGCACTTCAATTTTCACCTTATTCTGATTTAATTTGGGTTGAAACTAAAAGGCCTGATTTAGATCAAGCTCGATCAATCGCCAAACATATTAAAGAAAAATTTCCTCACAAGTTAAGTGATTTCTCAAACAAGATAAGAACTTGGAAGATTTTAACGCATTTTTTTGGTAATGTTTGATAGGTGGTTAGTTTATAACCTTTCACCTTCTTTCAATTGGTCTGAACATGGATTTTCAGATCATGATTTAAAATCATTCGTATGGGAACTCGGAAAAGTTGGATTCAACTTACAGTTGATCTCATTAGCTGGACTACATTCAACTGCCACAATGACCAGTTAAGTTTCACGAAAAAAAATCAATCCCGTTCTTTCCAAATCCGAAATCCGAGATTTAAATCTTGAAGTACTCATTGAGGTATTTTTTTTTGTTCTATAGATCAATTAGCCAAAAGTTTCCGAAACGATGGTATGTTAGGATACGTCAATTTGATACAAAGAAAAGAAAAGGAAATCGGTTGTGAAGTTTTAAAACATCAGAAATGGAGTGGATCTGAATATATTGATCGAATCTTAAATGGTAAGTCATCGAAATCTTTTCATCTTTTAACTGTTCATTCAAAAAATACATTAAGATTTGAAAGCAAAAACTAATGAGAATTTCTTTGGGTTCTTTGGTAGCTGTTTCTGCTGGATCTAGCTCTACGGCTGCCACCGGTTCTGATTCAACTGAGAAAACATTTTGAGTTATAGGTGATTGCATAGAATTCATTCTGAATCTTGTAACCTCTTGTTTCCCTTTATCACTTGCAAAGTTGAATTGTAAATTATCTTTTGAATTGAGTCATAAAGCTTTTCAATCTTTGTCCATTTTCCTTTCTCATGTAATAGTAAACTGTTTGAGCAAACATTATGCAAGAGACAAATAAAAAAGGGACTATCATCTGATGAGCTAAAATTACCATATTGTACTATTTTGAGCTTGTTATTCATGACCACTGTGAATCTTCTTGTTGAAAACCTGTTCTACATACAGAGAAAATCTCAATGTTTCAATAAGCAAAGCTTTCAAATGCATTACAATTCAGAGTGAAAGGAATGAGAATGAGGAAGAAATTATGATAGAAAATTCACTACTAGCAGAAAGTCTTCAGTAGGAAAAGAGATTGAATTTAGAGCCACAAAGCAGCAAAAATGTAGACTGAATCTATCTTCACTCCTTTCCTGCTATAAATGCCACCTCTTTTCATGACTTTATATTTTTCTGGTAGTGCAAAGAGTAATGATTATGGTTTACCTTCTCCATCAAATCAAGAAATACACTATATTCCAAAGGTTTTGTAAAAGTTGTACAATAACTTTCTGTCAACAGTTTGAATGCTCTGTATCTCAAAAATGAAAGATATTCATAACATTTTTCTGGGGATATGTTGCCATGACTGTTTCCAATGAGGCTGAGAGATGATTCATTCTTTAATTTTGATTTTAATTCTACTAATCTTTCTTTATTCCTTTTTTTTGTTGATGCCGCTGTTGACATTGGGTGAGCATTCAATATTTGGTTACAATACTTTGCAAACAGAGGGACAGGACATGATATGAGGAACGAGCAACAAGTTTGACACAATTTGTATGTAGATAACAGATCAGACCAGGAAGCACAAAATAGGGCCAGCTGATTTCCTGCAGGCCCAATGGTGAATCTGTTGGAATGATTGATTGCTTTTGATAAACTTGCTGTTTAAAAATTGACACAGTGGTCAAATTCACAACAATGTTATTTTTTATCTTGATCAACATCACTTCTGTTTCAATATTGTTTTTGAGATCAAAACAAAAGAGTTTATCAAAGATTTCATCTTTAAGACTACTGGAGGATATGTGGGCATGTCTGCAACCACTGACATAGGCTGACATTCAAATTACTGGATTATCTGTCAATGTAATTGTGGCAACAATGATATGAAAATTTCCACATGTTATGGTTTCAATTTCAAACAAGCATAATTTTTACTGATTGATCTCAAATTGTGTTATGGTCTGGACTCAGGATTTGGCGCAGAAGTCGGAATAGAGGAAAGGATACCAATCAATGGGATTAACTATATTGATTGTCGGATGAGTAAAGAGGAAGTATACTACGTAATACAAAGTATATCTCTAACTCATCAACTGTGACATGTAGTGTGTCTTTCACGCGTGTTACATCTGAATGCATTCGTAACATTATCCCCCCTTTAAGCCCCCTCCTTACGCCCAAGTTCCCTTTTGCAAACTCTGCGTACCTTCCCTGGGCAGCATTAAAAAACCCTGTGGGAAAAAGCTATGCCCGCTCTCATTTTCTCCTTCTTCTCCTATATTTTGAGGCTCCATCTGGAAATCTTGTGTTAAAATCATTTACCAATTCCTTGCTGTTTCTTAAGTTGAGTTCAGGTTCCCATGAATTGTGATTTGAATTAAAACCTTTCCATTTGATTAAGTATTCCTTCTTCTTGCGTCTTAATCTGCAATCCAATATTTCTTCTACTTCATACTTGTCTTGACCTTCTATTGTGATTGGTGCTGGTTCTTTAGGTTTTCTGTGCTCTATCAAGTCTACTTCGTGCTTTCGTAGTACTGAAACATGAAAAACTGGGTGGATACCCCTCATTGAAGTTGGCAAATTCAGTTTGTAAGCTGACGTCGAGACTTTTTCACATATGACAAAAGGACCTAGCCATCTGTGTTCCAGTTTGGGCGTTGGCCTTGTCGTCGAGATATTCTTTCCATTTAGCCAAACTTCGTCTCCTACTTGCCATTCGGGTGTTATTCGTACATGTTTGTTGAATTCATTCTTCATGCGTTCCTGTGCCAACTCTAAAGAACTTGTCAGTTCTTTTTGGACTTCTTCGATAGTACTTAGACGCATTTCAACTATAGGAATACATTGCTCATTCGACGGTATTCTGTTGAAACTTGGGTTGTAACCGTAGTTAGCTTTAAACGGCGATACACCTGTTGTCTCGTGATCTTGATTGTTGTAGGCAAACTCAGCAGTCGGTAATAATGTTGACCAGTTGTCTTGACGGTAAGTTACAAAATGTCTAAGATATTGTTTGATGACTTTGTTGACAATCTCGCTTTGACCATCAGTTCTGGGATGAAACGCCGTCAAAGGATGTAGTCGAATTCCGAGTTGATTATCCAATTGTTTTGTGATTTGTGAAACAAAAATGGTACCCCTATCCAATACTATAGTCTTTGGAGTTCCGTGAAGCTTCCATACGTCCCTAATCATAATGTCGGCCAGCTTGTTAGCTGTCATTGATTCCCTACACGGGATGAAGTGAGACATTTTGGTTAGCCTATCTACAACTGTCAGGATACTATCATATCCATTTGAAAGAGGTAATTTTGTTATTAAATCATAGCTGATATCAGTCCATGGACCCGCTGGTATTGGCAATGGCTCCAGCGTTCCATACGGCTTTTGTGTCGTTGACTTCACTCTTAGACATGAATCACAGCCATCCACGTATCTGTTGACATACGCTTTTTGAGAGGGCCATACGAAGCTTCTATGAATTAAACCAAGGGTCTTAGCTCTACCCGGGTGTCCTGCCAGTAGGCTATCATGTCGAATCCTAGTTATCAGATACTTAATGTGACTATCATTCGGTACTTCTATTCTACCTTTATTATACAGTACTTCGTCTTTAACTGTGTAATGACTTAGCTCCCTCGTCATTTTGTTGGACATGGGATTTAGGGTGGCGTTAATGAGTTTGGTTATTCTCTCATCGGATTTGTTCGATTTCCTGATCAAGTCAATAATGGTGTCATCTGTCACGAAGTTGGTGTCTGAATCCTCATTACTATTTTCGGCAACTTCTGAGACTCCCAGGACATCAATTTCAAACCATTGATCGGCGTTCTCAAGGGTAATATCTTCACTTTCGAAACAAGCTTCAAAACTTGCGACTTCTACTGAGAATGAGTCGTGGGTCAAATTTTGTGGCTTGATGAGCTGTCCAAAGGTGAGTTTGTCCGACTCGCTGGGTGCTAAGTCCGGACGTCTTGATAGGGCATCAGGCTTTGCGGCTGTTCTTCCAGGTCTGAATTTAATAGTGAAATCGAAACATCCTAGTGTCTCAGCCCAACGCACTTGTCTCCTAGTTAGTTGCTTAGTCGTCATAAAAGTTTCTAAGTTTCTATGATCGGTGTACACTAAAACCTCCAGACGGTTAGGGTTGCCTTCCAAATAATGACGCCACTCTTTAAATGACGCTACTATGGCTAATAATTCTGTGTCGAATATTTCATAGTTGCGCTCGGCTTGGACTAAGGATCTCGATAAGTACGCTACAGGGTGGAGTTCATTGTCTTCCTCCGACACTTGAGATAAGACGGCTCCTAAAGCAAAGTCGGAACAGTCACACTCTAGAACGAATGGTCTGTAAGGGTCCGCTATTTTCAGGATGGGTGCTGTTGTGAATGCTGTCTTTAAAGATTTGAAAGCCTCTTCACACCGTTCATCCCATAGGTACTGAGTATTACATTTTGTGAGATTATGTAATGGTCGTGTTGTCTTGGAGAATTGGTTTATAAAGCGGCGATAAAAATTAGAAAATCCTATGAATCTTTGTAATTCTGTAACATTACGAGGTGCTGGCCAATCCTTTACTGCTTTAACTTTAGTAGGGTCCATCTTCACTTTATTTTTTGAAATGATTAATCCTAAATATTCAACTTCAGATTTTGAGAATTCACACTTCTCGGGTTTTAGCCAAAGATTATGTTTGCCCAATATATCAAGAACTTTGTCTACAGCTTTCTCGTGATGAACACCTTTCTTTGTATATATCATAGTGTCGTCTAGATAAGCTGCCGTATCATTTCCGATGCGTCCCACCAGAATATCCTGAATAAAGTACTGAAAGTACCCCGGTGCACCTGTAGGACCAAACGGCATCGTCAACGGTGCAAATTGGCCTTGTTTACAAATGAACGCCAGTTTGTCCTCGTCGCCTTCAGCGACACGTAGGTTTCCGTAAGCGTTTTGAAGGTCTAATTTTGTGAACTTCTCAGCATCCAGCAAACTATCCACTAGGTCCATAGTCAAAGGTAGTGGGTATTTATTCTTGATGGTTAAGGCGTTCAATTTCCGATAGTCAAAGCATGGCCGTAAATTGCCATCTTTCTTCCCTGTGAAAAGCACAGGGGCAGCCCAAGGCGAGGTAGTCCTACGGATGGTCCCATTCTGGAGGCTCTCGTTGATCATTTTGTCTAGTACCTCGTTCTCCGCTGGTGACAAAGGTATGATTCGTCCTGCTTGCGGTTGTGCGCCCGGTATGAGGTTTAAAATCATACCTGCGTCGTGGAGGTAATGTCTGAGCGTTTGACTTCCTAAAGAGATGAAGGTGCCGATGGTAATAAGCCGGAACAAGTTCCTCGACCGTCCTAACAGGTTCTTGCATCTTGAGGTCCGCCGCTAGTCGAGCTGAAGTTGACCAAGATGCCTTTGCTGACTCGATGGTTACCGTCGTACAACTATTTGGGAGGTGTTCACACTGGCAAGCTGCTTCAGAGTGTACATGATTCAATGGAATATCAGACTCACATCGCGGGGATGTTAGCGTGTCTTTCAGAACACACATCCCCTCGTCACTTTGCCTAGCGTGCCCCTCCGGAATCACGTCAGGATCCTCGGGGGTGGTTTTCGGACTGGACGAAACTGCTGTTGCAGTTGCGATGGCCTGCTGATGGGTCTTGGCACCATCAAGCTCTCTTGTAGTCGTATTTGGTGCGGTCAAGCTGGAAACCTGTGATTTAGGAAATGAAGCATGCTTGCCAGCTATTTTGGGTGTCATAGAAGAGGGGTTGTCAACAAACTCACATCGCGGGGATGTTAGTGTGTCTTTCAGAACACACATCCCCTCGTCACGTTTCCTAGCATGCCCCTTCAACATCTCGTCAGGAATTTCAGGGGTGGTTTGCGGAGTGGACGAAGCTGAAGTTTCAGCTGCGATGGCGTTGTAATTTTTGATGGACGGTGATATGTCTTGCTGGGTTGATACGTAAATCTGCGAATTCAAAGGAAAAGGGTGATTGCCCGGTGTTTCTAAAACATCAAGATTGGTAGCAATATCATACGCACATTGCGGGGATGTTAATGTATCTGTTAAGATACACATCCCCTTGTCACTTTGCCTAGCTTGCCCTTTTGGCATCACGTCAGGATCCTCCAGGGGTTTCTTCGGTCTGGACGAAGCCTCTGAGGCTGCAATGTGAGTATCAAAATCGTCGGTGAGATCACCAGTCGTCCAATTGATCTGACGATGATGTTCCTTGATCCATGGGATGCCTAGTATCCCATCGTAGGTGTCTTTAATCTTAGCGAAAATAAATTTAGTGGTCGAAGTGTTGTTCTTGATATGTAAGTCAATTTCATAAGATGCATGACTTTCAGAGCCATCAAACCCAGTCACAACTCTTCTGGTTTGGTTGGCGTAAGGTAGTAGATTGGTCTTAGCGATAAATGATTCACTCAAGACGTTGTGGGTAGCTCCGGAATCAATGAGGAAAGTGGTGTCAAAAGAAAGAAAAGGTGTGGCGCAGGATTGGGACAATAATAAAGAAGAACGCAAAAACAGACGTGGATCAATTGCATTACACAAATTTAGTCTACTAGCCCCCAATCTCATATCATCTAAAAAGTTTGTATCATTTAATCCCCCCTTATGGCTCAGGATAGGCACACTCAGGCCTGAGCATCGCCATTCTTTGACTGATCAGCTCTACTACTGCCTTCTTGTTGATGAGATTGATTTTCCACACTTCCCATCGCTGCAATCTTGGCCTCTAATTCAGCTATCTTATGTTTGTAATTATTAGAACTATTGAAACCCCCTCTCTTCTTTACTCCACGATCATTTCTTTTTGCAGGACACATTGAAGCTATATGGCCCTGACCGTTACAAAAGAAGCAAGACCCCGTGCGCAAGCGCTTAGCACGTTCGTCATCCGAAAGTTTCACGTAGCCAGCAGATATATCCATCGCATCGGGGTCGGCAGAAGGTACGTGAAAAGTTGTAGGCGTACTGGTCATGCCGTGTATCTTACTGTCGAGTTTGATTGCTAAATTTGCGATTTGCTCGATAGTAGTGAAGTCTTCTTGGATCATGACCATAGCCACCCTAATTTCTCTTTTCAATCCTTGTTCAAACTGACTAATAAGTGTCGGCACCTCCCAACCCGTAGCAGTTGCGTGCATGTTGAACTTGTGTGCATACGCAGCCACTGAACCCTTCTGAGTCAACGTTTGCAAGGCGCGCTCAGCCTTAGCTTTCTTCTCCGTATCGAAGTCCATTGCCTTAAAGTTGGTAATGAAACGATCAAAAGTGACCAGATGGGCCGTCGCCGGGTCGAGTAATTCAAGGGTGAGAGGTTGAGCCCAACTACTGGCTGCTCCTGTCAAGTAAGATACGGTAAAAACCACTTTGCTACCATCATCAGGAAATTGGTAAGGATGTGCCAGTATGTATAACTGGACTTGGGTTGCGAAGATTTCAGCTGCATTGCCGCGGATCCCGGTAAATCTGTCTGGGGTGGCAGCCTTAGGCCCTTTAGGAGTCGGTGCCACCGTGGTTTGTGGGTCTACCGCTGCTGGATGTGGTGCGGGATTAGGAGGTGGTGGGTTACCACAACTGGCGGTAAAAGCAGCCAATCGGGCTTTGGCATCGTTGGACTTGGCTTCAGCCTGTTCCCGGAGCGATCGCTCTTGCGCTAGAGCGTTTGTCAGTTCATTCATTTGACTCTGTATATCTTCCATAATAGTAAGATCTCCGTCCGCTAGATGGGATTCGGAATCGACGAATGGAGTTGTGGTTTCAGAGTCTGACTCGGCGTCACCGAGTGTGGGGGGTCTGTACGAAGGTGACGTTGTGGCGTTCGGTGGATTCGAAGTTTCAGTTCTGATCACTTGTATAAATTCTATGTAATCTTCTTAATTCAATTCAGTTCAAGAGAGTTCGGAGATTGAGTTTGGTTTTGGTTTCAGAGTTTCCAGTATTTCAGTTGATTCAGTATGATCGATTCTAATTCTAATTCAGTCTATGTCCTAAAACTCAATCTAGTTCGGTTTCCTCGATTTCAAGATGTAGATCCGACAATATGTTATGGTCTGGACTCAGGATTTGGCGCAGAAGTCGGAATAGAGGAAAGGATACCAATCAATGGGATTAAGTATATTGATTGTCGGATGAGGAAAGAGGAAGTATACTACGTAATACAAAGTATATCTCTAACTCATCAACTGTGACATGTAGTGTGTCTTTCACGCTGTAGAACTCCTACGCAGTCTAGCGTAGGCTGAGCCGGAGAAGGGAAGAATCACCACTCGAGAGAGCGGATGAAACTACAGGTGCGGGAAGCTGCCTTCTGCCTTCGAAATTGCTTTTGAAAAAATTGAGACAACACTAATTTTACTCTTTGTCCTTTTTAAAATTTCCCGAACCCTAACAAAAATCCCACGGTTGGATGGGCAAGGTTGGGCGGAGTCTGACGGTATTACACACAACCTTTCACAAGGTTGTAGTGCAGAGAAGTGGGGAATTTGAAAGTTGATGTCTGAAGTGTTACAGATGTAACAAGTCAGTTACAAGTCTGGTGTTGAAATCCAGGACCCGCTCGACCCGGTCTCGGATTGGATCAAGAGGCGCGGGGGGTTGATTTTGATTTTGACTCGACCTTCTGTCAACGACTTCTCGACCAAGCTCAGCAGACAACTAACGACTACAACAAAATAAAAGGAAAAGACCACGATCACAACTACTTTCGGAAAGGTTTGACCTTTCTCTTTCTTTATCTTACAACTCTACTACTTTTATTTAAACTAACTAACGACTATTCCCTTTTAAAAACACTTTAGGCTTACGATTATAATTCTAACACTCAAGAACACGATCACAACTCTAACTCGATAACACACTTTTTTTGTACGAACACCTCCCCTGCCGAAAAAAAATCCCCCCAATCACACTCGAATACCCTCCCTTTTATATCATCTCGATCTCACCAACCACAACTCAGCCTCCGCTTCCATTTCGTCCTTTCCTTCTCGCTCCTCCCATTGCTTCAGTCCCTCGATCCACCACTGTATAGGACCGTCGATAAGGTTTTTTTACATAGGTTCTCTTGTAAGTCATTTCAATTTCTTATCGCTCATCCTTCTCTCCTGTACTAACTCTGTTCTAATTCATCCGTTTTTGTAACTTTCAATTCACTTTGGCCAGTTCCGATCGATTACCTCTTGATTCCAAAGTCCCTTCACTCCGACTTTGATCCCCTCCAACCCTAATTCTCACCAATCCTACTTCGATCTCTTATATATTTTTTTTTTTTTTTTACTTCGCTTTGATCTCTCTTTTTCAACTTACTTTTTACCTAATTACTGACTTTCATCTCTTCGTTTGCCCCAGGATCTCTTTCGATCGACATGATTCGTCTCATTTCCAACCGGTCTCCCTGTATTTAACACCTCCACTTCCCTCTCAACTTCTTTATCTCCATTTCAACCTTCTGGTTCCTCGTTCTCATCTCAATTATAACTTATTTTTACTAGATCGATCGATTATCTTATTAGTTTAGGTACGTCTCTCTCTTTCTTTTCTTTTCCTTTCTTCCGATTTCCTTTTGTTTGTTTATACTCTCTCATCCCTTTATCTATACTGACTGCTTCTTTCTTCTCTTTTTTTTTTTTTTTTTGTTTTATATTTTTAATCGAAAATCTTTTTCTTAATCTTATCTCTTCAGCTTAACAATGTTAATCTTATTGATGTTCTTTCCTTCTATAGAGTTATTGTATCATTTATCATTTGACATATGCGTTGTGATAATAAAAAAATGAATTAAACTAAAAAAAACTTGTGTGATCCCTAAAGGACCTGATCCGCTGTGAGCTGAGAGCCAAGGCTTGTGAGCCAAATTCGAGATGTGTGAGTTATAGCAAATGAATAGGTTCTATTCATTTGCTTCAATATAAAAGAAGCAAAGGGAGAGCGGGATTGATCACCACAACGCGTGTTACATCTGAATGCATTCGTAACAAATTGAATCCACACAAATTTCAGAGGAAGTCAAAATCAATGCCATGGCTTCCATTAGAAAATGGGCAGGTAAATCAGAATTTGAAAACTAAAGTTATGACAAGAAGATAAGTACTAAGCAAGTTTAGTAATGAGTTGATTCAGGGAGGGTTTATAAAACAATTGCAACTTCACACCAAAGGAACAACATGTGGAGGACTTCCATAAGTGGGAGACTAGGTGCACATGTAAGATTTACATACACAACAAAGTTGTGGGGAGATTCAGAGAGATACAGGAGAAATGAAGTACCAAATTTTCACCTCACCTCCCTATCACTCTCAATTGCCACCTAGTCTCCCAGAAAGACAAGCTTTCATAGTTAGAAAAGCTGAATCTATTAAAGCTCAAGATTCCTCTTATCCTTTTTTTGGCAAATCATATATATCATTGTAAACAACTTAGTTCATCAACTCAATCAACATAGACCTAATATTATACAAAAAAATAAGAAAAGAAAGAAAGAAATCAAGAAGAGATGGACAGCAAAGAATTCCAAAACAAGGTTGATAGCCAAATTAGGAAAGAAGAAGAAGGCGGGAGCAAGGAAATAGTTGGTCAAGCAGAAAAAGGGAAGCAAGCAGAATGAGAAGTCGTAAGGGGAGAAGACAACAAGGATGCAAAAGCGATTGAAGGAGCCGGGAAGGAGAAAATTCAAGACCAGGACAATTGCAAAGCAATTGAACAACTAAAGGCAATTGGACAACCCAAAGAAAAAACAACTGCCACCAGACAATTAAAAAGGAAGAATGGCCAACCCCCCAAGTCAGAAGCAAAGTTGGTAGGTCCAGTTATGATTAGGAAACAAAGGGAAAGGCAAACAAACCAACAGAGAGCCCAGAAGCTAACCTTGAAGTGCCCAAGGTAAGACTCCCACCAGACTCAAGCAAAGATCTCAACACACCTTCACAGGCCATGAATCCCAAGAACAACCAGATTGCTAGCAAATTGGAGAGGAAGGAGATAATGAGTGTGAAACTTGTAGATGGCTGAGTGGTAATAGGCATATTCCTAGATGATGACTAGGTAATGTTGTTTGGTGAGTCCTTTTAACCACATCAGCTGAATGGGTATCTGTCTATGAAGTGCGTTGCTGTACATTGAAGTTGAAAGCAAATATCCATTGGCAAAGAACTTATTTGTCACATCAGAAAGTACGCCACCACTATAAACACTTCCTTTTACTTTTTTCAAAAGTTGTTCAGCCATGCAAGGAGTTTGGAAAGTCATGTGCATGGTTTCTTTCCAAAAAGAGGTTGACATGATTTACTAGCCACGTCTGCAGCCAGCAAAATGACCCAAAAATATTCAGCTTTGTGAAATCACACAGGAGAAAAGAAAGAATAACAAATCTTCACATACTCAGCCCAGGTTTCCATGCTCAAGATAAAACTATGCCCAGAACCCTGAATTTTCTTTGCTGGGAGGATGCTATTCTTGACAAGTATATCACATCAATAACACCCTAGACAATGTAAATTGGCCAATGCTGGATGAATATCCTGAGACGTTGCAATTTTGCCTTCATGAGCAGGAGCTCTGCCAACCTGAAGAATTGATTTGTGTTAACACATCTTTGAACATCAGAGAAATTATGACACATAAATACAACACTTACCTTGTATTTTAGTGGGCCAATATTGGGAATTTCAACTGCCTTCCAAGCAAAACCTATGAGAGACAGTTTGTCCAGCTTGTTGCGTTGCGGACAAGGATGCTCATGGAATTCTATGTGTCAAAGTATTCCCCAACCAGAGGGGATGTGCTTGTCTATACAACTAATAGTGTTGTTGCATCAAATCAGGCAGAGGTGATCTGAGAAAAGAGATGCATTACATCTCTGTGGTCTATGATGCAATGTCAGTATTTTGACTACAAATACAAATAAATATGAAAATATAAATGGAAACAAAAATTATTTAGATAACCATTCCACTATTTTCCCCTTGCCAGTCAGAGGCGCATCGAGGTAGTCGCAGTCAGTGTTGTTGCATATGATGACACCAAGGCAGGTGAATTGTACTGTTTGCCATTTGGGACACTTCTTGGTGCCACTGCCTGTCATTGTTATAGCAAAAACTACTGCACACCAGTTTGGAACCTCCTTTTTTGGTTGCCTTACAAACACGGTTGAGCCATTAGGAAATAGAGGATACCCTTGGGCATCAAGAGTTGTGTTGTGGTTGATGAAGGTTTCAGAAGATGTACGGTCCAGAGGGAGACCAACAGTCTTTTCACCCTTCTTTCCCTCTTTCTTGGTTTATTTTCTGAGAAACTTCCTTTTCACTTGCCTGAGGGACACGTGGATCCGCACCAAGTTGATGTAACCCAATATCTTGTTGGTAGACAATCTCACAGCAAGCACTGGAACTGTCAGAGTGTTGTCCCTTTTGTTTGTCGCAGTTGTCAATGGTTTTGTCAGATTGTTCAGACGGATATGGATCTGAGTATTCAGACTCAGAGAGTTTGTCTTTGGTTTTTGGTCCAATTTTTTCCAGAATCACTCATTGGAAATTTGGTGTTTTTTCACAAATATTCGAATTAAACAAAACAGAGGGAAGATAATAAGTGAAAGATTGAAGTTCAAAATGCAAGAAGTTGGTTTATGATCAAATTAGTTGAATGATGATAAATGAAACTAAGAGAAAAGAGATCAAGTAAGTAAACATTTGATTTGAGATTAAATCAGATGAAACTAAGAGCAAAGATAACACATGAAACTCAATTATTTTTAAGATAAGATGATTGAAGACAATCATAAATCATTAAACATTGTCTCTCCCTTGTGGGATGTGTCTTGCCCTCCAAAAGAGGATCAATGATGCTAGAGATGCTAGTCTGACCCAGTCCATTTGGCCGGGTGGGCCAAATGGACATTTAGGACATTCACTCAGGATGTTCACTGCCTTCATTATCAGAACATGTTTAAGCAGTTTGAATTTTGCAAAGCTTGCTTCATGGCTTTTTCAAATGGATGTGAAGGATGTAGCGTAAAAGTGAGTAAATTGCAATGATTGTGTAAATTTAAGGTCAAAGATCTTTGGGCGTTTTATTGGTTGGTATGGTTGATTGGGAGATATGCATGGTAGTCATGGTTGTAATACATATTTCAGGTCTTTGATAACCAGGGTTTCTTTTACATACAATGTGTAATTTGGCAAAGTGAATTCTTCCAAACCACACTTCTTGCGCGCATTATAGTCTGGAATTGATTGTCTGGAAATATCTTGAATCCCTTTCAATATCATGAATTCTGAATGAACAGCATATAATGTGTCTCCTTTGAAGCTCAACTTCCTCAGACACTTGTCTGGTATGTCTTTCAAAAAATTGACCAAACTTGAATTTGGAAAATTTAGGAATTATTTTACAGTTAGGCAGAAGCAAAGGCATATTTCAAAAAGTGTACAGTTGTGTGGAAGATTCCGTCTGTCCAGCCGTATCATAATAGTCTGGACATAAGATTTCAAGCAGCAGTTTGACCAGGAGAAGGGGTATTTGCATTCATCATGTCCCAGATGGAATCATTTGAGTTGGAGGAGAACAATGAAATCAAAAACAAAACACAACACAACCTCCACCAATAATGGAACCACTCTGCTTCACTCTTGAATTTGACACTTTTTGGGTGGTGTACCACAGGGACCACATTCAACTGCAGTGCAATGAGCTCACTATAAAACCCAAAAAATGGCTTCAAGGATGGTGGGGGAGATTAAATGCTCCACTCTCACTATATAGTGCACTAAAGAGGCAGCATCTTCTGTCTTGTGATATAGTGCACAATCAGGACAAGGAAAGGAAAAATTGGATATTTCAATTTCATAAAATTTAATTTAAACTACTACTTTTTATTTGTAAATCAATAAGCCTAACACTTCCTTTTTTCCTAGCCAAGCAATGTAGCACCCTAGGACCTTGGCATGTCCAAGTGCTTTCAGGAAATGTGCCGCTGTAAAGTTCAGCTTATGTGCATAACATCAAACATGATGCACTGAGGAATCCCAATGGACAGGGTCTTCAGCCTCAAAATCATTGACTTGAAATCAACAGCAATTGTACTGATGTCACATCCACTGTTGGTGGTCTGAGCTAACATGTAAGTAGGGTATACAAGACCTGATTAGCGATACAAAAGAGAATAGATAAAAATATAAAAAAGAACAAAATAAACAACTGATCTTCTAAGTCCACGCTTGATCATGAATGTTCCAATGAGTCATGCAAGACAAGCTTCAAAGTGTTACCATCCAACTCTCTTGAGTGTATGGCTTTTTAATTGATATTCCCTATTGACATTAATGCAGTTTACCAAAGCACCCACAAATGTGTAATGGTTGGCTTTTCTAGTCCAGACATTGTGTATCAAGAAAAACTTATTGTTGTTTTGCTATTCATACAAACAAAAGTGGCTTGGCTAAGCTAAATTAGCGCTTAGTGGTACCTGAGCTCAGCGGACTTTGCATGCTGATTTAGCACAAAATATCTAGCATGCCGCAGCTAATCTACCATGAATTTGTATTTCCCTTTAGAAGGTCTGCGCTACGCTAAGCACAGAGTTCAGATATCAAAAAATCTGTTTCAAGTGCAAATAAGTTCCACTAAACCAATATCAGAAGTGTAGCTGAATACTTGGCCTAGCAGGTGAATTGTACGCCCAGTAAGCTAATGCCTTAGCCTTAGCGTAGCATAGCAAGCCGCCATGGATGCAGATGTCCAATCAATTGACATCATCAATCAGAGATCATGATGGAAACAAATTACAAACCTTAAGAGTCTCAATTCTTTGTGCAATCCCAGAAAAAGCTGTACCAATTTATGAGCCACCCAAGTTTTTGAACACATCACAGCACCTCAATTGATACAACAAAATGATGCACCAAGTGACTGATCTTTGAATCAAATCAAAGGTAGCACACGTTGAAAAACCCACATGAATAACATCATGTTCACCAGGTTTTATGAAACTTTGGGTCCAGAGAAATACAAATCCAATTTGGACAGCTTGGCTAGCTTCTTGTTAGACTGCTCCTTTCCAGAATATGACAGGGGAAGTTTGATACCCACAGCAATCACTTCATGATGGTTTGAAAACCGAGGTCAACTCTCCCCACCATCACAAGAATTTATAGGCCCCAGCACAATTGTTCACCAGAAGTGTATGTTGCAAAAACCATCAACACTTGTAAGATTGGCCCTTCAGAAAAAATGTTACAGTCAGTGCGGCACATGATGAAATTACAAATATACACGGAAGAAAGACAGTGAGGAAGACTTACTTTTGTCTCATCAAAGTGCTCAAGCAGGTTCTGCACTCAGTTTGAAAAAAACTGTATTACATCCAGGTTCCCCTTTGGAGCCAAAAAATTTTAATCTTGGAAGCTTTCTCAAGGTCCACATCATCTAGAACCACGAGGGACTATAGGTTACATTACACAATTGTTATATCAATATTACATCAATAATGCAAGTTGAGAATTAGGAAACTTGCATCCAATTTTGTTTTCTTTGATTACTTGAGAGTGACACCCAATGAGGTCCTAGTTTCACTGAACCAAAGTGATCTGGCACATTTGCTAAGCAAGGAACAATCCTTGACAAGTGTAATAAACCAGATAGATTGATCATTTCTTCATTTCAAGCCAAATGATAGAACTTACATTCCCTGTTGTGGCTGGCTTAGTCTGTAGTCAAACTGATACTGGCCACACTTACTTTCTATATTTGTTTTTAGGAGCCAAGGGTCAGGGTGAAGCTGATTGATTAGCAAGAGGGCCTCTTGGTGGAAGGGACATAAATGAGTCTTGTGGAGGGGCAACAACCATAGATTCTTTTGAGAATAGCTGGGTGGACAAAGGCGTCTGGTGGAAGTTTGACCAGGAACTTGGAGTGTACCATGTGTCAATTGTGACACATGTGTGGACAATGCCATTGCATCAATGAAGGGATACAGGAGTGGGTATAACTCACTCAGTGCCTTGGGTAAATTGACCATAAAATCATGATACAATACCTGTGGAGCCTGTGACAGTGAGAGTAAATGATTTGATGAAATTTGATCCATCATCAACACCTTGGGTACACGGACTCATTGTGATTGGGCCTGCAAGTACTAAGAACTCAAAAAACAACCACTTACAGGAAGGACTCATGCAGCAAGTAACCTCTTAGTAGAGACTCATTGATGCCCAGCTTGTGAGTATACTCTGTATTTATGGTTACACTTGCTTTGATGAGTGCTCTGTGGATGGTCTGTCAATGATGGATAAAAGCAACTAGAGCAATTGATTTTTTGATTGATCACCAAAGATGACCTAAATAGAGGAGAGAAATGCTACTTCCAGGTAACATACCCACAGGGCAAGCATAGAACAATCATTTGCACATGGAGATGCTCAATTACAGCCATAAAAAGGATACAGGCATGAAAACAGAAACTTTGGGCATAGGAGTATTGATCATGACAGTAGATCAAATTAAAAAGAAGGAGGTTAGAATTGAAGATCTGCAACATCAACAGCAGCATCAGATTGGTGGGCCAGGGTTGGATGAGGATAAGTTTCATGTGCTTGACAGAAGCTGAGGCTACTGGGAATGTGAGGGGTTTGAGCGCAATCTGCGCCAACACAGGGGAAGTTCCACTTGTTGACATGCACTAAATATAATCACCAGTGTGGTCCGTTAGGTCATCAAAAACTTAAATCCCATGAAAGAGAATTCAAGACAAGCCAATATCTTGCTGGTTAGGATGAGTATACTTGTCCAGACAAGGGGAAAGGGGATGGTGAATCCTGGACTCAGCCACCGCACCAGAAATTGGAATAGATGGGTCTTGGTATACAGTCCTGCATCCCTGTGGCACATGGGAAGTAGTATCCCCCAAAAAGAACTTCAGCTATCTTTTCAGCACTTCTGTCAGATATGTGCACTTGCTCCAATCCCAAAGATCTGACATACTTGTTGTTGAATATCTTTGATAACACTAAGATACACATGTGGTGAAAGATAGCTGTAAAGTAGATAAACTCAATTGATTCGAATAAAAACATTTCAACTTTAGTTTCAAAACATAGATGATAAATAATGATACAATAATGAGATCTAATTCCAAAAAACTGTTCAATCAAAAACAATTTTTTTACCCTTTGGAACAGCATTAGCTAAAGCTTCTTGTTGTTTCACTTTAGCTTCCCAACTTGGATGTACTGCTTTACGTTGTCCAATTGGTGCTAAATTAGGATTAGGTTGATCTGATTTTGTTTTTTCCATCGGTTTTGGTGGTGGTGGTGGTGGTCGCTTCTTGGCTGCAATTTTTTGTAGATGTTTGGCTCCTTTTCCAAATTTCTTCTCCCAAATTCTAAAGATTTTACAGAGCGATATCCATCAGTATTTGAATTAGATTAGGATCGGTTTGGTTTGGTAAAATGAGAATTGTGGGTTTCACTTACGCTCTACGAGCACGTTGACCACGTCTATTCTTACGTCCCATTTCACGTTCCAAACGATCATAAACTGGATCATCAAGATCACTTCCATCTGAACCATCCACGTAACCTACATTCAGTGCAGGTAGGAAAGTGGATGAAGTAGGTCTACGATTTGTTGGGTTTGAAGATTCTATTCCTTCTTCATCTGATTCTGATGCACCACTTTCGAAATTAGCGCTTATTTCGCTTGAGTTCTCATCAATGTTTGTGGTTCGATGAGTTGATTGGCTACGTGTACGACTTGCTGCTTGAAGTGCTCCATCATCATTACTACCACTTTCAGATGAATTACTAGACTCTTCACTATCACTTTCAAGTCGTCGCTTCATGGGCCTATCACTCAAAGGTCGAGGCCGAATTTCGTGATTCTTTTCACCTTCAGGCCTTGAAGTTGAATTATAAGGTTTTTCGCTAGTAGAGGTTCGGTTGAGAGTAGTAAAATTTGGGGAGTCAGCAAGTGCAGTACGAAGAATCGATGTCTCTTCGGCCAAAATCTTGGATATATGTTTGTTACTTGAAAGTTTGTTTGCTATACGACCCTGAAGACGTTCAACTGGGGGAAGAGATGAAGGTAGAGTTTGGCGTAGCTTGAGTAATCTCAGTGAGATGATCAGAGTAGCGAAACTTGTTGGGTCTATAGCCTGATAAGGTCGTTCCATATTGATAGATAGTCAGTTCTTTTGAACGTATGGTTCAAATATATAACGCTAGTCAAAGTACTTACTCTGAGATCATCAAGATCGGATTCTAATTCTGGTAATTGACTAGGATCTAGCCTCGACTTAGGATTTGGTTCCCTAATGTAGATATGCCACCAACTTGATTAGTCCAATGAATCGAAGTTCAAATAATATTCAAAAGTGTGAGATGGTTCACTGACTTGATCAATTTGATCTTTCGAAGCAAATGTTGAAGTTCAAAAGTTTTGGCTTTCTTAACAGCTCGAGATACATTTTTGATAGCTCGATTCTGAGTTTATTTAAACAACAAAAGTAGAATGAGGTTTGATAGTCAGGATCTGTTTGTAGTATAGATTCTTTCGATCCGGTAAGACTGAAAAGAATGGATATCTTATCACTTACAGTTTGATGAAAACTTGATTCTGAGTCGGTTTCGAGTTTGGATCGCTTAGATTTGTATGTTGAAGTTTTGTTCATGTTCAATGAGATTGAGATGCCTAAATGCTGGATTTGCCGAACGAACAATTTTTGTTAAGTTTCAAGTTTTTCAAAAAATGTTACTGCCCCGGTTCACTTTCTTAACCGAAGCCCGAAAGCTTGTGATCGCGATCCGTTATCACAATAATGGTTCAAACTTCACAGTCATGGTCAAACCTCCTTGAAATTGCCTGCATACACAAGAAACATTCACAGTCCCCTACTGAAACAAAGATCATTTCGAGAGTTCCCAAACGGCCAAAGATGCAGAAGCACAGAAGACACAGATCCAATTGCCATGTACAATTCAAGATAAGACAGAGAGTCAGTCATTTTTGGTCTTTTCTAACTGATTTTCTAGCTTTCTGTTCAATCCAGACTATCTGATGTTCAAGTTTCTTGTGAACAGTTGTGTAGTAATTCAGAACGTGACAATAATGTAAGAGATACAGCGGATTTTGAATATCTGATGTGATAATATACCACTGGTAGAAGTGCACTGAGTGTGGAGCTATAGATCTTTGATCTCCACAGAGGCCATTTTTAGCCAGAAAACCAATGAGGCAAAAATGAAAATACATTGCATAAAGCTAGGTCACGTAGCTTGTTTCATATCTTCAATTCTTCACTTGGCTTCATGTCTATTGGACTTGCATGCTATGTGAGGAAATATACAATTTGCTTAGGTCACCTTGATTTGGAAATTTCTGTTATAGAGATTGTGGTGGCCCATGCCAGGACTTGATAAAATCTCTAGTCTACTACAGATGTGTCATTAGGATATAGTAACATAATCTGAACACTATTTCTATCAATTCAGATATTTTATGATCATCACAAATTCCTCAAGACTGAGCCAAGAAGTCTTAGGTATGAGCCATGGACTTTAGGCTGAATGACCAGTACTTTGAAGCATGTATTTCCAGAGAAATGGGAAATCAGATAAAGTCTATGATTATACCAAAGTTAGCCATGTAATGCATATTGTGGTGTGTAGGCTAGAGAAAAAAGATGTGCTATGATTTGCTGTCTAGGAAAGAGCTATTGTGCTCAGAATCTATCATGAACTAACTCTAAATAAATAACACAGACAAAGAAACCAAGAAACTCACAAAACCTATGGCATAGTGTGTGAAAATTGTATAACCCAAGATCAATCATCAAGAGCAAAGAGAAAAGCTAGCAAGGTGGTTTGTTTCATCATTATCAAATCTTACATCCAAGGTGAGTTGCACAGTTTACAATGAGCAGCTGGGTTTGGCTGCGGGGGCTGAATCTTCATCTTCCGAGGTGTCTGTTACCTGGGTGTTGTCAACTTCCTCATAACCAAACATCATGGGGAATTGCGTTTTCTCTGGTTGATTGACGGGTAAACAATGTACAAAATCCTAAAGCAATTTGTGTCAATTGGAATGGTCCCATGAGGAAGATAGGCTATATAGAGGATCAATTATGACTTCAAAATAGTATACTCACTAGTATTCTCACCTTGCATCCACATTGTTAGATAGTATGCTGGCAGTCTGATCGCAATGAAACCTGGATTTGATAATTGCAAATATGAGTCTGTCCAGTCAGATCATCTTGAATACATGTTGTGACTTACCAAACGCTGCTAAATACTGTATTGGGGCTGAGGAGATTGGTGTCAATAGTAGGAAAAGAGCAACACAGGCCAACATTACAGGATTGATCAACCAGGTAAAATATGGCCTACATAGGTAACACAAAGTGAAGCAAGTCAATCTCCACGCAATCACTTCAAGATACCAAGTCGTGCAAAGATAGGTCAATACCTCATCTGTCTAGATGAGGCTCTCAAATTCTGAGTAACAACAAGGAGGTGATGGTCAAGAGATAAAAAGACCAAGAACATGTTCCGTAGGATCCCACTAAGGACTTTATTCCAATATTACATCACAGTTGCTCAGGGAGAGAAGTCCATTAAGTTATCTTCCAAATGATGAGGACATTCACAAAAAGCTGGGCCTGTAAGAACCTTTTCCCTTGAAGTTGCCAACAATGATCATAGATGAGGTGACAGCTGATTGTAGTTCCTGTGGAGAATCATAGGAGCAATCACAAAGGAATTCAGGAGCTGATCAATTCACCTACCTAAAATGGTCTGTGTGGTAAAAAGGTCAGCACCAGTGCATTTATTGGTGTGTTCCTTGTAGGATGAATATGCAAGAGGAATGTACCTAGTAAGATGATGAAGTTGAGCCAATTAATTCATTTGGAGCAAGACCAAAGCTTATACCCCACCAAATATGCACCGGTCTTGGCCTGCGACAGACACTAATCTAGCAGTGGTGAATACAGAGCCTGTAGATGGTGAGGGGCAAGATCAGCTATCTCATCACTTATGAATGATTGCCCCTTTGACACTGCAACAGAAGTACAGCAAACTGATGGCATAGACAAACTGAACAGTCAAGAGTGATACATACTGTCCAGAGCCCCAAAGCACAACAAAGTCACAATCAAAGAGAAAACCAATCCCCCAGCGGCACCTAACAATTCGTGCCCAAAGCTAAGTGCAATGGGTTTGATTGGGCAACAACTTTGTGTGGTAAAACAGCTAGATAAGATACGTTGGTGACTAGGAAAAGCACTAGGACTGTTGCCATGGACACGTGGATCACTACTGGTAATGTCTTTTGCACGTTTTTGAGTTCTCTGGCAATGCAGTTACTGAATTTTTTTGACGGTGAAGAAATGCAGTGACGGCAAAGAAACAAATATTTCAGTTTTGAACTGCATGGTGTAGAAGATTGGATAATTGTCTATGACTATCATAGGACAGTGCGGCAACCTTTGCTGAAAGTAAGGTCTGTCTTGAAAATCTTTGTGACAAGCCAATATGGAAGGAGCCTGAACTTGTGTCCCAGCCATCAAATGCCCACAATCTCAAGTACAGCGCAAGTACAAAGTCACCAGGTGGGCAGGAGGTGCCTGCAAATAGTTTAGCTGCTGAAAAGATATTGTGTCCGCAAGAAACCCTGAGCCCCACAACTCAAAAACTAATTCACAAAGCCAATATCTCAATTATACGGAGGCCGCAGCATCAAATGACCCCCACACTGTTTTCAAATTTTGGATTCTTGATTTTGGATTTTGAAATTTCAATTTTTGTTTTGATTCTTGATTTCCAATCTCTGCCTCCAGAATTTAAACATAACACCACACCACAACACACCACCAGCTCATCATCACCCACCATCCATCACCACCACATGTCTACTCCATAATTGTCTATTCACCACCAGCTAGCTACCACCCACAAACACCATCACCACAAGTTCTTTTTTCAAACCAAACACTTGTTTTGACTCACTACCTTGTAATCAATCTGCTACAAATCATGCTACAAATCAATGAAATTCAAGAGGAAGTACTCCAGCCTATCCTTCTTGGCTATTGTGAAGAATGTATCACCCAGGCCATAATGATCACTTGACTTGCTGATGATCATAATATTTACACAAATTTGCAAACATTTCAGCTAAGTCTCCAACAATTGAATCTCACCACTTCTTGCCTGTTAATGACTCTACAGCAGGAGGAACAAGCTTACCCTTTAGTTCAACAATACTACACCATTGGGGTGACACATTTGAAAGCTGTGTGTGCAATCAAAGATACATGCAATATTCCAAACAATATGTATAATATTCAACCGATGTCAAAACATTTGGGTATAAATTGGCATTGTGATCATATACAACAAGGGCTTGTGACAGTGGATCAGGTGGTAGACATAATACTGGAAGAAATTGAGGGTGAATATTGTAATGCAGGATACCAAACTACGCAGCAGAACCTTGCTATAAATCACCACATTGTGATCAATTGTGATACAGTTTAACACTTAATGTGTGTAATGGACCCTGAAGGAATCAAACTTTGCCCCCGTGATATTCTCAAGCAACGGATCTTTCACATTCTAGGCCCCAATCACTTATGGGCTAGCAAGGGTCATGATAAACTCAAACCTTTGGGATATGTATTTACGGATTCATTGATAAATGGTCAAGGGAGGTTTTGAGTCTTCAAGTTAGGCAAACAAACAACAACCCACAATAGTGGGTTTATATTTTCTAGAGCTTGTTTTCACTGTTGGAGGTTTCACTGTCAAAACTTCAACTGATCATGGAACTTCAACTGGTTATATGGCTACATTCCAGGCTATTTTTACACATATCTATGCTAGGTAAACTCTTGAAGATGCATTGAAGCATCACCACTACAAAAATTCCACTCACAATGAAAACATAGAGTCAGTTTGGGCCCAGCTAATGCAAGCAAAGAATATGATATCAGACTGGCTATTGATACTGGGATGTATAATCCAAAGGACCCACTTCAGAAGTCAGTGTTTACACTGAATTCAGCCTTCTTTCTTTGGGGTTTCCTTGCTAACATAAACATGATTTCACATTTTGTGTGCAGGGCTTTGTTTTTGCACCTTTGGATACCTTTGGTTCAACATGTGATGAATTCATTCATGGAAAGGAAAAACACATACCAAACTTGCAAAAATCAAATTTACACCTCCCAACTGGAGTGGCACCCAATACATGTTTCTAATCTCCTGAGAATTATGGTGGTACCCAAGGACTTCATCATGTACCCCATGAGGACATACAGTACTTAATCAATGATCAATACCCGGACAAAGAGACTCTTTTGCAAGTATCTCCTCCCTGTCTGTCCCTGGAGATTTCCACTTTGATACAATGTTCGGGTATTCAAGAGGATCAAATTATATTCAACAATGTATGGTTAGTTTTTCAACTGGTTTCACCCTTGTTGAGACTGATTGAATCACATCTGGATTTAGAGGGGCTCTATGAAGATGAACATTGGATGAGTCAGGTTAGTTCTTTAATGTTCACAACATATATGGAAGTCAAGGAGCAGTTAAAAAATAATTATTCACAGTCAATTCCAAGATTCACAAAACAGCCAGTTCTTGCCATTCCTTCTCATTTAGATTTTTGTAGAGAAAATACACCACTTTATTTCCTAGCTGTGAATCTGGTTAGCATGAATTGTTTAAGATAGCCTCATGTTTGCAATTGTAGAACAATGAAGCACCAAGTGACACAAACTGTGTGGATTTATCAGGTTCCATGGTGTAATCACCTTGATTTGTGATTGGCTCTTCACAATTTCAAGATAATGGTGTACATGTTCCAGAAAGTGTTATGAGAGGCCTTGATCACTTTCAATTTCAAAGATCACCTTAGTTCCTAAAACAAATTCAACCCATCCATCATATTTCTTGATTGCATAATTCAGATCAGGGAGAAGAATAACAAAATCTTTCATCTAGTTTTGTATTTGTGGTTGGATTGGTGGAATTATTATCTACTTCTGTAAGTATTCCATTACTGTATCCACTTACAGGGATGGGTTCAAGATTTTTGCTGACTGATTGAATTTCATTGATCAGAGGTACAAGATTTTTTAAGTTGACTCACTTTGTTTCATTTTATTTTGTTTACTTACATCTTCTTGTCTGCATAAGCCATGATTTACACACCATTTTCAAGCATGGGTATTTTTCTTTAGATCTCCTTTGTATTACAAAGGGGATGATCAATATAGATTCAAATATAGTGTTTCTTCTGAAGAAGGATATTAAACAGGTGTACATTCTTCACTATCCCTTTAGACTTTATTAAAACATAAATCTGATTTGTTGTTGTTTCCTGTATCTTGTTTGGAAATACAAACTGTGTGGAGATGAGAGAGCCAATTCATCATATTGATGTGTAGTAAGAATAAGTGATGTGAAGTGAATTAGTAATGTGAGGTAGAGATTAGTAATATAAGGGATTAGTGATGTGTAGTAGGTATTAGTGGATTATCACAAGGTTGACAAGGAGAATTAAAAGGTGGGGCAAAGAGGTGGAGAAGAGCAAGCCAATTTGATTTATCATTGTGATGTGTAGAGCAAGCTGTTCACATCTTTTCTGAAGTTGTGAAGTCTTGGGTGAATCAATTTGAAGTGATTTTGACATGAACCTTAAAGATTTAATTCTTTGCCTACAATCAAATTCTTTACCTACAATCTCATTCTTTACCTACAATCTCATTCTTTACCTACAATCTCATTCTTTACCTACAATCTCATTCTTTACCTACAATCTCATTCTTTACCTACAATCTAACTCTTTACTTAGGATCTGATTATTTACCTACTAAGCCGAAGTTTTGAAAAGGTAGGAGTGATTGAACAAGGTCTAGATGGATCTGATAGGTTGAATGATGAATGACTTTCTGGAATGGTTGAATTTGTCCCAGATTCAGATTCTTGTAATCAATTCCTAACACTAAATAATTCAATTTAAAGAAGTTGAGATGATTTTGTAATTTCTGATTCTTGTACCTTATCTTCTGAATTAACTCTTTTAAGCTGTCAGTCTTTTCATTTCAGTCTTCTCTACTCATAATTGATACCTCTTTTCAGTGTATTCTAGTTTCCAATATTGTTTTTAATTTGATCAGTTTGGTTTCCAAAGAACTTGTATGGGGCTAGAGTATCAAGCCCGGGCTGCTGCTCAGCACACCAGTCCTAACTCTTTATTTTGACAGATTCCCGATGAACCGACTCCTGCGGCGTTCTTGGCTCTGAAAGCAGTCTCTCCTCATTTACCGTCTGCCACAACTCCACCAGTGCCTCCCGCCGCAATGGACATTCACCAAGATGCGACTACACCAATTCCTCCACAAGGGGATGTTCCTTCTTTCCAGGTTCATCCGCCGTTAGGAGCTCCAGGACACCAGCATGCTCCTCCTCCCCCTCAATACCTTAACCCGGCCACTCTTGAAGAGCCATCAAGTCAACTGCCTGTCATCTACGCCAAGCCTGATCCCATCAGGGGACTTTACTTCTTGGGCCAGCCCACAGAGCTTGCTGATTTTTTGGTGGATATGCGGGATGCTGTTTGTTCAATGGAGTATAGATTTCCAGATGATTCACGACAGGATCAACATTGTATCAATTGGGTGGCACAGCATTTCAAAACTCAAGGTATGAATGATGCAATCACTTCTTCTACGGCGATGGCCTGGTTCAAAGGTTTACTCTCTGCCAATGCGCACCACCTGGGAGTTTGGAGTGAATACACTGATTTGAAAGCTTTACATTATGCTAGTCCGGAACTTCAAACTTTGGGCAATTTTTATGGGGCTATGATTCAAGAGTTTCGAGATGTCAACTCCGTCAGGAACGCAAATGAAGCGTTGCTATGGTTGAAGCAGGGGACCTGTCCTTGCCTGACTTTAATTTGTCATTTGTATTGATTCTCAGATATATTTGTACCGTACTAACCTTCAACCAGCCATCAGTAGTGTTGCAGTCTTTATTCCGGGATGGATCAGGTTTACCACATTAGACAATAAGATGTGCATTGGTTTGGAGGCCGCTGCTATGGCAAACAAATGCTCTCAGATCTCCGGGCATCCCTTCAACGTTAAAGGTTTACATTACCGTGCCCCCCCACCACCTCTAATTACGTCTCCTGCTGTGGTCCGTATTCCCGGCGATCCATACGCCATGCAGATTGACGCTGTCGCTGCGGATGGTCCTCCAGCGGAGACTGTCAAGCGAGTTTGGACAGCGGTGAAGCGCATCTGTTGGCCGCGCGGGTGGTGTTTTGATTGTTTTGAACCTTTAAGTGCTACTCACCAGTCCAGCGGTATTTGCAATAATCCTGCCGCGTCTTTTGAAGCTTGCCTCAAACTCATTTGCAAATGGAAGAATGTTCCCGCTCCTCCCCGCCCTCCCCAGCTTCCTGTCGCTGCTGTTGTAGCACCAGTTGCAACTCAGAACCTAGGCAGAGGATCTTCAACTTTGTTATCTGCTCATTGGGCTAATGGCATGAGTCAGGAAGCTACAGAAGCATTGCAGGACATGACCAGCAAATGGCTGGAGGATGAGACTGAAATGCGTAACTTAGATATGGAAATTAACACGGTACACATTGTGTCTGTTCCCTCTTTTCCTTCTCACTTTTGTGTTCCGTTGCAGTTAGTGTTGGGTTCCACTTCCGCCACTGTTTGTGCATTGGTGGATACCGGTGCAATGGAGTCCTTTATCCATAAGAGGATTGTTTGTCATCATGGTCTGATAACTAACATGTTATCATCACTGCTTACTTGTTCCGGCTTTGACGGTACTCCAGGATGCGATGTCCTCACGCATTCCTGGTTAGGTGTGGGGAACTTGACTGATGGTGTCAAAGTTTTGGATATCTTGATTTTGGATCTCAAAGTTAATGATATTGGACTTTATGATGTGATTTTGGGCCTTCCATGGCTAGATTTTAATTGTGCTGTTATCCATTGTAGCGCTCAGGAAAGGGGGATAGAAATTGGCTCTTTAGCCGTGTTTTGTGACAGCATTAAAGATTCTATTAATTCTGTTTCAGTTGACCAGGATGAGATTCTTCAATTTTTTCCTGCGGCCTTCTTGGACTTTGAGGATATTTTTCTGCCGCAAGAAGTCTCTTTAACTCCCCATAGGAAGCATGCCGTCAAGATTAACCTCAAAGAGGGTTGTGAACCTCCTACAAGTTGCACTTATGACTTGTCAGATTCTGATGAGGCGGAACTAAAGGCTTGGATAGATGACCAATTGAGCAAGGGATTCATTCAAAAGTCTTCTTCTCCCGCTTCTGCTCCTGCCTTTTTGAGCCCTGGAAGGAAGAATCACCCATGTATTGATTATCAGGGTCTCAATAAAGTCACCGTTTGTGACAGTTATCCCATTCCTCTACTCAAATCTCTTTTGAGTTGTGCAAGGGGTTGCAGATTCTTTGCCAAAATTGATTTGAAAGCTGCTTTTAACTTACTCCGCATCGCTATTGGCCATGAATGGAAAACTGCTTTCCGAGCGCCGGGGGGTCTTTACAAATCTTTGCTTCTCCCTTTTGGACTTGCTAACGGGCCGGCAGTCTTTCAGCATTTCATTCAAGATGTGCTGCATGAATATCTCAATGTCTTTTGTTTTGTCTACTTGGATGATATTCTTATCTTTTCAAAGGATGAGAAGGAACACAAGATACACATCCGGAAATTTTTTCAAAAACTGCGCAACCACAAACTGCAAGCTTCTGCTGCTAAGTGTGAATTTTTTAAGCAGGAGGTTGTCTTTCTGGGTCTCGTCATCTCCACTTCCGGTCTTAAGATGGACCCAGCTAAACTGTCTACCATTAAGGAATGGCCGTATCCTACCAATATTGCGCAATTGAAGAAGTTCTTGGGGTTTTCTAATTTTTACCACCGGGTTTAGCTTGCTTTTCGGCGGAGGTTTCCCGTCTGACTGACTTGACTAAGCAAGGTATGGACGTTGAGCGTGGGCTTGCATGGCCCGCTACGCATCAGGCTTTTTCCTCTCTCATTCACGCTTTTGCGTCGGCTCCATTCTTGAAACACTTTCATTTTGATCTACGGAGGGTACTACAGGTGGATGCCAGTGCATATGCATTTTCCGCGATATTATCCCAGCCTGGAGACAACAATAAACTGGTTCCGGTTTGCTATTACCCTAAGAAATTGACGCCTGCGGAAGCGTTATGGCAGACCCATGATCAAGAATTGGGTGCCATTGTCGCGGCTTTCAAGGAATGGCGATCTTGGCTGATGAGATCAAATGAGCAAATTATCATTTACTCCGACCATGCCAATCTCCGCTATTTTATGGAGGCACGTTTGTTGACTCCGCGACAAGCCAGATGGGTGGCATCCTTGTCATCCTTCAACTTTGTCATTTTGCATACTCCGGGGAAATTTAATCCAGCTGATCTGGCGTTGCCGCATCCAGATTTTACTCCTACTTCCGCTCCAGAGTCTCTAGTCCTTTTCAAATCAGTTTTTGGTGTTCCTATTGATGCTATCCAACTTGCCGCCAGGGGAACTATGCATGATTTGTCGTTTGCCAGGCCTACAGACATTTGGTTGAAGGAGATTCAAGCTGTGTACAGGGGCATGACGGATCCAAAGGCGCTTGGCTTATCTTGGGTTGATGATACTTGGTGGTATAAAGCCCACGTTTTTGGGCCCGTAGAATTGCTTGAGAGGCTTATGGTAGGCCTTTGTTGGGTCATTGGGGATCTGCTAAGACTTTGGACTTATTGGCACGTACCTTTGGTTGGAGGAACATGCGTTTGGATGTTTTGAATTTTGATGGGCGCTGTTTTAGTTGTCAGCAGGTCAACCGTGATTTGCGCACTTGTCAAGGTGAAATGATGGCATTGCCAATACCGGATTGCCTTTCGTCTACTGTGGGGGTTGATTTCATTGTCAAATTACCGGTTTTGCATGGATGTGACTCAATCATGGTAGTTGTTGATCATTATTCAGAGTTTTCTCATTCTATTCCGGCCAAAGAGAAATGGTCGGCAGCAGATTTAGCTGATGCTTTTGTAGACCAAGTCGTCCGCTTGCATGGGCTTCCTGATAAGATTGTCTCGGATAGGGGGTCAGTCTTCATGAGTGCTTTCTGGACGGCGGTTTGCACATCCAGCAGCAATTAAAGGAAAGGTTGGCACTAGCAAAGGAGTGTCAAGCAAAATTCTGAAATAATGGTAAACATGTTACAGTCCATTACAATAATGGTGACTTGGTATGGCTCTCAAGGAAATTTATCAAAACCAGGCGACCATCTCAGAAGTTGGATTATAGGCAAATAGGACCATTCAAAGTAATTAGGATGATTGGTTGAAACACGGTGGAATTGGAATTACCTAAATAGTACGCACAGCTCCATCCAGTTTTCAATGTTTCTCTAGTCATGCCCGTAATTGGTCCCACGGGGGAAATGTTAGGACCCACTAATGAAGTAGAAATTTATAAGGAACAAGGATTACTCATTGCGCAGGATGAAGCAAGGAATATTGCACGTTGGTTATCAATTTCTTATGTTTTAGGTCATAGAATCAAATCAGGCGTTCACGAGTATTTGCTGAGATCAGAAGAAAGTGGGATAGATGATACTTGCGTAGAATTGGGTAACATTTCAAGAGGGTTGGATGTATTCATTCAGGCTTATCACAAATTAAATACTCAGGAGTTGCAACCAAGTTGGGATTTATTTGAGGATAGTTCACGTCCAAATTTGGGTTTTATGGCAAATGCGTAAATGGGGGTATAAGGATGGTTACTTTTGTAATGATTATGTAGTTGTTATGCACTTTTGATGGAAATCAGGACAGGATCATATTTGATTATAGTAATGATGTCATAAGTTATATTAAATTATTCTACTTTCTAGTTATATCCATATATATTATTGTTATAGTTGTTTCTTTCTTCTCTCATCAAAAGAATTTGTTATTTTAGTCATTTATTGTTATAAGAAATAAGACTTTTTGTTAGAGCATTCATAACATTTAGAAGCTTAGAAAATCTTTTCATAAGTTTCCGGATTCTTATACCTGCATAGTTAATAAGAATTTTTAAATACAAGCTAGGCTGGAAGTCATGTCAATGAGATTCTTGGATTAGATGCACTACAATGAAAATCCAGCTGATCACCTTTAGAAGTAGATGGTCTTGAATGAGAGATTGCTAAGTTTTGATGATGTAGATGAGGTGAAGAGTTGAAAGTATCCGTTCAAGAAGTTGATTGATTGAGATAATTTGAATCAGATTGAATCAAAGAGATTGAAGTTGTTTTGATGTGTATCTCTGATGAATTGAATAGTCTAGAATGATGACAATGACATTAATGAAATGAATGAGTATGTGAGTTTGAATGATTGATATGTGTTTTTAAATGTTTAGATAGACGGGAGTTGATGGTTGAGATGAGATGACAACGGGACAATGATTCTTCTAATTGCTTCAGAATACGGATTATGAAAACTATAAAATTCAATCCAATTAGATTAAATTAAAAATGAAATGAAATCAGTTGATATAGTAAGGTTTGAATGAAAAAGCTGAGGATTGAATTTTAGAAACTGATTGATTTGAATTTGGACTGAGTTGTTTTGATTGAAAATCTATGAGTTGAAGTCATAAGTGGAGTGAAATCTGAAGTACTTGAAGGTGCCCAAGTTGAAATGATTGATGATTTCACTGATGAACTGCAAGATGAGATCGAGTGATCATTAGTTTACAAGTTCCTTATCTTCTCGAGGTAATTTTTGAACTGGAATTGCCACATCCCAACAAATTTGAGGCCAACATTTCTGCGCCAAGAGTTTTCCTTGTGCTGATCAATTAGAAGCTCCAGTCCTTGATATTGTTTGAAAAAGGTTTACTAGGATAAAAGACAAATAATCATCAAAAAAACTTTGAAAAAATGAAGTCATGTTGCACTCAGTTGACATCAATGACCACTTGGTCTGTCAGGGTAGAGCCAACTCCCTGTAAGTCACATATGAAAGAGAGACCTGCATTCTTATTCAAGTCATAGTGAGTTGATATGTGGGGCATTGTGAAGCTGGTCTCCTGGTAATTTGAAAGTGAAATCATCATTATTAACATGTAAGGGGGAAAGTGTTGTTACAGTACAGTTGGGGTATTCATGTATGGGTTTAGACAGGAGGCCATGAGTAAACAGTTGAGTTCTTGTGAGCTACTAGCATCTGTCGGGCTAGTACATCACTAAAAAAAAGGTAGGAGATAGTAAAGTGAGTTTATTATCAGCGTGAGAATCTTGTTTGAAGTTCTAAACAAGGTTGGTATTGAAGCAGTGGGATCAAATCCGCACTGGCTTCAGTTAGATGACCTTTAAGCAAAGGGTTTTGGATACAAATCTGGGAATTGATGCAAAACCTGAGTCTTCTAGCAGGATTGAAAGTAGAAACTACAGTCTAGTTTTGTGCTCAAGACCACAACACTCTACTTTAGAGTTTGTGACTCAAGGGAAATATCACCTAGTGATATTTAAAGTTCTTTAGACTCTAAACACAGAGGAACTCCCGTGAATTTAGAGTTTCTCAAGTTATTGGATTCCCTTAATAACTTGAGCAGTACTGCAAGGATCACCTCCTGGAGGAATTGGGGAAGTCTTCAAAAGACCTTCAACAATTAACAATAATTCAAATCAAATAGAGAGATATACAATGTCTGATAAAGAGGACAACGACTCTATTTATCTAATTTGATGAGTGTATTGATAATTTGGTTAAAAGTAATGATGATGATGATTTTCCTGGCAGGTGGGGGAGCTCTTTATATACACAAAACCCTGAAAATCCCTCATGTACAATCTGTGGTTTGATCACATACTTATTTGTAGTATGTAATCATTATTTTGATTATCTTATCTATGATTGAATTACGTGCCTGTGTAATTCTTGTTTTACTCATGTGATGTGCACTTGTGAAAGCTTATATCACAAATTTCAATGTCTTCTTTTGAATTTACATGTATGTATATATTGAAAATGTCTAAGAAGACAATAGCCTGATATAATAGTGCTACTCCGTCAGCACTCTTCTCCTAGCAAGGTATGCAGACCTTCAACTAACCTGAACAAGATAAAGAAATAAAAATAAGAAAACAAACAATACTTGTTAGAATAGAAAAATAGATAGAAAAGAATAGTTTGAATAAAGTGTACCTAAGTTATAGGAGGGATAAGTTAAATGTGAGAAAGATATTTAATGTGAGTATAGGTGACTCGTGGCTAATGATCTTAAGGAATTCTAGTAATAATAATCATCAGTAATAGTAGTTGTACGATAATAGTGTAAAATAACTTACTCTCTTTCCAAAAGATGGGGAAAGAGAGTGAGTGAAGTGAAAGGATGGGTACATATATCAATTGAACATTTGAGAAATGATTGGGATTGATCTTCACTATCATTTGTTGAGCTCATAAATAAAGTAATCAATCTCAAATGAGAAAAGTAAGAAAAGAGAAACTTAATAAAAGAATAAAATGAAAAACCCGCTGTACATCAATTACACATCAATACCTGCATTGTCTTGATTGTATTTCGACACACCCCCTCAATCAAGACAATTTAAATACATCTTCTTAGACCAATTCCTTTCATATGTTCCCAGAAAGTTCCTGGATGCAAAGGTTTGGTCAATAAATCCGCTGTCATATCTTCAGTTTTACAGTAATTCAATACAATCCTTCTTTGTTTGATTTGTTCTCGTATCCAGTGATGTTCAATATCTATATGTTTTGTTCTGCCGTGATGAACCGCATTGGAAGACAAATCCATTGCTCCTAAATTGTCACAATTAATAATGACAGGACCCGGCCATTTGAAACCTACATCACGAAGTAACAATCTTAACCATTGTACTTCTTGACCAGCTTCTGTTGTTGCACGGTATTCAGCTTCTGTTGACAAAAGAGCAACAGTTTGTTGTAGACGGGACCTCCATGAGATAGCACCGTCAAATAGAGTGGTAATATAACCGGTTGTGGAACGGCGAGTGTTCTTGCAGCCCGCCCAATCTGAGTCAACGTTGGTGATTGGGTTATTCCAGCTTGACTGCATTCGAAATATGCAATTGTTGCTGACTTGGTAGTGAATACCTAGATTCAAAGTACCCCTGAGATACCGTAAAACATGGCGAAAAGCATCCCAGTGGCGCTGACAAGGTCTATTGAGGTGCTGTGATAATACTCCTACAGCGTACAAAATATCTGGGCGAGTGCATTGTGATATATACATTAAACTGCCAACACCGGATCAATAGGGTAATTTTAGTTTTGCAAATTCAGCCGCTTCGTCCTCATCAGATACAAGGAGTTTGAGGCCTCCTGGTATTGGTGTCAAAGCTGGCTTGCATTTCTCTAGCCCAAAGCGTAGTAACAAGGACTCGGTCATTGATCGTTGATGAATTGCATAATGATGGTCATCTAACTTTATAGTTTCGATTCCAACTACACAGGTTGTTATGCCTAGGTCCTCCATTTCTCAAAGTTGCATAACCTCCTCTTTGAAACTCAGGATGCATTGAGTTGGGCCAGTTATAGCCATGTCATCAACATGGAGATAGAAAATTATAACGTCGATTGTTGATCTTCTTCTGATGTACACGCATTCATCTCCTTCTGCTTGAATGAATCCAGCTTTGATTAATTTTGATCAAAACTCCTCATTCCATTCATGAGCTGATTGCTTCAAACCATACAAAGCTTGAAGCAGAAGACACGCTTTATCTTCATCACCAGGTTTGATATAACCTTCTGGCTGTTCCATATACACAACTTCCTTAAGTTTAGAGTTAAGAAAAGCTGCCACGGCATCCATTGAATGAATATCCCATCCATGATAAGCTGCAATAGCGACAAGAATTCGATATGAAGCCGGTTTTCCAGTTGGTGCATATGTCAGATCATAATCAACACCAAAGGTTTGCGTAAACCCTTTGGCTACGATCCTGGATTTATATTTTCTGATTGAGCCGTCAGGATTATGTTTGACTCTAAAATGCCAACAAGATCCTACAACAGGTGCATCTTTAGGCCGGTCAACTATCCTCCATACACCCTTTCTGCTCATATTTCCAATCTCTTTATCACAAGCTTTCTTCCACTCCTCATGATCAACACTTTTCATGGCTTGCTTGTATGATCCAGGTTCTGTAACTAATCAAATAGTTGATTCAACAGCAAAAGCATATGCTCAACTATACAATCATCCTCCCAGAACACCATACACTACAAGAAACGTAATGTTTTCCAGGCGGTAAAGAAAAGTATTGACATAGAAAAATCCTGAGACACACAGGAGAGAGCAAAAAATCCAAAAAAATATGCGCCTGATTTGTAGATGTTGGATCTCCATGATGAGTATTTTTTTGTATTTTAGACATAGATATTGTTCAATGTACTAACAATAAAGGTGAGAAATCATCCAATAACAACTTGTAACAATACCTGAAATTTGGCCCAAGATCTTGGAGACAGGATTTTGCAATCTAAAAACAGCCATAACTTTTGCAATTATGCTTAAAATCCATTGATTGTTAGCTCATTCAAAAGCTGGACCTCACTTCTCTAAACTTCATTAAGGCAGTTTGGTGTCATCTTGCCATGCAAACATGTTATATTTCTTGTAAGGGTTTCCCATAGATGGCTATGTAGAATCTTGCACAGACTAGCTATGTATGTGATGTGCTATGTAGAATTGTACAGGGGAGGTTCAGCTTTCCAATGAGCTCAAAATCGAGTGGTTTGCATGAGAACCGCAAAAGTTATGGCTATTTTTAGATTGCAAAATCCTGTCTCCAAGATCTTGGGCCAAATTTCAGGTGTTGTTACAGGTTGTTGTTTGGTGATTTTTCACCTTTATTGTTAGTACATTGAACAATAATTCTGTGTAAAATACAAAAAAATATGCATTCTGGAGCTCCAACATCCAGGAATCAGATGCATATTTTTTTGGATTTTTTGCTCTCTTCTGGGTGTCTCAGGATTTTTCTATGTGAATACTTTTCTTTACCGCCTGGTAAACATTACATTTCTGGTAGTGATATTTGAACCAGGAACGTATTGGTCAGTCTGTCTAACCTCACGCGCTGATCTCCTTGGTGGTGCTTGTACATTAATTTGAGGTAATACTGGTGGTTGAACTGCTGGTTGTTGAACTTGAGGTACTTGTTCTTCAACTATGATAACTTGATCATTGTTATTATCATCATCAGGAATAGGAATAGGAGGTTGGTTATTATGCGTGGTCACCAATTGTAACTCATTGACATCTTCTTGTTCAGTGGTTAAATGTGATATATCAAACGCAGGTAATTTAGTAAAAGGGTAAATATCTTCACGGAATGATGCGTCATGAGTTATTGTGATCTTCGAATCACTGAGCATAAATATTTTGTAATTTTGGTTATGTTCAGTGTGACCAACTAAAATGCCGTGTTCTGAAGTAGGATGATATTTTCCTTCTCTATCTTGCTTTCTAATTAGTACATACAATAAGCAACCAAAAGCTTTAATATGAGATATGTCTGGTTTTTGACCATACCAAATTTCGTATGGTGTTTTATTTCTTGGGATAGTAATGGTGGTTGTTCTGTTGTTTAAGAAGACTGCATTCTTCACAGATTCCATCCAAAACCGGATAGGTAAATTAGCTTGGATTAGCATTGCTCTGGCCTTTGAAACAATAGTCCTCATAGACCGTTCAGAAACCCCATTTTCTTCAGGAGTATATGCTGCTGTAACTCTTAAATATATTCCTAGCTTTTGACAGTATGGCAACAGGACATCATTAAGGAATTCACCTCCACCATCCAATGTTAAACATTTCACTTTTCGGTCACATTGACGTTCGACAAGAGAAAGATAAGTGTGGATTGTGTTATGAACTTCCTCCTTCTCCTTTGACTTCAAGCCGGTGATATGCCGATATGATGTATGATCATCAGTGAATAAAATGAAATATAGGCTTTTGCATATTGCCTGAGTACGCATAATTCCGCTTAAATCAATGTGGACATTGTCGAGAGGTTTTAATGATCTGGTTCGAGTCTCTGAATGTGGCTGACAATGTGCTTTTGACAAATCACATTAATTGCAAGGTAAAGTAGATGGAAATACAACTTTAGATATTGATAAGGGTAAACCTAACACTACATCTCCTCTTATCATTTGTTTTAGGTAACTGAAATTTGGGTGTCCTAATTTGTGATGTAGAAGTTGAAGGGATTCAGTGTCATTATTGGTGATTGCTGATGTACTTGGATTTAAATTAGATGATAGAGTACGCACTGAATTGAGGTGCAGCAACATTGATATTGGATGAACCTTGCCAGACATTGCAATCTTTCCATCTTGTTGGATGATGAAAGAACCATCTGATCTTTTAGTGGTTATCCAGCCGTCATTAAGCAGTCTTCCTCCTGCTATTAAGTTTTGCTTGAGTGAAGGTACATAAAGACAGTCAGTTAGAATTGTAGTATCACCAGTTGGTCCAACTATGGTAACTGATCCTCCTGCAAGCCCAACTCGTTGATTCAAAGTTGGATCTTTGACTAGGCTATCATCATCGAATAAATTTTCTGATTTGAACATATGGTGAGTTGTTCCGCTATTGACTATACCAAAGTGTTCATTTTTGATTTCTGAATTTGAATCAACTATATGAACAGCACTAGCACTCGCAGAGAATTCTGATCGATCTAACGCTTCTTGAAGAGATGATAAAGAGGGAAATGATGTATTGGATATAACAGAAGAAGCTGATGGAGTTGCAGTGTTGACTGAAGTTAAGTTAGATGAGGTTGGACCACGTTCAACCCATTCTCCCTTAGCTTTCTTCGATTCAATCCATGCATTGTATTTATCAATATTTTTCGGATTTCTAAGACAATCAGCTTGTGTATGCGAAAGCAATACACACTTCTTTGGTGAGCATCAAGCTTGGACGTATCCTTGTCGCTTTCTCATAGGACTAACTGCATTTGCTTCGATCACAGTTTTATTTTGAGCTCTAAGCATTGATCAATTTGTAATGCGAACTTTGAGGGATGTGACAACTGATTCATATTCGAAGATGTTGTTATCAGCTATATCTTCAGCCACTTTGATCCAATCTTGATTTAAAGACATCAACAGTTGTTGTCCTAATTCAATTCCTCCAATCTTTCCACCTGAATTAATATAAGCAATATATGCTTTATGATAATCATCCATATGAATGGGAAGTGGATTCGATCCTTGACTAAGATTAAATAAGATACGACGAAGTAACATTTGATGAGCTGGGGTTCTAGGTGAATGATGATCCCTAATTTTAACCCAAAGTGCACTCGGAGTCGATGATACATCCGTCCCAAGGTCGGTCTCTACAGTCATCATGGGTTCAAATCGATTTTTATTGGTTTGATCCATCTTTGATATCATCCATGTCATTAGACATTCTCTTACAACTTCATTATATAACTTGATATCTTCATTAACATCGTTCTCGTCCTTATCAGAAAGTAAGAAAGAGTGAAACCGTAGTGATTTAATACCGTTTCTTATATCTGAAGACCAAGTTAAATAATTGTTATTGTTAAGATTTTCTGATATAATTATTTTAGATAGAGTGTTAACGACTGAAGCTGCAATTTGATGATCTTTACCACCAAACAAACTGGATGCAGTAGTTGTAGTGATTGTAGTCGTTGGTGGGACTGAAGCAGCCATATCTGGTAATAAGCTTTTGAATTGAAAGGTCCTATCGCCAGAATCAGATAAGGATTGATATTCTTCTTCTTCTAATGCTATAGATGAAGGGTTAGAGTTGATAGGAGAAGTAGTGAACTGATTTGATAGTAGATTGTCTTCTTTTTTCATTCAACAAATTGATGATTCAATTGAACTAGACTCTCTCGCTACCATGAAAATGTCTAAGAAGACAATAGCCTGATATAATAGTGCTACTCCGTCAGCACTCTTCTCCTAGAAAGGTATTCAGACCTTCAACTAACCTAAGTTATAGGAGGGATAAGTTAAATGTGAGAAAGATATTTAATGTGAGTATAGGTGACTCGTGGCTAATGATCTTAAGGAATTTCTCTTTCCAAAAGATAGAGTTTTGTATTACTAGCTAACCTGATATAATAGTGCTACTCCGTCAGCACTCTTCTCCTAGCAAGGTATGCAGACCTTCAACTAACCTGAACAAGATAAAGAAATAAAAATAAGAAAACAAACAATACTTGTTAGAATAGAAAAATAGATAGAAAAGAATAGTTTGAATAAAGTGTACCTAAGTTATAGGAGGGATAAGTTAAATGTGAGAAAGATATTTAATGTGAGTATAGGTGACTCGTGGCTAATGATCTTAAGGAATTCTAGTAATAATAATCATCAGTAATAGTAGTTGTACGATAATAGTGTAAAATAACTTACTCTCTTTCCAAAAGATGGGGAAAGAGAGTGAGTGAAGTGAAAGGATGGGTACATATATCAATTGAACATTTGAGAAATGATTGGGATTGATCTTCACTATCATTTGTTGAGCTCATAAATAAAGTAATCAATCTCAAATGAGAAAAGTAAGAAAAGAGAAACTTAATAAAAGAATAAAATGAAAAACCCGCTGTACATCAATTACACATCAATACCTGCATTGTCTTGATTGTATTTCGACATATATATATTTACATATGTAACTATATGTAATTACAAATTTACTTGGCTCTTGAAACTGAGCCATGAGTTGTAAGTATGGTTTATTAATTTTATTATTTTATTATCATATATTTCAGCCCTTTGGTACTAGTAATAGGGCTTGGGGCTGACAGTTCTTCTTTCCCCCTTACGGTTTTGCTGTTTTCCTTGTGGTTTCTTTTATCTCTTAGTCTTTTCTTTCTATTACTCTGCGGGTTCTGATTTGTTCAGTTTTGGTTTAGTAATTGATACAAGGGGTTTAGATAAACCCATGCTCCTCTGTGGGCCGTGCCGAATCATCAACCAAATCAGTGAAGGTGAAAATAACACTCCACCTTACACAACACATCTCACAAAGTCCCCTACAAGCTCCTCCTCAAACATCCAAAAGTCCAAACTATTTTTCTTCATCAGAAGTTGTGTCTCTCCAGTGCCCACAGATTGAACAACCCAGCTCTTCACAATCTAAAATATTTGGAAATTGAATGAACAGAAATCAAAGGTTTTTTTCTTATCAGCTACAATTGACAAGCCCAAAGGCGAATGAAAAACGTACTCTCAAACTCTGAACTAGGGCCTTTTCAAGTTGAGTAAATCTTTTGTTGCTCAAGAGATCCGTTTTGAAGCTGTTGATCTCTCTACATGGGCATATGTCTGTGCTTGACACTGATAGTAAGCCAATGGAAAGTGAAGACTTGGACTATGTTTGGCCACTACACTATGCACCTGATTATCAATCAGCAGTTCTGCTTTGAATCAATCCATATTAAAACCACAACCAATTAACAAACCTTGATCCACACAGAAGGAGATCAAGACTGGTTTGAAGACAGGTTCTCTGTTCTTAGTGATGAATGAAAGCAGCCATCCTTCGTGCCAATTTGCAATTGGGCAAGAGGTGGATAGCGGGGCAAGTTTGTGTGTGTTACCAATGCTGTAAAGGGATCAAGCTAGAGATCAAGAGCAAGAGAACATATCAGCAATCTACAAACAAGAATACTGCTCACATTCATCATGCTCTAGCTGCGCTACCAAGATATTGTGTATCAGGTATTGTGTATCAGGAGTGTTTGATAAGTCTGTACAGACACCAATACTCTGTCTTTGTGGGTGGACTTCTTTTGAACATGTCACATGAAATGGATTGAATTGATCAATTGAATAATAAAGAAACTTACATTTTGAGAACAGACCGGATGATTGAGGAAGAGTCAATTTTGTCATCTTCAGATGATGAGTCATACATTTGCTCTTGCTTTTGAGTGCGAGAAGAAGATGGCTCAATTTTAGATGCTGGGTCATCTGTGTATCACTTTCATCCACGTTTCCAAAACAAAGGCTTCAAGCTCCCAGGCTCAGGGGAAGGTTCCTTTGGAAGAGTGGCTAAGTACTTTTGCATGTTGAAGATCAAGCCAAACTTCTTATTATCAAATTTCTTGCTTTTCCAGATTGTTGATTGCATTGACTCCTTTGAAACTGATGTCCCGTTTTCTGCAATAATACAGTACTGAGGTGAAAAGTTGGGGGGAAGAGGATGGATCTTTTATCCCTCTGAAGCTGCTTAGACGGCCATGCTGGGTAAACTGCTTCTTTGAGATAGTACATGTAGACATCTTTCAACCCTGCAGAACAAATCTGTGTTGTTCAAGTTGATGCTGAATTTTTGGGGTGTGAGTGGATGTACAATAGTTGATTTGCCAATTCCACTGAGGTAAGAAAAGCTCATTGGAATCTCAAGTTCTTTGCTGTCTTCCTCAGGTTCTTCCTCTGTTCTTTTTTCTCCTGCCCTTTGGCTTTCCAATGGTGTGTCTCCCAGACTGAGATGCACAAATTGATCCTTGCAGTTGTGAATTCAAAATGACCAAGTGCTTCTGGAAACCGCGAGAAGAGAGATCAAGTCAAGAGTGAGGGATTGGAAAAGGTGGTCAAAGTGTTATTTGAGGATAACTGACTGAGCAATCCAACCTGGAACGGCTGTGACAGAAGACACAAAGCAGTTGAAGTTGTGTTGCTGTTTGGAGCCAAAGCTGGAGTTATTGAGCTCAGTGGATTTTGGGGTGGAAAAAGTGCTGAGGTGGTCTTCTTGCAAGATGGACATTCAGTGTCATCAAGGAATGGATAGCACTCCCTACAACTGGTGCACTGGGGTGTTTGAAATCTTCCTGAGTGCGGATTGATTTGCCTTCACTGGCATTGGCCACACACAGGTGTGGTTGTTCTTTGAAAAGGCTTCCACAGCCTTCACAATCTTGATGATTATCCATGACGTGTTGATAGGTGAGAGATGAATGTTATATGACTGAAATGTTTAGATAAATAAGGACACATATATCCCTCATTCAGAACTTGATAGACTGGCTATGGATACACAGCGCAAGGGTTCAACTTAGATTGCATACGCAACAGCACCCTTCTAGTAGTATGCAGAGGCTCTTGTTCTGGGAATCAAAAATTTTGAAATCCAAAATCCAAAATTTGAAAACAGCAATGCGGTCACTTCACCTCACGGCTTCTGTACAATCATTATTACAGGAAGTAAAACTCATATTGCCACCATCAGCTCAGAACCTGCTTATTGGCATGTTACATACACTGCGTGAGCAGTGATCATTCAAATTGGTATATACATATCAACAGCACATAAGAGTACAATTGTGTACATTTGTTATCACGTAGTCCTGACCAGGTGCGCACCCGCGCAAGTCAAAATTTACCCACCCATGTCTTCTTACTTGCCCTGAGGTGTTGGTAGGGGCTGCACGGCCATTTTTGGGACAATAGAAGGCGGTTGGTTCAGCAAATGACTTTTTGAGCCGATGTGGCCACCAGTTTTTTTATTTTTTCTCAAAGTGTATTCCTATATATTTTGGACACTATGGGTCTATAGTGTACTTATAGGTCTAGGGTATGGGTTTCCACAGTGCTTATGGGTCTAGAAGGGCTCAGTTTGGCTCATCTTGAGCGCTCAAGGTAAGGATTCAAAAACAGTCTTTAGTTTCTGTATGATATCATCTTGGTGGTATTGCTTGCGTGTATAGTGTAGATAACATAAAAGAGGAAATAAAAAAATCGTTTTATTGAACGTATGACATGAATCAGATTGTTTGAGGTGCTTTGTTCATTTGGTTGACAAACAAAGGCAAAGTCCATCGCAGCTTTTTGAGCAACACATTGACAAGATTGATATTGTTTTGCATTGGCCAATGTGTAAGCTTCAGTGCCTGTGAAGCCTTGGCTATAACAAGAAGAGGGTGTAAGTATTGGGGCAAACAGATAACCAGATGAAATCTTACCAATCAACATCCATTTGGCAATCAATCTTTCAAAACTTTTGAATTGTTGTGACTGGACAAGACTGCCAAAGCTTCTCAAATAGCGCCTTTGAGTCCTTAAAAGATGTACAAAGATGGCTGCTTTTTTGATACTCTGATAACAAGAATAGTCAGTTGATGAACTGAGAAACAAAGTTAACAGACAAACTTACTGTGTTTTATGTAAGACCAATATATCTTGATTAGATTAAGCTTGCAATGGAATTTGGGGAGAAAGAGACAAACATGACCAGCGTTGTCTATGACAGTCTGAAGCAAAGGATTCACATTTTCAAAGTTGGATTGTAGGCTTAGGATTTTGGAAGCACAGCACACCAGATTGTCTTCTTCAAATGTAGGAGGTATCACTTTGCCTCCATTTTGATACGCTTCCTGAGCTTCTTTCTCGTGCCTCAATTGACCTTTATGAGCAATTTGATCACGTTTTGTTGCTGACATTTGACAATCTGCACACTGGAAGAGTGGCCTTTGATTTTGTTCCTTTGACTTTTTTACATACCAATCCCAGAAGCCTTGCTCCAAAAGCACACACCACACCCCCTTAAATTTTCTAGCAAACTGAGTATGATCTTGAGGGTATACCATGGATTGTGGCTGGCCTTGAAGTTCAGCTGGAATCCTTGGATTTCTGGTTGGAATGAATGTATCACGTAAAGGGTTCTTCTGGCCCCCAGGTCCAAAGTTCATAAGTGAGACCCATAGAGTAGAAGGACCATAAGAGGAGTGTGCAGATGAGCAGTCAAAGATGAGGACTCCCTGAGCATGAGGGAAGAGATAGTCAAAGATTGGAAGGGCTTGTGTCTTGACCTGTTTGATGAGCTGAGCACAGTCCTACCACTTATCAGCATTGGCCCCAGGATAAGTGACAATGGCAGTGTCACGGAAGGTAGGTCAAGGGCAAGGTTCAGCTGCTTGTTCATCTTCAGGTGTGATTCAACCAGTGCTACTTGATCCAACAATAAAGTCAGAGTTGTGAATGAGGCACCCGTGAGACTTCTTTTGTAACTCAGTTGTGTTATCAGTAAGCCAAGAAAGTCTGGGATGTTTGTTTTGATGTACGGTGCACTCGTCATGTAAAAGGAAAATTGTTTCCTCCTGGCCATTTAATTTATTGGGGTTGACTTGGTTGGAGTGGTCAAGCTTATCGCCAACAAACTTGTGTGACCGCTCCCAAAGCTCCGCAAACTTTCCGAGATATTTCTGACAATACTGAACAGCATCAGGACATTTGACCCTTGCTGTACTTGCGTGCTTGGAATCCTAATTGGCAAAGCCATTGATAAGAAGTGAACAAAGATATCTTTGTCTCATAACCAAACTCTGGTAGAACCACATTGTTTGCATGGTCTCATAGTTGGGGCAGTTAGAGCTCTTGAACAAAATGAAGGAAAATATTAGAAAGAGGAAGAAAAACATTTATGGTGAATATAAGAACAGGCTTACCTTGCCAGGCTTTTTAGCAACTGCCCAAGATTTAAGGGCATCAAAGACTTACTTGTCCTTAAGCAGTGAGGCACATGATGAATGATGACCACATTGGCTCATTTTCAACTTCTTGAACTTGAGGATGTGAACGGCTTGTTCATGGATTGCCTTTTCTTGACTAACTCCACTTGTGGCTTTTGTGTTTGATTGGTTGCAGCAAACCAATGTAGACGCTGTGAGAAAAGAAGCGGTGACAGTGGAGAGGGTACACCTTTCGTTGTAAGCTCAAGTAGTCTAGTATTGTATTTTCAAAGGTCACCAGTCATTTACTTGGTTTTTGGGTTGTTTGAAGTGTTGCTTGAAACATAGTTGATGACAAATTCTGATTCTTTGAAATAATCTTGAGCATTGTTCTTGAATTTCTCAGGTTGTGAAGGTGTTACAGTCTGTGATTTGCGATACTGATCAACACACTGGTAAATCCATAAATCCTGTGCTGGAGCAAGATTGGGGTCAAAAGTACTTGGTGGAGTGATTGAATTGGAAGAGATTTCATCATCAGTAAGAAGCTTGTGTTCAGTGGGAGAATTGATTTGGGGCTCAGTAGCTTCAAGATCATCACTATCATCAGAATGAGTTGAGGGGGGAGGGGAAGAGGCTTTGGGTTTGGCTTGGTTCATCCAGTTGGAATGCAGTTGTTGTTCTTTCCAAGAGCTGCTTCCTGTTTTTTCTTGCGGCTGGATTTAATTTGTCTTGAATCAATGGCCGGTTTACCCTTGGCGCTTCCAGGTTCAAATTTAGGCTTCTTGTAACCTTTCAAAATTGATCCAATGTTAGTTTTTTGTTTGCAAAGAGTAGGTTTGGGTGCACACTTTTGAGTGAAAACCGGATAGAAGATGTATTTGACAAGTTCTGGATTATGTTCTTCTGTGTCAGATGAGTCTGTGATACCACTCTGAGCATAAATGTGCATAATTCAAGGATTTCAGCCATCCTCTTCTTCTCGATGATCCATATCAATTGGAAGCCAGTAAGGCTCTGGTGGATGATTCAAAAACAAAGGTGGTGAAGTTGGTGAAGAGCAATTTTCTTGTAAATTATCCAAAGACATCTGAGCGCTCAAATTCAGTTTAACTGGGATTCATATTCTAATCGTAAATCACTGATAAGATTCTGAGATAATTTGAGACCGGAGGAAGGGCTTTGCTCTGAATCAGATCAGAGATTGATTTTAATATGGTCTTGAGTTGATTCAACTTCAGGTGACAAAGGGCCTTCTGATTGAATTCCCAAAGTAGTCAGAGTCATTGCTGTAAGGTTTGCCGTGCTTTGAGCCTTCTTGTAGGATTTACACCGTTTACTTTGAGCATGTGATGCATTGCTTTTCCTTGGAATTTGAATGGAGGATAAGGCAGTGCTGGGGGTTTGAGTGGTTTTTTTGAGGTGGGGAGAGTTTCAACTGTACACAGTAAGCACAGCAAAAAAAGTGTATCACATTGCTGGTCACAACCCCCCAACATGCTCCGGGGCTGGTGAGGGTAGTTTTGTGGTTGGGACTAAGTGATAACAACTGTACTGACATAGTATAGAGTGAAGACTTTGTCCTGGTCTTCCAATGTTTGGGTTGAGCAACAGTTTGACCAAGTGCTATTCGATCATATAAAAAATCTATCATAACCAATGTTCAAAATTACCATTCTAACACCTAAAGAGCTGAACAAGCTTTTACCTTCCAGGCTGAATCAACTGACAAGCCTGATCCACTCACTCATTCACAACTTAATCACATTGTTCTGATTTGTTTCTACCTTGGGTGGTGTTGAAAGCAAAGGACCGTGTGAGTGTAGTTACGCTATGCAAAAATATTTGTGCTATACTTTATTCATCTCTTAAATGAGAGAAATTGAGGAGAAGGATTTCAAAAGATGTCCAAAGATTGCTTTGTGGCAACTCCATAACGACTTGGGTCTCCACACAACCATATCAATGTTGAATATGTTTTGTAAAAATATCATACAGGAAAGATCTTGAGCAAAACTATTGTTATACTATCAATACTTTCAATCACATCAAACCTCCAATGGAATCACTGGCACCAGAACTTGTGGACCCAGACCCAGAACTAGCCATGATTCAGCAACTGGGTCATGCAAGCCATACTTGTCCGCAAATTGTTTTCTGGATGATTGAAGCTGGGTATTGCATGACCAGAAATACTCTATGTCAACAACTCCCCCATCTGGGGCTGAGAACAGCTTCTTCTTGTCTCACTTAACTTCAAATACCATCAGTGAAATCAATAATGCATATAAAATACCTATTACTCAGAAAACTCTGATTACAATGTCCCAGGAGCTTGGCTTAGATTGGCATCGCAATGACATACAAACTGGTGATATCACACAAGATTCCTTAAAGATCTTATTGCACACCAAATTGAGGAACAAAACCAAGACGCCGGCATACACACCATGAAACACGCACTTGGTCTACGGCAAGTGCGGTTTTGTTGCAACACTGTTGCTGGTAGTATGAGAGCTGGATCCTCAGGGGGTTGTCTTTTGCGCTCTGGAAAGCTCAAACGCCAAGCCTTTGAGTTCCTGGGCCCAAATTCTGTCCGGTCATCTGATGGTCACGACAAGCTCAAGCCTTTTGGGATAACAATTGATCACTACCAGCAAACAGTATTGTCCTCATGACAAAAAACAATTGCATTTAAAGCAACAATGGGCCTGAAATGCAGATTTAATGCAGAATAACGCAGGATAAGGACCCAACACAACTGTGATTCAGCTCTTCCAACAAGATGCCAACCCATTGTATCATCTTATAATCCAGCCCAGTTTGGCAGGCAGCAAGGATTGACCCAAATCTGTTCCGCTGATGTGGATGGAATTACTGAGCACCTTCCCAGATCTTAAGGAAATGTTGTGTATCTCACCACCAATCCTGGCCAACCAAGTCCAGGAAGTTGCCCACCAACTGCAAATCACAACTGACAAATTTGATTTGATCACCCTGTGGGAGCGCCCAGCAGCTATTGTAGCAGAACTGCACCATCTACACCCTGACCTCTATGCAGTTGTAGATGTTGATGCACTATGGAACAAGTGAAATTAGCTATGGCGGTTCTTTTCAAAAAATTGTCTCAGTCTCAACCCAAAATTTGACATGTGTAAAGACTCTATGATGAAATGTGAGATGTTTGTTTGTACTGAGCTTAGTCAATCTCATTGTGCATGTCAAAAACACTAATACTTCAAGATCATTGCAAAAAGATTGGAAATACATTGAGGGTCCTATTGTATCCATTGTATACATAAATAAAATAATAACAGTCATAATACTGGAGTAAAGTAAGTTGCTTCATGTAATCTCAACTTTTCTGAGCAAAAAAGCGACTCATAATTCTTCCATTAATGATGAAGAACAACCAAAAAAAATATCCATATGTAAATGTCATCTCATCTTTTCCAAACAAAAACAAAACTCATAATGCTTCCATTGATACCATTGAAAGCTTTGGAAAAAGCAAGGAACACAAGTGCTTTTTCTCAAAAGCATAATCAGCACTTGATGCTATGACTGCAAAGCACTTCATGCTTTTAATTCAAAAGCATCAAAAGCACTTTCATGAAAGTGATTCAAGCCTTTAAATTGCTTTGACATTTGAACACTTCATAAATTTTACCGAATATAAATAGGGGTATGCTTGACTCTCTACCCAATTGTTTTGGTTGCATCTTTGTGACAAGGCAGTGTGCCAATGATAATAATGTCATGGTTACTTGAGCATTGTTGGATGGCAGTGTGCTAAAATCAATAAGTTCTTATTGTATATTTGTTAAATGGAAGTGTGCCAAAAAATACTTGTGGTCACTTGATGGAGCTCAGCTGCTCTTCTGATGAGCCATCAAGTGTTCATGTTTAACTATTGTATGTTATTGTTTATTAGGCAATGTATTGACATTTCAATTGCTTAACAAGTGTTCCCAGAGTCCGTCTTTTGTAAGTAACTTGGTATAATTCTCTTGAAAGTTTTTATAATCTTTTATTCTTGGGTATCTTGATGTTGACACTATGAATAACCTTTCATTCTTAGAATGAAAGGATTTTTTTACTGCACTTGTGATCTCCTATCATTAATTTGTTATTTTAATGATCTTTGCTTGAGGTTTTCTTGACTCTTTGAAAGCAGATCCCTAAATTGTACGTATAAGTTTGTCTTACAAATATATATAATTGATTGATTCATTTGTTCTTATCTTAAATGTGAAGCCACAAGAGTGCACAAAAGTCTTAGGTTTCAAACAAGCTGAAACACAGAGATGAGAAGCAAAGGAAAGGTGAAGAACAAGGACACCTTTCCTACACTGTGTCAGGCAGATTATATAGATAACTAACAAGTATAAGCTATCACATGATGGACATATTGCCAAGCACACAGAAGACAGTTGTGGAGTAAAGACACATAGGACTTGACATAGCTGCAAATAGTCACACAGGACTGAGAAATTGAATTCGTTACTTCAGTCACACAGGACTATCCCAAGTAAAAGTTCATTACTTATCTTTGAAGTACTCTTGGTCCTTAGCTATAAGCACTTGAGTACTGACAATACTTGTGGTCAGAATTGTTTGATAGCAGTGCGCCAGAAGCTCTCTGACAACCAGTTCAGGATCATTCACCGGCAAAGAATGTTTTGTATATTTTCCTTTTAATTCCTGATCAGGCAAAAAATCTACTCATCAACAAAGTCTCCATTTCTATCTGGCTTTTACAGAGGAAACAAGAAGTGAGCGGGATATGTATAATCCAAACAAAAGGACAAATAATCCACAGTAATCTAAGACTCAGTCAACAAAGCAATGTGTGTATAATGAGACATTGCAACCTTTGTGGTTTTGGCTGTTCATCTTATAACTGAACTGGTCTTTTGTGTGGAACAGACATTTGCCCAATCCAAACCATCATCTTCAGGACTATACACCACACCAGCATCTTTCTTGGGTTTTGTCTCCAAACTGCGCAACCCTGTTGCTGTTCACCTAGGTCTGTATCCATCTGGCTTGACTGGTGTAACGCCTAGGTCTTGACATGATGGCAAGCACTTATGCAAGTTCACACAGGACCAAACCCCTTTCTCCCTTGAATTCTCAGCTGACCACCAAGTCCTGAAAATAAAACATGCTGATGAAGTGAGAAAACATCATTGATACAAGAAAATTTTGGGAATTAACTTACTCACAATCCACCATCTGTCAGTTAGATAGCACATGTCCTTTGGGAGAGATTTCACCCAAGAATGCCCTACCTTTGTACAAATTGTATGTCCAGTGAGACCAAGCTTGAAGGGCCTGGAAGAATAAATCACTATCCTCCAAGGTGACTTTTGAAACTTGGCTAACATATTTTTTGGTGAAACCTTCCTGTAGGTCTCAATTGTACATAGGTCATTGGCATTTGGCAATGTCCACAGCTTCTCTGATATTTTGAAAGAGACAGACAACCTGGAAGTGTCCAAACCATTAGCTGTTATAAATATCAGAAATTTCCAAGAGTAGAAAAGCGCACTCACCGCCAACCTCTTGACAAGTGCGGCCAACAAAGGAGTTGCCCCAGAATGACCCGCTACAAATTCTTGAAAGTCATACAGCAATTTAAGCGCTTGACAATTCATCAACAGCAAGTTATTCTCCATGCACTTTCTTTCCAAAACATTGAAGAAGGACCCCTCAAAAATGACTTGCTCACAAAACTGTTCTTTGGACACACCTGATGGGTGTGGGTGACTCAAGTCAAGGTGAAAGCTTACTTGCCATGGTTTGACAGATATGCCAGCCTGTTGGATTGTTTCAAACAACAGATCACTTTGCAAGTTAGAAGTCCCTTCAAGGACACCTATCTCAGGAGGAGCTGCTACGGTTCAACATGTATTGCAAGCAGAATAACATTCTTCAAAATTGGGACACAGGTGGAATTGGCCCAGGTAGTGGAGATGAGGACAGCAAACTCTCCCAAAAAATTGGAGGTTTGGGACATCTTTATTAGAAAATTCAAAGTCTGTAGTAAGATGGATATGTCAACCAATGCAACAAGCAAAGTTTTAGAGTATATTGAAGCATACCCGAGCCTAAGACACCAGCTAGCATGTTGATATTGCCAACTATGCAGCGGCTCATATCCTCACTGCCTGATTTGAGTTGAGTCCCAGAGGTCCCGTTGTTGACTCCCAAAAGTGAAAGGCTCTTGTTAGCTGGGTCAAACCACTAGGCAGGGCTCTTGCTCTTTTGAAGAGGATGCTGATATCAGAATGCCTGGACGCCTGAGACAGTGGGAGGTATGGGGGCTCTGTAGTGTTTTCAAGTGATAACCGGACAGCTTCCTCAAATTTGTCCTCCTTGTAGTAGGAAACTTGGTAGTTTGGAAATAGCTAGTTTGTGTGAGTCAATCATATGAAGAAATTTGGAGACTGACTTGAGCACTCACTGCCTGCAGAGGTTGAATTGGAAAGCCTCTTTTTCTGTGAAACCTGATGAGGTTTGTTTGAGATATTTAAACCTTCACGCTGATCAGGCAGGTACTCCTTGAGAGTAAGACCCAGTGAGATCACAGTCAATTGGTCAAATTTGTCTCAGAAACAGTTTGCAAGTACACGCCTGAGGTAAAAATTAAGCTGATGTTGATTTTTGGCAAAGGGCCCCATTGTGGTGTTTATTGTAATTTGATCATATGCCATGGTGTCCTTTGCTACACCTAGAGATATGTACTGATCTGAATAGTGGATTGGAAAAGGAAATATTCCATCATTGAACACAAGTTTTCAGAGGGAAACTTTCAGCTGTTGTTGCAAAAGTTGATGATGTTGTTCCATGCATTTCTAGCAAAAGAGACTGTCCAATCATGTTCCTAAGTGTTGAAAAAGCTGAAGTATGTTTTGACAACATGATTGGTGGTAAATGTTTTAGGTGTCCCGGCAACGATAAGTTGAGCGGTGTGGTAATATAAAGTTACTATGAACTTTATATGTGTGTATTACACATGTAACCTATTTTTATTTTTTATTTTTCATTTTATTTTATCAAATTCATTTAATTCAACCATGTTTTTTATTTTTTTATTATCATTACATATTAGAACTTTGATTTTTTTACTTATATACGTACATTTTTTTCAATTGATTTGATTTTGATTTTTTGATTTTTTATATTTATATTTATTTATTTTTATTATTATGATTCTTATTTTTTATTTATTTTATATTCATTCAATTCATTTTAGATAGTATACAGAAGGAGGTTTTGTTTCTTATTTTATTTTATTTTTTATCTTCAGGTATCAAATAGAGTGAATTGAATAGAGTTATGAATTAGAAGGGGAAAAATTGAATTTTATGGGTTTTGGAGGTATGTGTAAGTGGAAGTTATGTGTTAGTGGAGGAATACAGGCTAAAAATCAAATTATGGCTCTATTTGTTATGGGTTTAAAAGGGACCAGAAGGTCAAAATTTGGGGATATTGAAAAATGGATGGTGGTAAACTGAAATTAAGTTTAGGGACTGGATCAAAGATAAGGGATGATCCTCAAGGCAATTTATTAACTTTGATTGACACATTTAAAGGACATTAGAAGATCAAATTTGACAGAAGGAGAATTTTTGAAAATTCAAAAATGACTTTCAACAGCTGAGATATTTGAAGTTTTGATTAAGGAACTTTGAATAAAGGGTACCACAGCAGTTTTGCAGGGAAGAAATGGTTGGGGTATTCTCTATTGGTGTAGATCATCATTCAATTTAATTCAATTTATCATATTAGTGGTAAACCAAGGTGGTAAACTGGGTATATCACAATTTTGAAATTTTCCTTTGATTTTCATTTGCTTTTGAAGGGTATATCCGCCAGAGTTAGAGTTAAAATTTGCTGAGCAAAGTTGTAGAGCGGAAAATTCCCTTTCTCTCTGTCTCTTCACAAGTTTCATATGGTCTCTCAATCATATTCTATTTCACATTAAGGGTAAATTGGCGGATTTTCTGGTTTTTGTGGTTAACAACTGAGTTGTAGGGTGTTTTGTGTGCTTGAAAGTTTGTGAATGGTTAATTTGTGTGATCTAACTTTGTTTCTGAATTTTATTTTGAGTTTGATAAGGAGAATTTTGGGGAATTTGTGTTTGAAGTTGGAGTTTTGAGTTTGGGGGTTGATTTTGTCACATTTCATTTTTGTTTGCTCTTATTTTTTCTCATATACATTGGTATCTTTTGTAGGGACTTTGGTCCCCTTTTTAATTAGGAAAAATTATTATCAGAATATCAGAATAAGGCCCCTGCTATTTGCCGCGCTATAAATCTTGCAATAGCGCCCATATGTTCCAAAAGGGATGTAGGCGCTATAATATAGCGCCCACTTGAATATAGGCGCTATATTTTGGCGCCTAAATCCCTTTTGGAGGATATGGGCGCTATATTCTGGCGCCCATATCTCTAGGTGCTAGGATCCAGCACCTATCTTGACATGGGCGCTGGAATTCCTGAAGTGACAAAATTGCAAATACGTTGGTGAGGCCATAGTTGAAGAGTGAGTTGGCTGTGTCTGGTGAGTGATGGAAGTTCAGCTGTAGAGCTGATTCAGTGTTGAGTAAGGTTAAATTTTAATGAAATTGTTCTGACATTGGGTGATAGGATCAACAACTTCTGGGGTCACCAACAAGTTTGGCAATGAGCTTAGAGAGAAAGAAGGGAGTTTGGCCGCAATGCAAGTAGCACACTGGGGATGGAAAATGGAGTGTAGGAGGTCTTGAAACGTTTCTCAAAGGGAAGGCTCTTGTGATTTTATAAGAATCCAGAGACGACATCACTCATAGAAAACACTATAGTACAAAGAGGATACCTGAAGGCACAGGTTCCAAGTTAGACTACAGCGTCTCTGCTGGTCATCTTTGAGAACAAGAAAAAACTAACCTGTGAGCTTGTAATGGAATGAAGAGAAAGTAGCGCCCATATGACTTCAACTGATATGAGCACTACTTTTCAGCGCCCATAATGTACGCGCTGAATTATAGCGCCCATATATACATTTCCCCATATGGGCGCTATAATTTAGCGCCCGTATTTGCACATAGGCGCCGTAATTTAGCCCCCTTTTGTGCAGGTAGGCGCCGCAATTCAGCGCCCATATGGGTAGATGCTATATGGGCGCTGTATTCAGCGCCCATATTGCCATATGGGCGCTAAATTGCGGCGCCTATGTGGAAATATGGGCGCTAAGTGATGGCGCCCATATGGGCCCCAGGTGGGCGGCAAATAGCAGGGGCCTAGAATAAGCTTGTATCTTTTATTATCATCATTCAGGTAACAACTAGTGAAAGTTGGAATTTTATAATAGTTAGACCCTTATTTTTCTCTTAATTAGTTCCTAGTTGAGTGGGTACTCATTTCCTCTTTGGGATTGGTGCCTAAGTGCGCCTAGACAGCGTTATTATTCATTTTGTTGTCCTTAATCAGCCTGATTTTTATTAATCCAAAGACTTGTAGGTCTTAAATTTAATTCATTGTAATCAAAGTTCCTGGTTCAAAAGGGCATTTCTTATTTTGTTTGAAGTCTTTCCACTTACCATTCCAAGACTTATTATTACTCTTGTGTGTGTGTTTGTTGTTCTACACTTCCTTCTTCCCCTTCTTGGCTCTGCTTTCAGCCAGTTCTGAAAGAGTTCTACAGCGGTAACATTGAAAACACAAGAGGCTGGACATTTCTGTAAGTGGCGTTCAAGCACATCCCCCCTTCAGCGTGTTGGCAGCGCCAAATTTCTCTGACTCTGAATTTTCCATTCTTCTCTTTTGGCCCCACAAATCAGATTGCTCTTCACTGGCAAGATTGCCCTGTTTGGTGTTGAAAGGACCTGAGTTTGCAACACAGAATGGGTTCAATGCTGTAGGGGTCATTTGTGGGGGTTTAATGTAGGTCTCTGAGGTTCAAGGTTGTTTGGATCCAAGGATAGAAGCTGATAATGATAGCTCTTCTCTATGGCGTTGGGGAGATTTTGAAAGTGAGCTCGTGAGACCCTTGGCCAGACATGGGCTGCAGATAGGAGGTTTTCCTGTGAGTTGCGGATATCCAATTGAACAAAAGTTGCAATGACCAAGCTGGTGACCAGGAGGTTGCTCTTTTTGCAATGCATAAACCGCTTATTGTGCTGCAGGATGCGCAATCAATCTTGCCTGGTGGGGGTGGGTCCCAAGGTTTTGTAATGAAAGGTGTCAAGGAGTTCATAATGCATGTGAAGAGTAAACTAGTGCACAAGATTATGTGTGAAAACAAGATGTTGCACAAGCAATAGAGCTCACAATTGAAAAAGCAATGATCCACTGAGAAATTGTTCTGCAAAAATTTTCAACAAATGTCCTTGTATCTCTGTATAAGAGGATTCCACAAACAAAACAATGGTTTCAGGGATGTTCTGTGCTCTCACAGTGGTCTTTTCATGTGCTCACTGTGACATTTGACAAGGTTTTGACCAACCCAAGGAGAGCTGTGGCATAAATTCCTGCCTTGTTACAGATGTCCACTTTTGTGCTGATATTCAAAGGATGAAAATTTCTGTGAAAATAGGGTCCAGTAGCAAAGAATTCTGCGGGGCAAGTGTATTAAGCAGAAAAAAAGACCCTTATCAGGTAAATACCCCACATATATTTCTACTTTTCTCTGAGTTTCCTGTCTCAATTTTTGGAGGCTTGTACATAAAACTTTCAGCTTTTGATTGAACTGTATATCACTCTGTCAGTGTAGTTTTCTACGGAGGACATAGATGTGCAAGCTGATGCACATAAGTCCTCTATCTAAGTCCTTTTTGATCATTGAATAATTATGCATGAATTCTGAATCTTCAATGTCAATAATCTATCAACTCCCAGCAGTTTCAAAGCGGAAGCTTCTTTTCTTGGAGTTCAACCATCAATGCCAACCAGTTAAAAAAATTGAGAACAACACTCAGAGAACACATTGGAGTTTGGTAAACATTTCATCCAGTTTCAGACAAAGAAAATCATTCAATCTGACATGTGTTGTTGAGCTGTTGAATGTATGCCTGCATGAGTGAGTTACTTGCAGTCTATGGGAGCTGTATTGTAGAACCATGTACCCACTTCAGTGACAACATTGGCATCACAAGCATCTGTAGCCTACACCCCGGGCAAAGAAGTGACACATCCTGGATGTGTCACACAGAGGCCTTGGGGCCAGGGCCGCGGCGTCAACTGCTAGATTTACAGCATCAGCTGTCAGTTTTTGGTGTCACCACCGCACCAAACAGCCTTGTACGTACTTGGAATGATCTTTTGATCTACTCAAGAGGATTTCCAAGATGAGCCTTGGTGAGCGCAGACAAATTACCCAGCTCAGCCGAGTTGATTCCCAAGACTCAGATCAGCCTAGGCAATTCCCAAGGATCTTTTGAATCAGCTTATGTCAAAAAATGTATTTTATATCTCATTTGAAAAAGGTAGACTCTGGACAAGTTATAAGTTCAGCACTTGTGTACCCGTTGTTCCAATCACTGGCTTTCACTATCTTGCTGTTCAGTATCTTCATTATTTTCCTGTCTTCACCATGGCTGAATCTTTGAATATTGCAGCTATTCTTAAACAAAATCTTGAACTTCAGCAAAAACAAATAGAAGCTCAAAACAAAGTGATAGAGAAGATTCAGGCAAAATCTGCTGCCCAAGAACAAAAATATGAAGACCTCCTCCACAATCTTCTCCACCTGCACCAAAGAAGAAAGCCAGAGCCTCAACAGGCTCCATTCCTAACAAAACATCAACTCCTTCAAAATCAGCAAAATGTTCATCAAGCAAGAAAGTACCAGCAACCCCAGCCCCAAAAACACCTGTTAATCCATCCAGAGCATCAGGCTCCAAGTCAGCAACATCCCGTGTCAAAGTGTCATCCTCAAAAAAGCCATTACCTTGCAAACATCCTGACCAGTTGACACATGAAGATTGGCCAGAAGGGTATGAGAAAACTAAGGTAAGCTGTCCCTTTGTTTCATTTTCTTGTCCTGTTTCTGATGCATATGCTTCAGAATTGCTTTTTTACATTCATCCGCATCATATGGGGTTTAATCTTGTTGTCTGCGGTTCCAAAAGCCCCAGATCCTGCCATGGTTACCGAGTTCAATGCACATTTCTCTGATGTATCTGCTCTCAAAGCGGCCCTTGATAGCCCCAAATCTCAAGATCTTGTTGGAAAAAGCTTGGTGCTGACCCTTTCCAAAGCACGACAAGGATTTTTGAAAGTTGGACCGGGTATTGTAAATGTCAAGGAATTTTTTGTGATGTATGCTCAAGAAATGTTTGCAAAGCTTGGCGTCTGAGTCTGGTGCCCAGATCTTGACGCCAGGCAGGACACCTATGAAATGAAGCCTGTTGCATCAGTGCAATCCGTATCTTCCGACATTGGGTAGCTGCTGATGCCTTTGCTTATATGACCATTGACAAGTCTTTCACCATCAAGATCCTCTTACCCAAACACACTTACAATCACTATGTATCTCATGTGATGGCTCTGAAGTACAAGACCAAAAAGAAAGAGGAGGGGGCATGTGAGGCTTCTGCTAAGCGGAAAAATATCCAGACCAATCGTAGACGTGTAAGTCCTCTTTCTGTCATCTTAACCTACTTATAACAAGCTGAAAAGATTCTCATTCATCTAGCTTCATAGTTATTGACTCACTCATGCCGAAAAACACAAATTTCCTGATTGTTACTTGACTGTCATTGGCCGGATTGAGGCACACAGCAATGATGAGTTTTCTTCAAAACACAATGCTTACATTGTAAAATCACCTGCCTATTGATCAGAAAAGGCTGAAATCTTCATGCGCCAACTTGACAAACACATTGTCAGCCCTGAGTACTAACCAGTAGTACCAATGGGCGACGTATAATAATACATAAGCATAAAAACAATAATTACAACTCATGGCTCAGTCTCAAGAGTCAAGTACATATGATTTAGCATATGTAACATGTGCAAAACTTACATAAAAGAGTGTGTACGTACACAACTTTTATGTGAACCAATGCTACATATATTTCACAGCCGTAACAAGGTCGTAACAAATGAAATGTATGTTCAAACAGTTTATAACAATATAACTGTAATAACCTAACCACGCAACCACAGATTGTGCGCACTTCTAGTGTAAAGATTCTCAAGGTTTGGAGTATATAAACCCTGAGAATCCACTCCTCCTGATCACATCATCACATTATTATTCAACAACTTTTACAAATAAATCTTATCAGATTTTTTATAACTTTCATCTTTGTGTCTTGTTGAGTGTTGTGTGTTTACATCCAACCTTGTATTTTGCCTGATTAGACACCATAATCAGTGAAATCAGTAATATCCATCAGGTGGAATTACTTGAAAGGAAGTAGTCCTTGAGTAAGGCTTACATCAGATTTGGGATTGATCTGATATAAGAAACTCTAAACCTACGGGGAACCTCTATCAGTCAGAGTATAAAGTTCCCAGTGTTAAGACAGACATTAACACTACCCTTATTGATCATTCTGTGTGAGAAGTGAATCAATTTGGGACTGAGAACTGTGCATCAGTTGCTCCAATCTTTGATTATTGTAATAGACAATAATTAACCCAAAATCCCCGGGCAAAATCCTTTGTTCAAAGGTCATCTAACTGGAGTCTTTCCTTGTGTAATTCAAGTAAAGCTCTTTCGCCCAAGTCCCATACCATTTGTACTAGTGGATAGCAATCCCTACAAGCCTAGTAGAAGTCTTACCAACTTCTACCACCTTTTTATTGACTCTACTAGCCAGAAAGAAGCTAGTAGGCTCACACACATCAAACTCTTGACTGGTTCAACAACGCCCTCTCAATTTCCCATAGGAGTCACATGGCCAACATTGACAATATCTGTTTCCAGCCAAATGTTGAGCTGTCACTTCTTGGCAAAGCTCACCCCAACAAACAACTGAAGGACAAGGCTTTCACCAAAAAACATTGGGACAGCTGTGCTAAGGCCTATAATCTGGATTTCTTGACGGCTGACGGAGGTACAGAGGAGGAGGACAATACAGATGATGGCGAAGACAATTCAAGTATTGACTTAGTGGATAGTGATGAAGAGGAGGAAGAAGGCAAAGATGAAGATGAGGAAGACGAAACGGACCTTGAAGATGAAGATGGGTGGATTGCAAGTAAAGGAAAAGGCAAAGAGCAAGCAAAAGGTAACAAAACAACTGAATCTGAACAAACAACCAAAAATGAAACAACTGAAAAGTCAAAGGGCAAGGGTGAGCTTTGCGTTGAAGATGAAGATATGGAAGAAGCAGAGGAGGAAGTCTGAGCGCAAAGATGGGAGAATTGGAACAATCAAAACACTGCTCAGGAGTAGTGTCTAGTTTTAGTGTTTATTTTGTTCCTTTTCAATTGTCTATAGTTTTGATTTTTTTAGTTTGACTCTTTTCAATTGTCTCTAGTCATATGGCCAATCTTAGCAGTGTTTTGCTTGTTTTTTGACTTTGGTTTCTTTTAAGTTGCGTATAGACAAATGGCCAATCTTATCCCCCTCACTCACACATTTGTATCTAAAATCACGGTCATTTATTATCTTCTCTCTGGGTAATAGCATGGTCATTTTGAAAAAAATCTTTCCTCTAACATAGGGGATTGATTTACCAATTTGGGTCAGAGCTGTCAAACCTTGCTCAATCCAAGTTGGGTTCCTCTTTAAGCTAGACAAATGAAAAAATCATTTCAATAAACCATTCAAACCAAGTGAAACAGATGTATAAAAAGCAAACAAATGACAAAAGCACTACTTGGTTTCAAAATCAATCAATCTGAAGTTGCAACCAATTCCATCTTTAATTTGTATTGCTTTGCCTACTTTAAGTACAGCAAATGTACCTTTCAAGAGTAAGTGTAAAAAAAAGATAAAGTTGAAGTTGCTTGAACTTGAGTAACTGGGGTAATGGATTCAATCCAGTGGAATTTAGATTGAATGTCAAACCCATCCTGGTTTGATCGAGTGAGTTGATTTTCAAGAGATTTCTGATTTGGGTGGATTATACCTGATTATTTTTAGTTGTCCAATCTACTGGTGTGTTACCTGAATCAATTAAGATAAATTTAATAATTGGTATTTTAAAAAGTTGAGACAACTTGATTTCAAGATCAATCGATCTGAAGTTGATGGATAATCACAATTCATTCATCAGATTGGGTGAATTGGATCAGTAGAATAAAGCAATTAAACTTCCTACCAGATTAGCCAACTCAGGAGGTACCAAATAATTCACAAGATGAGCCTATTGCGATGAGCCTATTGAAATTGTCAGGTCATTCATAAACCAAATCAATGAGATTTTGAATTGATTTTTGATGAAATTTGGAATCAATTGTCTGTTAGGTCGTTCACCAAAGACCGAAAACAAAGGCCGTATGACTCAATGGTTTGTAGCGCATAGGCCCACAACACGGGAGTCAATCAGCTCAACTGTTGATGATGTGGTTAAGACGTTGATTTGATTGGTGAGACTTTGAATCGATTGATCGTTTGTTGAGATTTAGAATCAATTTTTTGCTGCAATAATTTCAGTTGATGGACATGAACTGTCTTCAGTTGACGGGCGTGAACTGATTGGGGCTTAAATTTGAGGTTTTACTTGTACAAAGGTTTTCACCGGGAAAAAAACCCTAATATAAATTTGAACAATTTGAATTTCATAACTTCATGGGGAGCAACTTAAAAAATGAGAAAAACAGGTTGAATGAGAAAAGAAATTGAGATAAACTTGTTGAGATGAACTTGAAAGGAAACAAATTAACAAGACAAGTGACTGAAGACACAAGGTAGGCTATAAATTTATCAGTCAATATTGATTTGGGCCTCTGGAGGGGCCATATACACATCATCCATATCTTCTGTGGCTGTGAATTTAAATTCATGGTTGCCTGGATTAAAGTCAACAAGTAGTAAGCTTGGTAATTGTGATCCAAGGGTCCAAGCTGGCAATTTGCGGTGTGAGAGGGTGCTAACAACTGATGTGGCAGGAATAAATTCAGTCTTGAAACTGTGGACTACTCGGACCAATCCCAAACAATCCAGGATTGGGGCTAGAATTGGGTCACTTATCCTCTCTAACCATTTTACCATCACAAACTGCTCATTTGATTCCATCAACTCAAAGATATGAACCACCATCCCCCAAGATAACTTTCCAAAATGTTCAACCTTGACCATGTTTGAAGTTCCTTTCTTGCTGTACCATATGCCAGATTGACTGGTCAACCCAACAACCTTGTGTGCATAACTTGAAAGGATACAAGATCCATCAATGTGAGGTAATTTGCGGTGATCCTTCAACAATGTGAGGTAATTTGCGGTGATCCTTCAACAATGAGTCTTGATCTTGGTGATACGCAAGTAGTTGATTGTAAGATTTATTGTCCATTTCGAAAAGTCTGCCAAAATTCTTCTGAATGATAGTTTTGGGGTTATGCTCTGTGGGTGGTGCTTTGCACAGGAGGCGTTGTTGGTGACAGAAACGCCGCATTATAGTCTGCCCCATCTCCTCTATAGATCAGGAAAAGCAAGTCAGTGCTAAATATATCAAATAAGATGCTTAAGAATACTCACCAAGTTTCCCATTTGTATTTATCTTTTGCAGAAATCCACATAGCCGCTCACCAGGAAATTCTGACACCCCATCAAGAGGACCCCACCAAGCCATCTGAGATGCTATGTGGATTGCGTAATGATGATTTGGTTTAATTGGACAATCCTCTTGAATATTGTTGGATGTGATTGTATATTCAAAGTATGCTTTTTTGAATTTTTTGGGATCTTCTTTGCTAAATTTCTGTGATGCAACAATGTGTGTACTCTTGACAAGAGCCACAAAATTCATGAGTAATTTGTGTAAATCCCTAACTGCTCGACCTTCAACAAAATCTTCATAGTCACCAATAAATAGTTCAATAGCCGCAAGTGGCAGATGAGTGGTAAATAAAGCATGTCACTCGCTGGCTTTCAGTTTGCCTTTGCCACAGTTCCTAGCCCATTTGGAATCCTTGTCACACCTTGAGGCACTTTCACCTCTCTCAAGTTCCGGAGAATAGCCCATATCATATCATCAGACAGCCATCCTACGCCATCCTCCAGACCCTCCATGTCAATTTCATGTGCTTTGATTTCACCTCTTTCCTCTTCCTTAACTTCAAGCCTCCATCTGTAGCGGAAGTGATTGGCCAACACTCCCTCAAACCAATTATGCATGATTCCTAGCACAACATTCTTGACAGGATCCAGTACAGCAACTGATTCAATTCTGACCATTGTACACCAGTGGCTGTCAGTTGTTTACTTTGTTGATCTAGAGTTTGGCTGTTTTTGCAGTTGTGTGCCGCTTCCAGAACCTCTGGTCAATTTCTTTTACGACCCAGAATCATCTTTGGAATATTGTCCTTGTGGCAAAAACACATCGTCCAAAAAAAAGTACCTGAATGTGATGTGAAACCAGCTACCTTGTGATTTGCAACCATATGACCACTTAGATTTGCTAGCCAAACAATGATCTTGCGCTACAATACCGCAATCCAATACCAGAAGTTGGTCAATCAATGGGCGCATGACGACGCTGATGGTGGTCATGTCGGGTTGAACAGGTGCTGGTACCATTCCCGCAAGGAATGTGTGCTTCATTTGATGAAAAGCTTGAGGTGGGAGATTTCAACATTGCAAACCAAAGAGTCCGATTGATACCTGCCTTCCTGAGGCCTTATTTCCAAGAGGTTTGAACCAATTGACAAACAGGGAGAATGCCAGATGTAAAGGTGGTGCTGCGGCTGAAGTTGATGTACAAGCAGATGTTTTGCAGCCAGCATATAGGCGTTTTGAAGCCGGGCTTTGATTGAAATCAGAGACTTCACTATCATCACTTGAATTAAATTTATTAATCCAATTGTCAATTAAGGTCTCAATGTAGGGTATTGACAAGAACTAGGTGAGCCATTCTCAAAAATCTTGAAGGATGAAGGTCAAGAGCGGCTTGTGGAATTTTGCCTTCTCAGGTTGACGGACTTGTTTTTCAGATACATGTGTTACAGTTGGAAGTCCAGGTATGCTGATGCGGGAGAACAGTTTGGTTCCACAGACCCTTGTAGTTGACAACTCTTGATAGCCACATTCAGGAGGGGCTACTTCCAGCTCATCAAGGGAATAGCACTTGGTGCAACAGAAAAATCTTTTGAGTTCTGCTTTGAGATTCAAGCGGCGGGTTATTGTTCATACTTCTTTTGGAATAAATGAAGTCCAGCCATTTTCTGGTTTAATTTGAGTACAAAGCTGAACAATCCCCATGATATGGTCTCTAGCGTTTCGACAGTTTATGCGGCTCATTCATTCAAGGTATAGCCAGCCAATGCAATACATAACAAGATCTAAAATGCCAAATGAATTGCTCTTGTCAGCTCAGTCCAAAAAAGAAAAATTGCTGATGAATCTTACATATAACTTCAGTCAGTTTTGGTTGTTCTGTGGTGGGTTCATCATCCTCTTCCAAGCTGGCATCGATTGGATTGATATCTTCAATTTGAGCCTTCTGAAAAAATTCTTGGGCCAGTGCAATCAAACTTGCAGTAGCTTCTGATGATATTTCTGACCGGTGTTTTCTGCGAGTTGCTGGATGAACCCATCTACCGTTCACGTTGTTGCCGTTCTGACCAGTATGCTTAATCGTGATACAATTAAAGCAGGTGCAAAGCACCATTCCGTTGTGGTGATTGGTTCCTTTGAGATTCTCCATGGGAGGCTGAGTTATGGCCAAGGCCAATGGGATTTACAAGGTGGTTTCAGGAAGAAATCAAAAGAGTTCAGAGATTGAAAGAGGTGAAGTAGGAAGCAGATTTGGTGTTGTGAAAGTATTTGATGGGGTGGTGAAGGGTGGTGACGTCAAAAACTAACAGCTGACGCTGTAAATCTAGCAGTTGACGCCATGGCCCCGGCCCTGAGGCGTCTGCGTAACGCATCCAGGATGCGTCACTTCCTTGTCCGGGGTGCTAGTGGTAAAGGCAGCACTCTAGTATATGTCCCAGTTCTCCTGGGGTCATGGGTTTGAATCCCATCAGACACATAATTACATTTTATTGTCTCTAACATGTGTTGAGTTACACAGATGATTTGGATGTCAATGATCCCAAACTGCCTTTATCCATAGGATGGAGGCTTTCTCAAATCCATCCTGCAAAGAATTTTGTTGCAAAACAACCTGGCAGTTGTCATGTTTTGATACTGGTGGCCAATCCAGATGAGAATGGGGGTGAGAAGTATGAATTTTGTCCACACAAAGTCAACTTCAGGATCAATCAAAAAGAGTACATCCATTGGTGGGACTTTTTTCAACTGTTCAAAGCTCAACTAATCCTGGACAACAATAAAGTTATGGATGTCATTGCTTGCAAAGGTTACCCTGGATTGCCAGTCAAACTTGAGCATTATTGTTGAGTTGCTCAGGCTATGTTATTGGCCACCTTGCTGGTGAATCAATTGGATTTGACAGAAGATGTTACTATTCCCAGCACCCAATGGGCCTTGATACGTGCTTTGAGGGTACACTTCAAATCACTGCTAGATTAGGATCACGTAGTATGGCCACACTGATTCTTTTCTTCTACATATTGCTGGTCATTTCCCATCTTGTAGCCTATGAAGAGAAGCATAGCCATAGTTCAGTTCACAAGGATGACATCTTCATGCTTGAAGAGTGCTTGATCGGCCCCGGATCAATGATCAAAATGATACAAACTTTAGTGCCACACAAAATCCAACTTTCCAGGATGAAAACAGTGTGATGAGTGCACTTACCCACTGGACTTATGATCACTTCAAGGGACAGGCTATTATTTCTGGAATACACACATTTGGCATGGTGATCACAGAAATGAAATTTATCAAAAGGTATGTGATCTGCCAATGGTTGGTTCAATACTGCTGATGAAACTGATCTGAGTTGTTATCAGGGGCTACAACAATTGGGCTTTTGGAAACTTAGGACACTAAATTCAATGTTCCAATTTGTGTGATGCACTTAGCCTCTCCACTTTGCCTAGAGACCCAACCTTGATAGTCTATTAAAATGTTTCTCGTGCTTCCCTTGCTTGTGTGGAATCCACATGAATTTAATTGTTAAGCAATATTTAGAACAAATTCTGGCATACAAAAAAAGCTATTAGTGATTTTTTTTTGATAAGCTAAAAACATATATGACAATGATGATGATGATGCAATCAAGATTACGTTTACGAGGATAGAAATATATATATTTTGAAAACATATAATTTTTTTTTGGTGTTTGGAAAATGGAATCTTTGACAAATGAAAAAAAACAGGCAAAAATTGAGTCATAAAAATCAGCAAAGAAAAGCATATTGACAGATCTCATCCAACAAAATTAAAATCACAGGGGGGAAACGTGTAAACAAAGATCAAGGTCATCAAGGTGTGATAGTCAATTCATCATCAATAGTTGAAAGTAAACTGTTACTAATTGATACAGATGTTTGAGAACCAAGTGAAGAGGAGAAGGTTTTGATTTTGACAAGATGTTTCAAAACAGAAAGAGGCCACATACATGACTGAGGGTGGGATGGTTTTGTATTCAAGAACATATCTGATTAATCTCACATGAATCTATATATATAAACATATATGGTATGGCAAGATTGTTTCTTATTTCAGCTTTACTATCTCTGAGACTTTTTCTCTTGATTTTGATCTTTTATTCATTTTATTATTTGACAAGAAGAGAAGAACAGTTGTGATTTCCTTATCCTTGACTCATGATCTTTCTTTTCATTGAAAAAGCATTCCATTTATTATCTTTTTTTATATGAAAGGGATATTCAACTTTTCTTCTTATACTGGGTTTGTCTTATGTGAATATTTTTCTCTCTCTCTCTCTCATCTTTCAGTGGTGTTTTGTTTGCTATGAAATTATTTGATATGATTTGTTAAGTTTTGATAGTATCATTCTTCAGCTTGGTCTAAACAATTCCAAGTATTGAGAAATCTGGTGTGGGAGACTTCTTGAGGGTTTAATCAAATTGGACAAGTAACAATTTGAAGTGCTAGAGACTGAAGTCAAATGAGATCAATTGGTAATCAAACCTCTAGTGCCTAATGGGCTAGGTTGTCAATCATGTTTAAGACTATATGATCCAGGATTCAATGACCTTCTACAATAATTAATGCAGATTTGATGATTCAGATCTCCTTCAACAGATGCTCTTTTAAGATGACAAGTACTATCATGTTGTGATTGGATGATTAATGGTTGATCTTTGGGTTCTTCACTATAACTAATCTTACTTAATGGACTAGCAGGACTTTGTCAATGCTGTAAAGGAGATACACCAGCTACAGACATTGAACAATACGGTTTAGTAGGAGGGTGGAGTGAGATGATTCTCTTGAATCAATTGGATTGGTTGAGATGAGTTTGATTTGGAGATGGTGTTAGGGATATTGGCCTACCTCAAGCAATCCAAGGAATCAGCTAAAGCAAAGGATGGGGCTGGAGTCAAGATTGAAGGTCAATGGCAGGTCCATGCACTGGGTGCACTTCCTCTTGAAAGTGTCAGTCCGCTTCATGGGATAATCAATGGTTACACATCCCGCATTTGGTTCCAAGTACCAGGCCACAAAATTTACTCTTGGTTAGTATCAGACTTCACCCTAATTATTAGACTCTTCACTGACTGACTTTGATCATATAGGATCTTTGGTGGCAATCCTGAAGAGGCTGAAGTGCAAGATATTTGAGAGCTCAAGTCATTGAATGAATTCATCTTACAAAAACTTTCTCCTGAATGTTGTCTGATCTCTCAAACCTTATTAATTTTTTCTCCTGCGGATGGTCAAATTTTAAATAAGAATCACCTGGAGAAAGAACCAACAGTATGAGACGTGAGCTAGTATTTGGTAACCTGTTCTAAAAGCAGTGGACAAAAACTACCAGCAAAAACTATGCAAATGCACAAGGAAGGTGTTGTTGGAGTTGAGCCAAGGTGATCCACACCATGAGACAACAAAGGCATTGCCAACTTTTTCTTGCTTTTCAATTTCATTTGAGACTATGAAGGCATGGAGGTACCAATAGTGTGTGGATGATGCTTTCTTCATCACAATATTTATTTTGTGTGAAAGAATGCAAAAGTCGTGATCACTTGCTTGACCTTTTCAGTTTCATTTGCACCAGCTTAAGTCACAATACGTAGTTGTACACTTTGAGAAGAGTGAATTTGCTTTTGACCTTTTGGTCGGTCATATACACATATAAAGGTGTCTCTCTCTTGCCACAATCCCCATGTCAAACCATCAATATTTTATTTGCACTACTTTCATTCTACATTCACAAATCCACAACATCTACACTCAAAAACAATTTTATTTACGTGCAACAACCACAGACAACAACTCCATTCCATTGCACCATAAAAAACTGCCAAAGTCAAAGTCACTGTCAAAGCAAAAGTATGATATGCTCAGAAAGATTGAGAAAATCAACCAAGGAAGAAAAAAATGCACTGCATTGAGGATTCAAAAAGAACACACATGTAGAAAACAGATTGCCTATGAATATGGACTACCGGAGATGGCAAAAAGTCTTTTTTATTAAGAAGAAGTCCAAGGAGGAACTCATCTCTGCAGCAATGAAGTTATTCAGCCATGGTATTGTGGTTCTTGTTGACCAACCCACTCTCAACCTCCTCTTGGTTGCCGGTTTAACCCTTTTTGGGATATGCATCCGGAGCTTCATGAATTATTTCAAGCTTCAGTCTCAACATTTTATTTACATGGTCTTTCAAGAGGAAATGGCACTAAAAACAGCGTATTACAAGGCATCAGAAAGTATTGTGACATGAGAACTTTAGGTTAGCGCTGTGGTGCAGGTATAGCTGCGAATGCTGGGAAGGATGTTGGTAAGTTTATGTTCTATCAATTGTTCTACATTCAATATGAGCTGACTGTGCATTATATTTTGTAGGTCACAATTCTCTCAACCATGCAACATCTCATTGTGAGGACAGAATTTGGCTTGAAATTGAGTGTAGCGCACTCCATCTCCCTCATGCTAATGATTTCTGGGAAGAGAAATTTGCCACTCTGTCTATGTCAGCATTCAAAGCCATACCCAAAGTAGCGGCTGACGCAAAGGTTCCTTCATTTGATTCTCCTGACTGGGAGACATCAGCCAACGGTCAAGTGCGGGCTTCCAGCATAGCTATTACTTGTGACAACTTGGCAAATAAGCCACATTGCAACAAGGATGCCACACCATATGCTTTCGGAATGTTTGCACGTGTCAATTGATCAACTGGAAAGATCCATGACATAGTCAAGAAACCCTGTGACTGTTACATCACAGGTGCTATCTTTTCTCTGTCAGATTACACAGTTGGTATCAACTTTGATGAATGCAACAGTGTTGTTGAGATGGTATGGAATACCCAGGTCAAACACTTCACGCTCAAGTCCACTACCAAGCATGCATTGGGCCATAAAATCACTCCATCAAAGGCACCATTTACACGCTTTGGGTCTTTGTGTCAGGTATCTTCTAAATTGGTGAAGATGGGAATGGCCTTGAAACTAAAATGAGACAAGATGTCAAGCAAGGGGTGGGAATTGTACACCAAGGAGTGTGTCAAAGGTTATGCCCAGCAGGTGAAGGTCAAGCTGGACAAGTTGTAGATTTTTGTTTGCAACTCATCCATACAAACATTGCTTGTTTTTTTGTTAGCAATTCATTACTTGTTTTTTTGATGACAGTCAAATGTGTAACTTTCTGCATATATTCGCTTTCTTTTATCACTTTTTTGCTTTTTTGTTGTTAACAATTGATATCACTGGTTGCTTTTTTTGAAACATGATTTATTTTTAGTTTATCAATAGGGTGTGGTTTTGATTTACATATAGTGTGTGGCTCAAAAGTCATGAATTACAAGATCAGTTGAAGTGGTCAGCTAGTGAGTTTCTGATATGTAATGTAAGTTGGAATAATAATTGAGACATTGGGTTTATGAATTAGTTTTTGAGTTGTGGGGCTCAGGGTTTCTCGCGTACACTGTAGTAGGGAATGTAGTGACAATTTTGGTTTTGCAACTGTTTGACCCTAAACATTCCCCGGGTTACATATGACTTGCAACATGTCAAATTTGCCCAGCGTCAGTACTGTATGTACAGCAACACCAGGGCCAAATTTGGTGATAGTATGCAACAGTTTGCCCTTTCACCAACCTCAACCAACCTTATTCATACATCATTGCTCTCATCACTCATCTGACGGCTATCAATGACCCTTCTGGAAGAATTCAGAACACCACCTATACTCAGCTCAACATGGATATGAAAGGCATTTCAACCCACTTATACCAATCAATATTCCCTTTTGGATTCACCAGGGTCCATCACAGCACAAGAATACAGAAGGGAGTCACTAGAGACAATGGATACAATTGACCCAAATCATAAACACCCTCATCCAAAATGGGATGAACACCTATTAAAAAAAGTTAGTGTTCCTTGCTCTTTTTGAATCACACGACTGGATACATATAAGAAGACTAATTTTTCCAGCCCTTCTCACTTTCTATCCGTATTGTAGAACTTCTTTCCCCGTTATTATTAAAAACTTTCATCATTCCCATCATCATCTCATCTACACTTCAACATACACTTGACAACAAGATGCAATCCAAGAATACTCCTATGGATGCCTTTCCTGATAAAACTTCTGATGACACCAACAATGCAATTCCTACTGGTCATATAGACATTGCGGCCCTCATCAGTGATTCATTGAAACAACAAGCTGCCCAATTTGAGACCATTGCGAACAGACTTCAAGCCCAAATTCAATCTATGAATGTCAATGCCACTGCCTCTTATACTTCTCAGTGGACCCAAGAAAAGTCAACTTCTTCAGTTTGCCAGCCAAGCCTCTTGACTCCCCTTGGATGCAAAGGCCCACAGGGTTTCAACACTATATCAACCCCAAGCAGTGCGAAATCTTCAAAGACTCCAAAAAGCTTGATCAAGAAGACTGCCAAGGTTCCTACCCCACCTTGCAAACTCCAGCAACTACAAATTGCGTCTGATACCACTCCCCGGGCCTTCAAAAGTTTCATGGTATGTAATCAACAGACTTGGTTATGTTATCAGAGTATCCATTACTGATTTCATTGAATTTTCATTACATTCCATTGGGTTCTAGGATGTGCTCTATGTTCACATCAAGATGATGTGAGGATTGTTCAAAACCACCAACCTACCTCCCATGCCCAATGCAACGCTCTTGCAAAATTTCTATTGACATCTTTCCATAACTAAGGAAGTACAAGGAGTGGTTAAAGATCCTTTCAGGCCTGAGTTGATTGCTTTAGAAACCATTGTTTCTATGAAGTAATTGTGCGCTGGTGGTGGTAAGGTTGCCCCCAGTTCAGGCCATATTGATCAAGCATCAATCTTTCACGTGCATGGGGTTTTGGCTAAGGTTGGTATTCCCACATGAGGTCCAGACCTTGCAAATTCACCAGATTCCCTTTTCAACTTGGCCTGTCAGATCACATGCATCAAAACGTTTTGCAAACTCTTTGCCAGCGGGGCTTACAATTACATGAACATCAATCTTCAATGTGTCAATTCCTTCTCAAATTTCATTGCTGTATACATCCATTATTTTCATCATGTGATGGCCCAAAGATGCAGGGCAGAAATGGAAAGTGCTGGAAGAGGTGCAGAGCAAAATTAAAATCGGAGGAAATTCATCCAAAAGAATCAAGAAGAACTAATTTTGTGTCAGTTCTGCTTTTGTCAAATTGGTATTGACATTGTATTTTCATTATAGCTTTGCAAGACTCGTTGTGCATTCCTAGTAGCCACCTTGGGAAGTATCCTGCTTGATACACAAAGCTCTGCAACAATGTGCTTGTGCACAGCAATGATGAAGAAGATCCTGTCAAAAAGTTTTATGTCCTCAAGACTTACCTGATCGCTCAAAAACAACAAGTAAGTTCTTCAAAAGGATTGACATTGAAATCTTGAAAAAGGCAGAAAAGGGTGGAAAAGGAAGCAAGAGGCACATAGTGAGAATACCCACCACCCCAGTCCCTTCAGTGTTCACCAAGGTGCCAAAGAACTTGCCAATAAATTTCTACAATCCAGCCTTCTTCAATAAGCTTCAGGCCGGTCAGAAACAACACATTGCAAATACTGAAGAAGTCTGATTTTTACCCAATGCGGCTCAATCCTTCCTGCATGTACCATCCCAGATAAAAACTTGAATGATTGCAAGTTTACGGCAAAATATCTGGATTCAGTTGTGGAATCTTATGATTTGACGGACGGTTCTGACAATGAACCGGATGAAGACTTCTCTGAATGTGATGAAGATGTTGACGTGTTTGAAATACGCTTCAGGCCAGGGGAACAATCAAGATAACTAAACACATCATCATGACAAACAGAACTGGCACCAAGCAAAGAAAAGAAGCTCACCTTTGGGTAAATATTGAAACCCAAAAACCTACCACACACTGCATTTATAGATGAGGTGGATTTTTTGGAATTGTGGGTGGATACCCAAGATGATAATTACCTTGAATTTAACAAGTACCAAGTCAAAGAAAGCCTAGAATAGAGTGATGAAGCGATATCAAAGAATATCCAAATCAAATCAATGGAAGACAAAAGATTTATAACCAATGCTTCTCAACTCAATTTACCACCAAAAATGAGTGGTGTACACCCAGTATTTTATATGAACTTACTATGACAATTCAACCAGATGAAATCCAAAATCAAATAAATGAACCACAAATTTCAGTCACAATTCCAATGTAGAAGACAAAGTTAAAGAAGTGGTAGACAAAAGAAAAAGAGGAGGAGTAATTGAATACTTAATCAGCTGGGAAGGCTATGACTCCAATCACAATTCATGGGCACTGTGGGCACTGGAAGAAGGCCTCAATAATGCTCAAGAATTAGTGAATTCATTAAATACAAAATTCACCAACAGAGAGAAGAAGATAAAACAAAAAAGGAGAATAGTGAAAGGGTGAAGCCTTTTCCCTATGAGTTTTTTTTTAACACCAACTTGTGGAAATCCATCTCAACATCAGTGAGATTGGACATAAAGGGGGAGTGTTGTTATGAGCCAATTATGGCTATGCTTATACATGTTGTATGCTGGTACTAGAACTCCCACGCACTCATATTTAATGTGTGCAGAGGTTTTCCCAAACCTCTCATTGAAATACCATTATAGTATAGTGGCTTCTATCATTGTAGTCTCTTGAATGAGTCATAATAAGCATCTTCATCAGGACTTGTTGCAATAAACACATTTGATGTGAGTGAAAATGAAGAAGACAATGTGTTTCCGCTTCACCAGCAACTGAATCTTCTCAGGACAACCAACTCAAACTGAAGCAATATTTAGAGGGTGCCCATCCAATTTTAAAAGGGACTAGTCCTCTTTACTGAAGGGCTGTAAGTCTATCCTGTTTTATCAATATCATACATTTTACTCTTCACTGACATCAATGTGATGTAGCCAAATAAATGGAAAGATGTTCCCAATCTTGGCAACTATGGCTGGGGATTACCTGGCTCTCCCTGCAATGTTGTTCACAGTGGAGCGTACATTTTCTTTGGCTGCCAACATTGCTGTATCAATTGAAGGTTCCATGAAGCCTGAAACCATCTTTCAGGCTGTTGCTTGCCAAGAATGCTTCAAGAATAAGCCAGTGCCATCTGGTGAATTTCAGGATGTGGTCACCTACCTTTTAGACCATTATTTGCCAAAGGGAAAACAAAGAGCATGGAGATATAATATATTACAGCCGTTCCTGGGTTGCTTAGATCTTGAGATAAAGATTGAGGTGAATTGTGAGATAAAGATCGACGTGAATTGTGAGATAAAAATTGAGGTGAATCTTGAGATGAATGGTCAGACCAAGCATGATTTGATTTGGGACTTGAAGCACCGCCCAAATCTCAAGTATTTGGACCTTGAGGTGAAGAGGGAGCTTTAGGATAAGTAGGACTTTCAAAAACTGGAGTTGAGCCTTTAATAGAATCTTGGGTAGAGCCATGAGGTAACAAGTCAGTTGAATTTTGGGTTAAATCATGATTCAAATGTTGAGCTGGAGGTTGAGCTGTATGTTGTCTACTTGAAGATTCATTCAAAAGCCTTTGGGTTGATTGTTGAGTTGACTTCTGTCGAGTTAATTGTTGCTTTGAGTGTTGTTGAGTTTAACTTTCAGTTGGATGTTGTTGAGGTGATTGGTTAGTTGATCTTTTTCGAGCTAAAGGACTAGTTGAGCATCGTTGAGCTGCAGGATTAGCTGAAAGTTGTTGAGGTACATGTTCAGTTGAACACCTTTGAGCTGCATTGTCAGTGTAAGGTAGTTTCTCGGGCATGCAGGGAGGCTTAAATTGATTCAGGGCACCCTGACAAGCTTGAGCTTGAGCTCGTGTCATTGGTCTGTTCACATTGTGCAAAATCATAGGAGGCAGCTCTAGTTCATCAGTTTGCAAATCAATATTAGGGACATTGGTAGCTGTATCTGGCTTGATAGGACTGTTGACTGTAAAAACGAGCCGGGATAATATCAGAAATTTGACAGTTGAGTATGGAAATTTGATGTTTCCAGGATACAATTGGAAAGTTTTGTCTGTGTGAGCTTTGGCAGAACCAGATTCTTCTCTACTGTGGTACACTTCACAATCTGCATGTTGATTTAAGTAAGGGTCATTGGAGTTATCTTCACTAGTATATACTTCATCATGTGATATATCTATTGTTGAACCAAGCCCAGCATGGCTCAAGCCTAAAGACAATGGTTGTTTTGATGCTTTTTGTGTTGGTAGGGACACTTGAGCCAAGGATGAAGTTTGTGGCTGGAAAGTTTGTTCAGGCTTGTTGTGTGGCTTCTGGATAGTCAGAGTGGGACCTTGAAATGTGATTTCAAGATGCTTGAGGACAAAGCAGTTTTGTTGATATTTGTACAAATCAGGGAAGGGCAAGCCATACTTGCTGCTGTTTTGAAGCCGGTTTGAAGTGATTGAACACCTGGAATGGAACTCTTATCTTGTATCTTACAGTTAAGTTGATTTGCGAGTACATGTTGATCTCTAGAATCTATAGTCCAATGTGAGGACAATATGGTGGCTTTGGTATCCTCCTTTTTGATATGTGTAACTAAAAGGCAAGCCATTTGCATGGTTAGATCTGTTCCTAATCAAAATTTTACATCTAGCATACAGAAACTTATGTTTTGATTGTTTATTGTGTGTATAGTTCAATAAATCTAAACCATCAATTGGTCGCTTGCTGGTTGTTGGTACCAATGTGTTGCAAAGAAGAATGGGCTTGACCAAGATGAGAGTGATTATTTGAGTTGGTTTCCATTGTTTCAATCTCAGAGTCATTGTCAGATTCAGAGGAACCAGAGGATATATATTGTGGTGATAGTGCTTTCCCATCTTTGATTCCACTTCCAACTTTGATTTTGACCAATTCCATTTCTATCCAATTTCAAATAGGTTTGTCAATGAATCCCATTTGAGTAATTTTTATTGAAGTCAAACCAAAATCTCCTTTGGAATTTCCAGTCTAAAGACCTGGATGAGAGATTTGCCCCAAGCTCCTTCCACCAAAACCAGTTGTTTAGATAGATTGATGACTGTTTGTCTGATGATAGGATCAATAGGGCAAAAGGAAACAATCAATTAGGTGATGGATTGAGAGGGCCAATTTTTCAATGACTTGAATCAATCCAAGTCCCTTCCACCAAAACTGGTGAGTTTAGAAATCTGGTTGTAAGGTCTCAAAGGTTCACAAGGCAATCAGAGCTCTGAATCCGGTCAGAGAATGATCAACACTTGCTGGCATATCAAAGGTTTTTTGGTTGGTTTGATGACTGTTTGGCTGATGATAGGATTGATAGGGCAAAAAGAAATTGATGATTGAGTGATGGATTGAGAGGGCCAAAAGAAGTGGTGCATTGAGTGATAGGTCAAGTCACCAGCTATCACTGGGGTTGAGCAGTACTCCTTGTACTGTGATTTGTGAAAGGGCCATTGACAGGCTGACTTAAACCTAATGGTTCTGAATTTTGAAAATCCACTGATATATTCAAATTACATCAAGAACAGCTTTTTGGGTCTCTACAGCACTCTCAGGATGTATCAAAGCACTGTAGGGCTAATCTGAGACATAAATACATCTAATTTCACAATAAAAAAAGTTGTAAAAAAATCAAGAACGTTGAAAAAAGCTTGTAAGAAAAGCAAGCAACCCAGCAACGGCTGTAATCTCCATGTTTCCTATATTGCCTTTTTCTCTGCTTATCTTTCCTATGCAATTTTCACTTATCAATTACACACTTTTTCAATGAATATGTTATTTTTTCCATTTATCAATGATTCACTTTTGTTTTCAATGTTTTTAACCATTGCCACCTTACACTACGGTTGCTACAATTGCTACAGTACGGTCCACTTCAGGTTGACCTCACCATAGTATGGGACTAACCTGTTAGACATAATGACTACACTACAATTACAGTGAGGTTTGGAGATCAGACCATACCGTATTGTGTTGCACTCCAGTATGGTTTGCGTGTTGATTGTAGGTGGCTAGTGACACTTGCTGAAGATACAGAGTTTCCATGTCACAGGCCAGGCAAGATACTGCCTCCCTGTCAGTATACACCGTGGGGGGATTTTCTGCCGAACAATGGACGGCATGAAGTCAAAATAAAAGTGATTATCCTGGAACACATCATCATCATCACTTTGGCAGAAATCATCTTATTGAATTGTGTCCCCCCCAATCTCATGCCACCAAAGAAACCTCCGGGCACCAATGCCAACAATCCAAATCCCCCAAACCAAATTTGAACCCAACTTGTACTAGGACAAATCCATATCAGATGGCCAAGATCTTGACAACACTGTCAGCAAGCCAGACCAATCCCAACAACTCCTTATTTCAGTTGGTAATCATGATGATGTCTATGTTTATCAAGAGAATTAAAGAGCTGAAATAAGATATCAAAAGCCTTAAAGTGAGAAGATTTAGAGAATTAAACACAATTCTACCTACTATGACACACTAGCCACCAGCCAAACCCCAAGCATTGTCTAGCCCAAACCATCAAGTGAACCATTGACCAATGATGATATGAGCACCAGAACCACCATTGAAGAATGATGAACTCAAGAAATTCAATAATCATCCACAATGACCCAGACAAAGAACCATGCACAGGAATGATGAACTCAGAAATTGTTCAACACATCAACACCACCGTACTCTCCATTAATGCACAAATCAATTGTCAAATTGTCAAAATACAAAGTGCAAGCAGTGTGAAGTTGGGCAACATACTCACTAAAAAGGATAATAGATAGAAAAAGGAATGGCTTATCAAAAGTAAACACATGTGGACAAATTGGCTCACACATATTTCAAAATATCCCAGACTCACCACCCCATATTGTTCAACTTCATCCTGGCCAATATGAAAGTTGAAGAAGAAGATTTCATTGAAAAACTCAGCACACAAACCAATATAACACAAGACATAGTTCACTCAGTTATGTGGCTAAAGAACCCAACAACTTGAAAAAGAAACACAGCAGCATTGTTATCAACTTATTAGACACAGAGTCAGCTCACAAGATAGAACAAGATGGTATGTATGCTGATTGGGTTCATATCAAGACTAAAAAGTATGTTCAAGGCCCAATTATGTGTTTTAAATGTCCAGACTCAAATTACACCCACCCCTACGCAATAATGTTGCTCATTGTGCTAATTGCACTGAACCTCACAAGACCAGTCAATGTGCTAAAAATGAATCCAGCCATGTATGTGCAAGATGCATGAACTTTGACCACCACAAAACCAAAGAAAGAATTGCCAGATTTCTCCTGAAATATGCTCATTCACGTAAAGCCCTGACCTTTCCTCTTAGACACACACACCAAATACCAGATCACAATCCCTCAAGGCATCAGAAATGGGTCATAGAAACACAATTGAAAAACCACACACCCTGTCAAATATAACACCATTGGACCAAGACTCAGAGTTTCACAAGCTAGACAACAACACCTCAGATCTCCCAGCATACCATACTGCAAAAAATCAGAGGCCCTCACTCTTGAAGCACTCACATTAACGCAATACACCATCCTTGCTTTACAATACTTCAACGTGCACGTATGAGGCAGGAAGGAGTGCACTTGTAGTCCATGCTCACAAATTTACATCAGGCACCTGATAATTAGGAGAAACTTTGTAGCTTCACAAGAAATCTCAGAAAGGGATAAAGAAGACCCAAAGAGGTCGAGTGAGATCTCCTGTTGATTAGGGCAGTTCAAGTTTGAAAAGGCTTTAAAACATAACTGGGTGTACCAAGAAATGCAACTTATAAATATAGTTTTTGAAAAAGTTTGAGAAGGCCTCACCCAGGGAGCACATGTACAGCACATCCTTTTCTAAATTGCTCAAATTTTACAGCACTGGAAGGCCAAGGTGCATAAATCTTTACAGCATTTTGGGCAAACTTGAACTGCCCTATTAAAGACAATATAACATCATATAACACCATCCACCCAGAAGGCGTGTGAGTGATATTTATAGCTCCATAATAAAGGATAGACAATCATTCTTTAGTCTGAATTACCCTTCAAATTATTACATTCATTTTCTTTCCAATCCCTAAGAGTATCAATTATTGTACTAGTTGAATACCCTAGCTGTATTGACTCTAGTAGTTACTAATTCTTTCCTTTCCTCCCCGCCTCCCTTCTTCTTACTGACTCACAGAATACCATGCACGTGGCAGGTTGGGTATATCATCAACTTGCCTCTACACAGCCCTGTCTCATCTAGGTGTCAGGCATCCTTCCCCTGGTCTCAGTAATAACTAACGCACCCAGCCACAATATGGACTTATGTTTGAATATTATTTTACTTAGTCCTAGGGTTTAGTATCCCCCCCTTCCCACACATGTGTTACAGGCACATGTACACTTAGACAATGTAGAAGTGAGAATTAAATGAAATACATATTTAGCTGAAGTACAAAATTCAATATTAGGAAAGTGACAAAGAAAAAGTTTGAAGATAGTTGCATGGCAAGCAACCATCTATAGTTTGAAAATGTGCCAATACAAATACAAGTGAGAAATGGACCATGCTTCAACACCCTCAATCTAAAGTTCCCTCACCACAAAGCCTGGCATCAAATAACAGTATACAAGTACCAACCATCTTCTTGGGAAGAGAGACCAAGAGTAGTAATCTATATCTCAAAAATGAGCACATCCCCCCAATTCACCATCCTAAAACATCTATCTGATATCATACTGAGTATTCATATCAAGGACCCCAAAACATTACACCCCAAACTACATATACTATCTTGGTACAACACACCAGGATTGCTTATAGGCATAGCAACATTTGACAGATGGCTCCACCTTCATCATAAACAACAACTACCTGCATTCATCACAACGGACTCCATCTTGCATCACACACTTTGGAAAACACCTACATATCATTGTACAGATTCACAAGTAAAGAAACTGCTTTCAGTCTGCAGCTCAAACATGGTCAAACTGATTGCTTTTGACCAACAACAACCTCAACACAGCAGCATTCATTCTCACAAAAATTATCCTAGAAGCAGCACAAGATCAAGGAATGAAAGTCAAAACTCACCATTGCAAACACAAAATCTGGTGGGATAAGGAGAGGCTTGACCCAATCCTCAAAAAATCAAACCCAAGCAAGGAAATGGATGCTTCAATCACACCTTCTGGAAGCCAGAAAATGCTATGAAGACTGGCAAAATTACTGGAAAGCTTAATTACTGAAAGCCAAACTACTCTTTTAGGGATAATTGGTAGCACAAATTAGAGCGACTTAGACAACATAACCCAATACCCAAAACTCAGCTAAGTGACCAATGTTAAGCTCAGTTCTATGGGAGCTTGGTCTCGTTATGGGAATGAAGGATCAGAGTATTAGGCAATCAGGTTTAGTATGTTGATTGTCGGATGAGGAGTGAGCAACTACGTAATACAACAAGTTAATAGGTACTCTCAGTAACATGTCATGCATCTGTCACAAGTGTTATATGTAGGATCATAACATTATCCCTCCTTTAAACCCCCTCTTTTAACGTCCAAACTCCATCTTGTTAAATCTGCTTTCTTTCCCTGGGCAGCATTAAAAAACCCTGTGGGAAAAAGCTATGCCCACTCTCATCTTCTCCGTTTTTTCTTATATTTTGACGCTCCATCTGGAAATCTTCTATTAAAATCGTTAACTAAATCTTGACAATTATTTAAATTTGACTCTGGTTCCCATGAGTTGTGATTTACTTCATAACCTTTCCATTTCACTAAGTACTCTAATCTCTTACGGCGCGATCTACAATCCAAAATTTCTTCAACTTCCCATTCTTCGTCTTCATTAATCTTGATTGGTGGTGGTGGAACTTGCTTCCTATGTTTTATTGGGTCAATTTCGTGTTTCCTTAAGACTGAAACGTGGAATACAGGATGTACTCCTTTCATTGAGGTTGGGAGATTTAATTTGTAAGCTGACGTTGATACTCTCTCAGTAATGAAAAAAGGACCTAGCCATCTGTACTCCAATTTAGGAGTTGGTCTGGTAGTCGAAATGTTTTTTGCATTGAGCCATACTTGATCTCCTATTTGCCATACCGGTGTCTTCTGTACGTGTTTGTCAAATTGTTTTTTCATTGAATCCTGCGCAAATTCTAAACAACTGGTCAGTTCCTTTTGCACATCTTCTATTAATTGCAGTCTAGTTTCGACCACCGGTATGCATTGCTCGTTTGAAGGGATTCGGTTGAAAATAGGATTGTATCCGTAATTGGCTTTAAATGGTGATATTCCAGTCGACTCGTGATCACGATTGTTGTATGCAAATTCAGCCGTAGGTAATAAAGACGCCCAGTTGTCCTGTTTGTAAGTCACAAAGTGGCGAAGGTATTGCTCAATTACCTTATTGACTATTTCACTCTGGCCATCTGTTCTCGGGTGAAAGGCCGTAGATGGGTGTAATCGAATTCCTAAGTTGTTGTTCAATTCCTTCGTGATCTGTGAGACAAAAATGGAACCCCTGTCCGAAACAATACTTTTCGGGGTACCGTGCAACTTCCAAATATCCTTAATCATAATGTCAGCTAGTTCATTCGCCGTCATTGCTTCTCTGCAAGGGATGAAATGTGACATCTTTGTTAACCTGTCCACCACTGTTAGGATGCTGTCATATCCATCTGAAAGTGGGAGTTTCGTTATAAGGTCGTAGCTGACGTCGGTCCAAGGGCCTGCTGGAATCGGGAGTGGCTCAAGAGTTCCAAAAGGTTTCTGGGTGCTTGATTTCACTCTTAGGCAGGAATCACAACCGTCGACGTACTTATTGATGTATGACTTCTGAGAAGGCCAAGTAAAACTCCGGCGTACCAGGCTAAGAGTTTTAGATCTCCCTGGGTGACCTGCAAGTAAGCTATCGTGCCTACTACGTACTATCAAGTATTTGATGCGTTCGTCATTTGGGACTTCAATTTTACCGTTGTTATATAAAATACCATCCTTGATGCTATACGAATTAACCGCCTTTTTAATTTTACTCGATATGGGGTTTGTTGTAGCTTGAATTAGTTCGACGATTCTGTCATCTTTCCTATTGGCCTCTCGAATTAAATTAATAATATCATCATCTGTACTAAAATCTGTTAAGTGAGAATCAACTTCATCATCGGTAATATCATCTACACCCAATACATCAACTTCAAACCAATGCTCCGCATCATCGAGTTGGACCTCCTCGTTTTCAAAAAATGTGTCAAAGCTGGCTACCTCTACCTGAAAAGAGTCGTGCGCTAAATTCTCAGGCTTAATGAGTTGCCCGAATGTCAGTTTGTCGGCGTCACTAGGAGCTAAGTCTGGTCTTCTGGATAACGCGTCAGGTTTAGTTGCACTCTTCCCTGGTCTAAACTTAATGATAAAGTCAAAGCATCCCATGATCTCAGCCCAACGGGCCTGTCTTCTTGTCAACTGCTTCGTTGTCATAAAAGATTCCAGGTTTCGGTGATCAGTATAAACTATCACCTCCAGCCTGTTCGGGTTCCCTTCTAAGTAATGACGCCACTCCTTGAAGGAAGCAATAATGGCCAGTAACTCCTTGTCGAATATTTCATAATTACGTTCCGCCTGTACGAGTGACCGCGATAGATATGCCACCGGGTGAAGCTCCTTATCGGTTTCGCAATATTGAGATAATACTGCCCCTAGGGCAAAATCCGAGCAGTCGCATTCGAGAATGAATGGCTTATACGGATCTGCTATTTTAAGGATTGGGGCTGACGTAAAGGCGGTCTTAAGTGATTCGAAGGCCAGGTCGCATTCCTTATCCCAGACGTATGGTGTATTGATTCGTGTCAGTTTGTGTAAAGGACGGGTGGTTTTAGAGAAATGTCCGATAAAGCGACGATAAAAGTTAGAAAAGCCAATGAATCGTTGCAGTTCGGTAACATTCCGTGGCGCAGGCCACTCTTTTACTGCTTTCACCTTTGTGGGATCCATCTTGACCCGATTCTTTGAGATAATGAGTCCTAGATACTCTACTTCAGACTTGGAAAACTCGCATTTTTCGGGTTTCAACCATAAGTTGTGCTTATCTAGGACGTCGAGTACACTATCAACAGCACTTTCGTGGTGAACTCCAGTCTTGGTGTAAATCATTGTGTCGTCAAGATAGGCTGCGGTATCTTTCCCGATTCTTCCCAATAAGATATCTTGAATGAAGTATTGAAAATAACCCGGAGCACCGGTAGGTCCAAACGGCATTGTAAGTGGTGCAAATTGACCTTGCTTACATATGAATGCCAGGATATCCTCGTAGCCTTCAGCTACCCTCAAGTTCCCGTACGCATTCCTGAGATCAAGTTTGGTGTATTTATCTGCGTCCAAAAGGCTATCCACTAAGTCCATGGTTAAAGGTAGTGGATATTTATTCTTAATCGTCAGTGAGTTTAGTTTTCTGTAATCAAAGCATGGTCTTAAATTGCCATCTTTCTTCCCCGTGAACAACACAGGGGCAGCCCATGGGGAGGTAGTTCGACGGATTATGCCAGTCCTAAGACCTTCCTCGATCATCTTGTCGAGAACCTCATTCTCAGCAGGTGATAATGGGATAATACGGCCCGCTTGAGGCTGGGCACCCGGAATTAAATCCACCCTAAAGTCGTATTTGCGTCGAGGTGGTAATCGTTGAGAATTCGACTTTCTAAACATGTGTAGGTGGCGATGATAGTACGCCGGAACAAGCTCTTCTGCCGTTTTCACAGGTTCCTTCATCTTAATGTCGGCTGCCAACCTTGCTGAAGTCGACCATGAGGCGCCCGCGGATTGGATGTGCGCAGTGGGACTATTCAAAAGATGGTCATGCTGGCCAGCTGTTACACAATGTGTGGATGGAAAAAAATTATCGGACTCACATCGCGGGGATGTTAACGCGTCATGATTGACACACACCCCCTCGTCAAGTTTCCTAGCATGCCCCGTAGGTCTCACTTCTGGATCCGCGGGGGTTGTTTTCGGAGCTGACGAAACTGGGTTACCAGCTGCAATGGAGGTCGCCAGTGCGGGGTTAATCGGCGTAATATTTGATGTCGCGTTGGCGAGAGGTGGGATCTGTGAATCAGGGAGTAAAAGAAGCTTGCCAGCCGTCTCAGGTGAAAATGAACTGGTGTCGTAATCGAACTCACATTGCGGGGATGTAATCATGCCATCTGAGGCATGCATCCCCTCGTCTAAATTCCTAGCATTCCCCTTCGACATCACGTCAGGATCCTCAGGGGTGGTTTTCGGATTTGACGAATCTGAGGTACCAGCCGCAATGTTTAACCCAGCGGGTTCGTCCTGATTGGGAGTAATCGGCTCCATGTTACACTGTGAATTCGTAGGAAAACAGTGATCGCCCATCGTTCCAATAGAATTAGTTGAGGAAACAGTGTCATACGTACGTTGCGGGGATGCTAACATATCTAATGTGATACACATCCCCTCGTCACGTTGCCTAGCTTCCCTCACGGGCTCCATCTTGAGGTCCTGTAAGGGTGGTTGCGGTGTGGACGAAGCCTCTAAGGCAGCAACGTTTGTATCTGTGTCGGCAATGCTCCCAGTTCTCCAGTCAATGAGGTGGTAGTTCTGTTTGATCCAGGGAATACCCAATATTCCATCATAAGAATCTTTGATCTTCGTAATGATAAAGTGTGTGGGCGACGTGTTGTTCTTTGTAAATAAATCGATCTCGTGGGAGGAATGACTTTTCGACCCATCAAAACCGGTTACAACTCTAGTCGTGTGGCTAGCGAATCGGATAATATCAGTCTCATGGGCTTTGGATTCACTCAGTACGTTATGTGTGGCTCCAGAGTCGATGAGGAATAGGGCGTCAAAGAGAAAAGGTTGTGGTTGTGTGGCTCGAGGGAATTGGGACAATGAAATCAAGGTGCGCAAAAATAGGCGTGGATCATTTAAATTGCAAGGATGAAATCTACTAGCCCCTAATTTTATATCAATAAATTCCCTCTGGTGGCCCAGGATTGGCACACTCACTCCTGAGCACCGCCATTTTTCGATTGGTCGGCCCTACTGCTCCCTTCTAATTGGTCTAACTGATTGACTCCCGATGTCCCCATCGCCGCTACCTTAGCCTCCAAGTCTGCTATCTTATGCCTAAAGCTACTAGAGCTACTGAAACCTCCTCGCTTCTTCCCCTTTCTCTCATTTCTCTTCACAGGACAATCTGCAACTACATGGCCTTGGCCAGCGCAATGAAAACAGGACCCAGTCCTCAAGCGTCTATTACGCTCCTCCTCAGATAATCTGACAAAGCCTGACGATATGTCCATCGCGTCCGGATCTGCTTTAGGGACGTGGAAGGTTGTAGCAGTGCTAGTCGCGCCATGGATCTTGCTATCAATCTTGATTGCGAGGTTCGCTATTTGTTCGATACTAGTAAATTCGTCCTGTACCATGACCATCGCAACTCGGATTTCTTTTTTCAATCCTTGCTCGTAGTGGCTGATGAGAGTAGGAACCTCCCAACCCGTGGCAGTCGCATGTAAATTAAATTCATGTGTATAGGCGGCTACTGAGCCTCGTTGAGTTAAAGTGCGTAACACACGTTCCGCCTTAGATTTCTTTTCCGTATCAAAATACATGGCTTTGAAATTGGCAATAAAACGCTCAAAGGTGACTAAATGCGATTTGGAGCTATCCAATAATTCCAACGTCAACGGATGAGCCCAGCTACTGGCCGCCCCGACAAGATAAGACACTGTGAACACTACTTTGCTGCGATCGTCGGGGAATTGGTACGGATGAGCCAGAATATACAGCTGGACTTGGGTTGCAAAAATTTCAGCAGGACCTCCTCTGTCCCCGCTGAACTTATCGGGCGTCGCCACCTTTGGCCCTTTGGGAACAGGTGTTACGTCATGGTGAGCATGAGTCGGAGCGGATGCGGGTGCAGCGTTAGCTTGCTGGGAATTACGAGTTCCTGCCTCAATGGCGGCGAGCCTCGCCTCGGCTTCGTCTGATCTCAATTCGGCTCGTTCACGAAGGGCACGCTCGTTTTGTAGTGAGGCTGCTAGTTCGTTCAGCTGTCTCTGTATGTCTTCCATATCGACAGTAGAATCAGGGATGATATGAGTAGCGGAGTCGACGAATGGATTACTATTATTAGTCTCAGACTCGTTATCTTCTGAGTCGGCGTCGCCGAGTGTGGGGATGCTGTATGAAGGTGACGTTGCGGCGTTTGTTTCGGAGTGAGTCTTCTATTCAATCTAAGTTTCAATTGTATCTAATCTTGGTTCTAGTTCAATTCAGTAATTTTAATCTTAATTTCAGTTCAGTTCAATGAATTCTAACTTTAATGTATCTAATCAATGTCTTCTAATTTTAATCTAATTCTTCTTCCTCGATTCCCAATTGAAGTAGATCCGACAATATGTTAAGCTCAGTTCTATGGGAGCTTGGTCTCGTTATGGGAATGAAGGATCAGAGTATTAGGCAATCAGGTTTAGTATGTTGATTGTCGGATGAGGAGTGAGCAACTACGTAATACAACAAGTTAATAGGTACTCTCAGTAACATGTCATGCATCTGTCACAAGTGTTATATGTAGGATCATAACAACCAACCAACCCACATTCCAAGAACTTGAACTGAAAAAACTCAGAGATGTAGCAAACCACTTACCTAACAAGAAAGCAAAAGGTAGAGATGAAGTGGCAAATGAACTCATAAAACTTGCCCTCCCAGCAATCACAGCCCCCAATTACTAGTCACTGGCAGGCCAGTACACCCCACTGACCTCAAAATGTTTTCAAAATAATTTGAATTTGTTGTCAAAATAATATGTGTCTACTAACATATCACCAAAAATGAGATGAAGTCATATGATGTCACAAATCTGTACAAACCTGTTCCTGTATCCACCACTGAGCATTCATAGTTTATTAGCCCTATAATCAAAATTGAATGGGTTATTAAGGTTTTAATAAAAAATCCTGTAACTTTTGTGATATACACAAGACTTAAACATTGGATGACTTTGAGGTGCATCAATATACATATAGATTAAAATATAAAATCATTTTTGCCATATATGTTCCCACATTTCTTCTTCATACCACTCACCTGTATAAGCTGTATCTCTATATGTAATTGCTGAGTGTATATTACAAGTTGGATTCCGGGAAAGATATGATGCATGATATTGCCAAAATGATTGTAAACAGTCATTTATTTTTCTATCAATCAATTTGATATGATTCTCTGCATTTTGCATTCAATCAAACAGCTATGAGGGATCCATAGTTTTGAATACAATCAACCATTACATTGAAATACACGTCATACAGGAGGGATGTATAGGGAAAAAATGTAAATATCACTCTGGCAAAGATGATTAAAGGATTTGATTTGTATCCGTATTCATTCACCAAGAAGATATACAAGATTCAAGTTTTGTGTGTAGTACAAAAGTTGGATTTTTCATCTGAGATTTTTTCTTGAAACCTCAATCACTCATTCAATTTCATGAAAGGGCTTGGTAAACTATATGTTCTAAGTGGGGACATACAGGCACAGGTTTCTACAGATTTGTGACATCATATGACATCATTTCTTATCTGGTGGTATTCCACTTTTTGTTGATCACTGACTTGCAATATTGTAATAGAAGACATGTATTATTTTGAAAACAAATACAAATGATCTTGAAAAAATTCTGTGTGGAGTGCACTGGCCTTCCAGTCACCAGTAGTTGGGCGCTGTGAATAGAAAGTAAACTTCAACAATTCTTCAACTCATGCCTTAAACTTGGTCACTTTTTGGATAGCTGGAAAACAACGGTGACAATTATCCTGAGACAAGCAGGCAAGACAACTACTCAGAGCCATATGCCTATAGACTCATAGAACTTCTAAGCTGCCCAGGAAAGATATTAAAAAAATTAAAAATGGAATCACTTACTTGGCCAAAGTTTCCAAAGTAGTCTTGCCAAATCACATGGGAAGTACAACACAACACAGCACATATAATGCTTTGCTGATCTTAACATTGTAGTTTGAAGAAAAATGTCAGAAAAAAGAAGTTGAGTCAGCCCTTTTTCTGGATTTGAAATCAGCCTATTGCTTGGTCCACCACAGAGAGAGGCTATGGCATATTTTAAGAGGAAAACAATTGCTCAGGTTATTTACAAAGACTCATCCAAAGTCACCTCACAGAAAAGTCCATGAACCTTTGAATTCAGGACTATCTCTCAAAAAACTTCCAGATTGACAATGGTTTACCTCAAGCATTGCCACTATCATTTATTTTATATATTGTCTTTAACTCAGAAACTTTTGGCTACACATCACTGTCCCCACAATCAACAACACTTCCACTAGGGTTTATAGACAATGTAGTACACCTAGTTTCAACTAATACACTTGAAAAAAACATGGATGGACTTGAAAGAATGGCAGATCACTCACTGGAACGGGCGAGAATACATGGTTCAATTTTTGAGTGCAAACAAGCTCAGCTACTTCATCTGACAACATAAATTACCCAGAAATTCCCAAAGTTCCAGTCTAGGGACACCACCTTGCAGCCTAAAGGTAAAGTAAAGTGGCTAGGAGTGTGGCTAGACACAAAATTAACCTTCAACAGTCACATACATCATTTGATGCAAGCAGCCGGCTTCACACTAAATGAACTCAGAAGATTATATAGATGCCATTTGGGATTACTCACCAAATAAATTATAAAACTCATTATGACAGTTTTGTTGCCTAGAGTCTTACACGGAAGCATTTCATGGTTAACTGATAATAACAACAAGAAAGTAAACAGAGTTCTAGAGGAAATCCAAAATGAAGCAAACAGGATAGCAATTGGCGCCATCAAAGGAACATCAAATTAAATGATACCACACAATATGTACTAACCTCCCTTTCTGTGGAAAGCAGCGCGTGAACACCATAATTTTCTCAAAGGACATAATTAGCAGAAAAAAATTAATCACTTTGAATGGTAATTTTCTCACTTTGAAGCTGAAAGGTATATAGATTTCAGTTACATTAGCACTAGGTATCAAAAACCTTAGCAATAACCAAGGGGCTTCTGTTTGTATCCACAATAGCACAAAACAAACAAAAGGACAACATCCATGAATCAAAATCAAGACAACACTGAAACAGGCACCAGACCATACCAATGTTAGATTCTTTTGGACACCAGGTCAAGAAGGACTCAAACTTAGGGCGCCTTCAGTTAGCCGTCATTTGTTGAAATCACATTTTGGTCGGGGGCTTCTCTACATGTAGAGAAGCTTTTTTCAGAAAAGTGCCCTTTTTTGACTTTTCAAATATAAGAGCCAATGAAGTCTCAGAAATGTGTTTGAATTGTAGACCATGGGTGGACCATTAAGCACAACACAGAACGGTACCTTTGAAAATTTGAAGGGTAGAGGTGAGAGGGGGATTGAAGGTATTGAGAAATCACATGGTGTGCTTTCTATATGTAAATATGTGCTTGAAGGAAATTCTTGGAAAGACCCTAATTTTATGAGCATTCTGGGATTTTGAAAGTGTTACCAGAGCTTGCAGAGGTACCCATTGGCCCAGTTGCTTACTTGTGAAAGAGCATTGGGTGCAGACGTGACCGGGCCAACTGGGGATGGGCAGGAACCCACCGTTCTCCAGCAATAGGCACTTGAGGGAGGACAGAGGGAGAACAAGAAGAAATTTGACATGTTCTAACAGTCTTGACGCTGAGAGTGTCTCTTGTGGACACGGTTTTACCATCCTACAGTCAACTAAACACCTGGATTTGACCTGATTGCTATCCTCTCAAGATCAAATAGTCACTTGTATCTAAATTTTTGTTAGTGTTAGATGGAATTAAGCTTTCCAGCACTTAAAAAAAGGCTGGCATGGCAACACAAAAATCACTCCACTATAAATTTCAGTTGTAGAGCAACTGTGGAGCGTTATTTGTGTGCGTTATCACACCACTACATATAGTGGTTGCTGCGCAAGACACTTCAGAAGGTCCAAAACCCATAGCGGCAGGACCACAGAGCAATGGGTCAGGGCTGTGGTCTCTCCACTATATACCAGAGAGATACCCGGTAGCAAGGTCCAGGGCCAGGGCAATTGTAACAATTCATACTCTGGACAGCCACTCATCTAGTATACCAATCCACTTTGGAAATACACAATTGAACAATTCCAACATGTGATGACTGATACCATGATGGACAACGGTGTCTTGAAAATTGCTTGGCAACAGCCGTCTTGTGGTTTCACACAAATCGAAACAGTTCAATTTCTACAAATACCCCTCCTATGGCTGTTTTGTAGTTTGTCACTTATTGAGATGAATCAATATTTTAGTGAACCAAGGTCAGTTTCATTTTTCTCTGATTCCTCTCAGCAGCGGAATAATTCACTTACATTCAAATTGATCTCTTCAGTTCTCAACAACCTTGCCATCCAAAGGCACCCCTAAGACGTCAAGTCTTCAGGTTCCAGCTCAGGCTTTGACTAAGACCCTCCAGCCACCAAGCCTTGCTTGCAAAGAGCAAGGGTTTGGTTTGTAGTGCCACCATTGCCCTTTCCCCTATCTCTTCTAGTGACACTAGACCTGATCCATCTGAAGATGGATCCCCCCTTTTGAATTGACCTAACATCAAGAAGAAAGACATTACATTTAAGTCATCTGCTCAAACAACGTCTAAGGCTAAGCCGACTCCCACAGGAAAGGTACCTTCATCAATTTGATCATTTGAATGTATTCAATGAGATCTGATTATTACACTCTAATTCCCTAGGCTTGTTCATCAAGCAGGAAGCAGGCTAAATCTCCCTCAGGAAGTTCAGCTGGTGGCACTCTCATTCTATCTTTCACTTCAAAATATATAGATGGCCACTGATTATTGTTTGGTCTTCTTTGCACTCAATATTGTTCACATTAAGGTTGATACAATTAGTGAGCAGATTGCTAGGAGTGCTGCCAAGCAAAAGGATTTCAAGTCACATTTGACTCGTGTGGGTTGCAAGGGAGGGATGCTCAAATGGCCTGGGAAGACACGCTGGAACAGCCACAAAAAGAGCCCAAAGGTGGCTTGTGAGGCATCCAAAACAAGTGCTTCATTTATTATCTTGTTATATTCTCTATCATTTATATGTCCATTTATGTACCTATCATATTTTGTTCCAGGTAATCAACTTGATGCTTGCCCGCAGATTGTAAAGCTTTGTTCTGTAAAAGTGTGATGATCTTGCCTGCAGAATGGCATGCAGTGGAAATGGTATACAACGTATTGAGGGTTTGTATTTATGAGGCAACTAGGAATCAATACTTTTTGGACACTTTTGTCAATTTTACAGCTCAAGTTGAAGGTCCAACTGGATGTATTCTCTTGCAAGAATACAAGCATGTAATTACCAACCTTGAGAGCCTTAATATCAAAGCTACCAAATATCCCAGCCTTGAAAAAGCAACAACTTTCATGATCAACTGGCTCCATAAGTACCAGGAGGTGGCTCTCAAATGCAAAGCAGTAGTTCTACCAACAATTGTCCACCTGGGATTCAGAGGAAAGTTTTTCCCAATACAGTATCCCAAACTAACTCCTCATCAAACTTAGCTACTAAAACCTTTACAATACTCCCAAGGAAGAACACCAGGCAAAAGAAGTTACACCCTAACCTCAGGAAAACATCCAATCTGCTGACCCCAATGCATTTGACATATTCGGAGTACACAATGGTAGGACGTTAAAATCATCTAATTCTGAGCTGGAGGAATATTTTCAAGGGAATTGCCCAATCAAGAAGGATCAAAACTTGCTTAGTGGAAATTAAGTGACATTTTTTCTCATCTTGATCTTTACTGACTCTACAGGCTCTTGTTTTCATTTTTTTCTGTCTTTTCTTTTCTATCTTCTTTTTTCTGTCTTTCTTTCTATTTTTTTATCAATTTGATTTTCTAAAGAAAACCCCTCTACTCTCCTACTTAGCTGAGACTTATTGGTTTGGATCAGTGTACACATAGAGATTTGAAATACATGTTTTTTTCTTTCTTTAAGATACAAGTATTCTTTTTTCAACTCAAGCCGCGCTATATATCAATATAGTGTGCTATATATCACATATATAGTGGTTCAGCAATAGAAAACTGTATAGCAAGTAAACAGTGGATTTAACACTCTGCAACTGTGAGAGCCAAAAATTTTGATCAATATTGATACCTAGTTGTGTGATATATGGCAGTCATTCTGCAGCACACTGAATGGGCATGGTTCTCAAAATGTTGATGAGGAAAATTCTGAACTCAAACCACTACAGTCAACGTTTCCACAGCAACTACATATTTGTTTGACCTTGATCACCACAGCATCACAATTATAACCCATTTAACTGCGCTGAGACCCTCCCAATGCCACCAGATCCCACTCCCATCCATCAGACCAATTGGTATCAACCAATGGTACTGTAGAACTCCTATGCAGTGTAGCCTAGGTTGAGCTGGAGAGGGGACAAAACACTATGTGAGAGGATGGGTGAATCAAGTGCAGTTACGCTGCCCTCAACCTTTGATTTTGTTTCTCATCCGAATGAGGCAATCCTAATTGTTCTTCTTGTAACTTTGAAAGGTTCCCAGAAATCAAGTTGATCCCTGGAGCTAAATCCGCAGCGCTTGGCAGATCCCTGCTATACCACCTACAGTCAACTCCCTCTAAAGGCATACATTCATCCATATACCCTCCAAGCCATTTGAAGACAAGAAGATGACTTATCTACCGCTGAATGGACTCAGTGCAAGTTAAAAAAAATCATTTTACAATGGGTTCATTATGATGATGTGTAGAATAAGACAATTAAGCTCTGGGTGTATGACTTTTAATCAAATAATACTTGAAGGAGAGACACCATCCTGAGTAGGGACTGTCTTGAAAAAGTTGGTCAGGCTAGTTTGTTTTTGAAAACAGTGAAAAGCTTGTTTCCAATCAATCATAACTTTTGTAAAGGTTGACCTACAGCCTCAAGCTCAGCACAAGTATCCAGCCCTATGAAATGGAGTAAAACTGATACAGCTTTCATAGCCTTTTTAGTGGTTGGAGCAGGCTTGGGCGGGGTTTTGCTGTTTGCTTTGGTTTCCATTGCAATTTCCTTGGCTTCAAGTCCCTCTCCAAAAATCTTTTCAACCACAGTCATAGTCCTAATGATTGGTTACTCATTGTATGGGTTAAGTAGATTTTCAATTGACATTCTTTGACATGCTGCCCAAGCTCTGATGTCTTGGAGTCTTTGAAGGCCAGCATTGATCTCTGGCTTGGGTTTTTGAGAGGCTGTGAAAATCTCAAAGATGTGGTTAGTTCAACAGAAGTAAGGGTGCGTTTACTTAAGCAAATTTGCGTGAAAATTCACATTCTTGCATGTCGAGAAATGAATTCTGTGAAATGTGTGTGTTTTGTTATTTGCAAGCATTCTGTAAATCACAGAATGCTTGTAAAAAGACTTTTTTTGTGTCATTTTGAGAATTTGCTATTATCAAATTTTTCCTTCAGAAATCACATTTTGTGATTTCCATTCCTTTTGTCATAAAATCAGACAAGCTCACGTCCACTGTAAGGATCACTCCAAATTTGGACAAGTCCTCCTTTTACATACCCCTTTTCACTGGTAACCTTTCGACACTCACCCTCTACCATCCCCTTACCATCATCTCATCCATCATCACTCACCCCTTCCCATCCACCACTCATCCACCACTCAATTAACCCAACATATCCAATTCTGAAAGTCCTGTCAAGGTCAATCCACCAAAATCAAGATCACAACACAAATCAAAGTCACAAGCAAAATCAAAACCAGTCAACCATCAAAGCAAATCACATGAAAATAAGAATGAAGAGGAAGAGAAAGCCACTGCTTCTGGTGGAGCGTGGGATCATTGTTGTACATTACATCTCATCCATCAAGTCAAACATCAAATGGAGTAATCTTGTCTCCAAGCGCCCTTACCATATGAGCTTGGCATAAAATTTGTCTTCATAAACCGCAGCATGCTACAATAACCATCACCTGATTTTTATATGGGTAGGACGGCATCATTGAAAGTATAGGAAACCACATCTTCAAAACGCCAAAGATGCGTTCAATTACAATTTGGAGGGCAGAGGGCCTATGATTGTATATTTCCTTGGCCGTTTGTGGTCTCAAACCCACATGGTCCCACTCCTTGAAGTGATATCACACAGAGCAATATGGTGTTAAGAATCCTGGAACATTGGCATATTCAGCATCAGCTACATAGAAGCGGTCTAAATTGCAAAAACAATTTAATATATCAAGCAAAATAAAATGAGAAACAATGAGGAAGAGTTTGACTTACCTTCTGGAACCACAAAGCACTTTTCTTCAAGTGCTTGGTGAAGGACACGTGCATCAGTGTGTGATCCTTCTAAACCGGCATACAGAAAAGTGAACATCACGTTTTATGAACACCCCACCAACACGTTTTGGCTGAAATCTCCCTTTTGATTTTGATGAGCATGGTGTTGATAGGCAGGTACAATACATTTGGAATGTGGGTGCCATTGATAGCACCCATGCACTTTTTGAAATAAGGGAAAAACCAAGATTTTTTGGATTTCCCTCGGCATATCTTGCAATTGGTTGGCTGAACAATGTATATAGATTCTAGAGATGCTATGGCTTTGCACACTTGGTTGAAATACTTGCTGATTGTGTGTCCAGTTTGCTGAAAGTGTTCACTGGCATTTCGTTTTGTTCCAGAGTTGCCAACTATGTATAAGAAGATAATAACTTGTTCTTCCTTTGACACACTACGCTTTTGTTGGACCACAAGCTTGCCTTAAACAGCTTTCATCAAGCCCTTGAAGGCAAGATTGTCCATTCAACATACTTCTTGAAACTGTACATCACTGGCATTCAAGATCTCCTGAGTATACTGATTACCACTGAGCTTTGAAGTTTGACATGGTTTGTTAGACGTAATTATTGAACTTAAATACTCTTGCCTGCTTTTATGATAGTTTCAAGGATGTGTGGATGGGAGCTTAATCCCTGGATTGCATGGGAGCAGAGATCAAAGAGATCAAGGTGATCCAACTGCTTCATCAATTCATCAATTCTTAATTGCATGTTAACCAAACGGTTCATGACTTCTTTTGTCATGAAACATGAATTTTCAATTTTTTACAAAAATTGCTTTTCTACATGTAGAAAAGGGGTCACCCAGAATGTGCTTTCTGGAAATCCGGGCTAAGTGAACGCGGCCTAAGAGTGACTACAGAAGGACGGTATATGCAGACAATTGAATTATTGCCAAGCTTGACATTATGAGTATGATTCCAGAAGCTCTCAATTGTTGCTGCAGAGACTGAGTACAAAGCTTTCTGGGCCATATGCATGGCTGAGAGGACATCAATCTTGCAAGGGTGCAATCTGTGTTTTACTTTGGCATAAAGACGGCTTGAACAATGCATGAATCTTGCTCAATAGTGAGCCTTCAAAGTAAAGATGATACTAGCATTGCATGGCTGAACTTGAGAGGTAAGCTTTGGTCAAAATTGTTCGAGGTAGATGTTCTTGAGGAATCTATCTGGCACTGTGTGCCTGGTAGGTTTCTCCAGAAGCAGCAGTATCTTTTGTTTCTGTTCTCTAAGCCAAACATCCCATTGTGAAATCCAAGCATTGGAGATGGCAGTGTCCATTCCAGAACTCTCATTTCAGTAGTAATTGATATCATGTGCCTCAGGGCTTCCCTGTCTTTTGAATGGCTGAGGGTGTTGGTGTTTTCAATGAGCGGAAGTGGATATTGGTCAGAACCATTGGCGTGAGTTGTAACAGCAATTGTTAATTTAAGTAAAGCAGAATATGATTGGTAAACCATTGATTGAAAGGAAATCAATCAATTGGCTGGGTAACCCCACTTACCCATAGGTAACCACTATCAATGTGGCAAGTGGTCACACCGCTCCCTCAAAAAAGAAAACCACCATTGGAGCTAAAGTCACTCCAACTGGTCAAGTATGCCCAGTCAAATCAGTAAGCCTACTGACCACAGTTACCCGCAGACTTTATTACTGACCCCTTTCTCTCACCAAGGACACATACCCAACTTGATTCCACTTTGGAACACCCAAAGTACAGAGAACAATTCCGCCTCCAACCCTTGCAGAACTAGAGAGTTCACCAGAGCAGAGAATGCTGAAGCTCCTACTAGATCAGAACACATATTGAATTTGCTCCTGAGAGTGGTCCAAGCACCCCTTGAGGTACCAATTCTGGCCGCGCTGCCAAAAAGGCCAAGATTCTGAGCCCTTGCCTTTGTCCTGCACGCTGGCATTGGTCAGGCTACTATTTGACTACAAAAATTCTGAATGAGGACCAACGCAATGTAATGCTGAACCAGACAGACCTGCCTCATCTCCTACTACTTTGTTGTAATTCTCTGAATTTCATTTCATCAACTTTCTCATTCCTACCCAATTGTTTGTCTATTTATCTGCTTAGGATGTACATATAAGCAACCTGCACCACATTGCGCTTTGAAATTCAATTTTTCTCTCAATACTGTGAACCTTCAATCTTGCAGCCTCAATTGCCCTGCCACAAACCTTACACATTCTTTCTTTATCTTGTGCATATTCACTTCAATTGCCTTCTGTACACTTCCAACACTCCCCATTGTTCTTCACCCAAAACCACCTTGAGACTTGAGCAACTCTAGCTCCAAAGTTGAAGATCACGGCAAAATGTTAACTGGGCTTGCCCCCAGTACATTAGAAGAAATGTAGGAGACCAGCATAATGAAATGTTTCCCCAGACAAATTGCCTTCCACATTATAAAAATATGGTGACCTTCTCCAACTCTGAAAACTCGTCTGGTGACATTAAAGGAGAAAGGAGTGAAATTGACTATAGCAATAACTTCTGGATTGCTGTTGTTGTGGATAATTCACCAATTCTAGTGGAGGTCATGAATCCTTTGCATTATCAACAGTCAAACCTGGTACATTATCACTAGTCATACCTGGTACATCAGGCCCCATCTGTCTTCCAACAGCACAATAGTACTTAGGTGGACCCATGGGATGTTCTACTACTAGCTTGGCATGCTTGAAATTTTGATGGATTTGCCTAGTTAGAGACCGTGTGTTATATGGCAGCCTTGTGTCCAGCGTAAAGGCTACTACAACACTCCATATACATGGCAGTAGTGATAGAGGGCCATAGGTCACTTAAGCACAAGAAAAGAACAAAAAGCATGTATGTGGTTGCTAGCTTTTGGTCAAAGTTTGCCCAGTTGGACATGTTGTGTTATATATATGATGAACTCTTTGAATTTTGTTTTGTTAGATATGATGTTTGTGTGAGAAAGAACATGTGATTGGATCACTGACCACTTTCTCTCATTCAGCTTCTGCACAAACAAGTCAATTTGTGTGGTATGCTTTGACTAGTTTTCAGACTTGCCAACTTCTTGTCTGTCTGTGGAATGCAGTTCAGTCTTATGATGTGTTGTGTTGTGTTGTGGGTTCAAACTGGAAGAGTCAAGCGTAAGACAGGTATGGCCTGACCTGATTGGGCTCCTTGTGCACTAACTGGGCCATCATGGTGGTTGGGAGGCATGTTCTGGGGTGTGATGTTGGATGTTAGAGGTTGAGTTCTAGGATGATGTAGTTGATGATGAATCATCCAGTGGTTGGTGGTGGTTTCTTGATTTGCAGTGCAGACATTGTGGTGACATATTATTGGAAGGACAAACTGTGTTCAACCTGTGGATGAAGGGTTAAATAAACTCTCATAGTGTTAGGGCTGATTTTTATAGCAAATGTACAGTACTTGAATAACAGCCAATACTGTAGCTGTACAAGTGCTGCTTTCTGCTGTGTTAGCCAAGGGCACATTGACAGCACATGCTATTCAATTGTCTGCCAAAGTGCCCCTGGCTGCTGCAGCAGAAAGTGGTACTTGCAGAGATTGATATGTGCATGTTGAAGTTTCTCATATTCTTACTCAACAAGGGATGACCTTTGCAGATGTAAACATGCTTGAAGTCAAAGATGAAAAGTACAAATTCAAAAGAACAAACAAATCAAACCCCTAAGATTGATTGACCCTAATGAGGGCTATGACACTGTAATGGAAAGATATGGAGAAGTGAAATACAGCCCAAATTCCATTGTTGACAGTTTTGTTGAGAAAAGCCACATGAGAGAACTTTGGCAATGGAACAGACATTGCTGCATCCAAATCAGCACATGCAGAAGGAGCCAAGACAGTTCTCAAACCAGATTTGACCAAGGCAGGGCATGACGGTAGCAATATGACTTGACACCTGGTTCACAGAGGTGTGCATCTGTGTATCAGGTGTAGAGAGTGTGGGATGCACAAAGTGGAAAAAAGGATCAAAGGAACTCACTTGGCGCTTTTTGAGGCCATTCTGGTGGTTTCATATTGTTGTTCACTTCAAAACATAAACCAGGTGAAACAGGAGTATCAATAGTGATAGTCAAGGGCCCGGTCTCTTGGTTTTGCAAACGGAGGCCCGTCATTGTGACCTTGTAAATAATTGGGATGTCCTCATGAGATACCTGCATCCTTGACATTGATTGAATGTGGAAGGAAAATAAGGAAGAGGGACTAACTTTCCAAACACTCAAGACCTTTATAATTTGCTTTTGCTTCCCTTTTGCAACCTTGTCACTCATTGGGATAGGCCGGTCTGGACTTTGTACATCATTGTCTTGAAATATGTCATCTTTGGATAGTCAATCAATTTTGTTAGTAGGTGATTCGTGGTTTGACTTCCTAGGAGCAGAGTTTGTGTGATCAGGAGAGGATTCTTCAATAGGTTTGCTATAATTTGGAGTGGAAGAAGGACATTGTTGGATGAATGCGGTGAATTTGATTTCAAATGATGATATTGTGGTTGGGCAACTAAGTTGACATGGAACAGCAGTTTCCAGTGATAGGGGAGGGGTCACCGGCAGTGCTAGAGGCAGAGTGACTTGATGATCTGGTGTTATGATGAGCTCCAACATTGTAGATGAGTGAGATGGCAAGTGTTTGCTGCCAATCAACAGATTGGGGGATTTATTGTTCCAGAGAGAGTCAAGGAGGAAGCTCCTGAAGATACACATATTGGGGTAGGTGAGAATTTGGTAATCTTGAGAATTGGCTCAAGAGTTGGACAGAGAGCTTCAGTGTTGTTCAAAGTCCAAAGCTTGTCAGATAGTAAGCCTGCAAACCATGCTACCAACGTAGCATACATATCAAGTCCTGACAAAAGGATCTCATGTAGCTTGTTGGATGGTAAGAATTGATCAATGGTCATCATCACATAGTGAGATCAAGAATGAACCTGTGAGCCAGAGAGGTAGATAAAAGATTTGGTAAATAGCATGTAGAAGGGGTCAGTGTTATCCTGAATAAATGACCCAAGTTTTGATGGACGGTGGGATTTGTTCATAATGGTGCAGGTCAGCTGTTGAAATTGTAATGAATTGCTGGAGGCAGGTCTATTGGGCTGTGAGCAAGAACAAGGAGGTGGACCAGCAGCAGAATGCTTTTCCTTTGCACAACAAGGGAGCTGAACTCAAGAGGCCTCTTGAGGCCTGTGGACAATCAAAGCCTGGCCAGCTCCACCCAGATTAGGAGAATGTGTTTGGGTAGTGTTGGCTTTCTTGTTTAGAAGGCTCGCATTCAAAGACACCTGTTTGGCAGAGGAGGGCGTTTGTTGCTGTCCAACAGCTATATAGGTGCTTGTTATAGAAGCCAAAACGTGAAGTGTCTGCTACCTTTCTCCGTTTTTGGTATTTGGTATTTGAAATTTTGGGCTTCAAGAGGCTACATCACCAACCCAGCCCCTTGCCTTGTGCCTTTTCAAGCGCTCTATGAGCTCCCAAGTCAAAAAATGTTCACTTTGCGTGTTACTCTGCCCTCATCCAATCAGTTCTTGAGCTTATGTTATCTTTCAATGATCTTCTCACTAAAAACTATTGAAAATGAATAATCAAGTATGTGAATGTTGTGGCAATCGCTTCACAAGAATGACATCACCCTTGTGTGCTCAATGCCAGTGGATGGATAAAGCTCCCAACTCTGGATCATGCAAAACACCTCAGTGCTCAAGTTGTGGGAATTGTTATTGATTTCTGCAGAAACCTCAATGTCCATGATGCAAGGAAAGTGCGAATGTTGAAGATTCAAATCTCCCATTGACGGCTCCAGCTTTGACTCCAATAATAAATACACCTATTGGTGTGTCAGGCGTTCCACATAATCTATTCCAGGGTGGATTACTCAGTCATCCACCTCTCAACCAGTAGCCTACCCTTTCACCAACCCAGCATTGGGACTCTCAGCTTGAATTTCCTGCTCCTTATGGTTCTTGGTCCTCATAAATTCTAACCTCCCAACTCCAAGGATCTGTCTGCGCATCTCAGTCTGGAAGACAAACTGTTGGTCAGGAAAAGGGTAGAAGAAGAAGCAAATAGAGTAGGTTATTGAGGATGCAAGTCCCAACATCAAAATTGCACTCACCTTTTGTTATCTCAGTGGGGTTGGCAATTCTAACCCTGTACATGCTCCTATGCCTCAAAATTTCAAAATCAACTTGTGCAGTTCAGATTGGTTCTGGAGGCTTGGGTGGAATGTCTATGAACACTATAAAAACAAATCAGCTCAAGCAGGATTTCCATCAAAGGAGGAGCTTAAGAAGAAGAAATTATGGCCACTTCCCAAGTACTTTTCAAATGAAATCAATGCTACACTGTGCCCAGAAGCTTCAAAAGCGTGATAAGGAAAAGTACAGCTTGACCTTCAATATGAAGAGATACCTTGCCACTTGTGAGGAATCATCTCCTGATTCTAAGTCTGCAAAAAGTTTTTCTAGGACTCAGAAGCGCAAGCGAGCATATGAAACCTCTGATGAAGACAACCTACAAGACTTAAGCAACCACAACTCTAGCTCTGATGATTGACTTAAAAAGACAAATTGCTCTCAATAACACAGATGATCTTGCTAAGAATTCTGCAAACCAATTGCAAGAGCCATTCAAAGCTTAGCATATCTTGAATGAAAAACAAGCTCAAAATGAAGAAGTAGATCAACTGGAAGGCAGTTTCCACAATGAAATATGACTGTGATCGCAGCAAAACCTTGTAAAAATTAAGGAGACATCCAGAGTGACAATGATCAAGATGAAAAGAAGAAGTCTTTTCATCTGTATCTATCTCAAGTCTGTATGTTCCTGATTTCTCTTGGCTGTTCTTGCCAAATTTCTTATTCTGAAATACCTGGCCCCTTCAAGCTTCACAATGTTTTGGGGGGCCAAATCCATGATGAATGTGGGTTTTTGGGTCTATGGTATAGGGTGCTAGTCCTCAATTTTTGCACAGTTTTCACTGTTAGCAATGTCTCTAGAAAGCTTTGGTGACATGCATGCCTATGGTGGTACCAACCAGAAGATCCTTGCTTACCCTTCTTTGACAAACTCAAATTGAAATGAAGGATGGCTTCATCTATTATCTACTCATCACTAAGAACAATGAAGCTGGCATCAAACCAGTCCCAATCTCTTGCTGGGTCCAGGATCATTCATTGGATCTGGCCAAAACATGGACTGTTACAAAGCGGAACTGCTACTTGGTGATGAGGTTCATCATGTAGTAAAAAAGCAAATTTGATAACTCTGCCCTCTTGTATCATACCTCTCAGGGACAGTCATATGTGCATGCACAGGCCACTATTGAGAGGTTGAAAGTTAAGCTTTGGGCTAACAAAAATTTCACTCAGTTTCAAAAAAATGTGGTCAAGAGTGTGAGGGTATGTCACTTTTGTATCATCATCAAACTTGTTTATACACTGAAAACACAAAGTTCATGGATAAAAATGGCTCAGAATTCTGGTTATTTGAGGCCAAGTGCTCTGGTGATTACGTCCAATATGTGCTTCATGAAATTTTTCAAGAATTTACTCATTTTGACTTGCAAGATCATCAAGGCCGTTCTGTTGTCTGTGACTTACAAGGAGTTTCACAACACTCACTGACCCAGCAGTCATTGGTTTTTAGTAAGTGGGTAACACTCAACATCTTTGATAAATCTTTGAACACAGTAAAACATTTGGGAGTGGCAATACAAACTAAATAGGTCAAGAGAGATCTTATAATCTCAGCATAAAAAGGATGAATAGTGCCAAAACTTAGGTCTCAAGTCTACAGAGACTCATAAATTTGTGCTCAAAAATTAGTAGACAACATACTGTTCTTCACTTTCTTAATGCTTGATTCAATGATTCTGTCTGCACCAAGTCCTTTACTGAGAAATCAAAATTATTTCCTAATCAATATCACCAAATTACATACAAATCTTACAAAAACCTATATACACCAATCAGTAGTAATGAGATATGAATGTTGTTAAGTTTTCATCTGATAGGCCAATAGTCAAGAACAAATGAAAGGTCTACAGAGTGAAAGATCAAGTTGAGTTTGAACAGGTCCAACCAGATGTGATGTATCAAAAAAAGCTTCAGTTTGACTTAACTTAGAAGATTGATAATTTGATTGAAATTGATTGGGTGAATCTTCAGTTTGAATCCAATTGGTTTGAAATGATTCCACTTTGAGTGATTGATTCAAGATTTGACCAGCAGTTTGATTAAAAACTTTGACAAATGAACTAAAGATCAATCTGTGATGGATTTCAAACCTTTAAGACTCAAAACCAAATGATCATTCCAATTTGTAAGTTACCAATTAAATTAATCCCATTTCAATTCATGACTTTAATTCCAAACTCCTAAGCCAGTGATTACAGTCAAATCAAGTACAAAGATGATTGAAAAGTGTTTCAAAGTCTGAGAATGTAGAATAATTTTTGAAAAAGTCAGGTATGAAATATCAATAGTATTTGAAGGTGGTGGATGGATTGAATTCATTTCAAGCTCTAACATTTCTACATCTACAGTAAGGACTGAAGTCAAATTTAAATGATGATGGCTGACCAGATTAGATACTTGATTTTGAGGGATTTCCATCTTCAAGAGATTGGATTGATCAATCTGATGAGGTTGTGAATTGATTTCTGATGATAGTAATTTGTAATTTGAATAAAATTTCATCTGACACCTTTGGTTTGATGATGATGATGAGTTTGAATTGAATTTAAATTTTCAGGACATAAAGTTGTCAAAAAGATGGACAATGTATCTAAATGTTTCAATCAATTTGGATTATATGGATATTCATAAAGCTCATCATCATTCATGATGTGATGATTTGAAGTTTGATCTATTGTTTGAGGAAAATAATAAGAAAAGATATGTATAGTCAGAACACTGTTTCTAGATTCATGCCATCTCATCTTGAGAAAGATGTCAGACTGGTGTGGAGTGAGTGGGGCTGAGGCCCCGGTAGTGGAATGGTACGACATAGGTGCTGGAACATGATGGGATACACGTAGAACTCTCAAGTGCTGGTCAAGTGCGGGTCAGGCATGTTAATACAGTATCATACTATAGATACAGCAGCAGATAGGGTAAACTTCAAATTCCAAAAACAGAAAACAGGTGGAGGACACTTTAAATCTTGGCTTCTGTAGCCTGTTGACCAACAATATGGACTGAAGACCCTGGTTCATTGCCATATGCCCCAATACGGACCCCTGGAAGGAGGCAAGATTGAATAAAAATATCAGCTGAAGGAAATGTGAGATGTTCAATATGAAAGCAAAACTTACTGTGAGCTGGTCTTCCATAACTCACCCCGCTTGTTGGACAGATTCAAACATTGCAAGTGGGTGGTTGATCTGTTCCGAAAGTGTGCAGATCCAACTCAGCTGTGCTTTGTAGATGTTGACCGCAATGAAGGTCCGTGCTCAGTTGTTAAAGCTGGAACATGGTGTGGGGAGAAGCAGTGTCACAGTGGGGTCTGGCATGGGTGGTGCAAACGTTTTCAGAGCAGGAGAGTGCAGGGAGCCTTCATCTTCTAGGCAAGACTGATACATTTATTAGGACTGGAAGAAGTGGTGGTGGAATGTGGTTGACTAAAAGAAAAGCCAAAAGACTAACTACAAACAAAGAAAGCCAAGTGAAACTTGATCAAATAAAGATCAATTGAACTGATGTCAATGTGAGTTTGGTACCGCAGAGATGCCTAAATATTGGGTAAGGTCGATACCAGACCCACCATGACATCAATATCTCAATCTCAATGTTTGCTGCAAAGAAAGCATCTGCACACCAATAAAGTCTGCTTTCTGCATTTTATGAATTTGAAATTATGCGCTTTCTCACCCAAAATTGCTCAAGTGAATCACCCTTTAGGTTCTGGTTTGCTTTTTCAAAATATGAATTTTTAAGATCAGATTACTTTGGTAGGTTTTTTTGTTCACAATCAAATCCTTCAAACAAGTAGGTATTTTCTTCTTCCTGACTGAAAGTTCAATAAAATGATGAGCATGTAATTTTCCTTGCTCATCATTTTATTGAACTTTGTGCATTCCTAGTAATCAATATAGCAATAGTGATACCAAGAAAAGAAATACCAAAGGTGCAAGGAACAAAGACTTCTTTCTGACAAGCATACATAGTCCTCAATTGTACTGTTCAAAGTGTTGTATCAAATGATCACTGTCTATGCTAACACACAAGTTACTGTAAACATGTCAATTCACCTACTGTGAAACAATGTGAAATCACATCCTGTGCCTTTGTAGTATATACTGCTTCAGGAGTGTTTGGGCTGGATTTTGCTCACTAAGAGTACAAATCAGAGTATTCCTTATTCAGCCCAAATGTCACTCAAACAAAAAACCACAGTAATTTCATACAAAAGCAACAAGAACAAGCAACTTCCTTGACAACCATTGACCAGAAGGATCCCTTCCAAATAAACTATGGAAGAAAAAAATGCTGGCAAAAACAGTGGATAGATTAGAAGTGGATGATAGAGTTTGAGTCTTTAGAAGTATAAATCAAGGAGACTTTGTGATAGTCATCATTAATTGTTGCACCACTCAAAAAGATGACTGATGAAGAAAAAAGAGAAATCGACAGGGTTTGGATATATTGTAACTGGAAGGTGTTTCTTTAATGAAGTGAATAACAATGCACAGCAGAGAGGTGGGTGGATGGGATGCAGTGAAAACAGCAAGCATGCAAGAACTAGGGAAGCTGTTTGGGAGCTTTCTGTCTTTCTATTTGACTATTCCAAAACTGATCAGTTTCTATCTGTGTCAGGTGCTTACAGGCCCCATGCAAGTACAAAACAGCCTTGTGTCCTTGAACAAGGATGAGACAATTTCCATTTAGAATACGCCTTGAAGCGATCTACAAATGGCAATCCAAAAAGCTTGGTGAACCCTTTTCAAGGATCAACCGTTTAATATGCAAGAGTCCAACACTTTATACTTTGTCAGCCTCAATTGTGAATACACTAGCATGAATTGATCATGAATAAGAAAAGTGGTCAATGTCTTTCCTCATTGTCCAAACATTTTATCTATATGATTGTCCTGATTTCACTTATTCAAGAACCCAGAAAGAAAAAGCTTCTATACTCCGTTAATGGAGATATTCACATCAGTTCATTCTGCTTGAACAGCATTGAAAATTTCTATTTGATCAATAATGGTTTAATGGTTTCACTTTGAGTACTTCTCCTGCTTCTATTGTAGATCATTGGTGACCAATCATTCAAAAAATGCTGAAGCAGGAGCAGGACTACAACATGTGGCTCTTCTGTTGTTGGGGTTCAGGTACAATAATTGCTCGCACCTTTGGGGAAACTGACCAGGAGCTCCAAATGGAAGTTTTGGTCATTTACATAGACAGGGGAAATAAAATCAAAAGTATTGTGTTTTGCAAGGACGGATCTGGTAAATTTTGGTATTCTGGTGGTTGCCAAAGATGGGAAGTAAGCTCAGTGACCTTAGTGCCTTCAAAAACCACTTGAATAAGTTTCTGAATTTTGGTTCTTGGAACAGGCAAGAAAACTAAGTTTGAGTAGTTTGGTGCTTGGCAAATTTGATTTACCTGTCTTGTCTTTGTCAGCCACATTTATACGTATTCAAATTCACTTGTCTTGCGTTTGCTGACCACCCAAGTATTCTTATTTACCTGAGGTTCTTGACATTTAGGCGCATTTATTAGAAGCTTATGTGGAGAGGTACACTACAAGGACACTAGGACATCACAGAGATGGCCGGTAATATTTGGCAGAGGAGTAGTTGTCCTCTGGGCAACTATAGCAGAACACTAGCTCAGGGTTTTGCGCTTGGACATCCCAGCAAGGTACCAGGTAGGAAGCCATGACCGCATCTATTAGGTGCTATGTGAATGGAAATGCCCTTGGATGTGAATACTACATCTCAATGTGGGGCTTCAGTCAGATCATTGGATCTTGGACAATCCAAATACCCTTTTGCTCAAAAGTGATTTTGCAGTGTAGACCCAATCTTCCACCACCAACCTTGCCTTGTCTGCCCTGCCCTGGGGAAAGCCCAGGTAGGCTAATGCCTACCTGGGTGGCCCCAAAGCTTTCAAGGAAGATCTTATGTATATCAAAGATATCCTTGCTGGTAGTGAGAGGTGTTGTAGGCTTGCTGCACCTGCTTGCACATATACATCTAAGGGTTGCCCTCCAAGAAACTTCTCAGAATTAGGCTGGGAATATTTGAGCAAGTCCTCACAAGAAATTGCATTCTGTGAAATGTGTTTGATATAATATCTACAAGTGTTTCAGAAACCACCATTTCCTTATAAAACACAACATTCCATCTGCTTTCAAAAACCCAATACTAGTGCATTCTCCACAGAAATTTGAAGGCCTCCTGTGATTTCTTAATCCTTTTGTTGCCATGATCATAGCACCTTGTCTTAAATCTGGACAAGTCCCCAACTGCAATACCAAATTTGACAAATTGGTGATGAGTCCCAGTTCACTATACAAAAGCTCATACCCCTTGATACCCATCCCCACCACCAGGCCTCCATCATTCTCAACTCATCTTTACCTGGTCGTCATCCAACATGCCTCCTTCAAATTCTGAAGATAGTAATAGTGATGATGATGGGTATGTCAATTCAAATGGACCAGCACAGTCCAAAGTGATGTAAAAGTCAAAGACAATCTCAGTCAAAAAACCCAGCAAAATTGAAGAGAATAACAACAACAAAGAGGAAAGCAGTGTTTATGGATCAATGGATCACTGTCATACCATTTATCTCATCAATGAGACCAACCATCAGATAATGTTGGTAGCCTCAATACCTATTGGAATCAAGGCCCCTCCAATGACAACACAAGATTTACCGTCAATAACCCTTTGGCATAGTTAAATATCATTGTTCAAGGTTTTAGGATTCAGGACAAGAAGAAGGTGGTCTCATGTTCCGCAAATAATTCAGCTGAGCGCACAGGAGCTGGTTCTTCTTATCTCATGTGAAGACATCAACAAAATGCCGGACATACCATTCTCACAATAATTCATAGCTCCCATGTCATCTGACAAGAATCCAAATCACAATGGATGGGATGACAGTCTATTCCATGTCACCAAACAACATGTATCTTCAAGGCATCAAAGTGAATCTATTGTTCCCTCTTCAAAGGAAGACAAAGAAGACTGCTGGCAACCGTCTGTCATTACATATTTGTTTTGTTCCTTTCATTCACTTGAATATCTCTTGCCTTGCTATCCTTATCAAGTTACCACATGATTTTCAAACAAATTCAATCTTCCCAGCGCCTCACAGTAGCACAATCAAGATTGGATATCAATGACAACAAAAATCTGGAGAAACAGGTAGGGTTATCCCTCTCTCTGTTTTTGTTGATGATTACACCGTAATTGTCTCTCCTCTCTCAATCTGTTATGGCTTACCGACCAGATTCTTCTGTCTTTCTCTGCTTCTCTAGGTTTTTCCTTGAGGGTTACCTCTGCCTTCCTCTCCTCCTTCTTTCTAGTCAACAACCTTTCTCTACTCTTACTTCTTCCCTCCTCTGCTTATCAAAGATCCTTTCATTGGCTCCTTGTCTCCCCGTGAACAGTTACACTTCATGTTTCCTTCCATCTCTTCATTAGGGTGCTTGTCACTGTACATCAACTTGATTCCATATAGCATTCCGTCCCCACATCTGCAACCCCCCGCTTTGTACTGATACACAATTTGGTCCCACCACATTTGTTTGTCTGCTAACGCCTCCCTTTTGACATTTACATCTATAACGTCTACATCACATATCTTGTCTCAGCTTCCTATTTGCCACATATGTCCCCTCTTTTTCTTCTCATCTATCTATCTGTCTTTGACTTTCTCTCATCTCTCTTCTTTGCCTCTACTGGCTCTCCACAGTTCTGTCTATGCGTGTTCATCTCCTCACTTCATCTTCTCCTTGTGAGTCTTTCCTCTGTGACTTCTTTCTCCTCTTTTCTTTGCCTCTTCTCCCTTCTCATGAGAAAGAAACTCATGCCATCTCCTCTTAGACGCTCTTCTGCTCCTTTTGGTGTAATATATTGAGATTGCAGGAATTGTTTGGGATATTGAAGAGAGGTATGGGAGACATTGAAGGAAGATATTGAAAAGAGGTCTATTGCACTTAATTCTTCTCCAAAGTCTGTCATTTTCTTGTAAATGTTCAAAATATATCCGTGAAGTTTTCATCTCTAGTTTATGACTATCATGTAATTGATGTTGAACTTTGAATTGTGATTTTTTTGATAAGGCTTGAGCTCTGAGGTATACGTGATTGTAATGCTTTAAATGCTCTTATTTGGAATTTTCTGTCTGGTTTGTGCCTATGGGTTTATCCTTCATGCTTGAACCTTAATCATGGACTTATACCTTACGCCATACTTGGTGAAGATTTGCAAAAACCAATGCAACCTTCAAATGGTCTCCATGGTGAAGCATCTTCTGTCACCCTGAAGATTTTGAGTCCGCTTGGGCTGAGATACTTGAAGTGACAAAGAAGTACCAGCCTTGCAATATCAACAGTGGAGATGAGAAAGTTCTGGGGTATTGGTATGTATTGTTCCAATTAATGCTGATTGTTTAAATCCTAGCAACTCAGCTGATGTTGATTTCACAAAATGGTCCATTAGAATGCCACCAAAAAAAAACCTTAGGTGATACACCAAAGCAGGGTGTGAAGGGGGCCAATCAAGGATCTCAGTACTTGTCTGTACAAATTCTGATGGCTGCAACAAACTTCCAGCACTTTTCATTGGCAGTTCAGCTCAACCAACCTCCTTCATGCGCAAAAAGGCACATGATTATGGTCTTCAATACACCCACAACAAGAATGGTTGGATGACTGGCACAATCATTGCTTTCACAAACAACGTCATATGCTCCTCATATTGGACAACTTTCCAGGGGTCATTGATCAGCTGTCAAAACAATTAACTTGACAAACATAAAGCTCTATTTCCTTCCTTCAAGCCTCACAAGTGTTCTGCAGCTATGCAAGGTTGACATCATTGTAGTATTCAACGCCTTGTACCGCCACAACTTCTTGTCACTCACCATTGGACAATAGGAAGATAATCCAGGGAAATTAGCATTTTAATTCTTGATGTGAACATTTGGTGTTGAAATCAAGGGGTTTAGTATGGAGGGACCATCACATATTTATCAAAACATTACACAGCTTTGTTCCTGGGGCAATTGGCAAACCGTGTTGCTTGCTAGGACAGTGCAGAGAGGCACAGCTTGAGCCCCATGACACCTTTTGTCTGTATTGCTAAGAATAATTATTGAGGAGATCTCTTGCTCATCTTGCAGTCTGTGCAACTTACCAATCTCTTTAAATTTATTGAAAGACTCTTGTATTCACCATTCAAGCATACCTTGACTGATACTTTGATAAATTCTAACTTTCATCAGGTGCCCATTAGTTCCCTTATCACTCACTTTGTTGCCAAATTGAACAGTCTTTGTTACCCCTCAGTCCATCAGCTCAAGGCCCACAGGAGTCAAAGCCTCCCGGGGCTTCTGCAACTCTGACCTTGAGATGTTGTATACAAAGCCTCTAGAAACCACCTGCCATATTCAAGAAGGTTCAAGGTCTTTCAATGGATGTCCACATATTCCTTCACTACTAGCATAGATGCCTTGGTTTTGGGGAGGCATCTTTGGACACAAGCCCCTGGACAGATGATGTCCAAGGAATTGTTCCATGTCAGAAAATACCTTGGATCAAACCCTTGGAAACATTTGGTTCAAGGCTTGTGATCTGAAGACATATTGGATGCTTCTTGGAATGTAATACGGCTTTTCAATACAGTGACATATCACAGACCCATCCACCTCAAGGGTTCCTTGAACAACACTTTTCCAAAGACTAAAAATTCCTCAAACCCTTCCTACCACCCCCTGTCTCAATGTATACTGATAAGCACCTGGATTTTGATCATCTTAGCCTCAAGAGAATGCAGAGTTTTGTGTGTGAGCTTTCCAACATATGTATTTTCATTCTTTTTGCCCATCCATTTGGCTGTCTAACAACGCCAATCTGTTTCCTCCTTTTTTGTCTGAATTTTCTCCTTGACCAGAGTACCTCTGGATAACAAGATATAAGTGCCGTTTCAGTAGGCGTGCATTACTACACACTACTGTAAATAAATTGAATAATTCAAGATGTAAAGTTCCAGTACAGGCTGATGAGAATCACAATTTAATTGTGGTACAAATGTAATGTACAGTTCTCAGCTATAAGTGTTTGGCAAAGTCAAATCAAACCCATTCAAACTTTGTACATAAGAAGGTACATCACCATGATTGATTACCTTGCTTCAACAGCATATTGTGGATTTGATGCTGAGCATTTGAACCCAAAATCTTGCAAAAAGTAGGGCAAGCACTAGAGAATGTTTTAAACCAGTACATTGAGCAGCCTGGTCCTCAAAAAACATGACCACTCATAATCCTCTTGCTTCCAGAGCCTTTGTTTAAGGATTGTATTGATGCCATGATGACACTCACATTGGGGCTGTTGTTGAACCTTCCAACCAAGTTGATGTGGCCAAAAAGGCTACATAAACCAGATTGTATAATCCTTTTTGAATGACACTATATATATTTCAATTGTGTGTCAAAGTGGGCCCATTCCTTCAAAGGATACCAGCTTGGTTGATAGTGAGCTGGGAAGCCAGGGTTGCTAGCATAAGCCGCATCAACCAGGTGGTATCAGTATAGAAATCTACGGAATGCGAGGTGAGTCAAAGTGACAATGCGAAGAGTTGAAATTTGAAATTTCAGAATCCGCGGGTGCAAAACTTAGAAAACCTGACAAAAGTGTGGATTAAACTCAAATACTGGACTTAAACCACCTGTATTTGGGCCAAAACATATGTTTTTGCCAATTTTGCCATATTTTCCAACCACAAGTCAAAATTTCACTTGTTCCTTGTCACTTTGACACAAATAATACCATAAAATTTCCAAAAAACAAATTTTGCAAACACAATTCACAAAAACAACAACCCAAAACCTCAACCAATCCACAAAACACCATGTGTAAATACAAATACTTCCAACTCAACCGCCAAAACCTAAACCTATCACAATACTTGAAAACATCCACACACTCTCACAGTCTCATCACTTGTACCATATCGCCTGTCACATCAAAAACATCCTACCTCACTGGGCATCCATCATTAACTGTGCAACACCAACATCTCAGCTTGTCACTTTAACACACTTTTGTCAATCAATTCAACATATCACCCCTTTACTCTTCTCCTTTATCATGCCTGCAAAGATTGATATCTCTGATGAAATCTTACATCCAATCCTTGAGGAAGCTCATCACCACAAGTGGACCGCCCAATCAGTCTCCGACAACATCTGGAGAAGCCATCAAATTAAGATTAGTGTCCGCACCATCCGTCGCCATATTGAAGCATGGGGACTTAAACACCGAGGCAAGTATGATGAAGAGATGGTGAAGCAAGCTGTGTTAGACAAGCACGGTAAAAGTTATAATCAGAAAAGAACCGTTATCTCTTTGAAGAATGAAAAAAAGATCAACATCACCCGCTCAACCTTGACCTGCTTTGAGAAGAGACTCCAGCTTAACCGACAACGAGACGATATTGACTTGAACAAAATTACTCATGAGGAACTTGTGCAACTGGTCAATACAATGGAGGAAGAATATGGTCATGTGCTAGGAATTAAGAGTGTGAAGAGGAAGCTTATGCAGGACCATAACCTCCACATTCACCAGTGATTAATTTGCTTAAATTCTACCCATCATAGCCTCTTTAATCTGTATGCTGACATTCTGTTACCCTGATTTTTTGTATTCATCATTTCTCTCTGATTTTTCTATTCTTATTCAATTATCACCTCAGTGATGTCATCTCTGCCATTCTCAAAGTGATTAACCCTGAGATGGTGGCAGTGAGAGCTGCCCATAAGCTCAAGAGACGACAGTATTACGCTGGTGGTCCTAACCATGTTTGGGCTTGTGACGGCCACAACAAACTGATCTCATATGGCATTGGCATCTATGGATTTATTGACTGCTGGTCCCAAAAGATAATGGGTCTTCATGCTCATGTCACCAACAGTGACCCTCGACATGTGGATTTGTGGTATCTTCGACTTGTTAAGAAATACGGTGGTATACCCAAGAAGCTCACTACTGATTGAGGAACCGAGACCATTGATCTTGCTGGTCAACAAGTGTATCTTGGCGACACCTACGGAACCCAACCACCTGACTTCAGGTACCACCAATATGTTCCGTCCACTCACAACACAAAGATAGAATCTTTTTGGGAGAAAATGGGTGGTGCTGTTACAGGCCACTTGAAGGATGATATCCATCAGCGGATTGCAAATGGACTTTATGATAAAGATGATGAGCTTGAAAGGTAATGCACATTCTCTGTTGTGCATGTTGCTCTCTCTCCGTACTAACATGTGGTGTGTCACCTGTATCAAAAGGATGCTGTTCCTTCAACTCTACCTTCCCGCAATTCAAAAGGCTCTTGACACCTATGCAGAGTTCATCAACAATTATCCAAAGCGCAAAGACAACCAATCTAGGTTGCCATCTGGATCTAGGTTGCCAACTGGATGTAGTGCTGACTATTGCTTTCACAACCCGTATGAGGAGTTTGGCGGTACTGATTTGATGATCAAAGTCCCTGAGAGTGCAGTTGATCAAATTATTGAAGAGGATTATCCTGACCAAGACAGATTGTGGACTAGGACACCTGAGTGGTTTTCGTCTGTTGTTGATGGTGTCACGTCAGATTTAGGTTTTGATTACAATGACTTGACTACTTCCAATGTCTGGGATGTGATGAAGATTGTGTTGGAAAGATTGAGAGATCATGATTGGACGGATACTCCTTTGACTCCAACTGTAGCGGATTTCAATCATGGTTTCTGAACAAATTCTTGTGTTTCTCTTCCCTTTTGTTGTTCTCTTCTTTGGTCTTAGGATTACACTAATTCAATCAGATGGCTAGGATTTGTACATGTATTGAAGATAATTCAGAAACATACTACTCATTATGAGCTGAACAAAAGATCATTAACAACAGGAGCAACATGTATGTATACTTGTGAGAGAAAAACAACAGGTAAGAAGCAGTTTGACAGGTTGTGTTTATTTCAAGGACAGAGAAAACAGTTGAGACAACAATAAAACATTCAGTTATTCAATCACATCTTGTAACAAATGTTGGGATCACCGTAATCTTCTACATGATCTCTAGGCAAATCCTCCACTCTGAGCGCGGAAGCCTCCTCCAATTGGTCTGAAGGTACTGTTAATGTAATCACTTGTCTAGCCAGTTGGGCCTTTCTTTTCTGGACCTGGGTAGTATAAAGGTCTTGGATATATTTTCACATCATTTACCCCCCAAAAGATTTGAAGGATAGGCTCACATTGTAAAGATGTAGTTCAATTGACTGTCCAGTGACCCCATGGTACACTCTGAGTGGCTTGGTTTGTCCAATCTGGTGTAGGCGGTCTATTGCCTGTTGTACTACTTGAGGGTTCCAGTGGGCATCCTGGATTTACAAAACCACCCAACTGAGTCAGCTTGCACCAGAAAGCAAGTCAAGAGACATCTCACCATCAGATAAACCTCATCAGTACAAGTCATATTCAATCCAACACCACCTGCTTCTATTGACACTACAAAAGCGTCAATGTCTGGATTGTTGGTGAAGTTGTTGAGTTGGCAAGTTCTTTCAAAGGTAGACATGTCCCCATGAAGCTGACAGCACCTAATACGAGAGAGATCAAATGCAATAAGTATCCTGTGGGTAGGTGAAATCAGCCAGTGCACCAATCTATTTTGCGGAAGGAAAGAGAGATAGATTGCACTCACCATTCCATGAAGGACTTCCACTGAGTGTATATTACACTTTTACCACCACCATTTTTTTCTTTTGCAAAAGCTGGTGAACCAAGTATCCAAGCTTGTTGCTAAGTTGCCAGTCAGTCATGACTGCATCCCTCAGCTTGCAGTGGTGTACCCATTTGTCAGGCATTTTGATGCCCAGTTTTTGCTCCATTTCATTAATTGGTTGGAGTTTGTCTGGAACATCCTTGTGAACTGTTTGATACAAAAGGGGATGGTTGCAGGCCGTTCAAAGATTTGTTAACTGTTTGAGATATTCGCCTCCTTTGAATTTTTTTGTTCTCTCAACTCCAAATTCTTGTAGAAACCTTTGATAGTGAGCTTGGTAAACTTCTTTAGGACTTTGCTGCATATCCAAAACAATTGTCGTATAATTGATTGATGGTAAATCGAATATGTGACTGTCTTTTGTCCGCCTGAGCATTATGTATCTTAAAAGTTGAGAAACAGGGGCTAGATCTCCCCACTGCACCGGCAGTGAGATATGAGTATCCCAGACCAAATCCCTGTGGAAGGGCGCAAAACGTAGGAACTTCAGAAGCATATGAAGATCACCGAGTTTGTTGTGGAGTGGTGTTCCAGTTAAAAACAATTGGTTGACAGCTTTTAAACCAGTGCCACACTGATGGGAGAAAGTTTCATTACAAATGATACTGACAAATATTGGACTCAGCTCTTGTGTCACCATTTGGACTGACCACTACTAGAAAGATGTACTCACTGTGCCTCATCAATTACTACCCGGTACCACTTTGTTTTATATGTAAGACTTGCTGCAGTATCATTCTGAAGCGTACCTAGAGTTGTGATTATAATATCTGCTGAATACCAATCTTCTTGTGGCGCCTTCTCTCTTTTTGAATCATGCCAACGCATAACCTTCAGTCCGCCTTGCCTTGTATGTTGTCTCACCTTGTTTTCCCAGTTATCCATGAGCCCTTTCAGACAAATCAGAAGAGTTGTGTGTGAACCACGTAATGTGCTGGCCGGATTGTTGTGATGGTAATTGAGTTTGTAGGCCTTGGCTTTGTCTAGAGTATTTGCAATCAATGCTATAGTCTGAATTGATTTTCCAAGGCCAATGTCGTCAGCTAGGATTGATGCTCCAGGACTTGAGGGAGCAGGTTGTTGTGCAGTGGCTATAAATGCCTTGCCACAAAGCAAGTTTGTCCAGATTTTAAAGCCACCACTATGTTTTGATTGCCATAGAGCTTGGTATGCTGAATTTTGAGGATCCTCACAATCAAGCAAAAAGGCAAGGCCCTGGTGCTGATGTGGTCTGAGCTGGGAGTTACAAGTCCGCATTGAGTAACTGGTTGCAAATCGGATCCACTAGGAATAGCTTTGAGTTTGGCGGAGTCTTCTTCGGAAATTGAAACCAGGGCAGGGTAGGCTGCTTTGCAGTTGGGCATCAAATTGCTGGCGAGAGGAACCAGCCTGACGTGATGGTGCTCACTAGGGTTGTAAGATTCAGGTGTTTTGATTGTGATTTTGTGTTTTTCGAATAACTGCTTCAGATCTTTCTGTTGCCATGGCTTGGTGAATATCAGTGTTGACACTTTGTGTTGGATCATGTCTGATTCCTGACACGTTGTTAATGAGCTTCTGATGAAGACATTTTGGGGATGATGAGGTGGATAGGTGGGCTTCCATTCACCAGCAGCCAATGATTTGTACACTCCAGGTTGAGCCCCAAGAATATCTAGAAAGAAGGGTTGGAGATGATCAGGCAAGTAGCCTATGGTCTTGCCATTGTCCAGGAGGATTCTGATCTGAGGGAATGGTTCATCATTGTGAGGTTTGAAAAGATGAATCCACGTTGAGAATGGATGCCGCAATTGTGTTGCGGCTGAGGTTGGATGTCCTGCAGTGAATTGAATGGAACCACTGCAAACCAGTTGAGGTGATGCATTGAAGGAATTCATCATGAGCTGAGAGATAGTGCCAAGTATATTGGTATTCAGATGACGGCGGATGAATTTATTTATTCTAAAGTATATTTGAAAAGTGGGAATTGAGATGGGCTGGAGGCAGAATGATATACCTTTTGATTGAGTGAGTATTATGGTAGACACTAGATCAAGGTTCTGACTGACATGACAAAATGTGGGACAGGTTCAAAGGCCGGAGAGTACATATGCAAAGGGCAAGGTTCTGACATGCGGGAGATAATGGGGGGAAGATTCAAAAGCGGGGAAAGTATGTATGCAACGGTATTGTGTCAAACAAACTGTGCAAATCAAGAATGTTAATCCTGAGGCAATTTATGATATTTGGTTTTGTAGACAGAATATATCAAATTAAGATGAGAGGTTCCTGCAGGAGATGGAGATATGTCTCCTTATATCTTGTCTTAAGCTCCCCGACATCCGAATTCTTACATTTGAAGATAGTTGTTGCCATATTCTCAGTAGCCTATCTACGGTGGATCAGTCACTGATCAACCGTATACTGGATGTTGGAGGGGTCACAGCGGCCTATCTATGGTTGATCAGTTAGTAGCAACCACCTAACAGCCTAGGTAGTCTTCCTTTTAAGGTTAACCCCCCCGGCAGCTATCTACAGTCAATCAGTGACTGATTGACGGCTTCTCGGTTGCGGGATGGAGGTGTCACGGCAAAGTAACACCTCCAGCCACAGTTGATCAGTGAGTGATCAACATGGCGACCACCTAACAGCCTAGGTGGTCTTCCTTTTAAGGTTGACCACCTAGGCAACCTATGTGGGTGTCCATGGCTGGAGGTGTCCCAGCCACAGACACCTCCTGCCACCGTTGATCTGTGAGTGACCAACTGTAGTAACCTCCTAACAGGCTAGGTGGTCTTCCTTTTAAGGTTGGCCACCTAGCCTACCTACTACAGTCGAACAGTCACTGTTCGACCGTAGTAGCCTGCTGGAGGTGTCACAGCGATGTGAAGCCTCCAGTGGTTAGGTTTTCATTTGGGTTAGGCGTTGTGGTGGCCACCATAGGGCTAGGAAGGCCACCTAGCCGCTTAGGCGGCTGACCACGGTTGATCACTGAGTGATTGACCGTGGCTGGAGGTGTCACACCGCTGTGACACCTCCAGCTACCACTACGGTCGTTTTGACCGTAGTGGTTCATGGTGGTGGCCACCATAGGGCTAGGAAAGCCACCTAGCCCTATGGTGGTCAGCCACAGTCAATCACTGAGTGATCAACTGTGGCGGGAGGTGTCACACCGCTGTGACACCTCCCGGGACCACTACGGCTACTTCACAAGAGAGTGATCCCATAGTGAGAGGTTGTAGGGGAAGCTGCCAGTGACTTGACAATGTGTGATGTTAGGGGTTGGAAGAAGTGACTGAGGGTACCCCCGATTACCATCTAGCCTCTTGATTCACACATTGTCAAGTCCTGTCATCTGCCCTTTCACCCTCTTTCTATGCAGGTCATTCTCCTGCTCTACTTCACAAGAGAGTGATCCCATAGTGAGAGGTTGTAAGGGAAGCTGCCAGTGACTTGACAATGTTTGATGTTAGGGGTTAAAATAAGTGACTGAGGGTACCCCCGATTACCAGTCTAGCCTCTTGATTCACACATGGTCAAGTCCTGTCATCTGCCCTTTCACCCTCTTTCTATGCAGGTCATTATCTTGAGGCATTCAACCCAAACTGACTGATTTCCGTCATTGTCAGCTTTTTGTTGCACAGCGTGAGCTCCTCAATTGACGATTGGGTCAGTTACATGACCCAACACTGATGTGTTATTTGTTACAGAGATGGCAAAACGTAAATCTGAAGCCAAGATGCAGAAACATGCTGTTAAGAGAGCCCAGTATAAGAAGGGCAGATTGACCAAGTATAAAGAAGAGAAAAAAAGTGAGTTGCATGATGCTGAACGTGAAGCTGTGAGAAGTCAAACAAGGGATGTGATAAACAAGAGAATTGATGGTGGTATCCGGGTAAGGTTTGGGTTACCAGAGGACTGTGTTGTGTTCAGAGTACCTGCATTTGGTAAGCGTACTTGCAGGACAGTAACCAAAGGGACAGCTGTTTTGGTGAATCTTGCAGCAAACAAATTGATATGTGTAGCTAGATTCAATAATGAGGTGATTGAGGTCTACTTACCATCTCATGTACCAAGAACTGACACTTGGACTCTGTAGGATCCATCTAGTACTGATACCAAATCCATCCAGCTCTGGGAGGACTTCCATAGAGCTATTCGGACAATGCATCTGCATTCAGACTGTCGTGGAGAACTTGCTGACAATCATGCTGTTGTGTCTTTGCCTGAACACAAAAGGCAAGGCAAGATGAAGGGATTTGGATTCAGGTCCACAAGACAAGCTGGCAATCACAAGTATGGGAAGAAAATCAGTAAGTACCCAGTCATATTCTGTTTTGGAAGCAAAGCTGCAGGTCTCACAACTTGTGCTCTGGTATGCAGGCACTTATGCACAAAACTCAAGCACAAGCCACAACCTTGGTAAACTACAAGATGATGAGGAACAACAAAATGATCTGCCTTGGGTGTATAACTTCCATGCTGAAAGAACATCTTCCTTATTGTTGCATGCTTACGAAAGTAATCGGGAGCTGGCAATCAAAACTACTGCACCGTCTTGGGGATCAAAAGAGCCTGTCCCAGGCACACAGGAATGGACCAAGTCACCTAATGGACAGGTCTTTGTTGGTTCAAGCTCAATAGTAACTACTGGAGGTTTCCGCAATGCACCTCATTGTGACTTTGATGCAACCGGATTTGCTTCAGGGTTCTTCTGTCTCATTGATGCTTACACATGTTGAGTCTTGTAATTCATTGTCTCAATCTACTTCTTAGTCCTGATTTTTGTATCTTGACAGCCAATATCATTTCGCCTGAAAGAAGATTGGCACTCCAAACAGAACAAGCAGAAGAGCTTGTCAAAGAGAAAGAAACTGGGAAACATGTTGACAAGAAACATCCACAAGTTGGAGCTCAATTTATCATAGTAGTTGACAGCTTTGAGTTCAAGATAGATATTAATTCCACAGATTTGGTAGAGTTACTGTGGGCTACTGATGTTACCCATTACACACATCATCATCTCTTTTCCAAACATGAAGTGAAGAAAATGACTTTCTTACAGGCTTTGATTACCAGGAGAAAGAACAAAGCACGGTCTCAAGGGAATTCCCAGACTGGAGAGGAATCTAGCATGGAAGGCAAACATATGCTTGCTTATGCTTGCAGCTCTCAAATAGCAACAGCAGTTGTAGATGCAATGAAAGGTATCATGGATATGCGGGGAGATATGGATGACGAAGCCTGGGAAAGATACCAGCCTACAATTGCAGGAAGCTACGATGAGCAGCTAGAAAGGAAAATAGAATTGTATTGTGAAATCCATGGGTCTGCTCTAAGATATTTATAATGCTTTTCTATCTAATCAACCTTTTGGAATTAACAGTAGTTGAATTGGAATACAAATATCTTTGTTTAAGACTTAAAAGTCAGTGTGGAATGTGAGTTTCCTGAGCAGATTGACTGTACAACACCTCCACCTCATTGTCAGAGGCTGCTAGTTTTTTACGGTAAAAGTTGTAAAAAACTTTGATCTGAGCCCCCCTATTGGAAGGATGTGGATGAATTTTTGCGTACATATGTTTGTTTGCGGCGTTTTTGTTTACATACATTCATATCTAAAAAATCTCAGCTTGTGGGGAGGTGCAGAAAGGATGCAAAAGACAAGATTGAATTGTTCATATCAATTATTTCAAAATCATATCTAGATCCAGTGAAACTTGAGTTTGTACCGTAATAAACAAGATTTTGCGTGATTCATGAATCCATGGTAGAAAAAAGCTCCAACACTAATCACAAACGAAGCACTTAAAATCCATCGTGATGATTTACCAGGATATATACTGACGCTAGGTGTGGTGAGAATGCAAAGTATTTCGATTGATATACAAAGTAGACTATGAGTTTTGGGTCGTAAAGTTGATGACAAAAAAAGTGGAAGAATCAGATAACATCAATGTGTCATGACTTCCACATCTCTCAAGCTACACACTCGCGCAAGGAACTCGTCGATTAAAAACATTGGGATTTCTTTTTCAGATAAAATCGCAGCTCGTACCCCACCTGCACTTGGAAGCCCGATCAAGCGATGGTGTGGAGTTTCCGAGGAAATTGTTCATGAACTAACTAAGAAATGAAATAGATGTTGATATCAATAAATATATAGATTGGGTAAACAGGACCAATTGAGACTTACATTGAACTTCACTCTCTCTTGGCTGGTATTTTAAAGTAGTGAATATGCAACATGAGACTTCACAGGTTTTGTCGACTATTCAAAACGCGACATTGGCATACAAATTAACGTTATAGCTTCTTCCGTCATCGTGGTCTATTCGAGCATTTCCTTCAACGCCTTTGAACAAAATCAAATGTAAGTATCGCTGTTGGTATGTATGGAATGCATGTAGATTACTTACGGTTACGGAATCTATCCCTAACAGCAAAAATCTGGTCAAGATATTGGCCATCCACTTCTAATGTAATTCCATCTGGTGATATGTTCATGATTATCGCGGTTAAGAGGAATGTTCAAAATAAGAAAGAAAGTGGTGTTGTGCAGGATAGGAGTTAAAGAGCTCCCTCCGAAACAATTACCCCCACTTCCAAAAGCTTGTAAAAGAATTCAACAAAATTCCAAAAGGCCCATGTTACATTTGTGACATCCATGGTGTTCTTTTCTTGCAAAAAAACAAATATGATATATTGTTCAGGAGATCAACAGTGACTCATTAGAAATATTAACATCATCATCAAGAATGTCTATCACGTACTTTCATATTTACAGATTGCATTGGGAAGACCTTTCAGGGTATATCATCGAGCCATACAACAGCGGAGATGTGAAGGACGCGTAAATCATTATCTAAAGAGAAGCTTATCCCAAAAAATTCCTTGGATGTCGCGACATCTCCATCCTTGTTGATTTGCCAAAAAAGATTAAAGTCCAAAAGGTTTTGAAATGACAGAATCTCACCTTCTCTTTCATAAAACGTGGCAGCGCAACCTATGAAAAAAATTGTAATTAAGATGAAAAGTAATCAACAGACATTAGAACATTCAGAGACTGTATTAAAAAACGATTTCAGCAATTTTGTTTGGTACAAATAGTCAAACTACTAAAGTTAAAAAGCACGAAAAGATTGAGAAAAATTGAATCAATGTGACTTTCAAAAATCAATTCTGAAAACCAAACGCATCAATAAGAAGAAAGATAGGAATTTAAATAAAATTTAAACCTCTAACACAGGATCAAAAACTATATTGTTGGTCTCCAATCGGTCTGAATCCAAAGTGATGCAAACATGCACGTTTGAAGCGGTTGTGCAGCAAGAAAGTGCCACGTACAATTGGCCATGTGAGAAATGAAAGTATTTTGTTGGGGAGCTGATGATGAATCCTTCTACCATACCTCGTGGTGATTTATGTATTGGCTCTTGAGCAGTGGACTGCTGCAGCTTCTCATGGATCCAAAGGGCAATGGACCCACTACCCCATTACCAAGGGCCGAGATTTGCATAAATAGGAGTAGGCCTTCTTATTGTACCATCTTTGCTCCTCAGAATCCATGAACTCGTCTTGAGCTCCAACATCCTAAACAGCACGTTCCCGGTTGGACTAACTCCACCGCCGCAAAGTTTGACCCTTGACAAGGCGGTATTGTTTTTTCCAACAGATTGTTTGCACAAACACAACATAGATAATGAAAGTGAATCCTATAAATGAGACGAAGCGAGTGGTGGATGCCCACAAAGGTCACTCGCAAGTCAAAACAAAGAAGTAAGAAGCACTACAAGCAAAAAAAGGCCAACCTTCCAGCGACAAACTTTCCAAGAAGATAGAGGAACATCAAGGCTACAATAAATTCAATGGCGGTCATCCGGGGATGGCTGGTCTTTGGGTCTTCACTGTATTGAACCTTAGTTTTTGATGTTTTGATCAGAGTTTGTACTTGGTCATCCATGACCGTATTGGTCCCTGGAATTTAGATCAAGTAGAACCAGTCAATGGATCAAAACAGTATGTGGTCCCCAGGAAGACAGATCCAGATACCTATTGTACTTCCCCTATGATCAGTGGATGGAGAAACCTGACAATGTGTCACACGCTGATTATCTCCGTGGGAATTTGAGGTATTTGGGATGAAAAGAATTTCAGCAGCTGGTATTTTCCTTCTTTTGATCGACAAGCTTTTGGTTGGTAGTATTGCATGATCGATGGTGGTACGGCACTGGCCTACAACGATCTTGGGTTTTGGCACGAGTTGATCAGTGATTCTGCTTTCAGTGTCACTGCTTGATTCTGAATAGAATCACGGAAAGTTAGATTCTGAGATGATCCATGAAGCTGTGAGTCACGTACCTGAACTGTCATTTTCGAAAGATACATGATGTGATGTCTTGTTGCTTGCTTTATGGCCATCATGTTGCTTCCTTGCCAAGGCGTTGGGATGGGGGTTAGAAGTCTTACCTGCAAAAAAAGAAGTAGTCAAGGCTGTGTGAGAGATTGTCTGACTTTGTACATTTTGGAGGCCCTTTGATAACGGTAGATGTCTTCAAAGAAAACGGGAATGATTCAAGATCGGTGACTATACAGCAAATCAAGTAGGCATGAGAATTGGTGGTGGAGCTACTGTTAACAAAAGTTTGGCTTACCGTTGTATACGGGGAAGTCGGAATTGCAATTCGAATGTAGTACCTTATTGCCAGTATGCTTGATCACACCAGCATGGTTGAAGCCGCCGCAGTCTTTGCACAGCTTCTTCCGTCCGTCCCTGAGACAGGAAGCTTGGTGAGGACATTTGTATGAGACGTTCCTTGAGGACATTCGTGGTGGATGGGTGACTTTTGGGTTGTAAATATCTTGACTTGACACCCCTTGATAGATGTGGGTAAAAACTGGACTCAAAAACTCCCTTTGTCTCAGGATTGATCATACATGCATGCTTCTGCCTTAAGGGTCGGTAATTAAGGGTATGCTTATTTGAGATAGGGGGTTTCAACTTTCAAGTTGACTCTTTTTTACGTATTTTTACGCTACAACAACTTGCCCGTTGTTGTAAAATATGCGTAATTTTTCAAAGCGGTTTTAGGTGCCGCAATTTGAGGATAGTTTGGCTTTACGTAGATTATCTTTGCAAAAAACTTGCCTGATTTTTCAAAAAATACGCAAAAAAATCAAACTTGGGACCCCCTAATTTGTTTGTTGTTGTAAAAAACATATGCGTAGTTCTGTGTAGTTTTTGAATTGTAACCCCTTTGAAGGTGCCCCAAAGTGAACATAAGACGGTACGATCTGATGGAAAACCTTTTCTATTTAAGGAGTCTCAAGTCTTTTTTTTTCAAAACTTGGACAAGTTTGCTGAAAAAATCTCCTATCAAACTATCCTGTTTTATCCTGTTTGTACATCCGGATGCAGCAGAGAGACCCCAAAAGGTGTTTCAATTTGGAAAAAGCACATACATACATACATTTTCCAACAACTTGACCATTGCTGTAGCATGAAATTACGTCAAAGAGGCCAGCTTAAAACAGCTTGGAACCCCGTCTGACAAATACAGTGAATAAGTGATTTTTTTGTATTCTCATATTGACAAACACGGCGAATGAGTGATTTTTTTGTATTCTCACGCATTCTTAAGTGAGGCGTAAGTTTAACTGTGATTTGTGTGTGTGATTTGACACCACTTTTGATCCATGAAGCTATCTCAATTGCATCACTTGATATTTTAACAACATTGGGAATACTCTATGTATTACCTTAGAAGCAAGCAGTGGAGGATACATCACGGCAAAAACTAAAGAGATTTACGCTGCATGCTATTTGTATATTTACACAGTTCTTACTTCTATGACAAAGGGGTCAAGAAAATTTTGTTACCAACGGGTCGGACTTGCCGTGTTCAAATTTCAGTATCTTGATATTTACATGGAAAGGGCCTTGCGTTTTGTATTTGTCATTAGAACTGGATGATTGGGTTTCAAGTTTTGCTTCTTTGTGTGATTGTACGCCATTCCATTCCATCACCATCTCATTCCCTTTTGTCAAAATTTCTATTTTCATCACTTCAATATAACTGCTCTTCATTTTAATATAAGGTAGCAGATCTACAAATTCACACCTACAAAGTGAAATAAATTTGTCTTCTTCTTGGCGGCATGCAAACAGATCTAGAGAAATCATGCCTCAATCTGTTTTTGTTTCAACACTATGCTTGTACGACCGCCTCAACAGACATTATACTATCTATTTCAAATCAAACCGCTCCACAAAACGTGCAGCTACTTCGGACGAGCATCAAGGTTTGGAGAGATCAGCTGAGATTTATGGTCAGGTCCCGGGAACTATAGCGCGCCGAAGGTCTTAGTTATGGGGAGGACTATATTCAGATGTGATCTGGGCAAAATTCAAGCACGAAATGTTCAAGATTATATGGCAAGTGAACACCTTATATCTGTTTTCAGTGAATGGAAATGGTTTAGTGTCTGATCAGGATATTGGTTTTTTGTTTTCTACAGATTCCTGCTGATGATCTGAGAGGATGATTATCGAGCACCTTCCCGACGAACTTCTTGATAGCGAGTTTATTCATTCATTATGGTTAGATTCATGTGTGTTACTTACATCGAAAGAATTGAAATTTTTCACAGCGTTGGAGATGCTGAAGGCCAATTGACCGATCCTCTCAGGTACTCCGGTACAGAACTACGCCCTTGAAATAACGATCAGCCTGGACTGTAAAACGAGTCAACACAATTGGGATTTGGGATTGGGTTTAAGGCTACAGGTTACTGTGCAAGCGTATTTTACGCATACCTTCCCCGGAGGGAGTGTTGTATTTTTAGTAGCCAGAATACAGCCTACAAGATTACCAATGAACTTGAATATGTACAGGATTTTTGAAGTTCGTGTGGGTGGCAACTGACATGAATGACTCCAACGCTGCCAATATGTTATGTACATAGCTCAAGGAATCCTCTTGTATATTAGAGATATGTAGATGTTGTACACCCCGGTGTACTTCCTGCGGGAGTTTTGACCAGCTCAGGCGTAAATGGCCCCGATTGATGAGAGGGTAGTAGTGGTCGATGGAGCATCGGGGAGGGCGTCAAAGGTATTGGCAGATGTGACTCAAAAGGATACTTCATGAGCGACTTCAACTGAACCATACTCTCTGGCTTGAGTCAAATGATCTTCTTCCTCATTTATACGCAAGACCGTCAAGTTTTTATGCACGAGCTTCACCACTCACCTGCAGAAGCGTGAGATCAACAGGAATCAGTGAGATGAGCAATTAAATCGTTTAACATACATAGCAACTTCACCATAAAATACAGGTGTATAAGAATTTGATCTTGATCTGTGACCTTCTGTGACGCCCGCGGGGATGGTTTGTACATCTTGCTATGAGTATTCTTGAATCTTCCCTCAAGTTTAACAGCATGGTCAAGGCGTAATCAGACCCGGGTATGTATGTATACGTTTCTGACTAGAAAAGTACAAGGACTTTGGCAGCAACTCCTCAACAGTCAAAGGAATTATTGAAGATATGTTAGGGGGGATTCAAGTGCGGTGTCAAGACTCAAGTTTCAAACCGTACAAAAACCTCTTGAAAGTCATCAAATTGTTAGATTTACGCACAACATGCACTCAAACATTAATCTCGCTTGTGAGTAGAAAACACTGTGTGCGTATTTTGTTTGTAGAAGGAAGCCACTGGCGGATACTCCAATTTCACCCATGAGCAGTACAGGTATATGACAAACGAAATTTTTCCTCAACACATCCTGATAAAGGGTTGAGGCATAAATAGGTCAACTGAGTCGAGAACAGCGTGGAGTACACAAATTAAATCAATGAGCCTTGATGAACATAATGGATAGCTGATCAACTTCAAAAAAAAGCATGAGTTCCCTTTTACCACCGTCAAGCTTCCGATCAACGGAGCAGCTGAGGAAGTGTTGAACATATCATAATCAAAGGCATCCAGAAATACTGAGCAACACAACAGCTTGGACAGCACACTCACCACCGCGTTCAAGTGTCTGATTTTGGACCCCCTTGCGTTTGGCACTTTCCTAATATTGGAGCTATCAGCCGCGTGCCCTCAAGTTTGGTTGTCTTGGTGTCTTTTATTGATTGTGTATCCTTTTCATATCTAGACTTGAAGTCCTCAATAAATGACTTTTCAATATCCACCTTCAGCTAGTAGATTTTCAAGACCCTTACCACCAAGACTTCAATCTGATCAAGCGAGATTTCTCAGCTCAAGTACACATGAGATTGGATATCCCAACAATCCCACCTGTTTTAATTGCGAAGATTTTGATACACGCGTCAACGATATGTTTAGACATCTAGGATACATAGAAAGTCACTTACACGAGAACGATCAAGATTCAGTATGAAGGTATGACCAAATGCAAGCGGAGGTTGGAGACCTCTGGAACACAAAGAAAAAGGACAAGCATACTATACATGTTCCATTGAAAAACTTGCGGGTTGAATTCGATGCCAGCACTAAATCTTTGGAAGAGTGTAAAGATGGTTTGCAAATCACACATCAACTTCTTCGAGAAAATATACATCGGCTGGAAGGTCAGTTATTCTGGTACCTCAGCTTCAACAGAGTCACAAGAAGCCCGATTGCCTCGCATATTTTGGTTTCAGTGGCCCTTGAAAGTTCTTCAACAAGATTCAGAGATCTGTTGCGCAAACGCAAAGATGTGGAAAAAAACAGACAACTTCCTTGAAATGTCTAATTTCCACCACTAGAGCCGACCTCTTGAAATTTTTGCAGAAAGGAACAGGTGGGTCATTGAATATCCAGCGCTCTGCTATTCATAGCACTGATTTTTTTGGATGGTTTCTAGAGGAACTATATGAAGCAAGATGTTTGCGAGTTTTGTGTGAAAACAAAGTTTCAAACGCTAAAGCGGAACTCAGGGAGTTCCAGCAAGAGGCCCAAGGTAAGTTTTTTCAAATCTTTTGGGCTGTATATTGTGAATATCTACTTTATTAACATGCTGGTGATTTATGTAAGAGGAGCGAAATCAAGCTGCCATCAATCATGAGCAGGCTTGTGAAAAATCCGATGAGGCGTTGAACATTTTATCCGCTTCAATTCAGGACTTCGAAGAAACGTGATACCGCAGAATAGGTACGCTGACTATCAAGTTGATCCCTGGCATCATGCTGATGTCTTCCCAATGTGTATCAATTGCCAGAGAAGCAAATCTTCCAAAAAGCTGATTTTGATTACATGGCAAACAGTTCTGCGGACAGCTCAATTCTGTCGGCCAACACCGGGATAAGGGGCAAGTCAATTTCCACCTCCTAGTCTGATTGTGAAAGACCGAGAAGGCGGGTGTTCTTACAGTATTTCACACTGTGATCTGACTCCAAAAGTATCTCACAAAAACAGAGTGCCAAAACGCGTTTGCTAGTACTAGAAGAGCCGTAGCCAGGACTCCACCCGATGCTTCCAAAAGCGAGTTGTATTGATGACATATTGTCCACGGTGTCCTTCTGTATTGATTATCGGTCCACTGATCAAATTTTTGATCTCAGACAAGGGTTACTGGAGATACGCTATTTGGATACACTGTAGCATAATCTTACTGTTATGCATTGCAATCCTTGTCTGGGGGTCCCTGTTGGTACGTTTTAGAAGTAGCCCTGGAAAATACCCGCAGTACATTGGTATAGCAAGCAGTAAATTCATATGAAAGAGGCCATGCCAGATAAAGTTCTTTGGATTCCAGTAATTTCCACCTGTAATTAAGCCGGTTATCAACTTGTACATTGTTCAATATTTCATCTTCATTCACCCAATTGTATCTATCGAGATGTTTTGATGATCATGACGTTTTGTGTTAGGCCCCTGCTATTTGCCGCCCACCCCGGGCCCATATGGGCGCCATCACTTAGCGCCCATATTGCTATATGGGCGCTAAATTGCGGCGCCCATATGGCAATATGGGCGCTGAATACAGAATACAGCGCCCATATAGCATCTACCCATATGGGCGCTGAATTGTGGCGCCTACCTGCACATGGGCGCTAAATTACGGCGCCTATGTGCAAATATGGGCGCTACATTATAGCGCCCATATGAGGAAATGTATGTATGTGCGCTATAATTCAGCGCCTACAATATGGGCGCTGAAAAGTAGCGCTCTTGAAATCCTAGTGAAATTGTTGTATATATGAATTTGAGCCTGAAATCACACGTGCTATGTATGTTGTTGAGCAATGTACTTTTGGATATCTTACAATACAAGTGCATATGTAGATCAGCCCACATCAGGCCACACACAGGTCTTTATGAATATCAGATCATCTCCAAGGAATTTGATATTTTTGTTACTGAAGTCATGAATAAGAAAGGAAAATATTGAAGAGTCTGTTTGGCACATAGTAAGTAGTGAGTCATGGATGTGTAAGAGTGATTAACTTGCTTAAAACTGGAGACAGGGCTTCCAGAGTCTATCATCTGAAAGCCTGAGAGGTGCTTTACAAGTTGATAGTATTAATAACTTTGGTGTACCCTTCCACTGAAAGTTATAAAGATTTCCAGTCTGAGCGGACATTGTTTTGCGGTAGGAATGCATATAGGTGAATAACTCACTTGAAAATGGTGTGAGTGTTACTGTAATACATCATCTGAAAGCCTCAACTTCACTTATAGCGCCCATATCCTCCAAAAGGAATGTAGGCGCCAAAATATAGCGCCTATATTCAAGTGGGCGCTATATTATAGCGCCTACATCCCTTCTGGAGCATATGGGCGCTATTGCAACAATTATAGCGCCCATATGGGCCCCAGGTGGGCGGCAAATAGCAGGGGCCTGCCTTATTGTTCTCCTCAAGTTGAGAGAAGAGAATTTCTCCCGTCGTGAATCCCTAGCTTCACAAAAGCACCCCATAGCCATGTGCACAGACCTTAACACCTTCGACGAAAAGACCACCCCACCCTTTTGCACGTTGTAAAGAACGCGCTGTTGTAAAAACGTGCTTTGGAGACTTGGGACAATTTCACTCAATCATGTCTTATTGGATTTTTTCTTGATGCAAAAGCACCCCCATGGTATAGGAGTCAGGGAGCCACAAATGAACACTTGAAAAAAATACGCACTCGTCAAGCTATTGAGGTCTCCACCAGAATTTTTCAACTCAAATGTATCTCGTAATACTTGGCCCTATCTCAAAAACCAAGGCCAAATCTTTGGTGGGTATTGTACAATATCAAGATTTGGAACCGTACGTCAAGTTTACAACAATGGGATAGGCTGTCTCTCTTATGATGGAGAGGAATTCATATAGGCAATCTTGGTTGGCATGACTTGGCCTCCACGCATCATTCAAATGAGCTACTATTTTGCCCTTTATCCAACATTTTGGGGCTCTTTCTACGGCCAATTGAGTGGTGAGTGCTATGAATGGGTGTCAAGTCAGAACAATCTGCGGTGAACTTCGTTAATCTATAGAAAATCCTCACTTGTGATCCAAATTCAGTGGACTGATTTTACTACCACAATTCTTTTTTGGTGGTCGTACCGTAGAAAGGCTTCTGCTTAAAAGAATTTGCGCTGCTGAGATTTGCACTGCTGAGATTCCTTGTCGTCCAAGTCTCGATTATTAACGCAGAAATTCTTGATTGTCCCAGATTTTTAGATCTGTCGACCCCGAAAGCCTGCTCTATCAAATTATTCCTCAATGATGCACAAAATCACCCTAGAGATAGACCTCAGTAAACTCAACTCGCAAGACCAGGTACCACTTTCTGCATCTTGTCACAAATCCAATCCTGCTCAAATGTCCCCAAGTACAGAGCCGCCTCCCGTACCCCAAAGCACGGAAAGTACTTGTAAGTGAAGCTTATTTGTTCAAGTTCCACAACAGCAGTGTATGCTGAATCCCAGATAATTTAGCTCAAAGTGGTGTTGAGCACAGCAGTACCGACCAAGAGAAGGGCACAAAAGAGGAAAACAGTGCCGTCAAAGGAAATTATCCTGGAGAAGCAACACCGGCTGACGCGCGGTTGTGGTATCAGGGTGGAAGTGAGATGCAAGAAAGTATTGGTGCATGTCAGTAATACCTATCCAACTCTCTCCTTTCCCGGCACTTCACTAACCCCTTTGTGTCTCAGCGGACTCGCCTTTCATCGAGACTCACATCAACCCGTGATTTCACTTTGCTGGCATACCTGAAACCCAAATCAATCAATTTAATAAGCGTCAACATGATCAAAACAAAGAAGCAGAAGGATCTTACAAGCGTCGACACCACTGATCCTTATTGGAGCTAGAGTTACTGGAATTAATTTAGTTATATATGTATTGGCTTGATGAGTTTGTCAAGTCACTTCCTCTTGATGCCATGGATTGTTTTCATCACCCATATTTACATACATTGACCAGCCCCATTTGCAATGAGTTCACTTGATTGATTTAGATCACTGATTGTGAAGTCACAACTTCAAATGAGGTAGCATTTTGTCAATCACATCGTCGACTTTTGTTCAAATATAACCGTTTGATTCAGAAGATCTGGCTTTTGCCTCTGGTTGCACGTCCTGATAAACAAAGTCCCATCTGATCAATTCAACATCACGACTGTGTAAGCCAAACCAGTCCTTGGAAGGCTGACCAAGATCATAAGCCAAGAAATGCAATAGAGAGTTGTGGACAGATGGCCTGTTTCCAGGGGTTTGATCACATATCGACTTATTGCAACTTAGACCCTATAACATGTCAAAACAGGCAGTCCACAAGCTCCAGATGGTTCAATACTGGCTATGCAGCTTCAAGAAGAATTATAATAAATTTATCATCATTGCTTAAACAAAGCAGTATCCTATCATCAATTATTATCTGATTATTACCATTATTATGGTGTTATTTCTTTGACTTCCTCCTCCTGCCCTACAGCTTCTTTGTTTTCATTGTTTCATCATATCCTTGATTGTGCTCGTAGAAGTTGTTCTTGCAGCGTACCTTGGGCATGTATTACCGCCCGCGGATCACTTGGTCCATTAAATCACTATGCGTAATTCTCTCTATTTTATTTTATTTCTATTTTATTCCTTTTTGTTTCATTTCAATATATTTCTTTCAGTCAATTTATTTCACAAAAAGTCTGCTACGGCTTAGAGACTATTTACGATGTGATCTATAACATGTGTTATATCGTACATTGCGTGTTTGGGGGGCGCCGTCGGGCCGAAAGTCTCGGGGCCAAGTTGGCTCTCTGTGAGGCAGGGTGCAGGGGCGGGTGGGAGGTCAAAGAAAAATGAAATGAAAATGAAATGAGAAATTACTATTCTTATTACCTCTTATTGCTGAGAAAGGTCAAAGATTTTTAGGGATGAGTGAAAGGGATTTTGGGATTTTGAATAGTAAGAGAATGATAATCTGTCTTACTTTCAAAAGAGTTGGGGGGAGCTTCCCATTATTGTCCCGGTACCAAATCAAGTTTTGTACCGGGACATCGATCCCTTACTCAAACTGATTTTGGGAGACAAACTGAACGTCTGTTTGTTTGACACTGCAAACTTGAGGCCATCAATTTCTGATAGCGCTTACTCCCATGATTGATTGACCAACCTGAGGTGCATCACTAGTCAACAACTTTGACATCGAGGGCTCAAAATCAAGGAACCGAGTCATTGGATGTACCCTATGTGTGATTCCTCATGAAAATGAGATGTGTTCAGTACGTTGATATCATGAGCAAGCACTTCTGATGAGTCACTGACTCTCAGCAGAAACTATTCCTAAACATGATTATTGTATATAAGGTCTTGCTTTTTGCATGTTTTGGCTGCTTTTGTTGCCTGTCCAATCATAATATAATAATGAAACACATTAGATTCTTCTATCACCCTCGACTAATTTGTGGCGCCATCCAGTCTTGTCAGCGCCCAAATCACCTGCTATAACACTGTGCTTCCGCTCATATACTGAATCATCTCATACTGAACGTCATATTGAAACGTCTTGAACAAGTCTTTGGATACTTTCTGTATCAAAACCTTTTTTAGTCTCCCTCATCTCATCATGGTACCACCAATGGTAATCAGGTGTCGCTGTATTGATTGTCTGGAATCTGGAAAAGACAAGGGTCAACCCGGGCGCCTATGGAAACGTATTTCCCAGGCTTATAAAGCCCATCAGAATTCACTCAAGGCAAACCACTCCTTGCTGGCTGGACCCCAAAAGAGCAGTACATTGCCTTCATCCTTTCAGTCAAAGACTGCACAGAGTAGCTCAATAGTCAATAGCACAAACATCTTTGGAAACTCACCTGGTCAACAAGCCGGTAATGACAATTTGGGACCATGCAAAGGTGGGTTACCTAATTCCAATTTAGCAGAGCACGCACTCTGATGGCTCTACAAGCTGATCATATTGTTGACGCTCTGGATGGTATGTTTGTAGAGAACTCGCAGCCGTCTTTAACTCAACTTCCACCTGCTGAACAGACCATGTCACATCTCAATATATCATATCTGAAAAAAGTGGCCAATCCACCACGTCGACAAGCAACCAGCAATCATTTCCAGCCACAATGGGATGGCATTACAGTAGAGTCAGGTAAATTCTGTACCAATCTCAACTCCTTGAGGATCTGTTTCCTCATTCAAACTGTTCTCCATCGTGATGTAGGTCAATACGGCAGGCATTACTATGACCAATTCAAAGAATTCGACTCACTGAACTCCGCAATGAACCTCGTAATGGTATGTCTGTACTTGTTTGAGCACATTGGCATGGCGGTGGCTACACTAGGCCTTCACGTCAACAATTTGGTACGGGGAACCGGTGATCGTACAGCTAGGGTTACACAAAAGGGTTGGTCACCTATAGACATCCGTACCGTCCTCACAGATCTGAAAATCCAACCAAACATACAGCAAACTCTATGCTGTCCAAAATGCTTTTGGCTTTACTATGCTGATGATACACCTGATAGATGTGATTGGCGCAAAACTCGCTCAAGTCACAAGTGCAATGAAGCTCTTTTTGAAAAAATAAAGACCGGCGAAGATGATGAGACCCAAAAGGCAAGTAGATACTTCTCAACTGTTGCTTTCACTGAATGGTTAGCTCGATTCTTGAACCGCCCTGAAATTGAAGAGCACCTGGAATCCAGCAAACACGTACCGGGAGATTGTTCTGTGATGTACAATGTCTGGCATGGATCTATGTGGCGCTTGGCACGTGGGATCAATGGTGATCAATTTACAAATTCTCTTGGGCATCTGGTATTCTCCCTGAACGTTGATTGGTTCAACCCTCTTGGCAACAAAGCAGCAGGCAAGCAAGACACTGTCGGAACTGTGGCATTAGTATGCCTCAATCTTCCACCGCACATACGTACTTCTCCAACAAACATCTTTTCTTCTGGATTGATTCCCGGACCTTCTGAGCCAAAGATGACTCAAATCAACAATGTACTAAAGCCTCTTGTTGACGAACTCAAAATTTTGTGCAAAGGGGTCAAGTTTTCTTCCACTGCGAAGTACCCGACACAAGGTCGCATCATCCGAGTGATGTTGGGACCAATCATATGTGATCTTCCGGCAATGTGAACGGTTTTAGGAATGGCTGGACATAGCTCAAAGAAAAACCTCTGTTCTTTATGTCAAATTGGGGAGCATAACATAGACTTACTCGAAATTCCCCATACCCTACGTCGATGTAAGCACAAGCTAAAATCACAAGCATTGGCATGGAAAAATGCAAAGACAGTTAAGGAACGACAACGTCTTTTCAAGGAGAACGGAGTCTGATACACAGTCTTATGGGAGCTGCCTTACTTTGACCCAACTGTCCATACCGTGGTAGAGCCTATGCATAACATCTTCCTTGGGTTACTTCGTCATCACGGCCTCAATGCCTTGGGATTATTGTCAAAAAAGAAATCAACATCTTCTCAAAAGACAGTCAGCGAAGCAGAAGAGGAGGAGTCAGATACATTGGAGCAGGGACTTGAGGATTTCAATTCAGACGATGGTGGATCTGACCATGAAGAAACCAAGTCTCAAGCATCAGAATGCATTGGTGATCAAGTTGCGAACCAGTCACCCTCTGTATGTGAAGACGCCTCGCCTCCCCCAGAAGATGATCTATCACTTGCTTTTGGAAGCATGGGTCTAGAATACAATACTACGCTTGACGCTGAGCAAGATATTCATGACAATCAATCCAAACTGGAATCTTTCATGGGATCCTCAGAAGATCAAGTTGCAGGATGTGAAGAGGAGGAAGAGGAGTTATCTGATTATGAAGAGGTTAATCAACAATATAATAACATCTTCAACAAAAAGAAGCACTTGAATATCCTGAGGGAAGTTATACGGCAGGCCCATCTCCCATCTTGGATTGGTCGAGTACCACAGACGGTAGGATCACGCAAAGGTGGTAAATTAAAAGCAGATGAATGGGTTGTATTATATGAGGTCATGATAATTCCGGCCTTCATACTTTTCTTCCATAGAAAGGATCATCTTTCATGCATCACAGACCATGATATTGTTCGAAATACCCTTCATCTCATCAGGGTCCTCAAAATTGTACGAAGATTCGAAGTGCAAGATAAAGATTTCGGGGCTTTGAAACACCATATAAAAAGCTAATGACACGGACTCTCTGAGCTGTTCACTTCACTTTTGGTGACTCCCAATCTACATATGTTACTACACATTCCTCAGGTAGTCAGAGTTTTTGGTCCTGCTCCTTATTGGACTGCGTGGTCATTTGAGGCAACAAATGCATCATTGGCCAAGATCCCAACTAATAATCATGATAGTGAGTTCTGAGTTTTGATACCTTATTCATGTGACCACGGTACGATGAACTGACTGATCAATTTTGGAGAAGGCTCTAGAGAGTACACAATACTGAATAAGTGGACAACCGGTCAGAATATGCGCTCTGCGCTTCCAGACTTATGCAAACAGCTACCGAAAAAAACAGCAGCAAATCTCTCCACATTTTTTGTCACCAAAGTCTACCAATGGCAGCGCTTCTGCCTACCTTCGAGAAGGACGGGGTGGCCCAACGACACTCAGGTATAATCCCAAAAAGAATGAAACTCTGGATTATGATACCCATCTCCTTCTTCTCAGTCGCATGAAAGAAATTTATGGCGACAAGGCAATACTTTCCACTGACGTCTACAAGAAATCCCAGCACAATGAATATAAAATTCTTATATCTAGATGGGTCAAAATGGTTTCAGTCAAATGTCACAATGTAGTATATTCAACTAACAAGAAAAACCTGGGGAGCAGCATAGTTCTCTATCCAATACATATTTCCAAACACAAGAAAGGTTTTGTCTGGGGAAAAATCAACGAAATATTCATGACAATCGTCCGTCGGGATGGAAATATAGACCAGCAGATTTGGATTGGCATCTCTCAATATTCTACTTTGACGGAAGCTCACCAAAGAAAGCACGGGTACGGAATGCGAGGTGGGTCAAAGTGACAATGCAAAAATTTGAAATTTGAAATTTCAGAATCCGCGGGTGCAAAACTGAAAAAACCTGACAAAACTTTGGATTAAACTCAAATACTGGACTTAAACCACCTGTATTTGGGCAAAAACATATGTTTTTGCCACTTTTGCCACATTTTCCAACCACAAGTCAAAATTTCACTTGTTCCTTGTCACTTTGACACAAATAATACCATAAAATTTCAAAAAAACAAGTTTCGCAAACACAATTTACAAAAACAACAACTCAAAACCTCAATCGATCCACAAAACACCATGTGTAAACCCACCAATCTCACCTACTCCGGAGGGACCTACCTTGACTCAGAATAACCATCCATCAACACCGAAGAGTTCATCACTACAGAGTTCTTCAACACCTTCATCTCCAGATTACCCTAAAGTCAGGGTCCCACTGAGCACTTCAATTCACGCACCAAACCTTGCAGTTGAATCTCCGAATCGGTTTGAACGTTTACAAGCTCTAACAACATCCACACTACCCCGACAATATGTTTCTTTTTGTGAACCTGATATGGTGGATTCTTCATCAGATCTTTTGATTCATAGATTCCTACGTTGCCAATCTACGGCCAATCAGCTACCGGAGGGCCTAGGTAGTCAACCTTAAAAGGAAGACCACCTAGGCTCTTAGGTGGTCAACCTTAAAAGGGAGCCCACCTAGTCTCTTAGGTGGTCAACCTTAAAAGGAAGACCACCTAGGTTCTTAGGTGGTTGCCACGGTCGATTGGTGACTGATCAACCGTGGCAGGAGGTGTCACAAAGCTGCAACACCTCCTGGGACCTTTCTACGGTCGATCAGTGAGTGATCGACCGTAGATAGGTCGCCTAGGAGTCTAGGCAGCTACCTAGACTGCTAGGACCTCTCCACGGTCGATCAGTGACTGATCGACCGTGGCAGGAGGTGTCACAAAGCTGCGACACCTCCTGGGGCCTTTCTACGGTCGATCAGTGAGTGATCGACCGTAGAAAGGTCGCCTAGGAGTCTAGGCAGCTACCTAGACTCCTAGGAGCTCACCACGGTCGATCAGTCACTGATCGACCGTGGCAGGAGGTGCCACAACTCTGTGACACCTCCAGGGACCTTTCTACGGTCGATCAGTGAGTGATCGACCGTAGATAGGTCGCCTAGGAGTCTAGGCAGCGACCTAGACTCCTAGGAGATCACCACGGTCAATCAGTGACTGATCGACCGTGGTGGGAGGTGTCACATAGCTTTGACATCTCCTGGGACCTTTCTACGGTCAATCAGTAAGTAAATGACCGTAGATAGCAGACCTAAGGTCCTAGGAGGTCTTCCTATTAAGGTTGACCACCTAGGACAACAGGTCTGGGTCATACGGAGGTAAATCTTAATAGGAAGACCTCCTAGGACCTTTGGTGGTCCTTCCCTCAAGTTTTTGGCCTGTAGAAGGGATACCTAACTTCCTAGGTGGTCTTCCTTTTAAGGTTGACCACCTTATGTCCGTACTGAATCAGGCATAAAGTGGTCAACCTTAAAAGGAAGACCACCTAGGAAGTGAGGTCAACACCATAAACTCTCCGCTCAAAAGAGCGTGAGCAGAGCAGTTTTGGAATCTGCTCAATCCTCCGCTACCCAGAGCAGAGCCTGCGCTCCGTGCTCCAAGGGTAGAAAATTCCTGAGGAGAGCATGTTGCTCCTCTCAGAACCAGAGCCTGGGTGGCTTATATTCAGTTTTTTTAGGACTTTTCAAGTATTTTGTAGCAATGTGCGCCACTATATAGCGTTGTGCACTGCATGGTGGTGCTACACTACGCACATCCAGGGGAGACAAAAAACAAAAATGTGCAATTTGGTGCGCAGCAAGTTATAGCGGAGCCCTCCTCTCCGCACCTAAAAGCCGCTCAAAACCGGTGTGGTGCGTAGCGGTTGCGGTGTTGGTGAGGTACCCTACCCTACAATTCAGTCAAACAGTGACTAATCCAAAGGGCTGTAGGACAGACCTGTCACATGTATAACTCAAGTGACATATTACATGTTTCAGTTCTTGCAGACGATTTTGCATATCGTGGTGACCTGAATGAAGACATGGTCCTACCCCAGATCACACTTTTACACAATTTAAAAGTTTCATCCACTCCACTCTCTATAAAATTCCACGAACTTGCAAATACACAAGTTCATTGATCTAGTGCTGAGCGTCAATTTTTTTCAAGATATCTTTTTTTGTAAACTTTTCTGCGGAGTGTGTGATCTGTGCTGAACATGTAGGCCCATGAGAAACGCAACCTTCTACTAAGCTGAGCGTACCTGTACCCACCTGTCATTTAAAAACCACAAGTTGCACCTGGGGTGGTTCCATGTGCAAACCTATTATGTTCAACCACAAGTTGATCGTGTTTGGATCTCTATAAGTTCTTTGCTCGTCATGCAGCAAATCCGTCAAATCAATTCCCAAGTTCCATTCATTTGTTTTTTTTCATCCATTCCTCAGTGCCTCTACTTCAGAAGATAGTGAACCCATAGTGAGAGGTTGGAAGGGAAGCTGCCAGTGACTGGAGGATGTTTGATGTTAGGGGTTGGAATAAGTGACTGAGGGTACCCCCGATTACCAGTCTAGCCTCTTGATTCACACATTTTCCAGTCCTGTCAACTCCCCTTGCACCCTCTTTCTATTCAGGTCATTATCCTCAAGTATTCAACCCAAACTGACTGATTTCTGTCACTGTCAGCTTTGCGTTGTGCAGGGTGAGATCCTCAATTTGATTTTGGGTAAGTGACATGACACAACACTGATGTGTTATTTGTCAAACAGATGCCAAAATGTAAATCTGAAGCAAGGAAGGAGAAACATGCTGTCAAGAGAGCCCAGTATCAGAAGGTCAGATCTTCCAAGTATAAAGAAGAGAAAAAAATGAGTTGCATGATGCTGAATGTGAAGCTGTGAGAAGTCAAACAAGGGATCTGATATATACAAGAATTGTTGCTGTAAAACAATCTTCAATCTGAACAGCTGACGGTCAGTACCAATATTAGACTTGAGGTCTAAGAAGGAATGGTCTGTACCTAAGATGGATGGATTGAAGAGATGAGGAACAATCCATCCACAAGCTGCTCAGGTTAATAAGTGAAATAAACATGTGAAATGTAGTGAATACATGAAATAAACAAATGATGTCATAGTAAGTTGTGACATGGCTAGTAGCACACATGATAACTCCAACACCCCCCCCCTTTCAAAGAACCGGGACACAAAGAAAAAACAACATAACAGACATAAAAATTTAAAATAAGTATAAACAGAATAGAAAACAGAGAGGAAAGAAATAAAAGAAAACTCAAATAAACAATCAAACAATGCCTATCATTTGCTTTTGACGTTGAAGCAAGATTGTATCAAGGGGCTTGGTAAGAGAATCAGCAAGCATATCTGAAGAACATACATGTTTTATTGATACACTTCCATTTTGAAGACACTCTCTCACAAAATGAAATTGAGCGTGTATATGTTTTGTTCGAGAGTGATGAGAAGGGTTCTTTGCCAAGGCTTCAGCACCTTTGTTATCAACATGAATAGAAATAGTCAAACTTGGACGTAATTTAAGTTCTGATAAGAGATTGCGTAACCAAGTAGCTTCACGGCAGGCATCAGAAATTGCTTTGTACTCAGCCTCTGCGCTTGACAACAACACTGTTTTCTGTTTCCTCGATTTCCACAAAATAGGTCCACAGCCAACTAGATATGTGTAACAAGTTGTAGACCGTCTATCATGACGGTCTTCAGCCCAATCTGAATCACTAAAACCGGACACAGCAAAGTCCTTACCACCTAATGACAATTGGAGAGAAGAGGTTGAGCCCAGATACAACAAGGTTCACAGATTTTGTGGTTGCCTTTTTGGAGACTGGAGGAACATATCTCACACTTTGGCTGCTGAGTGTCCGTAGTTCTGAGTAGAGTGCAGTGAGAAAATGGGTATCAAGTGATGTGCTGTGAGGAAAGGCTGACGAGCAGTGTTTGTAATAAGGAATGAGAGATGTCAGAGTTAAGGAAGAGATAAGTGCTGTGTTCGATGGTTGACTTGTGGTAGTTACACATGGTATTTGTGGATTGGTTGAGGTTTTGAGTTGTTGTTTTTGTGAATTGTGTTTGCGAAACTGGTTTTTTTTGAAATTTTATGGTATTATTTGTGTCAAAGTGACAAGGAATGAGTGAAATTTCGACTTGTGGTTGGAAAATGTGGCAAAAGTGGCAAAAACATATGTTTTTGCCCAAATACAGGTGGTTTAAGTCCAGTATTTGAGTTTAATCCACAGTTTTGTCAGGTTTTTTAAGTTTCGCACCCGCGGATTCTGAAATTTCAATTTTTGAAATTTGAAGTTGTCACTTTGACCCACCTCGCATTCCGTAGCACGGGTTCACTGACTGGCCACATTCTGGATTCAGTGTGGTGTACTATAGAGAGAAGAAGAAAGATATAGTAAGATTGGATGAGATTGTTGGTCATGGTGCTTCTTGGGAAAATCCGCAAGGCTGCTTTGGAATCAAGGAGCCTACATTGTTGATTATCAATCTATCAAAGACCTCGTGCACTGCAACTTCAGTAAGAGTTTTTATCGTAGCATGAGGTGTTGTTTGAAGGTTTGCAATGTTGATTGATTTTGTTGGTGTTTCATTGTATCTTCCTACCTTGCTATCTTACATCGCAAAATTCAAACACAAAAAACCCTGATTTATTTTCTATCTATTGTTCAAAATCAAGTCGTATTACTTCTACAGCGCTATGAATGTTTGGAAATTGTATTGTTCACAAAAGTCCAATTTCCTCAAGACTTTGTTTTATTCTACATACATTCTTGTTGTTCATATCTTCGCAAAAAAATTGTGTGTAAAAAGTTGACCAAAAATTAGGCCACCAATGCCCAATAATAAAGCTTTCCGATTTTTTTTTTCCGCACTTTGTACGCCGTCAAATATAAAGACCGTAAAAGTACACTGTTTCCTGATAATCATGGAGTTTGAGACTACTGTCTTCCATTGTGTGAAGTATTAAGATAATTAACTCTTCACCTATTTAGTCTCTTATTATGATCACATTGTCATTGTTAATTACCTTTATGCTGCTGTCCATATTCTTCATTTCTATCTGACATCATCATATTTTGATTCCTTCTTCAATCTATGAACTTGTAACTTGGTTTCACGCCAGTAGTTTTACTATATAAGAATGAATGTTTCTCTCACTACGCTGTGTCTTGTCTTATTCATTCTTACGTTCGTTTCGCGTACCATCAGGTACTTCTACTTTTCATCACGCTCGTGTTCTCTTGCCAACTATTGAGCACTCTTCGCGTTCTCCTAAAGCTTGTACGCTTATATGAAGACAGTAAAAAAGCTTGAAAAAAATGCATTGCCAAAGTCGAGTTTGCCGTGTGATTCACGGTCCAAATAAACTTTGCAACTTACACTTTCGAGAAACAAAAATTGAAAGGGTGACAAAAGCAAAAAAACATAGAAAGAGTGAGAGCAACACACGTGAGTCAAACAAAATCCACCAGACAGACAAGGAACCCACAAAAAAAACATGAAGGAGCAGAAAAGATGATAATGAAAGGACTAGAAAGAGCACAAATAAATATTTGATTTATAAACTTTACTACAACATAAATCAAAAATGAAGAAACAATAAATAAAGAAATCTCCTTACGCCCCCTTGCGCTTTGAACACTTTGACTTCCTTGCATGACCAAGGGCTGTCGCGTCATGACTTTCGCTCTCGGCCAACCCCACAGCTCTATCAACATTCTCCTTTTCATCCTCCACAATCGTCCATCCCTTTGGCCCTTTTGGTTTCTTCTTTCCTTGTGCAACCTTGGTAACTGCTCCTGTTTCTGTTGTTTCAACCTCTTGACCAGCTTTGATTTCTTTGTTGCTGCCGATCAATTTCCTGCCATGTTCTGATATGTAACACGTTTTCAGCCACGGCAACCACCAGATCGTGACTAGGAGGATATTGCGCCTACAGTAAAACAAAAGAACAGAATGATGAGCACAAACTACTAAGAATTGAAGATCTGATTTAGATCTATCTTGATTTGGATTTGATGAAAACTCTACAATTGAATCAGGTAAAACCTGTCATGAGACAATGTTCAAGTACGGTGGAGTCTCAATGACACAAGTGATTAGATTATCGTAAGTTTGAACCTCACGTAAAGCAGCATTAAAAACAATACAAGTATTAGACAACATTAAGTCCCTAAAACCGTCTATTTTTCTTTCAAACTTTTGGATGTGATCGTTTGTCAAACTGGTTAAGTTTCCTTATTGGCTTTGACTCTTTATACTTCTAATTCAGGCATTCGAGCATGAATCCTTTCTTTCCATTCTGCATAAATCATATTTTGAATAGGCAATCTTTTTATGTTTGTTTCCACCCTGTCGTTAATAGTGTCATGTTGGGTACCGTCAAAGAGGATCATAGATAGTTACATACCGGTCTTTGGTGAGGAGCCTAACCTGACTGAGTCTCTCTCGGCCGAACGATGTGGCGGGGATGGAAGATTGTATTTCTTACACGCTGATTTCATAAAATATTGGCGCTGTGGTGATCAGATGGACACATGTCCATTTGGTGGTGTACGTGACATGTGTGAATCATGACATTCGTATCCCAGATTGAACGGCTGCATGACACTTCGTTAAATTAACCATTAAATCTTGTACTGATATGTAGAAAGTTTCGCAATTCTATGTAATGTACATGTTTACAGTCAATTTATTATTGATTACACTTGCTAAATTTGTTGGCACAGGTGCCTCGGAAATGAAAATCTCCAGGCGGAACCACTGCTGATTGCGCAGTGGTTCACAGCACGGAAAGCTACTTAGACAGGTGCCTTTCACTTGAAAATTTTTTATTGGCCTAGGATTTTGTCAAGAAAGTTTTCCGGCCAACCGATTTCACTATTCATTTCATTCCATCCACCGCAAAACACTCAACCACCCTCTATTCCATCAAAAAAAACAATTTAATATGCCTTACAGCTCACATTTGAACCCCCTATTGATAGGTTTAACTCATCAAAATAGCAATTTAGGCCGCGTAAATCAACCCAATGATTCAGGAACCCCCCAGGTCACCAATTTTCCCATATTTACTTCCAACACTTGGTTTATTATTGAATCTTGTTCTTTTCCTGTAGAACCAACCCAATGACAACGCAGCCGACAACTTAAACTTTGAATTTTATGTGCCCTCGAAGGACAAGAAATCAGGATACATGCAAATTGCCAACAAGGAATGCAAGTAACTTTGATATTGCCCAGATAAAGTCAACATGTGTTGCCTCACCAAAGAATCAGGCTACTCGCACCCTCCTTCGAGCCTCTACCCAACAAAAGAAGAATCCCGGACGATGGACTCTTTACATTGCGAAAAGCCCCAACTTCCCCGAGAGTGCCCATTGCCGATTGGATTTAACCGCCGAAAACATCTAGAGTTGGGTTGAGGAAGCTCACTGTAGTCGAGATGTTGGGTTATCTTATGTTGCACAAAGCCCCCAGAAGCTGAAATCTCAGGCCGTATTGGTAAGCAAGTTCTCTCTCCAAGGCTCTATGGGACGTTTCAATCTGACAATCCAATCTTCAGGCGGAATGCACCAAGGCGGCAGCCGCTTCAGCTGCACGAAAGAAACAATGTTGTAGCAGATGTTCCAATGACAATGACAAGGTATTGTTCTTTCCCTTTTAGTTCACTTTTTATCAAGCCCTTTTCCGATATTCCTGCTGACTATATTTCCATTACTTCAGTCGGAAGATTGCCCATCCAAAGCTTCTGCTGCTTCGGATGAAGCACCCGATAACTGTTTTATGGGCTGACTATTCAAAAAATACCCCATGAAAGTTTCCTATCATGCGACCTATCCTCCTATCATTGATCCAACATGCCCTGATCGATTTTTTGCATTGACCTATGGAAAAGCCGAGGAGTGGGCTAAGCATTGGGTAAGCCTTTCATTTTGATAGGTGTTTTATGAAACGCTTGCTGACTTTGTAATGTTTTAGCTTGACGACAATGTGAGCCTTGATAAGCCCTCAGCAAGCCTCAAGTATGATCTTTTGAGGAGTGCTTGTAAGAGTACCCGCGCCACACCTTTGCCTTCACCCTCTCAGCCAGCAATCAACTCTGCAATGATTGCTGAGGTTGTAGTAGGAGTCGTAACTGCGGTTGAGGCTGCACGTTCTCCCCTCAAACAATCAGCACCCAACTTGGAAACCCCTCAAGCCTCTTGTTCTACTCCCATCAGGGGTCCGCAACCAAATGCTACTTGCAATTCACCTCCACTATCATCCTCCCCTCCATACGCGCATGATCCTGCTGACCCTGATGGTATTGATCCCTACCTCGTTTTCTGTTGCTTCCCAACTGACCAAATTATCAAGCTGGGTAATATTCTAAAAAGCGCTGGGATCACAGATTATCAAATGATCAACAAGGAAGAACTTCCTTGTGGCAATTTGGCCAGAGACGGGGTTTCCAATGCCCACATCACCATGTTATACGCTGGTGCCAAGAAATACAGGACTTACCGAACTCATCAACGCAAGGTACGTCAAACCTGTTGGGAGCAACAGGCTTCATCCTCTAACCCTTTCATATAATTGAACAGCGCCTCATCAAATGCTGCGTGACCTCACCCTTGTCATGTGGCTGATGAAATGCTTCTTTCATATCAATATTGACGTGCTCCCTTGATGGCTAATTGGTCTTGGTTATTAGTCCACTTGAAAGCCCTGGAAATGTCATACATTCCCCCTCTTTAAATGTTTCTTTGTGTATTTTTTTATTCCATCAGGTTAGATTACTGGTTTTATTTTTGCAAAATTTTGTATGCTTCTTTTTGATTGTATTCTTCTTTTCTATCATCAATGAAGAAATTAAGATCAAATTTTCCCTATTTCCAAGTGAGTGAAAGAGATGTGAGAAAGATCAGCATGATGATCGGATATAGAGCAAGCATTAATCGGTGTAGTCTGGCGGTCAAGAGTAGTCTCCCACTCTTGACCGCCAGAGTTGACTGAAGTACTGGTTGACTTCAATCGGTCAAGTCTTCACTGAGATAAGACTTGACTGTGATCGATCAAGTCTTATCTCAGTAAATACTTGACCAATTGAAGTTGAGTGTATTATGGATCAAACATCTCAAATGTTTGATTCATCAAGATCCATTAAATTGTTCTCTCTATTTCAAACCTTTTAATTTTCATTCATTTTCATTCATTTTCAAATATTGAATGTTTCTTTAGACAAGTCATGAACTATCTGATCTGAACTTTGGGTCATTCTGTGCAACAGGCACAATTTACATTGAATCAATCACATGGGACAAATATCACAACACTACAAATAAAGAGAAACAAAATCCAAAGGGGCCCATGAAGCAAAGAGATGGAAGGATCTCTTTTTCATTATCATCATCGAACAAGACAAATCCGGAACGCTCCTGCAGGAATGGTGGTAGATCAAGAAATCAAAGACCCTCACTTTAGGCCTCCAATTTCTTGATCTACTACCATTCCTGCTGGAGCGTTTCCGGATTTGTCTTGCTCAATGATGATAATGAAAAAGAGATTGAAATAGATTGAAGTAAGAGAGAGAGAAAAAAAAGAAAGAAAAAGAGTGATGAGAGAGAGAAGAAGAGCAAGAAGAATAGAGAGGAAAAATGAGATCATAAGAGGAAAGAAAACAAGAAGAAAAGAAAAGAAAAGAAAATGAGAAGATCAAGACAAGAGGTTAATTACAACAAAGAGAAGTCATTCATAAACCTCTTCATGAGGCATCCGATAGCCACATCCATGATATAAGCGGTGAAGTAAATCTTGCACAAAAGTCTGGCATGCAGCCTTTTGTATTTGTGCTATTGGGTCCTTATACGTTGCTAGGACCTGAGAGCGTCAAATTTGGGACTTCATCACGCCAAAACCCAACTCAATTGGGTTGAGTTCAGGGCAATAAGGAGGGAGGTGACGTAAAAGGATACCTACATTCATCTGTCAGCTACTATTTTCTTTCTCTATCAGGTTAATTTCTGCTATGAATTGCAATCGCGAACCTATCAATTTTCCTTTCTAAATTCTCATTATGTTTTTGTCCAGTCAAGAAAAAAGATATGTCAGTGTAGCACAGTTTCAAGCGTAAGAGATAGAAGAGGCGTCTTGATCGCTATCCACGGGGATGCATTTCAGCGAGTGTTCTTAGGCTCATGATCAAAGGAAGAGACTTGCGTGAATTTGGGACGTCAACGTTCATCATCTCATCGTCGCGACAATGAGATGGCTCTTGGGCGGCCATCGGTTGCCCATGTGAGAAAGATGCCTGATCCTTTGAGGCTATGATTATGATCAACAAGCAGTCAGTTTTTTTCTTTCATGAATTGAATAAAGGTGCAAGAACAAGAACTAACCGGCGTCTTGTTCAATGGCGTCTATAATAGCGACTTCCTCGTGCGATAGCGTCAAAGGTGCTTTGACGGGGTCTGTTATAATCAATGATCAGTCAGTATCTTTGTGTCATAAATTAAGGTGCAAAAACAAAAACTAACCGGCGTCTTGTTTGATGGCGTCTAAGATAACGACGTCCTCGTGCAATAGCGTCAATGGGGCTTCGACGGGGTCTGTTCAAAGCGTTGGCATTCAAGTTGATCAGGAATTAACAACACTTTCAAAACGCTCCAGCAGGAATGGTTGTATCAAGAAATTGGAGACCCTCACTTTGAAGTGAGGGTTCCAATTCCTTGATACACCACCATTCCTGCTGGAGCGTTTTGAAAGTGTTGTTAAAAGTCGTTGAAATGAATTAGTTTAAGAAGTTTGAAATGAGAAAAAAAAGAGAATGGTAAAAGGAAAGAGGTAAAAAGGGTAAGGTAAAGATTGAAGAGATATACGAAATGATTTGATTGATTTGGAAAGGCCGACCGGTTCATTTGAAGAAAAGGAATGTGAGTCCAAGTGATGTGACTCTTTAAATCATTTCAATCCTCCTTATCTCCTCATCTCTCTCTCTCAAAGTTTTAATATCCTCTCGATTTGGATATCATATCATATCATACTTATCATATCTAAATTTAATGATTTTTATTTTCAATTCATCAATCTATTCAAAAATACTCTAACCTTCAATCCAATTCAAAACACTTTTAATTCAATCTATGTATGTAATCAAATTACGCATTGGAATAGACTTTCCTAATATAGAAGTCACATGACTTGCATGTACTCGGAGAGACAAGGTGGTGTCAAGTTCAATGATTTTATGGTGAAAGACCATAGAAAAGCTTAGAAAAGCAATGTCCTCTTGGAACTATCCGACGCTTCTTTCTCCATGCTGATGGAAAATTGTTCAACCTCATGTATGATGATATCATCTTCACTTTGTAAATGTTTTCTCTGCTGATTCTGACTTTTTTGATGTTCACAGAGGGGTTATGAAAGCTCAACCTGGCCCCAACCCCAAAACTCAACTCTACATATCTCATCGAGTCGTTCCACTCCACACGCCAACTGACGCAAACTTGAAATATTTTTTTACCTTTTCATTTGTATTTCTATCAATAATCAATGATTTGTCTGAATTTTCAGTCTGGATAGTTCTCATATTACCAGCAATCAAGAACATATCCAATTCTTGATTTTCATCAAGAATCGCACCTTTCAGAGGTCAATTTGTGAAGCTGTGAAATCTATGTAAAACAAAAATTTATGATATTCAATCTTTGATTGTAAATTCTGATGGCCACTGAGGCCAGGATTCCAACAACATCCACAGCTCCCAAATCGTGTGGGTTTTGAGGCTCAGCTTTGATTTTTTAAAAGTCATCCGCTTGGTCCGAGATTTGACGCTTCCCAGGATTAGCAACCATACCAATTGTGATATACAGAGGTTTTCCGATCAAGGTACATCTGAGAGAACCAAGAAGCACCTCCAGAACATGGAGAGGAACAATTGATGCTTCAAACACATCACATACAAGCGTTGTCTGGGTTTTACAAGTCATATATTTGGCAATTGTGAAACGGCCCAAAGATATCTAAAACCGTGACGAACAAATCAAATTGAACAAGCTGGGTATCGTGAATGAGATTCCACATCTTGGAAGAAAAAACGCATGAAAAATAGCTTTGAAGCTACATGTCAGGGGAAAAGTTATGTATACAACATCCCAAAATCTATTGAGTGCTCAGAAGGAATTTTGAAAGAAATTTTTACCGTCCTTTTTAAACTTACATACGCTGCAACGCAAAAGTTTTGTACGGTAAAAACTGTAAAAAATCAAATTAAAATTTTCAAGTCGGGACATCTTTGTAGGTGTCCCAATGTAAAAAGATATCAGTCTTATAGAGCAAGAAATCTAACCAAAAGCTCTCCGGTTTTTAGAGATACATTGAAATTCTTTGAGCTTCAAACCACTTCACTCTGGGTGTGAAGTGTTGAATTTTACGGCTGCACTTAACATGTTAATAACGCTATGCCCCGGACATATGGTCCTGGATGGGTCTGTACGGATAGAAGACCAAGAGCTTGTTTGTTTGCTCTTTCTATTCAGGGGTCAGGCCAGGTCAAAACATCGAGACGCGCCTCGTTAGGCTTTGTTTGTCTAATTTCACTTTCAACAGAACCTTTTACGCTGCTCATCCGGCGTAAGATGTAAATTCACGCACCCCAAAACCCAAAACAATATGATAGAAATCACAAGATTACAAACAAAACATTCTCCATTTATTAGGGTGGCTCAAGTCAAAGTTTTTTACTACTTTTACCGTAAAAGACTTTTCCCAATTTCATAAAATTTACGCAAAATTTTATGCAATTGGGAAAAGTTATACGATGTCCCAATTTTTTTTGACGCAAATTTGCGTAAATTTACTGCTCAGAAGGAGATCCGAAGGAAATTTTCACGGTCCTTTTTTACAAATTGGGAAAAGTTTTTACAGCATGGTACCATAAAAAATTTCCCCGATTTCTTAAGAAAAGGTCGCAAATATTTTGAATTGAGCCCCCCTATTTCATCAGCCTAACAAGTCTTTCCCCGCAGTGCTTTATTCGAAAAAAACTAACCCTTGAAGGCTTCATCTTCGATTCTATGGATTTTCCCCACTGATCCATTGTTGCATCCCTTCTACAGTTTTCTAGGAATGTGGCCAGCAAAAACCCCGACACAAAAGGAACTTACGGATACTACGGTGTGTTCAATCTCAGTGTATACATCAAAGTGGGTATACTATTTTAAATCCGCACTCGATCTACTATCCTAGTTTGCTGAGTCTGAAGGGATTTTCCATTGTCAAATATCTCTAGCTGTTTCGATGGCCCACTTCAATCTATGGTTTGAGCATATGGAAGATTTTCACCTGAATTGGCTCGTGCCCCGCGGCAAGTTAAACACTGTATAACACGTCGACAAAAGCAGCATATCAGAAGATGGCACCTTTGTACGTTATCATCATTGATCATCACTAGAATTCGCTTGAATTGTACATAGGCTTAATGTTAGGCTTAATGTTCAGGAGTTTTGCAGGGTTTTTAATCATAATCACGCAAAAAAAGAAAGGCGCTACACACTTCTCGGCTGCCCAACTCATGCTAGACGTGTGTCATACGTTTGGGCCAATTTTCACAAAAAACCTCATATATCAGCCCTTCAGTGTGAGATACGTCCATCCACCTTCTAAATTGTTTCTTCCCAACCTTTACTGTACATTGGCTGGCCCAATTCTACCTCTTTTTGGCCTTCTTTGTTATAGAACTTTTTTCGTTGCCTGTTGATCCAGCCCCAATTTTCTCTTGTTCATATACTTAAATCCCTAGGAAGCTACATCACTGTAAGATTATATCCAATCAACCTTCAATCTTCATTTCTCCTCTTTGCCTTGCATTGGCTGACCGCATCTTATCTCTTTTTGACCTGTTATAGATTTTTCATTATTCCCTGTTGATCCAGGACGTATATCTCTTTGTTCATACCTGAAATCCCAGCGTAGCTGCAGTGTAAGATCGTATCCATTTGACCTTTAATCTTAGTGTCTCTTCTCTGTGCATTGGCTGACCGTACTGTGTCTCTTGTTTGATCTCATTGGTTATAAATTTTTCACCGCTGCCTGTTGATCCAGACCACGCCTTTATATCATTGCTACTATGAGCCTCACTATCAATGGTGATGTTTTTGGAGACCTTGTATTCACTGGAACAAACCACCAAATTGTTGGAAATCCCCCTGCTCAGATCCTTCAAAGTCGTCCAATGGTCCAGCCAGCTCAAATACTTAGAAGACGCCAAGTCCCCCAGCCCCCTCTCCCTGGCCCTGTCCGAGTACTTCAACGGCGACAAGTCGCAACCTGCTCGAGAACTTCGGAGACGCCCAGTCCCTCAGCCGGACCATTGTCAGCCTGTTCAGGTACTCCGAGGACGCCAAGTCCCCCAGCCTGTACAAGCACGTCAAAGAGGCCAGCGTGGGCCCATTGTTCCGCGTGAAGTGCGAGATCCCAGACTCCTTCGAGCTCGAAACTTGAAGCGTTACAGTTGCTTCTCAATCCCCTCCCACCAGGAGGATCCGATCTTTTGGGACAAAGTCTTCAAGTTACCACCTGAGTTCCTTCAATACATTTCGCCGACTTGTAACCTCCGCGCTCAATCAACCACACGCCGAGTCCTTCGGGACATTATCCTATATTTCAATCCGGGCTATCAGTTGTCCCTTGTTGCACGGAAGTCCGAACTCATCAAGACCTTTCAAGATCTTGTGATCTGCCAGTATGGGAAGGTGCACGGGTTCTAATGTTGTAAGTCTTTTGCCTTCCTGGATACCATGAATACAAAGGTTGCCTCTATGCTCATAATTTGGTTTTTGACGTTAAGCTTGGAAATCAATGAGGATGTATGCAATTGCACTTTGTTGGGATCAATTGGAAAGCTGTGTGACGTCTCAATAGTATGTTTATGATCTGTCTACTACTCCATACCTTTTGGAGTGATGTTGTTATCGGCCTTTTACATTTTGTTCGTTGATCATGCTTTGCTTCTTATGCGCATTCCTTCATTTATAATCACTATCCATATGTCTTGAAGATCATTATATTTATGTCTGTGCCTTGTGCCTCATGTTTTTTCACAATCACATAAAATTTTGCGTAAACATTTTGAAAATAAGGGGGCTCAAGTCAAAATATTTGCAACCTTGTCCTAAAAAATTGGGGAAAGTTTTTACGGTACCATGCTGTAAAAACTTTTCCCAATTTGTAAAAAAGGACCGTAAAAATTTCTTCTGGATGTCCTTCTGAGCCGTAAATTTATGCAAATTTGAAAAAAAATTGAGATGTTGTATAACTTTTCCCAATTGCATAAAATTTTGTGTAAATTTTATGCAATTGGGAAAAGTCTTTTACGGTAAAAGTAGTAAAAAACTTTGACTTGAGCCACCCTATGGGAAACGTTTTTTACGGTAAAAGTTGTAAAAATCTTTGCCCTGAGCCCCCCTACTCTCAAGAATCAATCTCTCCAAAACATTCCAAGCCATTGTACATCTCAAAGTGATTGAACCACCACTCTTGACTGTATCTACCCTATATAAACAGTAGTCAAACTGCATTGCTGGACTGTACCTAGATGCTATTTCCTTTCATCTGAAAACCACTCGCATCCATTTACATATGTGCCCTGAAATTTGAAAACTACAAGTCAAGACCTGATACCCCCCATGCACGCATGAAGAGTCCTGAGAAGGACCTAGCTCCACCGCACCATACGCTCCGGATCTCAAAACTTGATTCAGAAAACACCAGGTTCACAAATTCGAATTCAAACCCAATGCATACAGATCCATACCAACTCTATCCATCAAAACTACCCCATACTCAGATCATCTCAGCCAACCTAGAACACTTAAAGCCACTATATATGCCGATCACTGGACATCCTTTCCATCTCACCGGAAATCAGGTAGTAGCCAATTTAGAACACATCGCCGATATCAAATCGAACGGTCTCCACACTCCCAGCCAGTGCATCAGTACCAATACCAATACTACCAATGTGCCATCCACTGCTACAAATCAGCCTCCCCGTAAATGCAACAAAACCAAAACTAAAGGTAAAAGCAAAAGCAACAAACAAAAGCGAAATAATACCGGCTCTAGATCTGAAACCAAAGAAGAACCGGTTTTCGACCCAGCCGATTTGAACAACTCTGACAAAACGGTGGTTCAGCTTTGATACTTAGCAGAAAGGCATGCCACCTCCTCATGAACGGCGACATCCTTGAGTCTTTACTTGAGTTTCACAAGGAATTGCAAACCATGATTTTAATCAAAGCCCTCAAACTTGCCACCGCCGTCTCGCCCATCGAAACAGTTTTGTAAGAGACATGTCTTCCATATCTGTATGTATGGACACTACACTGACAAGAAGTTGATCTACTTAGTGGAAAGTACATCGGTGCTTGCCGCCCTTTGCGATGGAACCGATTCCTCCAAAGTCTCAGAGCCAGGGAAGTATTCAAAGCAGGTGAGTTAAGTATGTACAACATCAGTAATAGTCATCCTGCACTGACACAGGCACAGAGAATTACGATTAGCTCAAGGTGTTGGTAGTGGTGAAGGTATGAGACAGCTCAGTGTGGTGTGGAAAAGCATGGCCAAGGCGGAGAAGGACGTCTACAAGGAGGCCACTCAAGAGATCGACTGGGCCAGCCTTCAAGCTATGGACAAAGACCTTGCGGAACTAGAAGTTGGGGCTCAATCTCGGAACCAAACACTACAGTCTGGATCAAACACTGTAGTCAATCCACGAAGTCTCAAAAATTACAAGGATAACGCTGACAGATATCTAGATGACATCATGAGAAAGGTGAGTAGTCTTCATTGACAACTTCCAGATGAACACATTTGAGTGACGCCTCGTGTTTCTGCAACAGAGCATCCCTTTTGCCAAATCCAACCACTTTGAGATGGTCATTTTAGCTGCTTCAAATTCCATTAATACTCATAGCTTTCATATCACGCGCTCAACAGTAGGTGTCACGAAAATCGTCAAAGAGATCTACGCGATGGACGGCTTCAATGACTTTGCAACCGAAGTACAAGCACACTTGACTGGTCCAAAACCGGGTGAAATGACCAAATCTAAATCAGGTAGGTTTCCATAAGGTTCTCTAAATATCAGATTTGTTTCTTTACATGGTTAACAGATGATTTCATTTATTAGAAAATAGTCACCAGTTTCACAGCAGAGTGGTTGCGTCCCTCTTAAGTTATTGCAGGAAGTCTTATAGAGTGAATGTAATTCATTAGTCACAGCTGATAATCACCTTTATTTAGAGGAAGTGTCTGGGTTGAAACATTGGCGATGGAGTACATGTGATGCCACTCTTGCGGAAGCTGGATTCAAACTGGAATTACTCCCCGGCGCCCGATCGGTTGCATAGACCTTCAAATCGGTCAGCAGCAATATCAGCCGTGCCAAACTCTTGGCCCTTGAAAGCGACCTCGAGAACAACTTGATCCGCATGGCTCCACTTAATCAATCAACTCCGGCTCAACCTCAAACTCCGGCTCAAGCTCAACACACTGAAAATACTGAAAATACTACTGATACCTCTACAACTAGACTTCCCCTTTCTGATACCCTAGATCCCATGTCCTCGGAAACCGTGTCATATTAATATTGTGATAGTGTTTGTTATTTTGTTTGTTTTCAAAGTTTGTTTCTTGCTTGAGATGAAATAGAACCAAAGGATACGTGTCACCCCATGATAAGAAACACCTGAGTTGGTTCATCCATTCGAGTTATAATCCATCCACACCGCTTTCACTTCAACATTGTATTTTACTTGACATCTACTATACTCTACTATACTACTTCTAAACTCGTCAAGTCTAGATTACAACTCACACATTGCATCTTGTCTTCACCTGTTACCAACCGCACCCACACTTTCCCAAATGCCGTAACGCCCGGTTTTGATATCTCGACATTTCCAGTCAGTTCAGCAGTGGGCAGTTAAAGGAATCGAGACAGGGTATTGAATCTCTCTTGAGATGCGGTTTACCAGCCCATTTTCTCACCTCGATCCTCAAGCCTGATCCTAAGAATTCTGAAAAGATCCCAATCTGTTAACCTATTTCTAAACAAGATGTTCATCGAAGAAAAGTTATTTCAAAGCCTCTTGGTGTATCCGCTTAGCCTTATCTCAGTATCAGTAACTTAAAGTTGAGTAATCTTCCGCAACAATGAAAGGGACTAACTGATCAATGTTCATTTGGTCAGTACGCTCATCCCGAGGCAAGTACCAAAGACGGACAGCATAGTCAGGCGCAGTGGTTCTTGTTCTCGAAGGACGGGTATTTAAGTTCTACTCAAATGGTATCAATCAATAGTATCAATCAATTCCCTCCTCCACAAACCCAAGTTTCCACATAAACCTACCTAGCATATCATGGCCAGCTTGTCCATCCACCGTGGGCTATTGGGTCATCTGCTACCCATATACTCTGCTTAGATAGTCTTTGAAGCGTATGACCCTTTCATCGGCCTTTGTCAAAACATAACGTTCTGGGTTCACCTCGCACAAAATGTGGTCTATACTTCCTGGTATGATCATCTATCTCAAGCGCCATATTACTACCAATCCAAGATCTGCTCTTTTGCCAAAGAAGATATCGTTCAACCTCTTGGCTTACAGCCTAAACACGGATTTTGTGAGCGACTATTGGTTGGTACAAATTGGCTGATGGGGGCAATGTTAGGGTCAGTCATACTACGCTATGTATGGCAACTTCCCCTGTGGTCCACGATCCGAAGAAAAGGCGGAGAGTTTTGGCATGCCCTGGTCAACAAAGGTCTGTCTCTTCTGCTAGCCAGCCTGACTTGTAGAGTATGAGAATGCAAATCCGACATACAATTCTTGTATGTGCAACATATCTACAGAATAAGCTCCCTAAACATATGCTACAACAAGTCGTATAAACTCACTTGATTACGAATGAAGCAGGCACCAATATCAGCGGTATCTTGAAAGTCGCAAGTTAGCAACCAAACATATCCTCACATTCACAATTCTTCAACTTCCAGAATTTTGTGTTTTTATGTCACACCTGAAGTCATGTATTATAAGTTGTAAAGTGATGAATATTCATTGAGTCTCCATCATCTGTTTTGAATTTGAATTTAGCTTTTATTTTGTGCGGATTATCTTGAAAAGTCAATGTTTCTGACAACTTGAGACCCCAAGAGAAAGAGATACCTATGAGAGAAAAAACATCCCAGAAGTAATGGCACCAAGAAAAAAAAACAGTCAAGGGAGCAGAGGAAATGGGGAACATCAAAACTGAGAGACACGGGGTGGGTTGGCGGCACTGTTTTTACGTTTAGGTACGCCTCACATAAAGAATAGTCAAGAAATTCATTCTTTGAGCGGGCTAGGCCTTTTCAAGCCCTCCGAACTACAAGCATATCAGTGTTGGTATAACCCTTTCCTGTGAGATGACCATAAGGTGTCAAACAACCAAAGCTTCAGCGCTTCTTCCTTCAGACAACGATTCTGTTAGCTTTAAGTATAACAAAAGTTCTACTTGTACAACCTGATTATATAAAAATCACTTCATGATGTGAACGTAATCAATCCATTTGGTCTTCAAGACTACTAGTACTTAGTTTATTTTGAAAAAGACTCAACAATAGAAGAAATTGAACTTAAACTCCTTTGATTTTCTTCAAAATATACTAGCGCTAAACGGAACAAAACACAAATTGAAAGAACAAACCCGGGAGCAGGGATGGGTGGGCGCAAAAAAGACAATAAAACCGGACAAATGGAATTGGACGATTGTGAACACAATGGGACTTGGAAGCAAAACAGTGGTAAACAGCCTACATATGACTTTCTTTTAAGACTTTGCCTAGTTGTTCTGTTTTTTGATATATTTGTAGGCCCCTGCTATTTGCCGCCCACCTGGGGCCCATATGGGTGCTATAATTGTTGCAATAGCGCCCATATGCTCCAGAAGGGATGTAGGCGCTATAATATAGCACCCACTTGAATATAGGCGCTATATTTTGGCGCCTACATTCCTTTTGGAGGATATGGGCGCTATATTCTGGCGCCCATATCTCTAGGCGCTAGAATCCAGCACCTATCCTGACATGGGCGCTATAAGTGAAGTTGAGGCTTTCAGATGATATATTACAGTAACACTCACACCATTTTCAAGTCAGTTATTCACCTATATGCATTCCTACCGCAAAACAATGTCCGCTCAGACTGGAAATCTTTATAACTTTCAGTGGAAGGGTACACCAAAGTTATTAATACTATCAACTTGTAAAGCACCTCTCAGGCTTTCAGATGATAGACTCTGGAAGCCCTGTCTCCAGTTTTAAGCAAGTTAATCACTCTTACTGTCAGCCCTGAGTACTAACCAGTAGTACCAATGGGCGACGTATAATAATACATAAGCATAAAAACAATAATTACAACTCATGGCTCAGTCTCAAGAGCCAAGTACATATGATTTAGCATATGTAACATGTGCAAAACTTACATAAAAGAGTGTGTACGTACACAACTTTTATGTGAACCAATGCTACATATATTTCACAGCCGTAACAAGGTTGTAACAAATGAAATGTATGTTCAAACAGTTTATAACAATATAACTGTAATAACCTAACCACGCAACCACAGATTGTGCGCACTTCTAGTGTAAAGATTCTCAAGGTTTGGAGTATATAAACCCTGAGAATCCACTCCTCCTGATCACATCATCACATTATTATTCAACAACTTTTACAAATAGATCATATCAGCTTTCTTTATAACTTTCAACTTTGTGTCTTGTTGAGTGTTGTGTGGTTACATCCAACCTTGTTTTCTGCCTGATTAGACACCATAATCAGTGAAATCAGTAATATCCATCAGGTGGAATTACTTGAAAGGAAGTAGTCCTTGAGTAAGGCTTACATCAGATTTGGGATTAATCTGATATAAGAAACTCTAAACCTACGGGGAACCTCTATCAGTCAGAGTATAAAGTTCCCAGTGTTAAGACAGACATTAACACTACCCTTATTGATCATTCTGCGTCAGAAGTGAATCAATTTGGGACTGAGAACTGTGCATCAGTTGCTCCAATCTTTAATTATTGTAATAGACAATAATTAACCCAAAATCCCTGGGCGAAATCCTTTGTTCAAAGGTCATCTAACTGGAGTCTTTACTTGTGTAATTCAAGTAAAGCTCTTTCGCCCAAATCCCATACCATTTGTACTTGTGGATAGCAATCCCTACAAGCCTAGTAGAAGTCTAACCAACTTCTACCACCTTTTTATTGACTCTACTAGCCAGACAGAAGCTAGTAGGCTCACATTTGGGGGCCTCATCTGGGTTTTTAGAACCTAAAGTAATTTTTTTTGAGCTTGTTAAAGCTTATATTCTTATTATAAGAATTCAAAAATATACAAAAAATATTTTTTTATATCAGTTGATTTTTTTATCAACCTCTAAAAGTGAAAAACTGAGAAAGCTCAGCATTTTCACTTTTAGGATAATAGCTTGGAGGAAAGAGAAAATTCTTTTCCCCCCCAATTTTCGCATTTTTTTTATTATTTTTTTTATTTTTTTGTGAGGCAGGATCAATAGTTGACCCACCTACAAATTAATTCAATATAATTCATCATTGAATTATATATCATTGAATTATATCAATTGAATCAATAGAATATTGTGTGTATAAGCCAAACACGTGGCTTATACAATCCCAATAGAATTATAATTGCATTTCAATTATAATATTTAAAGAAGTAGATACCACCACCGAGTGATACCACTAATCAAAAATCAAACCAGCGGAATTAGGTAAAGAATACCTTTATAATCAAAAAATCATTTTATTACAAATTGATTTTTTTTTATATCTTTTAATCATTTTAGTTAAAAACAATTTCACTCGATAAATTTTCTCAGATTATCAACAATAATCTCACTTGATTGGATTCCAAGTGAGTTGATTTGATTAACTTCATTACATTAAATCATTTCAATCTTTCTTTAGAAAAAGATATTAACATTATTATTTTTTTTGATTGTCTTTTAGGAAAGAAATCAATCAATTGTTTTAGAAACAAATTAATTAAATCTTTTAGGGAAGAAATCAATCTCAGATTGATTGTTATTATTCAAGTGAGATTGATCAAGAGCAACATATTTTTGTTTGATAAGATACTGACAAAAGAATTTTTTTTTGTTTGTTAGCTTTTTTTAAAAAAAAACTTTTTGAATAGAAATTATCAATCAATTGCTTTTTGATAACGATCGATTGATTTTAGAGCAAAGCGATCAGTTTTAATTTTTTCAGAAAAACTCGTTAAAAAGTAACAAAACACACACATTGATATCCTCTAGGAAAAAGAACTGACAAGTTCTTTTTGATTTTGTTTTGATTGATCATTCATTAGAATTGAAATCAAAAACATCTTTTTTTAAAGAAAAGGAGTGAGCCTTTCAACTTACAAGACGATTGATCGATCAAATTCAGAAAAACAAAACCGAATTGATTCTATCGATTGTTTTTTTTAACGATCGTTTTTTCACAACCAATAGAATCTCAACGGATTCAATTGAAATTTTATTAGATTTATCTTATTCAAGTTATATTAACCAATTTGAAATAACAGAATCGGTTAACAATCGATCATTCTTTTTTAAAAAACGAAAACGATATATTTTTTTTAAAAAAAAATTAAATAAATAGGAAATTTCATTCAAAAACACTTGATCAATTGTTTTAGAAAGAAACGGATCAATCAATTAAATATTGATAAGAGTCAGTTAAAGGTTTTCTTTAAAATCCATCTTAATTATTGCATATAAAAACAATACTTACAAAAAGAATTTGTTTTTGTTTAAAAACCTCGAATCAAATCAAACGACTGATTGTTTTTAGTAACGCATCGATCGTTTTTAATAACAAAATCAATTTATATTTTTTTTCATAACACAAGAAACATAAACTTATATCAAATAATAAGTTTTTATTTTTGATCAAATTTTTTTTACTCCAAGTTCTTCTTTTGAAAAATTACAAATAGAAATACTCGATCAATCGTTTTTAGAACGAAGCGATCAAATTTTTTTTAAAAAAAAATAAAATAAGAAAATTTTCAATCAAGAACACTCGATCGATTGTTTTAGAACAAAGCAATCATTCTTAATTTAAAAATAACAATCATAAACAAAAAAGGGAAACAAAAATTGCCCAATTGATTTGGTTTAGTAAAAGATCGACAAAAAATTTCAACAATTCATCCTCATTTAGATTACATAGACTTACTCACATTAAAGTAAGTGTAAGACGAATAAAAAAAAATAGGATAGTAATAAAACTGATAATTGATATCAATTTTTTTTCTCTCCAAAAAAGAAAAAATCGAATAAAGCAAAAAAGAAAACAACCAGTTAGTTTTTTTTCTCTGCTTTATAAAAAGTCAAAAATATCAAAAAGAATAATAATTTTTTTTGGTTATATTTTTTTAGATTCAAATAGCAAAAGCAGAAATCTACGCAACGGTCCTACAAGTAAGTGAAATTGTAGAAAATCGTTATCATCATAAAATCAAATTAGAAATAAAAATCAAAGACTGATATTGATTTTTTTTTCTTCTTGTGCCAACTTCATTTTTATTTTTTTTCATCACACTTCTATCATACGGTTAGTAGTGAATCTAGATAACTTTCACAATAATCTACCAACATTGAACCAAGACGAGCGAGAATTTTCGATCGCTACTGAGTTCAAACTAGCGAGTAGTTCTCAACCCAGCACCCCATCTCACCAAACCGAATCTTCAGAAGGGACACCCACCGCTCAGCGTTTTCAGACAGCTGATCCGTTTGAAGGACTAAATAGTCCCACTCAGAGCGATTTTGATTTCATCCTAGACAAAACTCCAATCAAAAAAGCGACTGAGAAAGCATCAAATTCAAACAAATTCACATTTACTACAGAACGATTTAATCGTAAGTAGATTTGAGATTTCTCTACAATTCTACTATTTTTTTTATTTTGAATTTTTTTTATCAACATCTTGAATAAGATGGCTGACTATAACCCACCTCCTCATCCTCGTAGCCGAGCACAACCAGACAGATATGGCAACCTCCAACCGACCAGCACCCACAGGTCAGGGACCGATGGAAGGTCTAAGGCCAGCTCCAGAGCAGGATCGACAGCCAGCACAACCAACCAAGGGCCAGGTGAATCTCGAAGTAAGCTTCCTATCACTACTCAAAGACTAAAAAGTAGTAGTACTGACCTTCATTCTAATGTAGAACATGGCCGAGTACAATCTCCTATGGCAGGAACTCCGGACCAGCTACCTCAAGTGGGAACGAGCTCGCAGCATGGTAAGCAACAAAGCAAAGAGCAAGATGTTGCTCAAGGCCTCAGTGGTAGCAGGCAGAACAGCATGGACGGATCTGATGGAAGATCATTCAGTGGAAGAGGAAATGTTAGTAAAGGAGGTGAGGGCATGGTTGGTCAATGGGACCAGTAGTTGGAATCCTCACAACCTTTCAATCAAGAACTTCGGGCTGAGAGCAGACGAACCGGTAGCTCAGCAGCAACCGACGGGCACTCACCAATCGACATCAAATCCGAACTCACGCCGCGGGCGTTCCCCTCATTTCCACAATCACAACCGAGCGACCTCCAGCAGCCAGGATTTCCAGGCATTCTACCGGGCTCAAGTGGAAGCGGGCAGAGGTTTAGTTCCTTCGAACCCTCCTTCGCATCGGGGTCCTTCTTCTCAAAACTCCAGAGGACGAAGAGGTCGGGGGAAACGGATTTAGCTTTGTTGAGTACTCAGGAAAGAGTAATCCTGCGTAAGTTTTCAGAAATTACTCAAAATGAATTCATACACTACGCGGAAAATAAAAATTCTCAGATGTGTAACTTGAAGATTTACAGAAAATTTTAATAATTTGGCACCGGTTGTGACCTCCAATTATTCAATAATCTGTAATCTATTCCGGTCTGTGCCATGCAAAAAAGTCTCTGTTATCTGATTTGTGATACTCCCAGCTGAGAAAAAAACATGTGTTTTCTCACACATCTCTTCCGGTCAGTGATGCCCGACGCTGAAAGCTGGGAGAACCAGCAAAGACCTATACCCAGTGCTACCAGCCTTTGTGGCTGAGATGAACAGATACTACAAGCCTGATGAGGTCGACTTTAATTGCTGCATGCAATATGGAAACTTCGACAATCAAAGCTGCAGATCAAACAAACCTTCTCGAAGGATCTTATAATAAAGCATCAACGAACATTCTGTTTCTCAGCAAGGCTTTACCAGGATTATATAAGCAACTGGATTCGGATGTGAAGTCATCTGAACCAGACAGCGACTATACTTGAGTAACAAGTCATCCATTTCTAGGCTTGTAATTACGAAGATGGAGATAGAATACAATGACAAGTTCATTCTATCATATTGAAACTTGCATGTACATCTCATATGTATGCGGATGGTTGGGTCTCGATGTGATTGCTTTAAGTATCACTCTACTTTTCCCCCAAAATCTCAAGCTTGATATGTTTGATCCAAACATCTCGGGAGTTAGCAAGCAGGCCATGCTTGACTGGATGCATATCAATCGACCTATGACACCCATCAAGAAAAACGCAAAGAAGGTGCGAGAGGCCCAACCGGACCGTAAGTTATTTCAATTCCTTTTCTCTTTCTCTGAACTCCTTTCTCTTTCTTCTTGTTTTCTGGTTTGGTCTTCTACATTTTTATGATTTTCTACCTGCATATCTGAGCTCAATCATTCTGGATCCAACAATATACTGTACATAGTCTTCCCTGATCCTAGCAGCGAAGAGCCTCTGGTGAACTGTCACTCTACTGCATCAAAAGTCCCTCATGACGCACCGGAGTCATCGAGTTTGACTCATGGTTTGTCTACGGCTCATCTTCAAGCATTCAATATACCAACTGAGCCGAGTCGACTTGTACATTGCAGAATCAAAAGTCTTACAAACAGACTCGAAGAATAAACGGAGTGCTTCTCCTGGAACCCAATTGCCTCAAAAGAAACGGGTGGTATCAAGTAAATCTAGCCTGTCAAAAAGTATTCTACGCTCCAAATTACAACATGGAGCCCCGGAGTCAGGTGCTAATCGAGCTGATGGTAAAGTGAAGAAGAAAAAGGTTGGTGTACATGTTTTTGAATCGAGATCTTGAAGTACAAGGTTTCCAATTGTTTCTTCAAGCTCATGTATGTTTTATGCTGTCGTAGAGTGTTCACTATGTCAAAGGTTTACCTCACCCAGAATCTACCAATCTTCGATTCATGGTTTGTCAACATTCAATTCTTTCACCCGCTCCATCTTTCGATATTTTGCTTGTATACTAACAAACGGTCTTGATCATCAGTCGACAGAGGCATCAAAGGAAGCGCAGGAGTATTCGAATCTTCGCACAGCTCGTCCCGAACCTGTTGCCGCCAGCGGAGGTAGTGGTATCGTAACTCAGGATGAAATTAAACCACTTCAAAAACTTCGAAAATCTACAGAATCTCAACATCAGCAACCCACTGAACGTAGTAGTACAGCACCTTTGATCAACTCCAACTTCGCTAGCCACGCAACACACAAAGAAGCATTGCACGAACCACTTGTGGCTTTGACACCTGAGCACACCACTCCAGGTCCAGGCCCTTACGCCAACGATCTCATCTTTTTTTCGGATTTAGATCTTTCTGAGCTGGAGAATATTGGTCTGTATCTTATAGATTCTTCGTAATCGATTCTGATTAATCTGAGCGTTTATTTGTTTTCAGTGGCTGGTCGCGACATTCCTCCAATTGCGCCAAGTACTCATGTGGTTTGGAACACTCCAATGTCACTCAACACAGCCATTTCAACCAACAAAAGTGATTCAATATCATCAAACCAGGATACAAGGTCGGGTGTTAATGTCTTTCAAGATGAGAGACGTGTATCTCTTCAACGTAGGTTGAATTTCAACAGATGAGAGTGCATTTCAATGTTTTCAAAAGCTGACAAATATAATCTATGCTCTTAAGTCTCTACCCTTGAAGAGCGTATGGATTCAGTGGAGAAAAGGATCGGGTCTTTTCAGGACCTTCAAGACCGCATAGCAAATGCAGAAGAAGACATTCAAGGGGCCCGAGAGCGTATAGCATGGGTTGAAGCAGACATCAAAACATACAAGAAATCCTTTGAAGGAATCGTTGAACAACATACAAAACCCATAAAAGAAGATTTTCAACAGATACGCTCAGTTTTAGACAAAGCAATTGCTGACATTGAATCGCATGGGCAAGTGTTGGTAAGCTTACTTGAAGATGGGAACGAGCAAGGATCAGATGGAAACCCAGATGATGCGGGCTCCAGCTTAAGCGGCTTGTAAACTAGTATATAGTTCTCCTCCCGTGTGATTTCTGATATAAGAACAAGAACGTCTGAGCTCTATACATGGTATCTACAATAAGAGTTATTGTTACAAGCGCCAGAGTTTAGAGATTGAGTACTAGTAAGTGAGATGATGCGCAGTGAGCTGCTAGCAGGAGGAACAACATGTTAATTCAATCAAAGCTGATACATGCAACGGTCAAATCAGTAATTAATATGATATGAATGACTCCGTGCATCATTGCATTTTTTCTCTGTGACATTTGTTCTCACTCAAGTATATTATCTAATAAATCATTGGAAAACGTACGAAACCCCTTAAACGTGACTTTCAACAATTATACCCAGATTTGGACAAAGCAACTGCTGTTGTTCAGATAAGTGTTGCTTGGCTTATTTACAGAAGAATATGGACATGATCAAGAATCAGACAAGAACCCCGATGGAGTGGGCTCCAGCTTGAGTAGTCTGTGAAGGCTGTGATCAATTCCAATTGTCATTCTTTACTTGATACCCTACCACGCTCATAATCATGTATAAAAAGATGATATTCAAAGAACACTTTATAGAAAAAAAATATGAAGCAAGGCTATTTTTGATTGCGTATGTATTCTTGCTCCTCTTTGGCCGCCAACATTCCTTCTTTCTACGTTCCTAATTCACTTCTTGTATCCAGTATACAATACTTCAAAACAATCTTACCAAGCTATAGTGTAAACGTTCAATTCGATCTAAATGGAAACATGTGACCCTCTACTGCGCTATAGAAAATAACTGTTTTCATACTCAAGATGGTGGAGCCTCATCATCCTCAAAGTCGCAGGTGCGCTTGCTGAGGTTATAAGATAGTGAAATGAGACAAACAAAGTATAATCAATAAGTCAAAGTATTGTTTAAAAGTGAGGTCATCAGATGAGTGTACAACTCACGTCTCCTCAGAGTAGACCGCCCAAAGTTTACCAATGTGTTTAGTGGAACATTTCACCGAGAATTTAACGTCCTTGTATCGGACGCGAGCGTCTTGGAGCCGTTTCTTGATTAGTCTACGGTGACCAATCACATCGGGATCATCCAAGTGTACCAGCATTCGTGCATACTGAATGAAATTTTGAATGTTGCTGAGCTCGCCATATATCATCTGAAGGTTGGCTTCTTCAGAGGTTATCGTATTGTGTAATTTCTCGAGCTCTTGATTATTTAAACATATGTACTGCTCTATATGACGAACAAGGTATTGATGATAGCCATCACAGTAATATCCATAATGGAGAATTTGGTCAATCCACGTATCAAAGGAACTGACACGCTTGGGTGTATTCTCTTGAGCCAAAGCTGATCTCGGTCTTTGATTATGAAAAGCCAAGGCTTTAAACTCGGGATTGAGGCAATCAAACACTGTAATGGACCGCAACAGTGGAAACATAACTATGTACGTGAAAAAAGGTGAATGAGCATCAAGATGAGAAAAGGAGATCAGAAATCACGGACCAGCCATGAGATAATCTGACCAGAGAAGATCAATCACGTTACGATATTATGATATTATGTGGTGGGAGATGTGATTGAGGATTCAAAATCAGGAGTTGACCGTATACTAATTATCATATGAGCTTGAGAAGGAATAGAACAAACTATACAGATTCCTTTTCGGAAGGCTTAACAATCATTCGATCTAATTATATAAAGAGAACAAAGAAAACATATGTATCTTTATGATGATACGTGTTGATCTGAAAGGTGATTGGTGTTTCCACCTGTACATGAATACAATGCAACTCTCCAGGTGTGGTCCCCACTCACTCCATCAAACTCTGCGTTCAGAAGAAATGGACTGCTGATGACTGAGATTTCTGGTCAAAACGCCCGAGAAGAGGCCGCCTTTTTCAGAAAAGGGTGACTGCTATTGTATATTTGTAATTAGTAGCTTGTCCATGGTCATGATACAGTCAAGTAAGACATTCTCCATGGACACAAAAGACTCTCATAATGTATCATTGTGCTATCACCAGTTTTTGAGCGTGGTGTTATCATAACCCTTGTGTTACGGTGCATGGAGATTTTCTTCAGTTGATTATACTTGCTAGCGCGCAGGAGTCAACACCACCAAAAAGATCCATCACTCGTAGTAAAGAGGCATCAAAGAAAGTGTACCTTCCTTTCATGAGCAAGTTTAATTTCCAAATGACTTGCTCTACTTTGAAGCTAGGTGGAGGTTGCCTTGTGGTGTTTGATGATGGAAAGACTTATTGTATGGGAGTGATACTAGGGAGCTCAAAGCTCGATCAAGATCATTATAATTAGCTCAATACTTTCCTTGATTGAGCCCATATCTTCCTGATAGTATCATCGCAGTGCTCTCATTCCGCCAGTTTATCATACATCTCCCTCAGTCCCTTGATGCATTTCTCTATCTTGAAAGCAGCATCTTGTCACATCTCAGTTTCTCACTAGTGTTATTTCTGAAGGGTACCCTTTCTAGAGTACCACTCTTCATACCGCACGTTACACCAAGCATTCATCATGTCTTCAAACCCCAATTCGACATCGCAGCGCCGAAGTCTACGTCAGAGCAATAATCCACTCAAAAAGGTTCAACCCCGTCAGTTCAACAGCTCAGTGTTAAATGCTTCTGACACAGCTGAGAAAGTCAAGACAAAGAAGAGGAAAAGTGAAGTTGAGTTGAGATCAGGTGAGATCACATTTTTGACAAATATGAGCACTGTACCTCTATGTTGAGATTCTATTACAACATACTATTACAGATGCAAATCAAAGAACAAGCGCCGGAATGAAAACCAGTCTTGAGGATGCTGGTGTGTCAGTTGGGGTGAAAACTACTCGTGATCGACTTCTTGAGCTGCTTGAACGGCATGTCAAGCCTAGAAGGCCTCGACTCCGCGGGGCTAGGCGGAGAATTCCCTCGAAAATGATGTTCAAGAGAAGACGACACGCTCTCCTTCGTCCACCCAAATCAACGTCGTTGAATCAGTCAATTTCTCGATATATCATGTGTCTCACCTTGTGGACATGCTAGAAAATATAGGCATGGATACAAGCGGATTGGACGAGGAGGCACTGATTCAAACTTGCAAGTCACACAGTGAGATCCGTACGTTTTGGGATATTTCTATTTCCATCAGACCCAGATTCCACAGCAGCTGTCCTGAAGTTTCAAACAGTCATCTTACCAGGGTTTTCAGTTTTGGTCCCCCGTCCTGATTCTGTAATCGCACAACAAGGTGAGGAAGTTGAATTATTGTTTCAAGCTCTCACGACGAAACTGATTTGAGCTGGTTATCTTTTTTCTCTAATCTCAGAAGGGGTGCCTTTGCGGACAATTGATCCAGACACAGAATTTCCAAGCCTTGAGCGCGGTCGCTTAGCTTTTCCTCACCCGCATCCAACTGTTTTGGATCCGATTGTTGCATCAAAACATTGGAAAGGCAAGGGAAAGGCGATTCCTGAAGAAGACGAGGATTGGATTCCGGAAGACAGACCACTATCTCCAAACTCGGAGGTGGAAGAGCGTGTAAACAATCAAAGTACCACAAAACCCACCAAAGCCTTTGACAGCACAAAACAGTCAGGTTCCAACACCACCCATTCAAACAACACACAGCCAAGACCTTCGTCTAAAGAAGATGCCGATCATAACAAAGCCGACCACAATCCAAATCTAGACTCAAATCTCAATTCTGAACTTATTCAGACTATAGCCCGTCTAAATGCCAGGTTGACCAAAACAGACAAAAAAGTTGAAGCCCTGGAAAGCGAGTTAAGGACCTTAGCCGGACTTATCAAGAAAATGATGGAAAAGCGTGATGGATCCAAGGAAAGTGAAAGCAAAGGCGGTGGTAGGACAGCAGTAAGCTCAATGTTTTGAATACAGAAAAACCCAAAATTGAAATTGAACTGACTCATACCTTTTGTCAAAATCATGTCTGGTACAGTCTCGAGTGCGGTTCCACATTGCATGTATGTTAGGGCCTAACGCACAGAAAAAGCTCCCCAACCGGCAAGTGCAGAAGAGAAGAATGGTTGGTTAAGTGAACAATCAATCGATTCAATTCAGTTCGATCTAGAATCGGATCCTCACACCTTGGACGCCCAGCAAGCTAGTTCAAACAGTCCTCAGAACGATGGTCCCGGTCATCCTGACTCAAGCCCTCAGCAAATTTCTGTCATACGCCTAATGATGAAAGCAGCCGGGGTTCGAAGTTTTTGTCCAGACTTTTCCCGATCCGTGTCATTTGGTAATAACAAATGGCTGTGGGACCTCTCGATGAAGATTTTTATCAAACTAGTTGAATGCGGTGAGTACACTGGCATTGCCAGCACAACACGAGGTATCAATCTTATCAAGAAATCCTTCACATCACACATTCAAACACTTCAAAAACGGTATGTTTCCCCTTTGTGAAGTTTGAAATTCATCTCACATCATTGATTGGTCAAGTTTGGTGCAAAATATAACAGGTACCGCGAAGAAAATTGGGATGTTGCTCGTAAAAAAAAGGCTGCAAACGAAGTGAGGCGTTCAACCAGAATGAGACACGTCAGTATGAGATCCTTGAGTAATATGAGATTTTTGGACACTGATCCTAACAGAAAATCTTACAGCTGAAAGCATCACGGGATCGGGTCGTACTTTCGAAAGAGTGCTTTTGGCCACTCTCAGGTATCATGCAAGCTGCTTGCAGCAATGATGAGACAGATGACGATGGGGATGAGGCAATCAGCAATGCCTTACGCGCCAACAAGCCATGCAATGTGCGAAGACTTGCTTGGCGGAGTGATGCCCTAGAGGCGGTTTGTCTCCTAATTGATAAGTACAAATCTAATCTAGACAGCAGCATCCCTGGATATTTGCCTGGACAAAAGGGACGCCCACCGCGACGACGCATTCGAGGCACCGAGAGACCCATCAGCAGAATTGAAGCACCAGCGGGGTTACCAATAGACTGCTATTCAGAAGAATGGGTGTCAAGCCTTTCTGCCGTTCAACGGTGTCAGCTAGAAATTCACTCGTCGCCCGTACTTGAGCCAATGATTTCATTACTTGAATCATGCACCTGACTGGTCCTTTTTTTGGTCAGTTTCCTTTGATTTATGGAGGGTTTTTCACTTTTCAATCCGGATACAATTTCACTAGCTATGGGTAATTATGTATGCGGATAAGGAAAAAACATTGATATCTACTTGAACTGAAATGGAAACATTCAATGGAATTATAGACATGAGAGTGTTTGTGCATAGTAGTTACCTTTGGACACAAAATATATCGATTTCAATTGAATGACCACACGTCATGTATAATCACCGTTCCATTGACACAAGAGCTACAGTAGGAATATTTAATTGTTTGTGAAGCTCCTGTGGCTTATACATGATCCATGCACAATGAGCCACTACTTCGTTCAATCTGATAATACAATCTTCAGTTGGCCCCCAAGCGTACAGATGCGCTTGAACATCTGAAGCATTGACTTGTGACATAGGGTTATACATACCTGGTGGAACAGGAGGAAAGCGTTGAACTTGAAGCCAAGTGTCCCAAAGGTCTTCAGATTCTTTTGGTGATCGTCTATGCACACAGATTGAGTATATCCTGCCAAACATAGGCTTATCAGCCCGGCCAGATTTGAATGTGATAAAACTATTATTTGGATTCGCGGTGAATGTCAGAAAGGACACATCCATGTGTTCGATTTGCTTGTAAAAAAAGGCACGTAGTGCAATCAGAGCACATCCCCCCAATTCTTCATCTTTCTTTTCACACCACTGATCCGGGAGAACCCATGTACAACCATCAGCATTTTTGCTGTTCAGATACTTGATTATAAGATTGAGCATGTTTTTTTTGATTGGCTCAAGCTTTGAGTTTGAAAGCTTTTTCGGAGATCGGCTGGGGGGTTCGTAAAGTGATCGAATACGTGTCGCATAGGGTTGCAGAGGCTCGGGGAGCTTATCATCCCAAAGGAGAGCTGATAAGTTTCCAGCACGACAAAATCCTTTGACAAAAGTGATTTCGAGTTCACCTGAGATCGAAAGGGACCAAACATGTGAGCAAACCAGGTGGAAATGTTGATCGACACATCTCAAAGACTTACCTATGTGATTGTTGTGGCAGCCTTTGAGAATGGTCCCCATTAGACGTTCAAATGGAAAAGACCACCACGCACGTACAGGGCCGAATTTCTCAAGACAGTCCGCCAGGTGTATGGCCATATGATGGTTTGGTGCAAGATTACAATGCTGAAATAGTTTGACCGAACTTTGAAGATACTGTTTGACATGATATCGATACTTTTGGATTTGAGAGGCATTCATTGTACGCTTCAAAGCCAGGTGGACAAGGGAAACAAGGTGACAAAAATTTTGGAGAAGTGCCGTCTTGGAATGATCCCGACCACTCCATAGGGGAATGAGTGTTAGCGGCAACTGGATTGTAAACAGATTACGCCATTCGTCAGCTTTGAGCTTGCCAAATGACGCCTTTCCAACGACCGGAATGGCCCTTTTGATCCAGGTGGGTATGTGTATTTGAGGAAGCAGGGAATTGATCATCTGCAGCATCCGGTGGTCAAAAATGACCTCATCAAGAGGTGGCGAGATCCAATCGGAATCCCAGCCAGGATCACACAGCGGGTCGTAATCCTCTTCTTCAGATGAGTTTCCTTGTGGAGAAGGTAGATCGTGTATAGTAGTGCCTTCTTCGTGATCTGTTTTTTTTTTCGGAGATCTGGCCGTTGTTGGTTGATTTTCAAATGCAGCGTGATCGGAAAATAGGTCAAAGAGCTCTTGTTTGCTGATTGGTGGTAGGACATCTTCTTCATTTTTGACGTCCTTCATAGACCAGAAACGTTGAAGGTGCCAGGATAGAAGACCAAGGAGCAAATTGTGCATGGAATCGACAACATGATATCCTACAATATCCCAATACTCAAGATCATTCAATACTGAGAAGCGTACTCCGTGTGTCTTGAATATAATCTTACGCTCTTTGACAGTTTTTGCATCACGGGCTTGATATGCCCATGTTTGATGTTGAGATCGTGAACGGATCGGCCACGAATATCGATCAAAGTTGTGAATGTCGCATTTCTTGAGTAAACAAAATGAGCAGAAGTATGTTGCTGTAGCGCTAGGGAATCCCAGAGAATGTCTTAGGGCTGGGATATCAGCGATGAAAGGCAACAATGCACCACAAATAAGCCGTCCGCCGTTGTACTGATAAGTTCGAGACAAGATCCATCCAGGTTCCCATAGCTGTTGAAGTTGTGTTACAATTGGTTGAAGGATCCAATTCATTTGCTCCAGGGATGGCTCGCGTGGTCCTGGTACAATACCAACTAAGAATATATTCTCAGGTCTATAACGAATGTTGATTGGAAGATTGAGACAGACTAGAACAATGAAGGTGATAGAATCATGATGTCCACTCTGCTTGTTCCCAAACGGATTGATCCCATCAACAAACATTCCAAACACTAGATTACCACTTGTGGCCGTGAACTGTTTACCGTCTTGGCCACAAAAGGATTTCCAGACTTTAGATTGATGAATATCATGTACATCACTATTTGGATCAAACGGTTTCCTTGACTCAACCAAGGATTCGTCAAGCTGCTCCTCAAAGAGAGGTCGGGAAAATAACCGGCCAAGCCACTCTAATAAGCTTTGAAAGGCGTAACGGCGAACTGGTATTTCTTGACCTCGCACAAACCGTAGTAAGGGCTGTCCACACGTTCCCTCTGAAAAGTTGAGCGTGTCCACGGTTTCAACTGGGCCCGCGCTAGGCGAAATCTCGGTGTTGGCATCGCCCAAATCAGGAGGTCCTCCTGGAATCCTAGCAATGACATGATTACACAAGCTCGGTGTTCTTTCAATAGAATATAACGCAAAACATGATTGACAGCAATTCATGTAGACTAGGATTGGATCAAGTTTCAACCATCCAATAGCAGTAGTGATTGTTTGAGGGAATCTTTGCAGAGTCATCAGTTCTGCGACATCAAGCTGGGGAATAGAACTGTCGGGCACCAGACCATGCGTCATTGAAAGTTCGATGGCAATCCGCATCATTTCCAGAAGCCAGGCTGAAGTTGACATTGAAGAATGATCGAATATGCTCATAACAGCGGCTGTCAGAGCTACATGAAGGCAGACGGGATTAAAGCTGGCCAAGGTAAACTCATAGAAGCGGCCTAGAAAATCGATTGAAGGTCAGGAACTTTTGATTCTATTGTTGAGGCAGGTCTTCTTCAAAAAAGTACACTTACTACAGTTGTATGGTTGAACTCCATTTTCTCTTGCTGAATCCGTTGCCACAAGTATCTCAGCATCCACAACATGGATTTTGTCCTGTGCCACGACAGTCTGAGGCAAGCTCTGGGTAGGATCCGCCTGCGTGTCGGATGGTCTCCGCTCAGAACCTGGCATCAAGCTGTTGGACAGATCTGGAGTAGCTTGCCCGAGTCCATGATCCTGATGAGCTTGGGTTGAGTGTGACACATCATCAATGGGTACGTTCCTGGACCTCGAATGTATTGGACCCTGCGGACCTAACCTCAAACGGCCAATAGAGCCTATCAAAGATTCCTGAGAGTCTATCGTAGCTGCCGTTTGACTTGAGGTTGTGGTGTGCGGAGAAGCCAAATTGGAGATCTTCTGATTGATTTGGCTACGTTGATCAGCACGCTCGTGAGCTTCCTTGGTAGCTGGAAGGACCTCTACGCCCTGCTGTTGGACACCACTAGCATCTACATAAACACCTGAGTGACATTTGAAAGTTTGACACTTACAGACGACCCTCTTTGGGTCAGGTTTGAACTTTGGGGAAGACATCTGTGTACTGCAGTATAGCGAATAGGGTTTGGACGAGTAAGAAATTGATGTTCAAAGTAAAAGATGGTCAAACTTTTGGATTGAAGACAGTACGCTGCTGAAGGAGGCTGAATCAAAAATAGCACGGGGTAGCAAGGCGAATTGAGGTACACTATAATGTATCATGTATATTTCCTAAATGAAACAGAGATATGGCTAACTGGATAGTAAGATGGGTACGTTTGGTCATGGTAGAAATATCTTTGGTTGTTCTTAGATGAGACAGTTCAATGTGATACACGAAGTACAGTATTCTTGATTTAATCAGCACGCGAGTACAAAAGAATCACAAAAGAGAAGAATATAGAATCTTTGAGGGGTCTTTGATATCACCTGCACTTCACAGAAACAATCAATCGAGTTACAAGGAAGTTTTATATATCTGAATAAAGATGAGAATGGTGAGGGAAATCATCACGCTCTTGGTAGTTTCCTGGTCCTTGAGACTGTGGATCAAAACAGATATATGATTGTTTGAACTATGAGGTATAACCTGAGTCAGATCAAAGCATTCACAACTTAATTATTACTTAGTCGGTACAAGATACGCCACCAGAACTGCCGATTTTGTTGAAGGCTCTTGAAGGAATTGTAGTTTTCCGAAGGAAGCATGACGGAGGTGGACGTTGTCCACGCAGACAAGTAAATTATATCAAGATCAGGTTAACTGAATAATTTATTAGAAAAGAATTTTTATTATCAAATCCTATCTTTTAAAAGCCGTCCCACCCTCCCTACATGATGAGGGTATATTAAACCCTCAACTTCGATACATCTAATGTGCTCTTAGAACCTAATGTGGTTCCTAACCTCGTCGAGAGAAGCTTCTCTTTTATAAGTACACCTTCGTACTTTATTAAATTCACTTTCGCTTAATTTGCACGTCAGTCTGATACGACTGGAAAATTAATTATGTGAGAGAAGCTCTCTGGTGGATTTAGAGTTAACTGGGATAGCCTATCAGCACACCAGTTATCTCAACTTAGGAACTACGAAAACCATTGAGATGAAACTCTTTCGTATGTTTCATCTCAATGGGGGTTTGCAAGACAAACCCGAACGCTGGTAGCTTTGGGCACTCTGTCGGGGCTACCTAGACCTAAGTGATAAGATCACTGATCTTATTACTCATCTCGAACGCGTACACGTTAGATGAGATTACATAGATGATGGTGGATGGTATAGCACAATACCCATTGATACATTCATACAGGAGAGAACACCGAAGTTAGCATCACATAAATTCAATGTACAGGAGGAGGATGGACGACCTACACGATGATCTGTATTGACAGTGAGATCTGTTGATGTTGTATGTGTTGTGTTGTGCCAGGCAGCCATAGAAGCTGGATCCCTTGTCACTCTATTCGACTTGGGATCTAAAGCTAACTGTGCCTTGTCTCACTATCGGCACACTGCAGGTACTTATGCAATTGTCACTCTATTCGACTTGGGATCTACAGCCAACTGTGCCTTGTCTCACTATTGGCACACTGCAGTATCAATTAGATCACATCGCAATGATTGTGTAATGGAAGCCTTCAACTAATATATAAGACAACTTCTCAGGCTCTTCAGAAACAAAGAATCTGTAGAGGCTGATCATTATGGCGTGCGTCATAGCCACCGAGTGGACAAACACATGAGGCGCATAGACTTGCAGTGCGAGACAAAGATCTTCAACAGTCTCTCGTTTGACACGGTCACCCTTGAGGACTCGAGGTTTGCGGGTCCATCGAGAATTGGTAGGGACGACAAGATCGGTATGAATGTAAGCTTTGTAAAGATGAAGTAACCCTTCGTGACAAGCAGTTTTTGGTATGTCAACACCCGGTTTCTTCTTTTCGATGGCGTCTCTGAGCATTTGACACGTCGTTTTGCTGCTGAGTGGATCAAAATCTAGATCGTTGGGTCCATCGGTGTCCATGTCGTCACCAGAAGGAGCTTTAGGGGGCGAGACAACGATGTGAGGTTTTACTAATGGCATGACATCCCTCTTGTATGCAGCGATCAAGGCATCCTTCGAGTGGCTCGGACGGGACTTGGTCAGAGGGTCAAAATGGAAGAGAATACGATAGAGCTCAGGTTTTGTAATCTTCTTGATTGCCTTGTCGTTCAACTCTTGAAACACAAATTCGTGCAGATCGCTGGGGACGCTTTGCAACTTGCTCATAAGGGGATCGATGAAACTGCCGGGTGCAAGTGGAGGCGGTATTGGTGGGTGTTGGGTATTGTTGTCAATTGAAGGCTTGCTGGTATCTAAACCGCATTCCTTTTTGACTGGGTTAGTTGATGACATCTTGGCACCATTGGTATTAAACGAGAGTCCCGATGCTTGTGCCGAAGGTGCAGGACCTGTCTGGTTTGTTGGACTGGCCGGAGTCGAAGGCGATTGCTTTGAATTCTTACGTTTGGTCATAGCTTGATCAGATATTGAACAATAAGTTGCAATTAGCTGTTATGTCATCAGAAAAGTATCAGATTACTTGAGATCGAACTGAGTAAATTGTTAAAACTTGCCTGTTTATGTATATAAGTGATAGGGTTTGGATTGTATGACATGCAATTTTTCTCGATCTAGGAGGATTAGGGATAATTAGAATCTCCGACAGAATCTTCATCGAGTTGAGAGGTAAGATATGATACCTGAAGATCCTAGATCCAAGCAGGCAGGCTGATATTGGTTTAGATGGACAAGAGTGAGGTGTGAATGAGTTAGAGACAGAAAGTGGGCAAGGTCATACGAAGTCAGATGAAGAAGATTTGGGTCATATATGCAAGAGGAAAAAAACTCCACTCGATCCACACAGATAAAGAACAAACCCTGAACACTGAAGAATGACCTTGAGAGAAAAAATTCAGGAGATTAACACGGTCAATGTAAAATCTGAATTCTTGGTTGCTGAAGGTCTTGAGTGGGGGAGGAGTTTCTCTTTATAAGCTACCAAGAACAGCTCATGGAAGGGAAGCAGACTGGACCCCCATAAGGCCTATTGCACTGCAACAGACATTGTTCTTCATTCGGGTAAGGAGACATGCCTGACAAAGATGTATCCTAGGAACAAATGCAAATTGTATGGATTACAATGCAATTTGGGATATAATCAAGATAGAAGAGGAAGACAGGGGGCAATTCCTTGGTCGTGCGCTTCGGCGCTTCTTAGGTAACCATTTTAAGTATCATCCCAAAGGTTTGATGACAATTTGGTTACTTTGGAAATGTTTTCTTTGGATGGCAAGTCCAGATACGATAGAGCTATATCTCTCTGAGACAATGGGATGATGGTCATAGGGAGGAAGATGTGGTGGCATAATTCAAACTTCCACGTTCTTCAATTCAAGATGCGTACTGGATTGGAGTTCTTTTGACAGACACATAACCAAAAGAGACAGCACAAGCACACTATGACAGGCAAGCAAGGGAGAGAAATTCAAATGTGATCAAAACAATGGAGAAACTATAAATATATGTACTAAGATTTTCCGTGATACATCAAGTTACACATCTGAGAATTTTTCTTTTCCGCACGGAAAATATTATTTTCCGCGTAGTGATAATACCTATGATGACAGAAGTTATTAACTATCTGGGTCATTTTGAAAATCAGATCCATGGTACTCAAGAATTCAATAAATCGCTTGAAGGATTTCTTAATGGTTTCAATAGTAACTTGGAAATTATAGATAATAATATTAAAGATTTTAATTCAGACTCAATATCAAAATTTTTAGAAGTTTTGAAAAAAGAAGTTCATATAATTGAAGTTATAAATGCTCAATATAAAGAATTACATAAAATTATCAGAGAAAATCATCGAGATATCTCTAGATTAGAAAAAAAAGTTGTTTCATTTTTCGATTCATTTCCTTCAGAATCTCTCAATAAATTTTTAGAAAAAAATTCTTCTTCTATACTGTCTTTACATGATTTGAATGAAAATTTGTTGGATTTTAAAAATTCTTTGAATGAATTCTGTGAGAATCGTGAGAGTGAGAAACCAAATGCTGTACAGCACGATCTAGTTCTAACTACAATGTTGGAAAATCTTCATGAGAAATTGTACAACAAACTTGAGAATAAGTTCAATCAAGATTCGACTCAGCCTCATAATGAATTTAGCAAATTCATTCATGATCAAGCACTTGCGGCGGAAAATGAGAAGATTCAGAGAAGAAATTTTGAAGATTTCTTCTATAAAAGTTTAAATGATATTAAGGAAAATCAATCTAACTTTGAAAATTCTACTAACAGAAAATTAGATAGAATTGAGCAAATGTTGTTGAAATTGACAGACAACAATCCGCAGAGCGTAGAACAGGTGCGGGAACATGTACGAGAGCAGGTACAAAGTACCTTTTATCCCACAAACAAAGTTGGCTCAATGGTGAGAAACTTTGAAGACATCAGTCGTACTCCGATGCAAGGAAGTTCAACTCAAAATGTCCGTAGTGTCCCTCCGCACCTTGAGAGACATGACAGTGAGACCAGGTTTTGACCCAAAACCAGTCCAAATGTGAGGCAAAATCCATTTCTTCAGAACTTGAGTTACAGCACTGTGCTACAACCAGATAATTCAATGGCTGAATTGGAAGCAACCACAGAATTGTTGCGCCAAGCATCAATCAAAAAAGAACTCATAAAGGAATATCCAAATGTAAAGGATTGGCTTACCTTTAGCGGTGAAGGAGAATACAACCACCGCGAGTTCATTGATTGGGTTGATGCGGTACCAGTACGCTTACAAATGCCTGATATTTTGATTACATCAAAATTATCAATTGTGTTTACAGGTGTAGCCCGGCAATGGGTCATGGATGTCATGAAGGAAGATGGTGGTCATGATAAAACTTGGGAAGAATGGAAAGAAGCCATTCAGACCAGGTTTGGAAACGCTCAATGGAAATCTTTGATGGAAAGATTGTTCATGAGAGATAAATTCAGACCAGATATCCATTCGGATTGTGTCAAATGGGCTTCGAGACAGCAACAGAGGTTCAGATCATTTAGACCAAATGCAACCTCATCTGAAGTTGTTGAGAAAGTACTCTGGCAACTACCCAGCACAATCAGAATCCCTGTCCAAAATAGAATTGGTCCAAATAGTAACTGGACAGATTTCATTTTAGCCTTTGAAGATATTGCTAAAAGTTTAATGCCTCTTAAAAGACCACAGCCGTACAAATCAAACTTTCAGTCTAAGACTTACGAAAAAGACCAACAAGTCAGTAGTACAAAAGCTCAACCTTCTACTACAGACAGAAAAAGTAGCAAGTCTTGCAATAACTGCGGTAGCACAGATCCTAAACACGTTTGGAGAACATGTAAGGGAAAAGGTAAAGCTATTAACGTAGTTGAAGCAGATGAAGAGGGACAATACGGTGATGAAGAAATAGGTACTACAATGGAATTTGTAGAATATCAGGATAGTGCTGGCGAGACAGAGTCTCAGCACTCAGAGGACCTGAACATAGGAGCAATCGAAAGTACTTTTGATGATGAAGTTGACATATCACAAGTCCAAGCTGAAGCAGAGATGCCACTTATTACACCTTTTGAGGGAAGTAATAAACAAATCTCAGACGCAAAATTAATAAGGTGCAAACCTGCTTCAGGAAAAGCGCACACTATAGGTTTTCACAGCTTGACTAGGGTCATTGTAAATGGTCACGATGCGGAATTACTACTTGATAGTGGAGCATCCTGCTCTGTGGTGGGGAACCGCTATTTAGAGAACTTTGTTCCAGACTGGAAATTGAAGTTAATGCCTTGCAATGATAATATGAAATTTTCTGGTTGCAGCGGAAGTTTGTTTCCACTTGGCATCATCAAACTTGATGTTTTGTTTCCTCATCAACAAGGAGGAATCCGCATAGAAGCTGAATTTGTAGTTATGGAGAATTCACATACAAAGTATTTCATTTTAGGAGATGAACACTTATCTATGTACGGAATTGACATTTTTCATAGCAAAGATAAATTCTTTACTTTTGGTAATGATGTTAAGAAGAAAAAGTTTGGGTTACCACTCCAAAGACCAATACTTTCAGGTCTACAAGTCAAGAAAGAAATAGTGAATGAACTTTACAGCTCTCAACCTGAAGTAGAGAAGATCTCTTGTAAGAAAAATGAAGACTTGATGCCTAAAATCAATGAGGCAAAATTTGGTCCTAAGCTTACCAAAGAAGAAAAAGATAGATTCGTTGATCTTGTTATTAAATACAAAGATCAATTTGGTTTGGGAGCAAAAGAATTAGGTACAATTGAAAAGCATCAAGTGAGCATCAAACTTACAATTGAAAAGCCTTATCCTCCAATATTGAGGAAAGCTGCTTACCCGGCTAGTCCAAGAAACCGGGTAGAAATTGAAAAACACATTGATGAACTTCTTAGACTAGGTGTAATACGAAAAGTAGGAAGTTCTGAAGAGGTCAATATAACAACACCAATTATCATTGCCTGGCATAACGGCAAGTCACGATTGTGTGGAGATTTTCGAGCTCTCAATACATACACTGAACCTGATAGATATCCATTACCCAGGACAGAACATGTGTTGATTAATCTTGGAAAAGCAAAGTTCATCACACTGATGGATGTGTTGAAAGGTTTTCACCAAAACATTGTGGAACTTGCCAGCAGGAGATACCTCAGAATAATCTGGCATATGGGAATATATGAATTTGTTAGAATGCCATTTGGAATCAAGAACGCACCTGCATTCTTTCAAAGAATGATGGATATTGAGTTTAGCAAAGAACTACGAGAAGGATGGCTGAAAATTTTCATTGATGACATAATAATTTTTCATGATGATTTTGAAGAACATGTCAAAGCAATAGAAATTGTATTAAACAAAGTCAAAAATATGGGAATGACAATATCATTGAAGAAGTCACATTCTGGATTTGACGAAGTGAGAGCTTTGGGACATTTAGTATCTGGGTTATGGATTGCAATTGATCAAAACAAAACTGCAGCAGGTCCTACAGAAACCTCCACCCAAAAATCTCAGCGAAATTCAAAGTTTTCTTGGATTTTCTAGTTACTATAGAAACTTTCTTGAAGACTACGGTAAAATTGCAAACTGCCTTTATAAATTGACATCTAATGGAGTCTCTTTTGAAATGACAAAACAAAGGCTAGAAGCGTGGTAGAAAATTAGGAAAATGATCACAGAAGCACCAGTCCTACTGCAACCAGACTTCACCAAACCTTTCAAATTGTACGTAGATGCTTCATTTGAAGGATTAGGTGCTGCATTACATCAAGTCCAAATAATATATGGAAAATCTCGAGAGGGACCAATAGTATTCATATCACGACAATTAAAAGATAGTGAAACTAGGTACGGTTCACCACAGCTAGAAGCTTTAGCACTAGTATGGGCCCTGGAGAAACTCCACTATTATCTTGATGGGGCATATTTCGAAGTGATTACAGACTGTACTGGAGTGAGATCTCTCATGAACATCAAAACGCCCAACAGACATATGTTGAGATGGATGTTAGCAATACAAGAGTACAGACCATATATGACCATCACTCACAGACCAGGAAAAATGCATAATAATGCAGATGGTCTGAGTAGAATGGCACTGCCAAATGACAGCAGTAACCCAGCATGGGATCCTGAAGATTCAGAAATAGACATTCCAGTAATGGGTATTAGTCTTGCTGAATTGAGTGATGAATTCTTTGAGGAAATTGAAGAAAGTTACAAGTCAGATCCAAATACATTGAAACTTGCAACTCTACTCTCCAAGGATAAAGCAAATTTGAGTCTTGCAACTACCTTAGAATCCCCATGGAAAGAGTTTTACGCTGAAGGGAAATTCTCATTACAATCAGGTTTGTTATACTTTCGAGAAAAGCATACATCAGTTGTAGTTTTGGTCTCAAAAGTTCATAAAGAACAAATACTGAATGTATGTCATGATGAGTTCCTCTCTGGTCATTTATCTGCCGACAGAACCCTTGAAAGAATCCATACCACGGCGTGGTGGATAAGATGGAAATTAGATGCTGAAGAATACGTAGCTAGCTGTGATAGATGTCAAAAAACAAACAAAGCTACAGGTAAGAGATATGGACTTCTTCAACAGATTGAAGCACCAACTTACCCATGGCAGATCATCAATATGGACTTTGTTACCGGGTTACCACCTGCGGGTACTGAGAATTATAATGCTTGTCTTGTAATAGTAGACAGATTCTCCAGGCGGACTAGATTCTTACCATGCCACAAAGAATCCTCAGCAATGGATATTGCTTTACTCTTTTGGGAAAGGCTGATCTCTGACGTAGGACTTCCAAGAGTGATTATCAGTGATAGAGACCCTAAATTCACATCAGAATTTTGGAAGAGTCTTTTCAAGATCATGGGTACTAAATTAGCTTTTTCTACTGCTTATCATCCTCAAACAGATGGACTTGCAGAAAGGAATATAGCAACATTTGAAGACTTAGTACGTAGGTACTGTGCTTTTGGTCTGGAATTCAAAGACAAAGATGGTTATACTCATGATTGGGTGAGTCTATTACCTGCATTGGAAATAGCTTACAATACTAGTATTCACAGTACTACAAAGAAGTCACCTTTTGAGATAGAAAGGGGGTATTGTCCCCGATTACCAAAAGATAAGTTTAAAAGCAGAGATGTAGAAATCCATCCTACATCTTTGTCATTTGCTTCTATGATCAGCAAAGCAAGAGAATTTGCAGCAAATTGTATTCGAGAATCAGAAGAGTACAACAAAGAAAGCTGGGATAAGACTCATAGAGAACCAACCTTCAAAGTGGGCGACCATGTTTTGTTGTCAACAACAAATTTTAACAACATCCAAGGGCCTAGAAAACTACGAGATCCTTTTGTCGGACCTTTTGTTATCTCTAAGCTAGTAGGACCAAATGCAGTGGAACTTATACTGACAGGCGAACTAGAAAAGAAACACCCTGTTTTCCCTGTATCACTCATAAAAAAGTATAAGTCTCCAGAGGAGAATAAATTTCATCAGAAAGAAAGAATAGTTGTACCAACTTTTACACCGGATGCAGAAAAGAAGTTTCTCATAGTCCTGAAAGAAAAGAGAGTAAAAGACAAAAACAACAAACACTACAAGAAACGTAATGTTTTCCAGGCGGTAAAGGAAAGTATTGACATAGAAAAATCCTGAGACACACAGGAGAGAGCAAAAAATCCAAAAAAATATGTGCCTGATTTGTAGATGTTGGATCTCCATGATGAGTATTTTTTTGTATTTTAGACATAGATATTGTTCAATGTACTAACAATAAAGGTGAGGAATCATCCAATAACAACTTGTAACAATACCTGAAATTTGGCCCAAGATCTTGGAGACAGGATTTTGCAATCTAAAAACAGCCATAACTTTTGCAATTCTGCTTAAAATCCATCGATTTTTAGCTCATTCAAAAGCTGGACCTCACTTCTCTAAACTTCATTAAGGCAGTTTGGTGTCATCTTGCCATGCAAATATGCTATATTTCTTGTAAGGGTTTCCCATAGATGGCTATGTAGAATCTCACACAGACTAGCTATGTATGTGATGTGCTATATGGAATTGTACAGGGGAGGTTCAGCTTTCCAATGAGCTCAAAATCGAGTGGTTTGCGTGAGAACCGCAAAAGTTATGGCTATTTTTAGATTGCAAAATCCTGTCTCCAAGATCTTGGGCCAAATTTCAGGTTTTGTTACAGGTTGTTATTTGGTGATTTTTCACCTTTATTGTTAGTACATTGGACAATACTTCTGTGTAAAATACAAAGAAATATGCATCATGGAGCTCCAACATCCAGGAATCAGATGCATATTTTTTTGGATTTTTTGCTCTCTTCTGGGTGTCTCAGGATTTTTCTATGTGAATAATTTTCTTTACCGCCCGGTAAACATTACATTTCTGGTAGTGAAAGGTCTGACATTGTATCTAGTGAGATATAAAAATCAAGGAGCTGATTCAGATGAATGGTTACCAGCAGATAAAGTTCCCAACTCTAAGGTAACCCTTCGAGCATATAGAGCATCAAAAAGAGATCATAAGCCTTAAAAAGATGTATGACCTCTTCTGGTGGTGGGGGATGTCAGCCCTGAGTACTAACCAGTAGTACCAATGGGCGACGTATAATAATACATAAGCATAAAAACAATAATTACAACTCATGGCTCAGTCTCAAGAGCCAAGTACATATGATTTAGCATATGTAACATGTGCAAAACTTACATAAAAGAGTGTGTACGTACACAACTTTTATGTGAACCAATGCTACATATATTTCACAGCCGTAACAAGGTTGTAACAAATGAAATGTATGTTCAAACAGTTTATAACAATATAACTGTAATAACCTAACCACGCAACCACAGATTGTGCGCACTTCTAGTGTAAAGATTCTCAAGGTTTGGAGTATATCAACCCTGAGAATCCACTCCTCCTGATCACATCATCACATTATTATTCAACAACTTTTACAAATAAATCATATCAGCTTTGTTTATAACTTTCAACTTTGTGTCTTGTTGAGTGTTGTGTGGTTACATCCAACCTTGTTTTCTGCCTGATTAGACACCATAATCAGTGAAATCAGTAATATCCATCAGGTGGAATTACTTGAAAGGAAGTAGTCCTTGAGTAAGGCTTACATCAGATTTGGGATTAATCTGATATAAGAAACTCTAAACCTACGGGGAACCTCTATCAGTCAGAGTATAAAGTTCCCAGTGTTAAGACAGACATTAACACTACCCTTATTGATCATTCTGCGTCAGAAGTGAATCAATTTGGGACTGAGAACTGTGCATCAGTTGCTCCAATCTTTAATTATTGTAATAGACAATAATTAACCCAAAATCCCTGGGCGAAATCCTTTGTTCAAAGGTCATCTAACTGGAGTCTTTACTTGTGTAATTCAAGTAAAGCTCTTTCGCCCAAATCCCATACCATTTGTACTTGTGGATAGCAATCCCTACAAGCCTAGTAGAAGTCTAACCAACTTCTACCACCTTTTTATTGACTCTACTAGCCAGACAGAAGCTAGTAGGCTCACACTTACACATCCATGACTCACTACTTACTATGTGCCAAACAGACTCTTCAATATTTTCCTTTCTTATTCATGACTTCAGTAACAAAAATATCAAATTCCTTGGAGATAATCTGATATTCATAAAGACCTGTGTGTGGCCTGGTGTGGGCTGATCTACATATGCACTCGTATTGTAAGATATCCAAAAGTACATTGCTCAACAACATACATAGCACATGTGATTTCAGGCTCAAATTCATATATACAACACTTTCACTAGGATTTCAAGAGCGCTACTTTTCAGCGCCCATATTGTAGGCGCTGAATTATAGCGCCCATATATACATTTCCCCATATGGGCGCTATAATGTAGCGCCCATATTTGCACATAGGCGCCGCAATTTAGCGCCCATGTGCAGGTAGGCGCCGCAATTCAGCGCCCATATGGGTAGATGCTATATGGGCGCTTTATTCAGCGCCCATATTGCCATATGGGCGCCGCAATTTAGCGCCCATATAGCAATATGGGCGCTAAGTGATGGCGCCCATATGGGCCCGGGGTGGGCGGCAAATAGCAGGGGCCTATTTGTATATATTTGAATTCATCTTTGCGCCCTATGATATCATAGCTGTGCTAAACAGACAGTAAACATCAACAAATAAAAGGAAAGATGGACAACGTCAAAGCAGAAGCAAACTTAACTCAAGAAATCAAGAAATCAAGAAACAGAAAGTTCTTCAAAACTCAGCACCTCACATGCTCATTGTGTTCATACCATTGAAGACTGATTCTGACGCGGTAGATATCATCATTGAATTCGACAATTCAGTCATCACTTGACACGATTGTTTCCAACAAAGGATTGTAAGAGCAAGTGAGAAACGCAGGATTATGTACTTGTAGATTCCTGATGATGACTTGTTATCTATTAACCCTGTGAAAGTTTGGACTTAGTTAAGTTTTATTTTACCCTACAAAACTTAGGTGTTTTTTGCCCAGAGGATTTGCGGCTAGGATAATATGAAGTTCTGTATCAAAGGCGGAGAAACACTCACTGACTGGGCCATTCAGTGTGTGTTTCTCCGCCGTTCAAATCGTGTCAATCAACTGTATCACCATCTATTCACGAACACGAATTACAATGAGCAACAAGAATGAAAAAACTGGATCATCTAAAGCAGCCATTGCCCAGTCCGTTGAGACCAGTTTGAACACAAAGCCAGGCTTTCAAGATGGAAAGAGCCTTCCTATGTGCCTTGACCCCCCACGAAACTGTGAGTTCTTTACAACAGGGCTCTGAGAGAAAATTTTCATCCAACGACCCACATGCTTACCTCTCTGTTTTGCCTTTCAGCTCGTACAATGCTGGTAGGGAGAGCTCCATCCATCCATGCTTGAGGTTCTGTACCTAATGGTCAGACAATTCATGTTTAAGTTCTCAAGAAGCGGCAAGTATTGACTTGGACTTATGAACGTATTCTTAATAGCCGATGCCAACCTGGCCAGGAACTCTCACCAATGTCTAAGCCGTCAGAATTACAACAGGTCATCCTCCCAATCTTGTCTATGTGAGCTGAAGAGAGCAGAGTTTGGCGGTGAGTTGAATATCTTATCATGTTTTTTATTATAAATCTTGAATGTTTCAAACTCTTTTTGCATTTGCTAGCCAACTCAAGAGTTTCGGCCTTAGTCTCTGGTGCTCTAGCTGTCCTGGTGGTACTGGCTCTATTGGTCATTTGGACTTGCAAAAGATTCCCCGACGCTGGAATTTCACCCATATGCAACCTTTCAAACTGGCACTCACAAATTCTGGCGGCCTGGGAAGGTGCATGTGATGTTTGCCGCAACCGTTTTGAAGATTGGTTTCAGATGATTGCCCCGGGCCACTTCTGCGTATCCTTATTTCAAACTCTTTTAATAGCTTTATATGCGCTAACCTACTTCATTTGAGTTATGGGTTTCCTGTTCTCATTGAAACACTTTGTTATACTAGTCACCATTTGTTCTTAAAAATATACTTTTCATTTGAGGAAATTCTAGCGCAAAACTATTCTTGAGATTCCGGATTCAATAATTTCATGTTATAAAAGATTTCTTAAATGCAAGTCAGGCCATTACACTTAACTTGAACCTATCTCTTAGCGGTGACAACATATCCTATGTATGGATATACCCAAGAAAAACGTAAATACAGGTGGCATTTGAGTCGACTCATCAATATTGAAATGTGAACCCAGGGAACACCACCTCAGAGTTGGCAATCCACTTTAGCAAAAATTTAATAGAATATGAAGCCCCTGAGACCTATAGAATTTCCTTTGACCCAATAACTAGATCATATCAATATAAATACCTATTTGTTCAAATTCCCACGGAGTGGTAAGCTGATGGTAAGCAAATATAGTTATACCAATAAGCAAAATAAGTAGTGGAATCATAAAAAAACTAGATTTAACTGAAGCAGATATCAGCTAACTTTCCACCCATCAATCCAAAGCTTCTGGAATACCATACCAGGGTGTTTGAGAAGAGAAGACTGAGTGTTTTTACAAGTTGTATTCACATGGTCCAAAGGTACTGGGTTCTCTAGGTATAACATTCAAGTTTTTCAGAGTGGATATAACGCAAGCTTGTGGTTCCACTGAAAAAGTCTCTACTTACCATTAGACATTACTGATTCATGTAATGCTTCAAAACACGGAATTGAGTCTTGATGTTTTACAGCATTGAGATCACGAAAATTCTTGTGGTCTGTAGAGCACCTCAGCTGTGGTATATCATCTTGAATGAGGAGCAAAACAGATAATTTGTTGGCTTTTGGAAACAGTCATTGAAAATATACAAGAATTACTGACTGATGATGTGTTCCGACTGGAATGCCACCTCTACATCTTGGATTGCATGAAGGATATCTTGAATGAGAAAAGCACCGGAGGAGCTGGGTTTATTCATGATAGCTACGACAAGTCTGGCCCAGGAAACTATATATTTAAGGTGAATTTGTGGTAGAGGCTTCTCAGAATCAGACTGAAGGTCGATGGATTTCATGGATGTTTTGTGATGAATCTAGTAAGGCTTTATCTAAATCTAGAGCTTGTGCCACCGCGCATTTATCTACTCCTACGTAACCGTTGATGTAAATCAGCAAGGAGTACACCAGCGAGGAGTACTATGACTGCTCATCATTTGGCTCAATATTTCTCTTGAGCCAAGAAAGACAAAGACAAAGCTGAATCAAAGAATTGGTAAAGGCGCTTAGTGAGCAGGGTGCTTCGTTGTCAACGTGAGTGTTGGTGGTTAAAACCTAGGTGCACCCCCTGATCAGCTTAACAAAGCCCCTGAACTACCTAAGCATCCAGTATCCAGAGTCGGCCTAAATTCAAATTCCCTTCGGTGTCTTCCTTTGATGCTGCATAAGGGTGATGTTGAGTTCAGATTCAAAGGGCTTTCTGCGCAGCTCAAGGTAAACGCATCTAGATTTATTCCACTGTTAAAGCCATCCCCAGATCCCAGATCAATCAACTTCCTCTGTAAGATCTTACATTTTTTGATTCCACAATAAAATTCATTACGTTTTTGATCTCTGTTATAATTGCCCGCGATATCCTTCAGATCTAAGTGCACTCTTCTACATTCAAATTCTAAATTTGGCATGGCAAGCTCAAATGATGCAATGAAGCTTAATTCTCTACAGACTTTAAACAATCTCAAGGTGAGCAATTCGATTGGCTTGAAATTGATGCGCTTCAGTCAATATGACAAACATGCTTTGTAGGTCATGGTTGGCAAGATTCAAGACATCCACAAGAGTACAGAGGCTATACAACAAAGTATTGTCGACTTAGAAGTAAGCAATTTGTATCTCGTTTGGCGGCTTCATTGATGATATCCATAAAAAACTTCACATTTATTGATCACTAGGCCAAATTCGAAATGTCACATATGCAACACAAAGCTCATCTTGAATCATTGGTCTGTCCTCATGAAAGCAATAACCTACCACCTTCTTCTTCCCTTTGTTTACGGAGCCATGTTGTATTTTTCAGCCTGACAGAACGGAAGTCACAGTCAGTATCACTTTAACAACCTGCATCCTCAACCGGCCTGAGCCATCGTTGATTTGGAATTTCCGATGTCACTGGTACAGAGTCTTTGTAACTTGTTCATCTCGCACGAGGAGAAGTTTTCCGAGTTATTAAGAAGTCCTATCGCGTTACAGGAAAACATTCACAATACTGGTATAGTTGTGTGTATTCGTGAAATCTATCACGCCATGTTGCATCCTCATGATATCATGATGTTTGCTTCGAATGAGCAGGAGAAACAACTGGAAGATCGGCTCAACTCACTCACAGGTCTCGAAAGCCAGCTGGCTAGCATGAAAGGAAACGTTGCTCAGCTGTGTGATGATGTCGAAGTGGCGAGCTCCCAGATTCGTGAACAGGCCTCGGTACGTTTTCAACTCTCATGCTTTGAGCAAATATGAGCTGCTGATGTGGCAACTACACTCAATGTGTGCTGTACGAACCAGTCCCTAAATGTTTTGGATTCTAGGCTCGATGCAATTGACTTCAAGGGGGATGCACGAAATTCTGTAAGACCTTCAACTGCAACTGTGAACCTTTATGGCCCAACTGATGAAAACGCATGCATCTTATTAGGCTGAGCTAGCAACAAAAGCCGAGTTGCAACGCTTGGATTCCTGCAACCAACAGTTGAAGAAGTCTACGCACACAGAGCTGCAACGCTTGGATTCCTGCGACCAGCAGTTAAAAAATGACCAGGTCCGACTGAACAACGAGCTCATATTGATTCAACAGAAGGTCAAAAATGCCCACCTCAACTGCTCTGGAGAACTCAAAAAGTTGGAAGATGTTCTGCATACACAAATTGAGTCCAACAGAACTGTACGTTTTTTTGCCTCTATCCATGATGCTAAGTTCTAGATAGTGCTAGCTTACTTAGTTATCGTTGTTCAATTTTTGCTTAATACCAGGCCACGATTTTGACCGAAAGAACATGCCTCCAGAAAATAGATGTTAGTCACCAACAACTCCTTATACAGGAAAACCAGAGTTGACCAGTTTCTTTGGGTTCAACAGGAATGTGCTAGAGCAAATGAAGATCTTGCGAAATATTACAATATGCATCAAACAACTATAAGAGACATCGAGGCAAGGGTGCAACTCAATCAAGCTAACTTTTGCAAAAAGCTTCAGTTTTCAGAAGAGCAAGTTGAATCTTTGGAGAACGGAAGACTATCCCTGACAGAGAGTATAACAAGCCTTGAACATCGCGTCAACAGCATCCACGACCTCCCAAGCTCAAGTAGCTCTCAATCAGAACTTACCATAACCAAGTACTCTGATAATAAACATGATTCGGACATGCGGGTATACCTCTGTTTCCTTTCATGAAGATAGATTTTCAGATTTGCTGACTATCCTATCCAAACAGAGCTTAATCTTGACAAAGTGAAACCTATTACAGACCCTGGAGGTAGATCTCAATAATAGCACCTCTTGATTCTTTGCGAACTTGAACTGAAATTCTTCCTTTCATTTCTACAGGCAATCACAAAAACCCAGAAAGACTTTGAAAGTAGGGTTCAACTTAGCCAAGAGCGCTTAGATCAATCATATCAACAGATGATTTGCCAGCAAGACTCGTTTGAAAGCAGAATGCTGAGTTTGGAGAAGAGAGAATACGACTGTGTAGGTGAAGAATTAAATATCAGAGACTTCTCTACCAAGTGAACTGAGGCTTCATGTATTAACACCATTCAGAATCTGCCAAGAAGATTGGAAGCATCAGCATACACATCAGCCATCTCAATCTTAGTCGGTCACCTTTCTCAGTGGCTTACCACCATTTTATGTGGATTACTGACACTTTCCTCTCATTTTCAGCCTCCGACTAGCCCAAAATCAATTGAATCAACTCTCAATTTGTCTGATCCAACCTTGACAGAGGTGATCAATGAGTCTTCAAGTTCCATAAGCTCAAACAACACAAGCTGCTCACCAACCAGATTCACCACGGTAAGTCAAATTTCTCGTTGCCTTTCCCCGCTTGTGAATGGATGATTATCTGACATGTTTGATTGATCAGCCTCCTGATATTTCAATTCCCATAGGAGTGGCTCCTGATGTGTCACCTGAAATCTTGATGGAAATTGAAAATCAATCTGACTCGAGTTCACGGACGCAACTGCCATCTTTCAGAGCCCAATTGCACCAAGGGGTGAGTTGAAAATTCATATACAGTCAGGATCGTGTGTTCAAATCGTACTTCATGTTTAGTCTCAAGCTTCTATGACTGGTAGCAATTCAGCGTGGGTACACCAGACAGCAAATATGGAAAGGGGACGTCCGATACCAAATCAGCAAAATACAAATGTATTTTCTGAACCAAGGGTAAGTTCCCTGCTCCCCTCAGGAAGATATCAGGAATGCACGTTATACTGCGGATGTAGATGCTTTACTGAAATGGTGTTGAACCCGCTCCTGTAAATATCTACGCGTAGATGGCCAACACCCTTCCTCCATCGACTCCCAATAATCGGTCTACACATACCGACGTTGCTTGCACCCCGGCTCAACAAAGGAGTCAAGTCAATCCGACAGCCAAACCAAAGTTATGGGTCCGACCTTCCAAAGCCTCACAAAATAAGCCTACAACAAGTTTAAGGAAACAACGGGACACAATGACCCCAGAGAACAAGGATGATGTTCAAAATACAGTAAGCTCATTGGTTTGAATCAGACCGTACTTGAATAAGCTAACATTGTGCCTGGGTTGAAAAGTCTAGAGCTATTCATCAGCATTTTCGATACCTTGCGGGAGTTAGCCGGGAAAAACATTCCTTCCCCGGATCCCCAACTCTTGAAGATCTGGAAGCGTTACCGGACCTTCCTGATGGCACCGCACCCCTGGGTTTATCAGCTGCATTCCTCCTCAGAGCTGATCAGCTCTTGCAAGAATGGGTTGAGGATGACACAATGGGCGAGGGCTTTCGAAATCGTTGTGAACAAAGACTCAGGCAATATGGCATTCCCTACGTTGGTTTGAGCTCTGCACAACATCACCCAAAAGCTGAAGAATGGAATCGACGGACGTTGGAGTTTTGCTTAGACACATTCAACTGTGCAGTGGATGGTCTGGAGTACGACAACTTATTCCAATTAGATCGCAGCAAGCTTGATGTCCATAGAATCAAAGAGCTAATGGCGACTCATCTGAAATATTGTATGAACAACAAACAAATATTTTTGAAAGATAATACTAACTTACAAAAACATATGAAGGAAGACCGCCGGGCAAAGCGAGCCATGAACGTATGTCATGTTTTCCTGTGTGCATGCCCACCACCACAACACTGAGGCCGTGACCGTACTTTCAGCTTGCAGATAGACGTCATGAAGCTTGTTTAAAGTACAAAGATTTGAATGTTTACCAGGATCTGTTCCTAGATTGTCGGTACTGTTCGTCTGACGAATCTGATAATGAGGTCATGGAACAAGATCGGGTGCGGGATATTCCATTATGGCGGAGCCGGCTAGGAACTGCCTTAGTGGAGTACATCGATGGTGCGTATTGTCAATTAAGACAAGATGAAGTTCCCAAGCGTCCTGGAAGAAAACCAGCAAAGCGTAAGACATCACAAACCACTCCAGTTGTAGGCTCCTCAAGATGGCCAGTAGGTCTTCCAAGCAATTGCTATGATCCCAGATGGCTTGCTAGCCTCAATGCAAAAGAGCGTCAGGCCCTCAAAATGAAGCCAGCAGTGTTGCAGGGTGTTTTGGCACTGCTAGATTGAAGATTAAAAGGGTTTCAACAATGTTATCATAGTGTTTATATTTATTATTATAATTTTTTCTCCTCCTGCCCCGACATTTTTTTTGGTCATTTCTATTTTTGTCATTATGTTCTTGTTCACTCAATATTGGTTTCTCTTGATGCACTCGTTATTTTGATTGTCTATGATTTGAAAATATGTGCAATTGTTTTCTACATTCTACTATTGCATGCTTGCATAATTGTACACCTTCAGTTCCACTTAAGTTGTGGCGAAGGCGTGCAATTGCGTATCACACCAAGATTCAGGAGTTTTGCTAAACCAACATTTTATCAAATCTCAAGAGATGGGTAATTAATTAGAAAAAACTCATTGTTAAATCATCAGCTTTATTGCTATACTGCGTTAAATATTCTAGTTTGTTGAACCAGTTTCATGCACTGATTCCTTGTCATTGACAAGTCCGTCAAATAAAGAAATTTGTCGACCAACTAGCTTCCTCCATCAACAGGAGTCAAGATTACGGGACAAAAATTTGAAGCAAAAGAGCTATTTTAAGCAGATTGATTGGGTTTTCTTGTCGACAAAAGTTGTACCACAAATTCTTAAATCATATACGCCACGTAGTATTCTAACCAGATTCACAATGCAAGGTGTGTGTCAAACCATTGCTGCACTCCGATTCATTCTCACTTTATTAATGATCAATTGCAGGTGACGAAGGTGACAAGCAGAGTGAAGGAAACAGGAATGAAGGGATCAGAAGTGTAGCAACCGAGTAACTGAAAATAATCAATGCCAAGTCATGACTTCAGAACAGATTGATTTCAAAGATTTCTGCTGAAGCCAGAAATATATAGGACTCTGTTAGTGAAAGGTTCGTCCAAAATCACATACCACACGAGGTTGCTCCATCTAGGAGTAGCTGGCACAGTCTTTACTTTTTGACCTCCAGGCAGACAACACATTTTCTGAAAGCATGTCAAAGTTAGCCAGAGCAAGAGACAGGAGGCCAAAGCCGGGAATACGCACGCTGTGGGCGCCAAACTCAGCCTCAAGATCAGATATAGAGACGTGGTTTGCAATTTCCTTTTGTCCCAAAGGTCCCAATGATCCGGCCTTTTGAGCTTGATGCAATCTCGATAATCTTTTTCTAAACTTTTCTTGATCAACTCGTTGCTTAGGAGCCAAATGATTTCAGATGAGGACAAGCCTTTGAAAGAATTTGTACTGATCTGCCATGTCCTCGATAATTTGTTCTTAGCCTTTGACTGCCACTACTCCACCTTTTTTCATGTTCTTCTCTTCCTGTACAGTCAAGTGGTGGTTGACAACTTGCAGTTCTTTGATTTCTTCTCCTGTTTGGTATCGGCCGAGGAGGTATTGGAGCAGCGTATTATCTAACCACTCGCTCGGAGTTGTCAGGCATGAGGCTTACCTTCTCAACCCAATAATCATCCCACCACCTGTCCTCTGCATTGACCTCTCCTGTAACCGTGTTGACTCCCAGGGATTACTTTGGATGGGAGAAGGTGACAGAAAGTTGTGGTATTGAGTCGCACAAAGGAATGTGATGTTGAATCACAGTCAGATCAAGCGAGTTGACGGTTCCCTCGGATGGTTTTCCAGTGATTCAATCAATCAATTCGCTTGGAGGGTTGGGTTGCATACAGGCGCAGCAAAACTGAATCGCGCGAGGATCACGTCGCGTTGTGCTGATGCGGTCTTGTGTCGCTTGAGGATGAGCTCACGCTGAGTTGACGCAATGTGAAATCACATTTGAGTCATATCACAAACAAGTATGTGATATCACAGGTTGCATCGCGTGAAATCTGTGCGATGTCACATCGCACAGGCTTTTCATCGCCTGGCACATGTGTGATGTCACATTGCTTCTCACCATGCGACGTGAGCGCGCATGCCACGATGCGACACAATTTTGTTGGAGGTGATCTTTCTCTCTGATTGGCGACATCATCCAACTCAATCAACTTTGTTTATGACCTGATTCACCCTTTTCAATTCGCTTCACTCTTTCATCACTTATCAGCTTTGTATCTATGTGGATATTTCTATTCAAGCATGTACATCTGTTTTCATTTTCCCTAATAGACCAAAGCGGGGCAATTGTTAATAATCTGGATTTGTTCTTTGATTTGATCATACCAATGTTGAGGTCAAGATCACATCATTTTTTTTGACCAAATTGTGTGGTCATATGCTCATCCTCACGGACACTACATACAAAGAATAATTTCGTCATCATTGAAAGATGAAGATCCTTGAGCAACTTGTGTCTTCCACATCCGTATTTCTCGCTTGATTTCATTTGACATCTCATGTCACCTTTATCAATCTGAAGTCAATGTTGATTCTGATGATATATAGATATTTTGATTCAACATATTGCATATCAAAAGCCCATCGTTGGATAAAAATCTGCCAAGACACCAGTCTGTATAGTCACTACAGGTGTGTAAGTAAACCAGTCGGGGCCGGTGGGGTAAACTAGTGTTGTATCATTCTTGGAGCTACTGTACATATCCGTAATTATGGTTTCAGGGGGTTTATAATACTATAAGTCATCCTTTGAGTACATGTACATGTTCTCAGGGCTGACAAGCAGTCTTGTCCTAACCTTCTGACCCAACTTTCCAATGGGGTGAGATCACCAAGGTCTCAGCTCCCCCTCTTTTTCAAAGTATTGCATCTCAAGTAGATCTTGATAACAAATTCAAGACATGGCCTATCTAAACAATTTCCACTTTCAAGACGTTGACCAACTCCAAGAATAACAAGATGATGTTGATTCTTGTCATTTAGTGGATTTCAATGACCTTTGAATCACTTTGGTCCCCTTTGGACATTTATTTGATTGTTTGCCAATTTGTTTCACTTCTTTGACAAGCTGCACCCTGGCACCTCACACAGTGGGTCATTTGGAGCACCCCAAAAGGCCATTTCAGCAGTGGGCCTGCTCAATAGCCTGAACACATGACAGAGGAGGGTTTCATAAAACATGTGCTCATCCATCATCCACAATTCAACAAAAAGATCTATCCATCTCATATTCTGCAACCTTGAGCACCCCATATACCATGGGAATAGCCATTGAAGTCTCTAAAGACAGGTTAAGGATTGAACCCACTCAGAACAGCTGCACCCAACAGACTGGATTCAAACCTTCAACTGAATGTCACAATGTTCAATGGCTTTTCAAAAACTGAAAGTTGGTCTCAATTGATACCATACCTTCAGATGTTGAAGGAGAGAGCAATTGCAGGTCATGGTGTATTTAGTTGGTTTTTTATCAAATATACATGTTCTTCTCGCACGTTTTGTTCCTGCAGTCAAACTGGGCACATCCAGACCTGTACAGGCACACCCAGGGTGCTCCTTTCTTCAAAAGTTGTGACCACTGCACAACTTGCACCCCAGCTATAGGTATGCCTCTATAAGCTTCCTGAAAGAGGTGCAATGGGCACATCCAATATTTCAACCTGTGCCCACCTCCAGAGCTGACCAGCATGGATACTCTAGTAAAGTCAAAAGCAATTGTACTATCAACATGTCACCTTGAATCGGGTGTTGCTGAAAAAAACACATCAAAGTTTAATTTTCTAAGATCTGGATGGTGATCATAACATGACTGATGTAATGAAAAAACTCCTGTGTAAAAACCCAAATTGTACAACAAATATTACCAAGTATCTGACATATATCTGCCATGTAAGCCATGTCAATCTATCTATGCAACTCCTCCAATCAATCTTTACACTTGGACCAAAACCTTCTAGGCTTACTACTTTCTCTCATACCTCCATCCCAATCCAATACACCACCAACCCGACCATTTCTTTGTTGTTGATGTATATGTTGTAAAACTTGATGACTTCCGTCACTCCTTTGTGAAACTTGAGCTTGACTTAATCCAATTCGTCTAAGTCGATGCAATCTCATCAACCCATATCCAATCACACAACTCACTGTTGCGATCGATGCACATGTGACTCCTAAGAAAGCATACGGTTCACTTTCTAAGTTGGTACGCAAGTTCATCCCGAAAAAACCTGATTATTCGCTCAGACAGGAAAAAAGATCAAAGAAATCATGAGAAATGCTTATTGCAGAAAAATTGTCGTAACAACCCTACTGAGATATGACAGGATATCTGACCTGCTACTAAGGCTCCAGTTCCAAGACCCATGGTACCAATGGAAACTTTCAAGTCCAAAGCCAACAAAGTGTTTCGATTTGAGTCTAAAATCAACTCAATGATTTCTTCTGTGCTCTTGATATTTGTCTGATGACACCATTTTGTATGAGAAGGGTCATGAGCGCGTGGAGGCCCAAAAAGATGTCGTGAAGTGATGTATAGAAAAGTAAGCGTTTGTGGGAAACAAGGATATATTGGCGTCGATATTAGTTTAACAGGCTCAAAAGTTTTGCGAAGCAGAGAAAAAAGACGCACCAAAATTGACTTGCCCTAGGAAAGGAGAATAACAAGTCCGAGGTAAGAAAAAAACACTAATTACTTTAGTCACACTCAACGTTTGAAAAAAGCTTGATATCAGAGTTTAGTTGATGAAGAAAGTACAGACCTCGTGAACGATCTCTTCAACATATTTTGAAAAAGATTCTAACAGCTGTTCAAGTTCTTCATGATCATGTGGCGCACGTGGGGCTCGATCCAAGATCTTCTCGCTTAGATAGGCATTAGCCATGTCTTGATCTGTATCAAGTCATCATCATCCAAAAGAAACCTATCAGTGACATCTGCCAAGTAGGATAATAGGAGAAAGGAGTTCGCTCACCATTCTCGAGAATCTCGTCTAAACATTCTTGTACAAGTATAGCCCGGCTGTTGAAGGATGACAACCTGCGTGAGTACAACAGTAGTTGTTTCAATTTGTCCCTCTCTGTCACACAAGTCGAAGATCATGTGTCAAAAAGTGCGAGCAGAGATTTCAAAAAACAACTCTCAAAAGATGTATATGAGACGCGTGATCGGGTTTCATCCGTTTGTAGGAAGGTTTTTTTGGGAGGAATCATAGTACAAGACAAAAAAGAATCAGGGGGTAGAAAATGATTCAAGCTAACCAATGTTTCTTTCCAATCCGTCTAGCAAACTCGATACCAGGGTCTTGAGTACGCCCAGCTCACCTTCGAGACTGGATGCCACTGATCCTAACATCGTTTCTAGAGCTCTATTTAAGCACGAGCGACCAACTCAATGAATATTCATAGAAAGGACTTCATAATCTGCAAAAAAGACAATGGCCAAAAGTTTGAGAGGATCTCACCTGAATTCATAAGGTAGATCAGTTCCTATTGTTGATGATGTAGACGTCCCCGGCGTAGACTGTCTTGAATGTGCTAGATTAGGTTCACGTAGGTTTTTGAGTAAGTTATGTGCAAACGCCGAGCGGATAACGAATTTTGGTTTCTCAGATTCATTTTCTGATGATGAAGGCGGTGTAGATATTGAAACTGATGGTAAGCTTGAATGATCGAAGAGAATGACTGAATCGGCTTTGATCAGAGCTCGAATATTATGCACGTTGAACTAAATAAGTTATCGTCATAAATGATAGTCAATTACATCTGAAATCAAACAATAAGATATTGGCAGAGGTGGATCGAGTGTCATTGTACTTACGATTATTGCTTCATCTCGCACTAAGATTGATGGGACTACGTTTGAAATTCGTGAATCAATGCGCCTCAAGTCTCGCGGCTACATAGGAATTTATTATGCACAGTTGACGTTTGTCTCCTCTTGCTTTCGACGAACACTGAAACACTGGTGAAAGTGGCAAGTGTCAACCCACCTGTAGCCCATTCTGCGCGCATATTTCACTTTTTGACATGGAATGACTCGATGTCACGTTTCCTATCGCGTCCAAAAAGGCAGCCAAGGTAAGAAGGACAGTTGTTGAGAGTGGCACACGTGGTCACACACCCTTCGAATCAATCTCTGTACATCTTATCGTCCAATTATCCTCCCTCCTACTAGTCGCTCGAGGAAAAGCATCAGTAGCCTTCCGCAGCCGATCAACTGCATCCTCAGACTCTAGAGTAGAAGTATTATTGGAAAGATCAGCTGTTGAGTTGTTCACTAGATCAGGTAAATCTCTTGTCGAAATCGAATGAGGAAGGATTTCAGGATGGGTTCTTCGTAAGAAAGACGAAGCTGAAGTTGGATGAGTATGAAGCCTGAATTCGAGAGTACGATGAGAAGGTAAGAAAGACGGAATAGGTTTATGAGATGATGAGGATGAAGTTGATTTGATAGTCGAAAGTGAGAATGCTCGATGATGAAAGTTCTTGACCGTCATAGTAGACCTCGAATGTTGAACTAGCTACTGAAAATAAATGCGGTGGTGTGTATGTAAAAATTAAATTGTAAAACCACTTTTCGAAAGTCAGAAAACATTATGTATCTTAAGACCCTTAAGGCTACTTAGCTTCACCAAAAATAATACATCCAGTCTAATTTTTTTCATCAGAATAGCATTCACCGCCATTCACTCAACATGGTCAGTCCTTTCATATCATTCATTCAAACTAATCATTGAGCTAATAAATTCACGCTTTCTATATAGCCACCTCCGAAAAAACAAAATCACAATCATGGGCTTGGAAAAGCCATCATGAACCATCGAGCCAAGAGTCGAGTGGTCGATCGAGAGCGCGAATTGGTCTGTCTAATTCTCTTTCTTCAAAAAACATGATTACCATATTTTATACTGATGATGATCAAATAGCATACCACAGAAGTCTACGATAACAAACCTATCTCAGTGACTCAAGAGAATGATCTTGAAAATTTCCTCAACACAGCTGCTCTTGCTGGTACAGATTTTACAGCCGAACGTCAAAACATCACCATCCTTCCTGGGACTGGTCCTGGTTCATCTTCCACAGCTACAGATCCATATCTACTAACAGCTGCTGAACAAGCTAAATTAGAAGCTGTACATCGTGAACATCAAAGTCTTTTACAAGTTCCTCGTCGTCCGATTTGGTCTAGAGATACCACTCCAGCTCAACTTGAAAGAGCGGAACGTGATGCATTCTTAGCTTGGCGTAAAGGTTTAGCAGAATTAACGGATCAACAATCGTTATTACTTACTCCTTTTGAACGAAATTTGGAAGTTTGGCGTCAACTTTGGCGTGTTTTAGAACGTAGTAAACTAATCGTTCAAATCGTTGATGCTCGTAATCCACTTCGGTTCAGATGTGAAGATCTTGAAAAATATGTAGTGGAACTCTCAAAGTTAGAAGATGACTCCCTCGCTTCTCCTCGCAAAAACTTGTTACTCATCAATAAGGCAGACCTTCTCTCGGAATACCAACGAGAGGTATGGGCTGATTATCTTGAAAGACAGCATGTTGAATACGCATTCTTCTCGGCTACTGATGCCGCTGCTTTACAAGAAGAAGAAGTCGATGAAAGCCTTCAAGGCGATGAAAGTTCTGACGGAAGTTCTTCTGGAGACCAAGGTGACCATGAAGATAGTAATGATGATGAAGAGAAGCAAGAGGATGATGAAGCGATTGGTAAGCTGAATCAGTCTACTTGACATTTGTTGCTGGCAGCTACGAAGAAATCTGAAGACTCTGGGCCCAGACGATACGCTTCTCGAACTGACCAATGATCTGCTTACTACAAAAACAGTAGGACCTCCACAGCCGAGTGAGACTCCCACACAGATCGACAGTAATCTTTCTGCCCCTCAATCGACGGCCAATACTTTAACTAGCCAGTCACCTCGCAAGGACCGGACAAAGATATTGACAGTCGAAGAGCTCGAGGACTTATTCATACTTCACGCTCAAGATGACCCTACGCCAACTAAGCCTAATACTACCGGTGATTCCTCCGCACAATCAGATCCAGCGAATACTGAAACGGCGAAGAAACTAGTAGTGGGCTTAGTTGGATATCCTAACGTTGGTAAATCATCTACCATCAATGCTCTAGTTGGTGCCAAGAAAGTCTCAGTTTCCGCAACGCCTGGAAAAACTAAACATTTCCAGACCATTCACCTATCACCACGCGTCATTCTCTGCGATTGCCCTGGTCTAGTCTTCCCGCAGTTTGCCTCTACTAAGGCTGAGCTCGTTTGTGATGGAGTATTACCGATCGATCAAATGCGTGAGCACACTGGACCTGTTGGTCTTCTCGTTCGACGAATCCCACGCGCGATCCTCGAGGCTACCTATGGTCTTCAATTCAACCCAGACGAAGACGTAACTGCGACGGCGCTCCTATGCGCTTATGCAGTCGCGCGTGGATTGTCGACTGGTGGTGGTGGACAAGGTCGGCCTGATGAATCACGAGCTGCTCGTCCGATCCTTAAGGACTATGTCAATGCCCGACTCTTATATTGCGAACCCCCACCAGTACCGGGAATTAAACCGGAGGAGTTTAATGCAGCCGGCTTACGCTCCAACATCGTCCCACGGAAACTAGCACCCATCAACCGAGTCCCAGTCAATGCGGATACCTACATTCGACCTACTGGCTCGCGACGAGCGGATGCTTTGGATCAAAGCTTTTTTCAATCGGTAGCCCTTCACGGTGCTGCGCCTGTTCCATCTGCACGCTTTCTAGTCAAAGGTCGTGCCGCTCAACTTGATTGTCCGACTCGTTTGAGACTCGTACCTGGAGAGGTACAGGTACTAGGACCGAATGGCTTGCCCTTGACGGGTAAGAACAGTAAGAAGCATTTCAAAGGCAAATCAAAGCGGACAAAGATGAGGAGTGGTAAAGGTTATGATGAGTTTTGATCATCGATCTTCGTCTTTCGAGTTCAATAATATTGTCGGCACATTTCTATGTACTTGCTTTCCCCCTTTGAGGAAGTTTTGCTCTCTTGTATCTCTACGTGTGTGCGCAACGCAGCGTTAGATATACATCAATAAAATCACAAACATAGTGACCCGATCAACGATTTGATCTATGGTAACCATACTTGGTATACAAATTTACTTACTTCAAACCTGATAGGGTTGAACGTGGGTCTATTATCCATTATTCACAGTCAGTCTTATATTTTGGTTTGTCCTCTGGATTCTTTGACTTGGTACCTGGTCTCTGCAGGGGTTAGGATACACATATGGTCTAATCAAATGCATGTCAAATTACCATGGAATGGAGTCCCTTTTAAATAGATATATCTACATAATGTGACCCTGGTTGATATTTACTCGAAATTTTCACTGGAAACATCCAAGTCTCAAATAACCAGTATAATCTTGACAGGAAATCATGTCTTCCAAAGCTATTTGCCTTTCTTCTCCATTCAATAGCTTCCTGATGTGTTCTGAGGATTCAAGAGAGAACATTTGGATCAGTTGTTAAATATTCATGTTGTAAAAACTCATGCCTAAGATGTACTAGGTTGAGCATTCATCTTCTGGGACGCTACAAACTGTCTGTTTGTGTCAAGAAGCAGCCTAACATAGACTGAGTGGACTCAAGGCAGGTTAGTCTGGGTGACATGTGTTTACATGTGTCTACAATTTCTACCTCAACAGGAAGACTGCTATATGCAGCACAGTCCAAGTTTTAATCTGCAAGATTTCAGCCAAACAAAGCTGATCCCTCACATCCAGCTACCATTCTCAAATCCTTCTGATCTTTTACGGTCAGAATAAAGACTATCACTGAGATGATATCAATATGAAATTGTAGAGAATGAAATGATCACTCTAGATATGGTCCTTGGATGATCTGTAAATTCACACATTGAGCTCAAAGGACTGTGAGATAGGTGACTCAATCTTTAAACATCATACTCCAAACAACTCTGGCTCGCAGCGCAGAGGAAAGCGCGGAGCGGAGCAGAGCGCAGCGCTGGGCGTAGCCGCTCCGTTGGCCGGGCAGCTCGGCCTTGGGGTGTTGCGTCTTCAACTGACATTTGGGCACCCCAAATTTGGGGTGCTGCGCTTTTTGCGCTGACCGGTTCAGCCCCCGGGATTTCCACGCTGTCCTGTAGACAGCGCTCGAGCTAACCCTGTCCACCATTACCCCAACTTCAAATCGATCGATGCCTGGACCTCACCACCACCATTCCCTCAAATTCATCAACGCCTTATTCTTCACCCTTATCCTCAGATATTTTTTGACGCCATGGAAATTCCCCATCCCCATCTCAATCAGCCTTGTCCAACAGCAGCTATGGATCTTTGGATCGTGGACCAATCAACTTCCTTATCATTTATTAAAGGTACGTAGTATTCTCACTATATCTCTTGATCTCATCAGCTCTCATCTACTATAGTTGTTGATATTTGTTTTTGTTTTTCACAAATCCGTCAATTTCATTCACCATACCCTCAATAGTTGTCCTACAAAGCTTACAAAATCATGTCTAGACAGCCTACCATCACTCCCTTCGTTCCTTTATCATCAGGTTACGAGACCGACAATGGACCTGTCACCCAACCTCGCCGCTTGTCTTGCGTCGTCACACCTGCCAGACAAGCACCAGGGATGATAGTCCCGTCTTCAGACTCTTGCCGTGGTCTAATCAATTTGGGTATAGGTAGAGATGTCCAAGACGAACACGTTCATTGGCGTCAAGAGCGTTCGGCATCTCTATCTGGAGGTGTTGAGCTTGGTGAAGAAGGTTGTGCCTTGGTTTCAATGTTTCAAGTAAGTCTCTTTTTAATCCTTCCTTCAATTTCTTATCTATTTCATTTATCTTCCATTCCAAATCTCATCCTTATGCTTGATGTTGATGAGGGTCAATGTTTCTCAAACCAGACCCGAGAACGCTCCGCCTCGGTCTCGGAAGTTGAGATAGCCAACTTAAGCAATCCCCCGCGCCGATGAAGGGTTCAGATTGCTCAAACTGTGGTTGAACAAGTGGTATGTCTTCAATCAATTCTTGTATATACTTCTGAGCTTTATGATTAATGAACTGACGGTTTCAATTTTTGAAAACTGTAGAATACATTAGGAGCTCCCCCAGTGGATTTAGCGCAAGATTCCAACGAAGAAAACAAACGGATTCAAAAGCAAAAGCGCAATCAACCCGATGAGATTGAATACGACTCTCCATAAAATCATTTTGAGAAGCCTGTACATGGAGTCAACAAAGATGGAGTTCCAGACGTAAGTATGTTTTCTCTCCTCTTTCTCACTCCTATCAATTCTAAGACAACCCATGGCTGATATTCCAATCCTTTTCAGCCACCTGACCAACCAGGTTACTCTTACACTTGTAAGTTTTGTCGCAAGGTAGTACGGATCAGCGGCAGCTCTCGATCTAACCTCAAAGTTCATCGAGACGGAAGCAACGCACCTGGAAAGTCCGGTGCGGGCTGTCCCTGTCGTCAACAAGCCATTGCCGCTGGAGCAAGACTTCCACCAACTGTTTCCGACCTCTGAATCCAGCGTCGTCAGCAAGATCACCAAGGAGGACTAGAATTGTTTATCACCCCAGCACCTACCTTCTCCAACCAAACCCTCAATCAATGCATAGCTGTTTGGCAAGTATCACAAGCTCTCCCTTTCAAAAGAATTGACAATCCCATGCTCAAATCAATCTTGTACTGGTTACGACCCGAGGCACAGGTGTTTGGTTGAAAGCGGGTGGCCAATGAGGCAAAACGGTTATATCTTTCACTCCGTAGCTCAGTGATTGATTGGGAGCTTAAGGTTTGTCGACTTATCTTTCATTCAATCAGAATGAAGCTGACCTGTTCACATCTGATCCTTGCAGGACCTGACTAGCAAGTATTGCCTCATACAAGATGTATGGACGGTCAAAGGTAATCTTCATGCCTTTATTGGCGCTTCAGTCTCTTTTATCACCAACGACTGGAAGTACATAGTACGGCACTTGAGCTTCAAGCTTGTCGCGTGGCATCACAAGGGTGTCATGCTTGCCGAGCCAATGGTGACTATCTTGAAGAACAATCTGTATCAAAAGATAAGTGTTCTCTCTATTTGATTTCTCTCTTTAATATATTTTCTCTACTGATTTCTTTTTCCTTTCTTTATATATTTAAGATACTGACATTATTTTGAATTTCACATGCTTGCAAATGTGTCTGATTCAGGAAGTAACAACATCACACTTTGCCGAGAAATGCACAAACAGCTATCCTACCAAGGCCTACTATCAGGTCATGAATTGGCTTGGAAACCCAGGACAGTGTCTGTCCGATGTTTCTGCCATAAGATGGGCCTTGTTGTGAAGGCCGGTCTCGATGCTCTGGGGATGAAACCGCATTGGATTTGTCACAGTGGGTTAGGTAGGTTTCCTCCTGTGGCAGTCATGGCTGTTATCAACGAAGAAGACAACCTTCACCAAGACAAGGATCCAGCTGGGCCTTATCTGGATAGTGAGGACAATGATGATGACGATGTAGACTCAAATCACAGCGGTGATTTGACTGAAACTGATTCTGATGCTGATGATGATCAAGACCTTGATGACATTGAGCAAGAAGACAAGCCCGCAAATTATCAAAACCGCAAGAAAGAGTATCTTCTAGGTGATACTTACATGAAGCAATTGACCAAGGATGTAAGCTTTCATTCTTCACACTCATCTTCATTTCCTTTTACACTTTTTACTTTTTTTTTGATTCTAGATGGACATGGTCAACAAGAAGCTCATGCTGTCCAGTGCTCACCGTGCCGATTTCAATCAACGCCGTGATCAAGCTAATGCTCAATATGAATCAGATGGATCACGTCAACTCAAGGCGCTCTTGTCAGGCCATGGAATCCGCTGGGGTATTCAAGCCAAACGTTGGGAGCAAATGTGGGAAGCTCACGAGGTGTGTTCTGTTTTTTACAAACCTCTGTATGGTATAAATGACATAATTGTTCACCTCGTGTACCTCGTTCCCTTGGCCCCGACCCGAGCATACAGCACGTTGTATCCTCGCAGCGTCTCCATAAATAAGCACACAGATGCATCTAAGGTGTACCACCTGCATCTTTGATTACCTCACCCGCCTAAGTCACACCACTTGATGTAAATTACACAAGTTAATTCACCCCTGTTCACACATGTTCACCCTTCTTTCACAACGCTCTAGAGACATCTCAAGCATGGATCACACCTCCTACATACAATTTTATTACTTACACACTCTCAACCCCAATGTCTACATATACCCCCATTCAACAAGTCCGGTAGGTCCGGTCGAACTCCCATTCACACCTTCACCTCCTCACCAACCTTCACACCTCCTCACCAACAACCACGACACCTCTGCCTTTGAACGACGTTTGTGTATCAAAATGGCCAACAACACCAGCTCCACTACAACTTCCAAGTACCCAAATCCCATACCAGCTCCTCCGCTCGATCAGACCTTCCCCAATCACAAAGCAGCCGAATTGTTCCTCCACGGCTTTGCCTCCGACCATGGCTTCCAAATTGGCAGACTCAGCACCCAAAACCCCACTTCAGTCATCTTCAAGTGCAGTGAAGGTGCTCATAGACACATGACACAGGCAAAGAAGCGAGCCATCGAAGGCTGATTGACCTTGGCTGATCCCCCTCTCAAGACGTGTCCGTTCAAGATCACCTCACGTCGCCTTAAAAAGGATCATTCAATATTTTATCTAGTTATTCACCCTGACAGCTCAACTCACGATCATGGACCACAAGAAGACCTACCCAAGAAAATATGATTCATTGCCTTGACCTCGACCTCGGCTTTGGCCACCTCAACAGTACTTCCCCCTCCACTCATTCCACATCCTCTATCTCAATCGGCTCCATCTCAATCCGCTATCCCTGACCTGCCCGCAGGCCTCTTGAATCACCAATACCAACAGTTAATTCAAGAGATGCAATCACTACCGACAAACACGCAAGGCTACCTACTTAACTCATTTCTCAGAGATTGTCAATTTGCTCAAGGCATCGCTTCTTCGGCCATCACTCCTAGTCAACTCCAAAGCTCATACCCCGGTCAGATTCCCCCCCAAGCCAACGTGTACGAGCAACGCGAAGAGCACTTAACATCATTCACACCCACTCCAACTCGATTGAGTCATGATACCCAAACTGATTTGGCCCCAACCACATTCCACCTTGAATCAATCGACTCAGGCAACAAAGAACCTCCAATTGATCCAACCCTAGACCAAGCCACCCTTGCCATGTTGAAAAGTGGGGATACAAAATCTTGTAAGTGTTTGAATTTCTCATTCAAGGTTTCCTTCAATCATATGTACTCACGCAAACTGCTCATTAATTTTCACAGATTCATCACCTTTACCCAATTTTGATATCATCAAACACCTACAGAATCCACAGTGACACCACAATGAGCAGCTCAGAGTTGAAGAGGAGGCCCTTCAAGCGGTAGAGGAAGCTTTGAAAGATGCCAACAACGACTCCCTCACCAGTGTCCAACCGTTGATCACCCCAGCACTCAAACCGGCAGTTGAACTAGGTTCAATCGAACAACCAGTTGAACCGGCAGCCGAACTAGGTTCAATTGAACCACCAGTCGAACCGGAAGTCAAAGTAACAAGTGCCCAAAAGTCACCCCAACCCCGCAACACCAAGAAAGCCAAACGCTCACAACCCACACCTTCACATGCCGACCCCAAACCAGTTCCTCCAGACGCAGCATCCAAACCTCAAGTTCGCAAACGCAAAGTGCCACCAAGTCCAGACCGAGCGGCCAAACCTCAAGGTCGCAAACGCAAAGGGCCGACTCCTGACCCCGCCCTTAAACCTCAAAGCCGCCCACGCAAACTGCCAAAGGGATGGGTTGAACTCGACCCATCAGAGGCGCCTTTGGGTGCTAATGTGAAAGAACCCATCACAGAACGTGAAAATTGTCAAAATTGCAAAGCTGGTCCCACTCTTCCACCCAAAGTCACAACCCGGCGTCAAGCAGCAGCCGCTAAACAAGAAGTATGGAATGAAGTTGTTATTCATACCTTAATTCACTTCCTCACGCATGCAACAAACATGTAGGTAAGAGCACAACCTTCCAGCACAACTTCCCCACGGAAACCCAGCCCGGCCTGGTTCCCTCAGCTACTTCCAGCACCAACCACCTGCCATCGCCGAGACCTGACACCACGAGCCAGACCAAGCACAAGGCCAAAAAATTGGCCAAAAAGAATGTCAGTACTCTCGTCACTCCACATATACTTTCCCATACTAATTTTCTTTCACTACTTGGTCCACTAATGCCAAAAACCTTGCACTCCAGAACAAGTCGAAGAAGAAAATGAGATTGAGGCCGCTATCTTGAAGGTAGGTATTTCACGTCATTCCCATCTATGTTTGATTATGATGTTAATCAAACAAGTTACTGACTGCTTCCACCTTCAGAAGTGGCCATTCATGGATGATTTACCCCAATACATCTTGCCCTTCATCAAAAACGCGACCAATGTGCCTAAAGACGGTCTCCGTGCGTTCTCAGCGGTGGCAGTGTCCCTGGGACAAACACCTGACCAGGCCCCTACAGTTCGAACTGCGCTTTTGAATCATCTACACTCTAGGTATGAGTGGTATGCCGACAACATGCCCAAGTTTGCAGTGAATTTCGATCTCAAACGAATTGAATTGATTCTTGGGTCAACTTCTCTCACTGCCAGCATAGAAGATTGGTTTCCCATGCCAATGGGAGGCTACCTGATAGCTAACACGTATCACCGGCCACTTATATACTACAGTGGAAGTGATGCAAACTCCAAATTGATGCTACCATGCTTTGATTCCCTTAACGACCAGTATCAGCCAATAGTCATGGGATACATAGAAGATAGTCATTATATATCCCTAGAGCTCGAGTGGAAATATAATTTACCCGTCCCCTTCGTACATCCTGATTGGCTTGAAGTATGTGATCCTAGGGCTGCCAATTGGTATACCAAATACGAGAAGCACATCACGGTTTTCTTGGATCTTAAATGGCAACGAGAATGGATTGCCAATCGAGATGGCACCTTTACTCGAAGACCGCCAGTAGAAATTGATGATGAGGAAGATGATTTGGAAGTCAGTTCGGAATCAGATTTTAGGGAGGCAATGCTTAAGACTGAAAATGGTAATACGGACCAACTTTAACAATGATTACAATGTACTTTCTTTTTTGTATCTATACTTGGTTATAATCATAAACAAGTGCAACCAACAATGATCTTCTCATGGTATCAAGACTAAGTATATACGGATCTGAGTGAGGAGTACAGATCTCAGTGAGATCAAGGTGATTGATGATTGAGTTTGTTAATATCATTGGATAAGTTTGTATCAAACTGTGCAATTGACCCCTTTCACTCACTGCTTGTGAATGGGATCAAATGTGTCACTCACACCATTCATTTGGTCAATATGTACAAGTCAGCATGCACATTTCCAACATGTTGCTCCTCACCATGAATAATATGAATTAGTCGAGGTGTGAAACACTAACTTTCACACTTTCACTGGTATATTTGACTAGGTGTGAATCACCTATTTGCACCTAGTCTAACACCATTGCACACACTTTCAACTACAATAAGTGCGTACAATGCAAGGAGCTTGATGTTGAAGAGTGATACACCCCGATGCACTAGGTGTGAATGCCTCTTCACACTTGTTTCACACCTTTCACACAGTGCAAGTTGAGCAGGCTCGTAGACTCATCACTTGATGTTAATGAGTGATTCACACCGATGCACTAGGTGTGAGTCACTACTTTTCACTACTTTTTCAGATCTTTCACCCAGTGAAAGCAAGGTACGTCCTTTGACCAGTCTCGTCCCATCAACACTTGAAGTTGACCAGTAATTTACACCAATGTACCCGGTGTGAATCACCTACTTTCACTCCTGTTTCACATCTTTCACACAGTGAAAGATGTATAAGTACTGTGACCAGGCTCGTAGCCTCATCACTTGATGTTAATGAGTGATTCACACCGATGCACTCGGTGTGAATCACTTTCTTTCACTCATTTGTCACATCTTTCACACAGTGAAAGATGTGTAAGTACTGTGACCAGGCTTGTAGCCTCATCACTTGATGTTAATGAGTGATTCACACCAATGCACTCGGTGTGAATCACTTCCTTTCACTCCTTTGTCACATCTTTCACACAGTGAAAGATGAGTACTGTGACCAGGCTCGTAGCCTCATCACTATATGTTGACCAGTGATTCACACCGATGTACTCAGTGTGAATCACTTCCTTTCACACAGTTACAGCAAGGTATGTACGATGAGAAGTCTTAAAGTAAATTAGGTCAATAATTTGCATCAACATACAGGTGTGAAGGTGTGAAGGTGTGATTGTGTGCTTCACACTTTGGACACCTTTGACACAGTTGGAACAAGGTACGTATGTTTGAGTAGCCATCACACATAACTGATTCACCTTGTTGCATGAGTCTGTTGACAATGAGTATTTAGAAATATTCAGTGAGTAAAAATATTCTCACATATACCTCAGTCTGAATGCCCACATACAAAGAATGTGTGATTCAACAGTGAAAGGTGATATTCAGACATATTCACTCATCATGCCAACACAGAATGCTTACAACATATAGCTAAGATGTGTGAGCAATTTGAATCAACCAGGGCCAAATTGGGTGAAAGGGGTGATTCACACCTTGCCTGAAGTGCGACTCACATGTTTTGTGTCATCCACATGCTGTACACCTTCTGAGACTACAATCGTGGGTGATACCCACATAATGTGTTGGCAGCAATATCATCAGTGAGCCTCAGACTGGACTCAGTTAACTCAAGTTCATTCATATCCTCTCATTGAGCCAGCGATTTAAGAGTGGCTGGCTTAAGTAGTCACACTGGGACATCCGAATTGCAACACTTCATTCAAATGTAAGTCACTACATTGACTCACTTGATCTAACTATAGTTGACGAGTTACAACATAAGGCACTTAGGTAGAAAATCTATACCACATAAGTCACTTAGGTAGAAAATCTATCAAATTCTTTACCATTGCTGCTCATCTTTCCTTTGCATACTTTGCCCTTAACCTCTTACATTCCTTATGTTGGTCCATCTTCACACTGTTTTCATTCTCATAAGTCTTCACTTGTTTGGCCTTGAATTCTTCCCACTCCACCGCACTCATTGATTCCTTCTCCTTGTGCAGCAATTGAATCCTATTGACAAGGGTTTCAGAAATTTGACATGAGGAGCCAAATTGTGTAACCTTACACAATTCGGCCTTCACCTTCTTACCATCTGCATCATAAGCTTGTGAGTTTGTGGGATAATGTGGAATCTTCAACCAATTTGACATCAGCCTCTAATCATATCAAGGATCAATTTGTTTTGGTGGGCTTACCATGGTATCCCATAGAATTTCAACTAGGCCATTACATCGAGAGAGAGCAACTTTGATACCAAAGTCATTCACAACAAAATAAAGGCCCTCAACAGTCCCAAGGTTGGCTGCTTCCTCCTTATCACAAGGCTTTCCAGTAAGTCGATTGATCAGGCCAAATAAGGCAAATGCATATCGCGTGTGATCCCTATCAACGTGACTACGGTTGGCAAAGCCATCACAACTGACTGTGATGTTCGAAGCAAAAACACGGCCATTCGGGGTATCTTGCCACTCCACTTCATCGAAACCGGGGACCTGGGTGATGAGGCCCAAAGCAATGTTGGTTTAGAAGACATTCAGAGAAAGGCTGGCGAATCGGCCAGCTAAAAAATCCCAAATCTTGTGGAATTGGGTCATTCTCTCTCGATCCGTCAACATTGGATTGACCACAGTGGCTGTAAAGGCACTCATGGCGTAAACCCCTAGAGAATGGAAATTATATAATGTTAATGCTCATGGATTTATTATCAACTCAACAATAGAAACAGAACTCACCTAAAGATTTGTCCTTGTCAGTCCCACCACGCCATCCACAACATCCCATCCATCCATATACATGCTCATCATCCTCCTCATTGTCCCCTCCTAGCTTGCTCTTTCCATTCCTCTTCTTTTTTTTGTGTGAACTGTTAATTGTACAAGTGTTACGTGCCCGTGCATGTTTGAATATGGTTGACACTGAATGGTTGAAATCACGTCTCAGCTCCCCATCCATATTGGTAAATCAATTACAACGGACAGCAATGACTAATGTTAAATCGGCTTTGTTGATGACAGCGACTGTTCCGTGATAGATCTCTAGATCCTCGATTTCATCAGAGCTCTTAAGCTGGTCAGAATGCCATCTGAAAATGAATTTGGTGTCGGGCGGTAGTCCAAGTTCATTGGCAAGTTGACATTTGAGTTCCGTGCGCTTCCTATGATAACGATAGAGTGGTCGCCCAATGCTACCAGGTTTGTCGCGATTCAACTGATAATTGATATGAGAAGGTGAGCTTTTAGATTTGTAGTTATTAGATTTGACTCCAGCAGCCCTTTGAGCTTGGCGATTCCGTTGACGACCCATGATTGCTGGGTTGCAACATGACTGTAATCAGGTTGGTCACAGCATAAAAGTAGCAAGCAAGATCGGGTCCACTTACAGACAAATTCCAGACTGATCCTCAGAGGCGATTTGGTTGATCGAGCTCCTGATTAGTAGATTGATCCCAAACTTCTCTGATTTGAATGATCTCTCTGTTTGGCAAGTGAGTTAGTATGATCACTGACATCAATGTAGCTTAGCTAGAATAAACTTACTTGGGTTGGTAGAGCAAAGGAAATAAATTGAGGATGATTTCCACACACACCCGGTTGCAATGAGGAGGTTGAAATTGGTGAAGTGACGTTCTGATCGGTAAATTGCTGCTGAGTCTCAAACCAATTATACTGCCCGAATGCCGTATGACCTGCCGGTTTGTAGCTCAGAGTCCGACAACGCAGCAGGCCAAGCAGCGACTTTGGTAGCTTGTGGAATGAGCAAATAGGGGTTATTGTTCCAAGTGATCAATTGTAGTACACCTATGATTGATGAACACAAGGATATGAGTAATGCAATTTGAAAGGTTTATGTAAAATTAGGGAGAGACTCACCTCAAGGAAAGGAGGTGATGAGTGATAAGGTTGATAGCCTTGATGATTGAACCATGATTGTCTCAGATGGGGGTTTTTAATTGAAACCTAACTGGCCACGTGGGTGCGGCAACCTTGTTTGCTTTGCTTAACCTAATTAACGATCTAATTAGGTTAAGCTGGTATTACTGGTATGTATTGCGCGGGTGCGGGATACATATACGTAGCGGTGAAAATCCAAAAGTGCCCCTGTCCTATGACACTATAGATTGGTCAAGGGTTACATGTATTGAATATTCATTACAATGTGAGTCTTTCAGGGTGGATTCGACATGTTTTGGAAGCGTTAGATCCCTAAGTGCCCCTGCTCTTTGTCACTCTAAAATGGTCAAAAGTCACATTTAAATTGAAGGTCTAAACATTCAAGCCAGCTTACATAAGTCTATGTAGTGAACTGTGACACTGCCAGTTCAAGCAGAGCTAGCTTACAAATTACAGACTTCCCTTTTAGTCTTTGGATCAATTTTTACATCCCTCAATGTTCACATGAATTGAAACCTGAATGGAAAGGCAACATTAAAGAAGAACTTTGGTGAGAATGTGAATGAGAAGAGAGATGATAATTGAAGTATGTACAAGGCAAATATAAATGTAATATGATGTAGAAAGATGAAGTTGAGTAAGACAAAAAAAAGTGAGGATAGAGGAATCGAGAAGGGTCTAAGAGATGAATGAGATTGAAGATGAATTGTGAAGAGGAAGAAAAGAGGACAGAAGAACTTTGGTGAGAATGTGAATGAGAAGAGAGATGATAATTGAAGTATGTACAAGGCAAATATAAATGCAAAATGATGTAGAAAGATGAAGTTGAGTAAGACAAACAAATGTGAGAATAGATGAATTGAGAAGGGTCTAAGAGATGAAGGAGATTGAAGATGAATTGTAAAGAGGAAGAAAAGAGAACATGTACATATATAGATTGGATCATTTGATACAAGTGAGTGAAATGGATACACTAATGAAGCATGGTGAGAAAGGAATGCTGAGAAAGATATGAATGGGTTTCATTCCAAAGAGGACACTCCCAAAAACGCTTCATCTTCAAAGTTTTTTACAAACAGTATCTCTATGACCAAAAGTTCTCATGGAACAATATCTCAGTGTTTAGCATTGCACACCAGCTTCCAGAAGTATTTTTAACTGTCCAGGATGGCATATCCATATCAAAGTATGGAGGTTTCCACACAACTCAGTGGTGAGTTCTGATTGTTTCTCAACATGGCCCTCAGGTGTGAGGTCTCAATGAGCTTCATAGGTTCAGTTTTAGGTAAAACCTTTATCTATGATGGCCAATCATATTTAGTCACATTTGTACCCCTGTATTTGTAATTTTGGAAATTCCAAATAAGTGAAACATGTGAAATTTTGGTGACAACCCACATGTTTAAGCTCATTTGGAATTTAGGCCCTTGGGCCTAGAGAGTTGATCACACTCATATGGCATAGCAACACTTGAAGACCCCCTAATGGCTAATTCAATGGCCTTTGGAGCCCTATATTGGCAATGTTGCAGAACCACATTTGATAAATAAAACTTCCAGAATGTTGACGCAAACCCAAAATTTGAAGCTGGTTTATATTTCTGTAGGACTGGACCATAACAATGAACCATTGTGGACACCATAACACCACTCCAAGAGGCACTTATAGCCTTGTCAATGACATTGGGGGCACTTTTCTTTAAAACAGTGTGTAAGGAAAACTTTTTTCTTTTGAGAGATAAACCAAAGAAAAAAATGACTGCCACTAATTTCACATACACCTATTAGATAAACTCAAAATCTCAATTTTTTTTTTGGTCACCTCACCCATAATTTTGCCTTTATGCCTCTATGCCATACCTTGTACTCACTGCCACTAACTACACAACATCAAAGTGGTAAGCTCAGTATATCACTAATAGCAATCTTGCAGCTCTGTTACACCCCTAAACCCTAAGTATCTCTATGACATACCTCATACTCACTGCCACTAACTACACAACATCAAAGTGATAAGCTCATTATATCACTAATTGCAATCTTGCAATTAGTGATATACTGAGCTTACCCCTAAGTATCTCTATGACATACATCATACTCACTGCCACTAACTACACAACATCAAAGTGATAAGCTCATTATATCACTAATTGCAATCTTGCAATTAGTGATATACTGAGCTTACCCCTAAGTATCTCTATGACATACATCATACTCACTGCCACTAACTACACAACATCAAAGTGGTAAGCTCAGTATATCACTAATTGCAATCTTGCAGCTCTCTTAAACCCCTAACCCCAAAGTATCTCCGGCTAAGCACTATTTTGTTGTTTTGACTCAATGGACAAGATGAGCCATAACTTTGGTGTTTATAGCTGATAGTTATTGCTCTGGCAAGTTGGGACTTTTATTCTGCAAAGAATGTGGCTTTAAATATATCCTATGAAGTTACATATCTGGTATGTGGCAAGCTCCATAGGCCTAGATGTATGCCCCATCCTGCACGATGACTTACTTGCAAGGAACCAATTGTTAGTAATTCCTTTGTCTGTGATCCAAATGGCTTCACTAAAGCCTCAACTTTTCTGCCATTCAAGTAACTGAACATGATTTTATACTTGTGCGTAGGCTTTATTCTTTATTACCCAAGAAGTATCCTTGAACTGCTGTCCCCAGATTTACCTGAACAGAACATGATTTTATACGAGTTACAGCCATTCATGTAACTAAACTTGATTTTATACTTGTGTGTAGGCTTTGTTACTCATGAAGTATCCTTGAACTGCTGTCCCCAGTTCAATTATTGTGTAGCATGAGTATATTATGTGGTGGTTCGAATGATTATATTAAGTTTGCTGGACAGAACATTCTATCTTCACCTTTAATTGTTAGCTCTTCACCTTTCAGTGCCAAGCTAACACTCAGCTCCAACCTATCCATGCGGAAAAAGTGGAGCTCGGATAATAGCTATGTGAAGTGATCCAATATGGGTTGACCCTCTTCTCAAAAACCATTGCCAAAGAGGGTCAACTCATAAACATCCGGATGTTATTTGAAATGTTCGGAATACACAAGGTCCTGTCGTCAAATACAGGGGATCCACAAGGCACAGTGACCGTGCAATCCCATGGGGGAGATGAATACGGTTCTGACACCCCATACTAAAGTCAGTTTCACACAAAGATTTTTACCTTTTCTGGAATGGTTCAATGGTTCTCTATAGAATCACCATCAGCTTTGGCCAAATTCATAGAAGAGAAGTTGGAGCCCATCAAAGACGTGGGTACTCGCGTCTATATCACCCCAATTGTACCAGGTTGTTGGAATTTTCCCACCCTGCTCGTCAAAGTAGGGGTCCTTTTGTGCAATTTCCTTGTCAAGAAGGGCCAGGGTTGTGTTTTCGAATCATAACGGCGTTCCAATGCAGGTAAGTTTACCTCATTTACCAAGAGTGCTCGGCTACCCCATATTACCCCCCATTTTCCACCATGACTAACCAGCGCAAAAACAAGCCACGACCTCTAGAAAACCTCAATCGGCGCCCTCAAAATCCATTGGACGCCCGTATTCTGGCCATGAAGCGGTGTGCTCGTGAGCATGCTGAAAAAATGGTTGGAACAATGTATTGGCAGCGGCAGAATCATATGAGCAACACCTGAGCAATCACCCCAATGCCCCCGGTGTCAAGATGCTAGTGCCCCCAGAGAATGTGGCCGATAATGCTGTAGTCAATGGAGAACAGGACGCTGATGATATGCTTCACCAACAGTTCCTGCCTCACTCCCCAGGTTCAAACCACAACGATTGGTGGCCAGACCCAAACAAAGACAATGAAGTTGTCCTTTTTGCAAACAGTCTCAATGTTGGATTCTATGCTGGCCAAAGACAAACGGAAGAAAGCAATTGGGGGACCCTATTTCCTGCTATGTTTTCTGTGTTCCTGTTGTGTCAGCAGCTGACAGGAAATTGGTCACATTTTGCCCACGATATTGATTGGAAGGAGCCGTGTAACTGTCCAGGGTCATATCGCACTGTAGATGTACTGGATCTTATTTGTGGGTATATTTACTAAGTTTTGATTTGAGTAAAGCTGATCATCACAATGCCAGATCGTAAACATGTCACACTGAAGTTCTGTCCTTGCTCCCCAAACAAACAAGTTTGACTGATCCAGGTGGGCTTCATAGGGGGAACACCAGTCAACCCCGAAGCAGTCATTACCATTAGGCTTTTACAATTCTTCCATACATTATGGAAATATTGTAGTTTACGCTTTAAGCCCTGTGCAGAAGGGCTCAATGATTTCTTGGATGAAGGCAATCCATTGTTCCTGAATCGTGATGGAACCGCAGTCAGTCCGTATTGTTTCTCATTAATCATGTTCAGTGGTAGCTGACATGATAACTACCTATAGACACGTGAATGGAACCGGCATTTGTCTTCAGCTGTTGACGCCTATCGTCAGATGATAGTGATGGCGGAAGAGGCCATTGAGAAGAGCCTGGAGCTTACAATCAAGGACAAATTGGCCGCCATATGTCCTCCGTGCTTTGGCCCAGGTGTTGGACAGCTACCAGCAGGAGAACCCGATCACATTGTTTGTCTTGACGGCAATTTCCAGCACAGACGGCATTTGGCAGCTAGCATTGAGCATTGGGATATTTTATACCCAAGCCTCTTCCTGGACATCAATGGAGTGGATGGCTTCCGAACCAAGATGGGTCAGGCCCCCAATGCTGGTGCTAATTCAGGACAACACCGACTTGCTTGGCATGAAGCTGAGGTTGTCAGTATATATATATGCACATCTTAATGTTAACACATGTAACCTCCGCTTGGATTGCATTTTGTAGGACCCATGTGCTGCAAGTCATACAGCCGCTGATGATTCTCGAGGGAAATCTCACTGGAAAGGATGTGATGAGACTGGGTTAATGGGTATGGGATGTAGACATGATCAATGTATAAAATTTAGAGTGGAGAAAAGTAAGCAATCTCACCCTCTTGAGTGAACGTGCCCATGGTGATACACTGCTGAACCATTGGTGATTTGACAGGAATGTATACCCGTTGGCGTTAATTGACTGGCTACTTGACGCCACCAAGGCTAGAGAGGCTCAAGACAACAAAATCAGTGGATCACTTGGATTACTCCACGATATTAGGTGCACTTTGAAGAAAGGTATCATCAAAGTTCGTATCAATGTATCCATGGAACATGGGGATCTGCATCAGTTCAGTTGGATTAAGTTGGCTATCTCTCTTTTCATCCAGCGTAATCAATTCCCAGAGGAAATGGACGGTGGCCGGCTGAAGTTTGGAACAAGTTTATTCCACTCTTTTGTTCACGAGTGGGGATGCCAAATTGATTACAACCCACGACTGAATGAAGGCTGGGGACTCTCAGATGGTGAAGGAATGGAGAGAATATGGGCAGATTTTGAACCGCTGGTTAGACCCATGCGCTACTCCACCAAACAGCACAGGATCACTGCCCTAAACTTTTGAGGGAAACACAAAAATGAACGAGGACGGGATAAAGCAGGTACTTAGGTCATGATACCCAACATGAAGACAAAACAGCACCTGATGACCCCAATTACTCCTCCTTTTAATTATTAACAGCCTCCAACACTTGCGTAGAACAAAGCAGAAGCTGGAAGAATCAAAGGCAATTATGATGGAGCTTGAAATTACTAATGGTCATAGTGAACAATACTTTCGAGATCACTGGGAGCGTAAGAAGGCTGTTCAAAGGCAAATAATCAGCCAAACTAGCAAGGACTACTTGGAGCATGTAGCTGAGCAGATTGACTTGGAGGAAAAACTTGTAGCTGCCCAGTGAGTCTTCCATATCTTAAATAAATTCTCATGCACTGACATTGCTCATCAGGGAACAACTCGAAGACCTCAACAGACGACGGTGTCGTCGGCGACGCCAGGGGGTAAGGAACCATGCTGGCTTGCCAAATACCTTAGTCTTGCTTGAAAAAGCAATTGACAATGTATCTGACAAGCTGGGAGATACAGAATTGATTGAGCTGACGAGGCGCTCAGGTAGGTCATCCATGTATCCAGATTCATGCATGTCCGGGGTCTTACATGTGCTGAAGCAATTCAAATGACTCTTGTGCTTTAGATGCTCGAGCCAAACCGCTTATCAAGATCCGTGTAGCCAAAGGTAACCTCCTCAATGCCAAAGCTGGCATCATTGAGCATCAGCGAAGGGCCAGTCATGCACGAGGTTAAGCATCCAATATTGAACCTATTTGACTGTATCTAAACCTATTTGACTCTATCTAACTGAAACCAATGGCTGTGAACCACAGGTACAAACGTTCAAAAGAAAATGAACACTCTGCGCAACCTCAAGAACACCCAACTGCGTAAGAAGCATGCAACATATTGGCGACTAGCAAATGACTTCAATAACAAATTCCATCCTGAAACACTTCTGCCTACTCCATCACTTCAAGAAGTAGAGGCAATGCCATTGAGTGACCCCTTTCTTAACTTTGGAAACCTCAATCACTCAGAGGAGCCATGGGCTGTTGATGAGGCTACACAGGACGGCATAGAATCTTATATAACCATGTGTTGCTGTCAAGAAGAACTGAGACGCATTGCAAAAGAGGCAAGGCAAATGGTGTGTTGGGCAGTTGACTATCAAGACAAAACTAACATTTTGCATCAAAATACAAAAAGTGGTCAGTTGAACTAAAATCCATCTTTTCATTCATGCTCATTAATTGTTTTCAACGTGATTTTTGCTGGCTGCAGATATTCTTCCAATATGGGCTACCAGCAAGGATGTCATGATGGCTTTGACATCAACTGTTGCACGTCAATCATGTAGGAATTGGCTGCGGTGGAACAGCAATATATTAGTTTTGCTGGATGAAACAGAAGCTTACAATGTATGTGAAACATTCAGTGACGATGAACTGAAGGCCAAATGGAGGAGTATGTTCGAATTTTCTCTGCAGGAATGGGAGAAAATGGTCCAGATTGAGACAATCATTGGCATTGGTGGAGAGGCAGAAGATGATGAGCATCCTCTTAATGATGATGGTAAAGATTATGATCTTGAGGATGATTTCAATCATGGCAACTTCAATCCATGATGTATTCAATCATTACCGGCTAGGAGGTCCTAGTAATAGAGCAGATCTACGTTACTTTACTTTTGGAATATCACCTCTTAATCATCTCATATGTAGCAACCATGCAATTATTGACAACCATTCACCCACCTTCTTATTCACACGCTTTTTCCCAATCGTCATTGGCTGATATTGAGATGGGTAGAGGACCTATTCACACCCATTTACCCCTCTTCACACTTAGGCCTGCCGTGTGTACACTGTATCCACACGCTTTTTCCCAATCGTCATTGGCTGATATTGAGATGGGTAGAGGACCTATTCACAACGCTTCACCCCTCTTCACACTTAGGCCTGCCGTGTGTACACTGTATTCACACGCTTTGAAGTTCCCAATCGTCATTGGCTGAGATTGAGATGGGTAGAGGGCCTATTCACACCCATTCACCCCTCTTCACACTTGAGACACCGTGTGTATCATTATTCACACCCATTCAATCTTGCAATTGTCATTGGCTGATATTGAGATGGGTAGAGGACCTATTCACACCCATTCACCCCTCTTCACACTTAGGCCTGCCGTGTGTACACTGTATTCACACGCTTTGAAGTTCCCAATCGTCATTGGCTGAGATTGAGATGGGTAGAGGGCCTATTCACACCCATTCACCCCTCTTCACACTTGAGACACCGTGTGTATCATTATTCACACCCATTCAATCTTGCAATTGTCATTGGCTGATATTGAGATGGGTAGAGGACCTATTCACACCCATTCACCCCTCTTCACACTTAGGCCTGCCGTGTGTACACTGTATTCACACGCTTTGAAGTTCCCAATCGTCATTGGCTGAGATTGAGATGGGTAGAGGGCCTATTCACACCCATTCACCCCTCTTCACACTTGAGACACCGTGTGTATCATTATTCACACCCATTCAATCTTGCAATTGTCATTGGCTGATATTGAGATGGGTAGAGGACCTATTCACACCCATTCACCCCTCTTCACACTTAGGCCTGCCGTGTGTACACTGTATTCACACCCTTTGAAGTTCCCAATTGTCATTAGCTGATAGTGGGATAGGTAGAGAACCTATTCACACCCATTCACCCCTCTTCACACTTGGGATTACCGTGTGTATCATTATTCACACCCATTCAATCTTGCAATAGTCATTCCGATCCCTATTGAGATAGGTATGAGTGTTGAGACCTTTTCACACACATTCACCTTCCTTCACATATGTGACTACTGTAGGTGTACACTGTATTCACACAGTGTAAGTCTTCGAATTGCCATTCTGACTTTGAAACAGGAATGAGTGTGAAGACCCTTTTACACACATTCTCATGTGCGAAAACCAACTGAGATACAAATCGACACGTCAAGTGTTGCATGCACATTCAATTATTCACACCTTCCCTTGTGCTAGTGTGTTGAAGCTCCACTCACTCATTGTCAAGGTGGCTGTGTTTCAAAGCAATGCATGTAGTATGTATCATATACAGTATCTTGGCCGTGATGGCCTTCACGGCTGGGCACCTTTACAAATAAACTGAAACAACTTATAAATATCAAAGTGAGCAATTAGAAAATGACATTGTTAATTATATGATCCGACTATGAAATTTTGATTTGCATGATGAGCTAAGTGGATGGATGGAGTTCAAGTCCAGTCTAGGGGGTGGGAAGACAGACAGTCGATGATTTATAGGAGAAAAGGGAAGGAAACTTCCGGATGTGGAGCTCTACTTTTTGAATTATCAGGAGACACATAGAGTCCTGAACAATATACTTTCAACGCCCGGCATTTCTGAGATCTCACCGTCTGCGAAGCGGCTCCAAACAAATCTCTTGATGGATTTAAACACGCTTTCAAAATTGGCCAAGGACATTTTGTATTTTGTTCAATGTATTGCTGGAGGTTATGCAATCCTCAAACCTCTTCATCCTGTGGGTCTTGCGTGTTCACTCCGTTTTTGGTGTTTCTTCTTTTTGTTGTTTCACAACCGTATAATGGCCAGCTTGGATGTCGTCAAGCCATAGTTGATGAGTTCGTGCCAACATTTTTTCAAATGCTATTGAAAGTATATCGTCAGTTATGCTGGAGTCTTTGTCTTGGATGACTTCCAGTCGGACGTTTCCTTTGAAGTGCCGTTCTTTCAATTTAATGTGAGGTGAAGGCGTCTTTGGGTGGCAGTCTAAGTGTGACAATGGAGATTTGAGGTGTTTTGCTAGGCATGCAAGTGGATCCAATATGAGTGATTGGAAAGTCAAGAGATGTCCAATTGTGAGGGTAACTTGATACTTACAAACAAGCTTATTCAACTCGGCGGTCAGGCTTGACTTGAGCTCATTGCTGGCTTGCGGTTTCTTGTGACGTATTGGTTTAGTTTTGAGCTCTGACTGAGCAAAATGGCGGACAAAGTGTTCCGGGAGCTTCCACTTGCTGTTTGTCAGTGTGGTCCAGTCGTCAGATGAGGATGATTGCATTTGCCACTGCGCCTTCTCATTTTGAGTGTTGGGATTCCAAGAGGTGGCCATGAGGGCGTAGTCCACACCATAACAAATGTGGATTATTTGGAGCTGAAAGTATACTTCAGTGTTAATAAGGTGAACAGAGTTCAAGTAAGGAGTGAAAAAGCAAAATACCTCGTGTTCAATATGTTCGATGGCTTCAATTCCCTTGTTCTGCCAAGCGGTTAGAAGATGGGGTCCAAACTTGTCTTGACCAAGATCACGTGCCACTTTTTTCAGATCTACCAATCGTTTGAAAATTGGAAGATATTTGACTTTTTCTTCGTCGTCCAATGGGTGAGTGTCTGGTTCAGCCGGGGGTTGGTCCCACCCACTGGCTAGATAGCCAAGTGGGAAAAAAAGACGTTCATTGAAGATGTCCTTCTCTTCAGGTCTGAGATTGGTCCAAGTATGACCCAAATGCTGATTCCTTTCTTTAAATCCATCTTGAGTATTCCTAGCAGGCACTGTGAAGTATGCGGAGTCATATGAGGACAAAGTAATAGGAATGTCAATCAAAATGAGCCACTCACTTGCGGTAGTGAAACTCTCAATGCTATACTTTAAGAATGACTGATAGAATGACCGTTTTGTGCAAACACTGACTTCATGCCTGCTTTGATCAATTGAGAAGTAATGAGCAAGAAATTTGTTTTATTTGAGCAAAGTTGATATAAACTTACAAAAATTTGTTGATTGTCCGTTCACTACAGTGGGCAACTAGCGACAAAAGTTTCTTTGCTCTTCGGTACATAAACTGTAAGTTCTTCAACTCCTTCTGGACTGGAGGTGGAATTTGATTGCGCGTTTGGCGACCAGAGGTGGAGAGAAGGCTGTTGATAGCGGGAATGTCCAAATCTACATCATTATAATTTTCAAGTGTGATGGTGAATTTCTGTGGCTTGGCCGGTTGAGTGGGGTGTGATGTTCCAGATAAGGTTGGTGGGGGTTCGTCATCCCAATTGGCTTCATCTTCATCTTCTGAGTTGTCTTGATGCATTCTCAATTCAGCTGCTCCATCCGATCCATCTGTTTCATTGGTTTTGCTAGATTGGTGATCGGGGTAATCAGAATCACTAGAGTTGGACTGTGGTACAATTAGCCTGACTTTCTTGGAAGCCAATTGGGTGCTGCCTTAAGATTGGGTAGTACGTCTGCGACAGGGAGTGGTGGTTGAGCCTGAGACTGTGGGCTTGGAGGCCGTCGTCTTGCGTTTGAGAGTTCACTTGTTTTTGCTCGTTGAATCAGGTTTGCCAGTTAGCTTTTTGCTGGTGGTTAATCTTCGTTTGCCATTTGTCTGGTGTTTGCCAGTGGGCTTGCAGTGGCCAGTGGGCTTGCGGTGGCCAGTTGGCTGGCGGTGGCCAGTTGGCTTGCGGTTGGGGGGTCAAGACGGTGCCATGATGGTAGTTGGATGGTGGTTGTGGGGCTTGTCGGAAGCGTTTTGTGGTAAGATGAAGGTAACCGGCTTTGAAGTTTAAGTGCATTAATAAACGGAAACAAAATTAAAAATATCCAAAGCGCTCCACTACATATGTAGTGATCTGTAGTGGAGTCCTTGGTGTGTTGGTGTGTTGAGACAAGATGTGTGAAAAGGGTGAAAAGTCAGAGCGGTGTGAAAGAAGTGTGAGCATGTGTGAAAAGGGTGAAATGTCTCTAGAGCGGTGTGAAAGAAGGGTGAGCATGTGTGAAAAGGGGTGAATCAACTTGTGTAATTTACATCAAGTGGTGTGACTTAGGCGGGTGAGGTAATCAAAGATGCATCTGGTACACCTTAGATGCATCTGTGTGCTTATTTATGGAGAGGCTGCGAGGATTCAACATGCTGTATGCTCGGGTCGGGGCCGAGGGAACGAGGTACACAAGGTGTAATTGTTTGTCTTCCTCCAGCTGATTGATAATGTGATGAAGGAAGATTCAACTGAAGTACTCTCAAAGAGGAGTCATTCAAGATCGAGGGAAGATGCAAAGAAAGAAGGCTATTTTGAGGAGAAGGTTTTTTCAGTAGCAGACTGGCAAGCTATGAGGGATATCTTAGACATTCTCACTGTAAGTTTCCATTCTGATCTGTCTTGACTTTGTTTTCTTTTTTGACTTTTTTTAATCTTTGGTTTCTTTTTTGATTTTTTTCCCTCTACTCAATAGCCTTATAAAGTATTGACTAGAGAGATGGAGGGTGATAAACCCACAGAATGTATGGTCCTTGTCAAGTATGTGCAGCTCAAAGCTTCAACAACTGCCCAATTAAAGAAGACACACGAGAACAATCCACTTTACCCAATGGTGGATGTGATGTTGGGTAAGATCACAAGATACTTAGATGAGGCATTAGAGTGTGATACTTTAGTACTAGCTGCTATCTTTCACCCTGGATTACGAGTCAAATTCTTCGAACACACATTCGAACACAATTCTATCAACCACCGTTGAGCTGAAGATTTATTGGAATTGGTTTTCATTTCTCAACGCGACTCACCTGATCTTCAAGATCAACTAACCAATGTCTCTTCTCCAATCAATACTGTTGATGACAGTGATGAAGGTACTGGTTTGGACTTTATCAATTTTTACACCAAGGTAGTAGTTTCAAGCAAGCTCAATGAACTCGAGCGATACCTTCAAGGTATTGACCCAATGGTTTCTCCGGATATGAACAATCCACAATCCGCATTGGATTGGTGGAAAGTAAGCACATTTAACTTTTTTTTTGTCTGTTGGTTTTTATTTTGGTACTTATATTCTGTGTTTACCTCCTACAGACTCACGCTGGGAAATACCCAGTGTTATCAATACTTGCTCAGGATTACCTGGCTACACCAGCATCGTCTGCTGCACCCAAACAATCCTTCTCTATTGCCGAACAAGTTTGCACAGCTGACCGGGGATCCATGGGCCCTCGAATGATCGAGATGACGGTTAGTGGTCAGATATGGGCCAATGAAGGCATACCTTTCACTGGGGACTTTGGTGGGGTTGGGAAAGTACTTGACTTTGGGAAGAAGGCAATTAAAAAGAAACCTAGAAACAATCAGTTTTAGAATTTATTTCATTTTTTTACTTTACTTTACTTTGTTTTCTTTTCTTCTTTTCTTCTTTACACTCATTTACAACCCTTTACAAATACACCTTTATGTTCTTTCTCTACTGTCCTTACCTTCTCTCTATTTACAATAAAAAAATTATTTTGGAAAAAAACAGTTGCCTTTTTGCCTGCAGCGCTGCGAAACGCTGCGCAAGCAAAGTTTAGTTTTCAGTTGCTTTTTTTGCCCGAGAACTTGGGGTAGTTCACCCAAGAGCTACCAGGCGCAGGGGTCCTGATATGGAGTTGCGCTCCTAGAAATTGGGCTCGCAGCGCTGCGCAGCGCTGCAAGCCAGAGTTGCTCCAAACATCCATTTCTTTTTGGCAATTCAAAACAAAAGAAACTACACACCCAGCATAAACCCTCAAAAGTAACTAAATGCACATTCACAAAGTCACCCAAAGTCACTTCCCACACATTCATCTCTTCCTCATCCTGCCATATACATATTCATCTTTTCAGAAAGCATGCATGTATTTTTAGTATGATGTGTATATAGAACATTACACACTAGTGATTATCCATTGAAGCTTCTGAAAAACTCTGCATGATGTGAATATGATGTATGTACTTCTAGATTTTTTTGACTCTGGTGGTGTATGTAAAACATATCCATTTCCCAGTCTTGCTTCTTGATGAAACCATGAATGACAATCCAAAAGCAAGAAATCACTCAATCTTTCAATATATCTGTAGCACATCACACTCTGTTCTTTTGTACCAACAAATCAATGAGCACTATCAACTTTTCAATGATTTATGACTCCAATCATTTCTCAAGTAAAGAACAAGCAATGTAAGCAATTGAGCAGTTTTGCTGGGTATGAACAGATTCTGTTTGATGCAAAGTTGTATATGTTGACTAGTCAGATCCTACTACCACAGCACCATTCTGTGGGCCAAAAGTCTCCCAAGGCATATTCTATTTTATAAAAGAATGCAGAGCTACCACTAACACGGACTTGCAATATACATCTATGCACAAGGCAAAATTCTTTTCTTTCAATCTAGTTCACTTTCTTACAGATTCATATTGCATCTGGAAACTAAAGAAACCTAACTGGATCAATTCCTAAAGATTTCCTTGCACTCACTATTGCTCCAATCTCTTTCAATGCTTCCTCCAATACCACCACATTATCTAAAACCATCGAAAGACTCATAGAAATCTTTGTCTTACCATCCTCTTCCTTGGTTTGATCTTCTTCTACCACAGCCCCGTTCCTAGTCTTTTTTGTAGGTGTCTCTGGTCCACTTGTAGTCTCATCATCTGAAAAATCCCATTCATTCTTCCTACTTTGATGCTTCTTTGTGGATGCAGGGGTTTCGACAGGTGCGATATCGAGCTTGATTGAACCCGTTTGACGATAGTGCTCACTAAACGGTTGGAACCCTGTGGCGCGGTCGGGGGTTTGTGCAGTGGGTGTTTGTGGTTGACGATTCGAGGCTCGTTTAGAGGGGGAAGGGGTTTTGGATGCACTGTTTGCTGGACGGAAGAGTGAAGCAAAGAAAGAGATTTCTTTGGCCTTCGGCTTCGGGTCCGTCACAGGAGGTGCGATCTTTGCCACATGTGTATTCTCAGATATTGGCGGAGGTGGAGGTGGAGGTGACATGGCTTGAGTCTCTTCAGTCGCCCCAAACGGACTGGTGTCTCCATCCAAAGCATCTTCCAAGTTCTCTACAAATACCAATCCTTGACGACGCTCGTGTAGATATCGATCAAAGCCCGTAACGCTCTTACGATAACTAGCTACCTGCTCTGCCAACTGTCGATAGATCTCTAAGACTGAGTCTCCAAACTCGGCACTACTCACCCAAGCTGATTTCTGTCGAGACTCTTCTGCCCTAGAAGTTGCCAATTCCTCAACTGCAAAATCTATTGAGCGGTCATCTCCATCGTCCTGGCCGAGTTCGAGCTTCGAAGACTCGCTCACCCACATCGATTCTCCATCCAACATCTTTCCATCAATTCCGTTCAAAGTGGGTAAAAGCCATCCATCAAGAGACCTAGTAGGACATGACGCCAGACTAGCCACACACCCAGTCAGGATCAAATTCAATTCTGGTGATTGAGTGAAGAATCTTGTTAGGGATTCAAGCAGACTTGAAATCAAAGGCGCCTCAGGGGAGAGTCCATGTCGGATCACTGGATAGTCAATCAAATTCATATCGGAGTCCAATCTTCCTCCTTGGGTATACATGCTTGTCTGAGGGGAATGACAAGGCACGGAGTCCGACTGAAATGATGCACCCATAATTGAAGCTGAAACACAGTCAGATAATAAGCCACGCCGAAAGGTTGCGGTGTTTGTTAATTCAGTTTCGGCGTCCAGTAGATAATGTCCAAATGCAGTACTCATCGGGTTCTGAGACATGTCTTGCTTCATGACTGCTCCCGAAGGTTCGATCAACTGAATCAAGCTCGTCAGATAATCCAACGCATCCCTATGAGTTTGATATGTTGGACACGGTGAGCGTTGTATGCGATCAGCTAGCTCCAAGGCTGGTCTCAGAAAATGTGGGGTGGCAGGGGTAGACATCACTTGTGGTTGAAGGCGATGATTGGCTGGATCAGGTCGTAGGACCGATGGATCTATCTCATGTGAAGGATAGGTGAACTCTTCGGGATCGTCTTCGGTCTTAGCCGTCGTTGGATAGAAAAACTTTTCTTCCTCATTGGTATGTGGTGGATTTATAATGGGGTAAGTGAACTCTTCATCTTCTTCGTCGTCTTCATCTTCTGTTGGCAACCCCGCTGTCGAGCCAAAGAGTTGAAGCTGCTTGGATCCCGCTGTTGGATTATTGTGTAACAACTCTTCGACATCATTGGGGAATGGAAACGCAGTGGCACAAGGATCAGGCCGTATGTCCAATAATGCAAGGGCGTATCGATCATGTCGGTTGACAATGACATGAAAGAGTTTGAGAGCTGAAGTAGCCGTCGGTCCATCGGGAGACCGTACATTGTTGATCAACAAGTCCTTGAGAGTGAATCGGCCGAGTGAATTGAAGTAAGTGATTCCAGTTCCTGATATCGACATCAGACCATCCGGACCCTTGCCGTGACCTCGGGCTTTGTTGAATTCAGCTTCGATTATCTGAATAGCACCGGACTTGCGGCGTCGAATCCTTGCATCACGAGATGATTGGTGGTGTGGCGCATTCCCTGTAAGAGGCATGGGCTACGGATACAACATGTACAAAAAAGAGGGTCAGAAATTTGCACGTGTTGCAACTTTTCGATATGCTCACGTCCAGTCCTTCATTGTCTTCCGTCATCAGAAATCTTAGTACTCCATCTGCCAGTTCTCCATCTGTTTCAAGGAGTGAGAGCATAGCCTCAAGGTAGCTCATCACAGCTACTGCACTACCGTCCTGCTCTGAACACTCGAGAATGGATGGATACATGATGGCGTTCAAGAACAATTTTTGAATTGAGTTTAACACGGAAGATGAGATTGCTGCGGCTACAATTTCAGATGGGGTGGGACCAAGGTCGACTTCTTCAGAGGGCGAGGAGGTATAAGGGTTTTGCGTGTACGCGCTGAGTCTAGTTACAGCTGGCTTCTTGGGGGTCGTCAGCGACGTGGAGGTAGGGGGATCAGGTGCGGAAATATAGTCATGGAGTGGGCTCGAAGTGGTATTTCGGAGAACATCCTGAGTAAACTCGATCAATTTCATGAAAAGATCCATTTGAGTACGAAATTCTTCTGATCCCGACACGCCCAGACCCACTAATAGTCTGCTTCGTCGCTGCTCACGCTCGCGTTCTTCAGCTGTTTGGGGATCGGTAGTATCATCGCTCAAATGTGTGCCCATCCCACCTAGCACCATTCCACCACTGCCATCATGATCGAGTGTATTGCGAGGAGTGATGACGAGTCTAGAAGGTAAGAGACCGTAAGCCGCACCAAGACCTGCGCCTAGAACATCGGCAAAATCGGAGTCCAGGATCCACTCGCCGAATGCTATAGATGCACTTTCTAATGCCTTGCCATCGGTCTCCTCGAGCCTGTAAGTGCTGTTATGGAGCGGTCCGCCCGGCAAAGTTGGCATTGGAGGGATTCTGCGACCCATGGCCAATTCCATCAGGAAGAGTAAGCCGGCTCGGGCTAGATCACCGGTACGGCCCTCCCGATGAAGAAATCGAAGAAGGTAGGAAAAGATGAGCATGTCGGAATCTCCTTTGAGAGCAGGGCTTGGGCACTCGAGCGATGGTGAGGTGGAGACTCGGGAGGTGGAAGTATGACCGTCGACAGTTGATGAGATATTGGATGAACTGACTGACGACTCGACATTGGAATGGTTGAGAGATTCGCGGGCGCTTCCACCCGCAGAGAGAAGGGATGGGGAAGGTGAAAGAGGTCGTGTTTGAGGGGAGAAATGGACTGATTTCCTTGGTTGCTGTCCAACTGAGTATGGGATCGGGGAATGCGACGCAGAAGAAGAGACTGAAGCCGGCTGCAGCCTGGGAGAGGAGGGCCACGATAGCGAATCGCCCTGTGTGGTGACACGAGAGCGGTTGTGAAGGAAGACAGCCAATAACTGAGGGAATGTTTTGATTCGCGAGCAGAGATCTAGAAAATTTAGTCAGAAGGGGTCATTAGGGCGAGTTCAATGTGCGTAAATCCGGTGAACGTTGACCATCAAACGCAGGGACTGACGGCACATCACCTCGACAACAGCTTCTTCGTAGGCACTTTCTTTGGTTCTCCAGCCAGCATCGTCACCTTCCTCAGCATCCAGTTCAGGCTCGACACAGCTTCGAAGAAGGCGAACCAGCGGTTTGTGAACTTTGGAGTGGACAACGAACTGTTCGTCCATGAAGACGACAAGTGAGAGGAAGAATCCTATCACAAGTCCTTTGACGCCTACAGGCTGATCGGGTAATGAGAGTGCGACAAGTGTACCGGGAACATCATTTTTGAGAACTGAGGTGTGGTAGACCCAAAAGTCAGGCTGATTGGCTAGAGATTGAGAAGTGTTGAATAGCATGATTACTGACAGTATTCCACACATTCACCGGCGTGAGTGGAGGAGAAGGAGCCACTGCCATTAGGATTGGCGGCCGAGACAGGGATGTGATTCTCTACAGCCAGGCATTCCCACATCGTATCAATCCGATCCTTGATGGAGGTTGATTCCAGGAGGACATGACGGTGAGCAGGTGACGACAAGGCATTCTGATCGTAAGAAGCAGTAGGATTAGATGAATCGGTATTCGATCAGAAATAAGAAACAGAAGTGGCTGCTAACTTTGATGGCCAACCAAGAGTTTTGAAAGGTCGCAAGAGCTGAAAGAGTCGATGGAACGTTTTGAGTGCCTGCTGAGTTAGTTGGACGAGGGGTACCACCGATAGAATTCGAAATAGAACGAGATGAATTTGAGCTAAAAACGTTTTTGAGGAAAGACATGATGAAAGTGAAAGTGAGACTGGTAAACAGGATAGAAGAGATTACAGATTTCGTTAGTTTGGATGATGTATGCACTCAACTACCAATCTACTTAAAGCCAATGACCAAAACCTGAAAAATCTAAAATAATCAAGTCTCCCTCACTCAACTCAAGCTCAATACAATCTACCCAGTATGTATGAACCTACAACACACATCGAACTCAAATCAAAAACCATCAATCAATTCCTCAACCTCTGAAAGTATATTACTTTTCGTGTCTTTCATACTATCAAACTCACCTGAGATAGATTCTGCGAATTATCAACATAGGCTACCAATCTGAACATGCCCAGATGTTGGAGGCTGATCTTCCTAGACGGAAACTTTACAGAATCAGGCAGGGTGTCAGGCTTGAGAATGTAATCAATCAACAGACTGGGCATGATATGAGGCCTTCTTCTGAGCCATGATGGTTTCTGAAACAGTAGAAGTGCTTCTCTGACTGAAAGTTACCAGTATATTCTTGGTCCTTACAGTCTCAGAAGCTAGACGCATATGAGTGATGCTGAATCATTTTCAAGCCCACAAACCTGCAGTGATCATTTTGGATGAAAGCTCTGGGGAAAAGTCGAACAAGTGACTCAAGTTAAGCTTAACTAAAGCCCCTCTAGTGAGTGCGTTGACTCAAACACATCAGTGAAGAGCTGCTTGACTCCATCATTAAATTAAATGCTGAATTTGAGGTGTCATCAAATCAAAAGCTATCAGCCCAAAGTCTCAAAGCCCTAAGAAAATATTCATCAACCAAGGGAACAACAATCGGAGCTCGCAATAAAAAATTCCTTCCGAAACTTGCTTGTCCTCGTCTTGTAAGCGTTCATGATGTGCTGAAGCCACTCCCAAGTTTGCTTGGCTTTATATATGCCGCATTCATGAGAAATCTTTCACCTAGTACCTTTCCAAGTCCGGCTTGATGTGTTTCAAAACTGAAAAGTAGTTGACGCAGCTCGAAGCTGCTCAGGATCCATATTGATGTTCAGAGCTTTTCACGCGCTTGATGTTGCCCATTTGACGCCAGATTTTTTGTCTGAGGCACGGGAGTCGGAGGGCTTTGTCTTCTAAGGGTTGTGAAGCTTACCCGTGAGGCCGGCAAGGACCATATCTTGGATCCAAAAGTCGGGATTTTGACTTCGACTGTTACATCATTTTCAAATGAACCAGGTGATGTTTCAATTGGTGTGAACCAGTAGCCGTGTACATCACAAATCCACGTGCGAATGTCCAGACTTAAAATTGTCTTTCGCTTTACGATTTGGCATGTGCGCTATGGGCACACTGTGCGGTGAATTATCTCTTTGGGAGTGCGGCGTAGTGTGGATTTCGGGTCGTTTGAGCCTGGATTCTGGGGTTTGCTGAGCGCAGTGGTATTGGTTATCACGTTGAGCTTACGAAGTTTGTAAAAACAGCACGCGCCACGCCGAACCTTTATCACGTCGGCTAAGGCCTGTAATCGTTTTGGGGTTTTTTATCGCTTTGAAGAAACGCGCGGAACTCATAGTCGTGATAATCAGAATGCTTTTGACTCTATCTGATCAACATTAGTGGTCTTATGGAACATTCACGCGCGGATGTGTGCGTCTGATAAAGCCAGATTCCCTATCAAACTGGGTCAACGCATATAAACACAAGCCGATGCACCAGGAACAAGGTTGCGGCAGGAAAGCCGAAGTGAACGCAGAGTATGGGCGTGTTCGCAATCCGTACCCAAAGCATCGGTATAAATAAATGTCGCCTTCTCCCATTCGCAATGAATCCCCATCACAATTCCTGTTGATTTTCCTCACACTTTCCAATTATTCACGTCTTTGGTCATCCAAATTCTTAAGCTATCCATTCTCCAAAAAAACTTTCATCATCTCAACTCCATCTCAGAAGATTCTCTCTCACTAGCACCCTATTGAACTTTCCAATTTTGTGGTGCTTGGATAATCAATTGCTATCCATCAATCTCACTGCTTTTAATCAGCTTCATCCTCAACTTCTCATCCAACCCGCACCTCATAAAATATGTCTTACTTTGGTTTGAACTCGCCTTTGATGTTCGGCATCAATCTATGGCACGTGGTCAAAAGCACCATCACCCGCACTCAAGCAAAGCTCGAACACTGTAAGCAAAATCATCATTATATCCTGGGCGTTCAGATTACTCATTTTGTTTTGATCATTCTACAGTCAGTCCAGAGCAAGACTGTTCCATGCAGCATACTAGACATTGCAACAAAGTCAAACCCTGTCATCGAGGTATGTCCCTTATATCTCACTACAAGATCGTATCTTCTTGTACTGACGTTCAATTCTCCCCAGACCTCTTTAGTCTGCGCCAGTAGATATGAAGTCCGAAGTTTGAGTTGCCAGCCTCTTGCAGGCACCCTCTGCAATCCTTGAAATATGCCATCCCTGTTGTTGCAACTGCCGAAGTTGAAAGCAACCGAGCTTCTACAACGCGAAGCCGCTATCGACTGACAAAGAAGAATCTTCACCGATTGACAATCTTCTCGCACTTGATTCGCTCTGTGGAATCAACTCCATCCAATTACACGCTAAGCAAATCCAACATCAGAACTTACTGAAATCCATCCTGACCTAGAATCATCATCCTCAAAGTCAAACTGTTCCCCTTCATCATTTTTGGCTTTCTTAGAGGCCTCTCACTTAGAAATGTTAGAAAGGCTTGGTAGCGAACAACCAAAATCCGCGACTTCAGACCTCGGATGCGCACAATTCAACTCAGCCTACTATCGCAGACATCCTCCTCCAAGTCTTCCACAGCTCAAAGTGCATCGACCATCAAGAAAGCCTTTCTGCTGGAAATCAAGATTGGATGAAATCATGCGAGAATCAGGCGAAGAATGTGACGACCCGCTTGACCTAGAAGAGTTTTCCGCTGAGATTGATCAAGACTTACCTGGCTCTTCCTTCTCAAATTCTCCACACTCACGCTCCTCAAGCATCTCCTCAGATCATACTTGTGTGGAATCACCTGAAGTTCTCCTCATCTCAGCAGTCAAAGAACTTGAACAAGAGTCTGTCTCAATTACTCTACCTCATCTAAACACCCTGTCGCAATCTATTCTTGATATGAAGCCAATCCTTCCATCAAAACCTTCTCTTTTGTCATCTACACCCTCTACATTCTTGGCATTCCTAGAATCATCTAATCTCGAAATGTTAAAGAGGATGCAACAAGAAAAATCAAGCAACTTGACCCTGGACATAGGATGTGCGCAATTCAACTCAGCTTATTACCGAAGACATCCTCCTCCAAGTCTTCCCCAGTTGAAAGAAATCCAATCATCGAAGAAACCGTTCTGCTGGAGGACAACACTGGATCAAATGATGCAGGATGAAGACTGTGAAGATGTATCAACTGAGATCGTCAATGAGACGCCCATCCGGTCTAATGCGCTCTTTCCTTCCTTGACTCATGATTCCGGTCCTCATGTCCGTTCTTCAAGTTGTTCCTCCAATATCACATGTGTAGAAGAAACACCTACTTTAACCTCCTTTCCAAAACATAATGTTTCATTAAGTTCTCCATTGCAACTTCCGCTTGCTTTACACTGAGGCCAATAAAACATCTCTAGTCAAAAGTTACTGTTTTCAATTTTTGAGGATTATAGCAAAACCATCATGTAATTATCTACAACTTGTAAATAGATTCCTCATTTCTCTTTTCCAAACTTGCAATTCCTTTTGTTTCACTTGACTTCCTGAGAGATTTTGTCCCACCCCCGCTTGAGTTTTGACGGCGAATTCGAGACACAGTGTTGAGAGTACTCTGCCAGGACGTGCACGCAGCGCTTGAGATCAACAACCTATGCACCAGAGTATAAGCGTTGCCGATCATCCAATGAAGGTATTACTACCAATCTTCTGAATGGGCTCGCCTCTCCATGTTCTTGTTTTTGCTTCTCTATAATTCCCTATAGCTATATATCAATTCCTCATCTCAAAGCTCTCGACGAAGACATCAAGATCTTAACCGCGACCAATGTGAAACGAGGGTGCAAGTCAGAGTCGTACATGATTCTGGCCTTGCCCAAAAAAACGCAAAGCGTTCACTGTCTTCCACGTCGTTGCAGTTGACGCTCAAATTTAGTAGTCCTCCTGCTGAGGTGTAAAACACCGATCCGATTGAAAAACTGCCCGTCCGTCTGCTGATCGGCTGACGTGCTCACACCGCGACACTTCAAATAGCCTCATAGGGAATGTGAAGTAGTGTGAATCACAACGCGAGGCGTGAAAGGAAGGGGCGTCTGAGCCTGGATCCAGGCGTTGGCAAGCTGGCCATTATTTGCTATCACGTCGAGCTTGCTATAGACTTTGTGAAAGTCAATCACGCCGGGATGAACATTTTTCACGCAAGTTAAGGCCTGGATTTCCTATAGCATTGACAAAGTATACCATTCTTTTGATCGCATCCCATCGACAGTAGTGGTCTGATGGCCCATTCACGCGCAAATTTGTGCGTCTGAAAGCCAGCTTCGTTATCAAACTGGGTCAACGCATATAAACACCAGCCGATGCACTAGGAACAAGGTTACGATGGAAAGCCGAAGTGAACTCAAAGAGCGGGCGTCTTCGCAATCCGTACCCAAAGCATTGGTATAAATAAATGTCGCTTTCTCCCATTCGCAATGAATCCCCATCACAATTCTTGTTGATTTTCCTCACACTTTCCAATTATTCACGTCTTTGGTCATCCAAATTCTTAAAGCTATCCATTCTCTAAAAAACTTTCATCATCTCAACTCCATCTAAAAAATTCTCTTTCACTAGCACCCTATTGAACTTTCCACTTTTGTGGTACTTTGATAATCAATTGCTATCCATCAATCTCACTGCTTTTAATCAGCTTCATCCTCTCATCCAACCCGCACCTCATAAAATATGTCTTACTTTGGTTTGAACTCGCCTTTGATGTTCGGCATCAATCTATGGCACGTGGTCAAAAGCACCATCACCCGCACTCAAGCAAAGCTCGAACATGTAAGCAAAATTATCATTATACCTGGGCTTTCAGATTACTCATTTTGTTTTGATCATTCTACAGTCAGTCCAGAGCAAGACTGTTTCATGCAGCATACTAGACATTGCAACAAAGTCAACCCCTGTCATCGAGGTATGTCCCTTATATCTCACTACAAAATCGTACCTTCTTGTACTGACATTCAATTCTCCCCAGACCTCTTTAATCTGCGTCAGTAGATATGAAGTCCGAAGTTTGAGTTGCCAGCCTCTTGCGGCACCCTCTGCAATCGTTGAAATATGCCATCCTGTTGTTGCCATTGCCGAAGTTGAAAGCACCGAGCTTCTACAACCCAAACCGCTAACAAATGACAAAGAAAAATCTTCACCGATTGACAATCTTCTCGCACTTGGTTCGCTCTGTGAATCAACTCCATCCAATTACACGTTAAGCAAATCCAACACAGAACCTACTGAAATCCATCCTGCACTAGAATCATCGTCTTCAAAGTCAAACTGTTCCCCTTCATCATCTTTGGCTTTCTTGGAGGCCTCTCACTTAGAAATGTTAGAAAGGCTTCGTAGCGAACAACCAAAATCCGCGACTTCAGACCTCGGATGCGCACAATTCAACTCAGCCTACTATCGCAGACATCCTCCTCCAAGTCTTCCACAGCCCAAAGTGCATCGACCATCAAAAAAGCCTTTCTGCTGGAAATCAAAATTGGATGAAATCATGCGAGAATCAGGCGAGGATGAAGATGAGACAGCTGGAGAATCTTCCACTGGATTTCGTTTTTCAAGGGCTTCCTCCTCAAAGTCTCATCACTCGCGTTCCTCGAGTATTTCGTCGGATAAAACTTGTGTAGAATCACCTAAACTTTATATTGTCCCAAATGTCTCAACAGTTCAAAAACTTGAACAAAAGCCCCTTTTAATCACTCTACCTCAATCGCATTCGCAACCTACTCTTGATATCAAACCAATCCCTTCATCAACACCTTCTCTTCTGTCACCACCTACGCCCTCTTCATTCTTGGCATTCCTAGAATCATCTAATCTTGAGATGTTGAAGAGAATGCAAGCAGAGAGATCCAAAGACTCGACCCTGGACTTAGGATGTGCGCAATTCAACTCAGCTAATTACAAAAGAAATCCTCCCGCAAGTCTTCCACGGTCAAAAGCAGTTCGATCATCAAAGAAACCGTTCTGTTGGAGGACAAAATTAGATCAAATGATGCAGGATGAAGAGTGTGAACATGTATCCAGTGAGATGGTCAATGAGATGGTGATCCAACCTAAACTTTCTTTCCCTCCCCACCTCATGTCCGTTCTGCAAGTTCATCCTCTGATATCACGTGTGTCGAGAAGACGCCTACTTTTGCCTCTTTTTAAAAGATATTGTTTGATTAACTTCATCATTCGAAATTCCGCTGGCTTTATTCTCATAAAATATTTACAACTCTCTAGTAAGAGAGAATTTTTTGTATTCTTTGAGGATTGTAACAAATCTAGCTTGTAATTATCTACAACTTGTAAATTAGCTTATTTTCCTTTCTCAAAACATTGCAAGACATTTATATTTCTTTCAACTTTTAGTTCCAAGATGCCCCATTCACCCCAGCTTTGAGATGATAGATCTTGTCGTCAGACAAATCGCAATGTTTTGCTTGCGAGTACTTGCCCACTCAAGCTGTGGTGAGGTTAAGACTGATCAACCGCTTTATGCGAGGGCACAATAGATGATTCCTCGCTATGAGAGCCCGGGCAAGACTCTGTCATTTTGTTCCTGGACTTCTCCATTTGTAATTTTTTTATTTTAGTAAAAAAATCAAAGGCGACGTCTCTTACTTCCTTAATTACTTTCGCGCTCAAAACCTTTTCAAAATTACAGGCCCACAATGTTCAACTTCGTCCATGGTAAGTCACCCGTCTAGTTTTACTAGTCCAAAGTTCTATGTTTGATGACCGTTGTTTATATCTAATAAATTTGAACGTTTGCAACACACCTGCTTGTGTAGAGTATAATTGATATTGCACGATCTATTCTTAAAGTCAGCATAGAGTGTATGAATACATGTGAGGTTGAATTCTCTTATCCCACTTTTTGAACCATTCTTCAAATAATATACCCACAGAAAATCTATGTCCAAATCGAAAATCTTAGCTATAAAACTTTTGTTACTTCAACCATTTGAAATCATAAAGCTTACAAAACAAATAAGATTTCATTCTACTTCAAAACCCTCGATCTTGAAGCCATAGTTTCAATTCTTTTGTAAATTTCCCACGCATGATAATTTGACGAATCCGAGGTTTAACAATCGGACGAGATTCTGGAAAATCTAAAATGATATGTTCTTTTAATTTCTACATAAAAAAACAAACGAAACATTAAGAATGATGTCTCATATCTTGATGTGAAGTGTAAGACCTTCAAGTTTGAATTACCTCAATATCACCATCAACCCTTTTCACCAATGTCCAAACTTGACTCAATGCTGGTTTCATCTTGGAATACACCGGCAAGGTACCAAAAGGTATAGTGCGATTCACATGATAAGCCAATGGATTTTCAGTTGTACCCAACGGTGCCCTCCAAAGCCTATCCGGAATGACACGAGGAGTTAATTGAATCTTGGCGTTCGAAGGATTCGATCGGGCTGCAGCAGGCAAAGAACTTGATTCCTCAAGACTTTGTTGTTTGTGAGGTGGTGGCTCAGAGCTTGGTTCGGTAGTTATACATCGTGAGGTGCATGCTAGTCTAGCTTGATTGGTGACTTGAAGGATCGAAGTGCGACCAAAGAGGACACGAGACAAGGAAGTGATCATAGGTGAGATGGACCAAAGTTCAGTGAAGCAATGGCAAACCAGACTTCAAATTTTGAAAGTGTGGAGTGATAGTCCGACCCCGCCCATTCGGTACACAGATCTGAAGCAGGTTGTAAGCAAACCACAGGTTGACATTCGAAGGAAAATTGAAAATTAAGAATTGAAAGAAAACTAAAAACTTTCTGATTGAGACACAACAAAGATCGAATTCAAGATAGAAGATATCAAAGAAACGAAAGTAACAAAGATAATCATAGGAAAAGGACGATATATTCATGAAAGTATCAGTTGTGTAGTTTAAAGTAAAAGTTTAATTGGAAATTATCATTTGATTCGATTTCATTAGAATTCAAAATGAAGTTACAAACACTTCTTCAACCACCACACTCAGCATGTCAATCAGTTCTGTCAGAAGATAACCTGTGAGTATGTTCATTATCACTTTCTGATCTAAACACTCAAACTGATCTTAATACTTGAATCTAATCAATTCAGTTACTGCTTCGTACCTGGGGTCCCTTTGTCAATTCACACTTATTCTACTTCCAACTCAGTCCTTCTCTCGACCTTCAACTTACCAACCTCATCCGATGTTAGTAGACTTATCAACATTCATAAGCATCCTCAATTTCCAAACAATCAACTTATCTTGGTAGCCTCCGATGGTACAATCTACATCTTTGATTTTGTCAAATCATCATTACTTGCTACTTATCACACTCGGCGGCCTATCATATTTTCTTCCTTACGCATATCAACTACATCGAACACGACATCCAAGACTCAATCGGATGAACCCTCAATATTCTTTTCGGTATTGGCGGTCACCAAGAAAACACTTGATCCTACTAATCCAAATTTAACCAAGCCGAACTCAACTTCTACTAAAAAAAAGAAAATGCTCTCAACCTTATACGCCATTCATCTGAGCCCTCTTGAAAAAGACGAAAAAAAATCATCCCCTAGTGTTGAGGGTACTTTTCGAACCATCAAGATTTTGAATACTGGAAGGGCAACTTGTTATTCAGCTAGTTCATGTGGCAATTGGGTTGGAATCGTCACGGGTCTCAGTATTTGGGTCATTCGATTTGTTCAATCAAACCTTTTTGAACTCAGTCGAAAACAAACCAAAGAAATCGGATACCAAGTCGTACATTTACAAGCAGCCGAAGTGATCACTAGCATCGCTTTCCCTCCAAAATCTCACGCGGATCATTTCTCTTCGATAGGCGCTTCATCTACCGATCTATCTTGTACACCTTGTGACTTTTTTGCAACCGGATCTATTACTGGACGAATTGCATTATGGCATGCTCTTTCTGAAGCACAATGGGCCACATTTATCAGAAGAGCAACTCAATCTCCTTCAGCTATCTTACCTTGTCCTACTTCCGTATCACATTGGCATGCTCATGCAGTTGCTGATTTGGCTTTTACTAGAAATGGGTCTTATTTAATTAGTGGTGGTGAAGAATCAGTACTTGTTTTATGGAAACTTGAGGATTTCGAAGGGATTGGACATGATTCAAAAACATTTTTACCAAGGTTAAGAAGTCCGATTATCAAGTTATCTTTAATTGAAAAACTTTCAACCAATGAACCTGGTGTATTAGTCACTCTTGAAGATAGAAGTATCTTACTTGTTAGTACTTCAACCATGACAGTGACGAAATCCTTATGTTTATCAAAGATTCATCAATTACCTTTGCATAAATCAAATCAAGCATGTATTATGACTTGTCTTTCACCTCCTTTAGGATCGAAACCGGATCCTTTAAGACCATACAATAACATTATGCTTTTATCAACACATCCTACTACCCTACAAGTCTTGGATGGTGGATCTGGAGATGTGTTCAATGAAATTCACGTGATTCCTAAAAATATCGTTAGTAGAAGAGACGAACGTCCAACTGTTGAACCGATTTTGAAGTTTATAGCTTTAGGAGGTCAAGGTGATCGGTTTATGGCAACGATCAATTTATGGCATGATGCGCAACGTGGGTTTGAACCTGAAATTACACTTAAACTTTGGGAAAGAGATTCCGAGAATCCTAATGAGTAAGTTTTATGGAACAAATGCAAAAATTAAACCTTGAGTTTAGCTATCGAACCTCTTGCTTATTTGATTTCCTCTATAGCTTCAAATTGATTGGGCGTGTCGATAATCCTCACGAAGATGAGATCACTTCACTTAATATCACGTCGGCAGTTTCACCATCTGTTGTGACCACATCACTCGATGGAACAATCAAGCTATGGGTCTCTACCAAGGCAGATCCCGTCCTAAAGCCTACACCCTCAAGAACAAACTCATTCGAGTGGCTAAAATCAACTTGTCTATCTTATCGAGATTTGAAAGCTTTAGACTCCACGTTTTCTGAAGATGGCACCGTGATGGCTGTACTTCACCCACAATGTGTTAGTATATGGGATATCTTCGGACACCGATTGATCAAGACTATCGGAAGTGGTTCTACCAGTCGATTGGGCGAATTCAAACAAGTCAAATTTGTTGGATCTACGATGGATAAGTTGATGATCATGGGTAGTAGTGGATTGGGGATATACCAACTAACTAGTTCAAATGGTAAATCAACTTTGTCTTAGAACAGTGTTTCTTTCCTCTACTAATGTTTTTGATTTGTTTGTTTGAACTTTATCAGAGGTTGGTTTTTGGAGCTCTGCTGTTCATCTAGTCGTACGAATTCCTCATTCGGAGTACATTATCGCGTTTGAAAAAACCAAAGTCGAAGCCACAAAAGAAGAAGAAGAAATCACAACTAAAGCAGACCGACAACATACACTAACGGTTGTCGATCTTAGCTCAATGAGACCACTTTTCAGTATAAAAGTACAATCAACTCGAGCCGCCACATTTGTCAGTGAACCATCAATTCCTAAACCTGATTGGAAACCAACCAAAGAAGAACTTTTAGATGGATTAACTCTTTTAACAAGTCATAGTGGATTATTAAGATTTGGTAAAGATGTATTCGATCAGTATGCAGCAGCAGCAGCAGCTAAATCACTCGAATCTGATTTAACGATTCAAAGTCATTTACCATTCAAAGATCTTTTAAATAAACCGGAACAAAATGAATTTGAAGGATTATTTAATACTAATTCAACAGCTTCAAATAAAGCTGATCTAGATTTAACAGAAATGTTTGAAACTATCTTGAACATGCCATGTCATCTTATTCCTCCAGCACGAATGATTTGGAATAAACTTTTAGCACCCAATCCGATTTCAAAAGTGACGACAAAGAATGAAAAATCATCAAAATCAATTCAAGACGAAAATAATTCAAACTTGATAGTTGAGGATGAAGAATTTCAAAGGATTGGAATCCCTTTACCTGCTTTAGGTGAAACTCTCGATATTAATCAAATTCCAATTCCTTCTTCTGGTATGAAACCTATTACTGTGGAAGAATTACAATCAATAAGACCTCTCGAATAAGTTTTTTTTCAAGCATTTTGTGAATCAGTTTAGAAAGATTTGGTTTTGTTGGCTTAGGATATTGTGATGGTTTTTGATGATAAGTTCGTTTGTAATCACGCTTTATGATCATTGATATTAAATATATGATGAAAATTCTCACTTAGCTGGGAGAAATATTGGTTGCGGTTTTTGTAATATAATAATGAAATTCATTCTCACTCTGAACAAATTGAGATTGATGCTCTGGAAAACAATGCTCGAGTCTCACTCATAAACCAAACAGAATGCAATTATAGGTCAAATGAATTCAAAACTAGAGTCACATCTTTGATCTGCTATCTTGTATCAGATATTATAACTAGATGTTCACTTGATAGATCAAACACTCAAAAGAAACATAATCAAAAGAGATCAGGCCCAATCTGTTATTTCACAATCTGGTTTACATCTTTTGCTCAATAGAAACCCAATTTCCTTCGATCAAGTGGACAAATGTCACACCAATTTGCCTATGGGTGATTGTAACTTGAGTGGGCCCAGTGTTTTGGCACTTGCGAGTCATCTTGAAGAGTAAAAATCGCCCCCGATGTCCTTAGTAAAGGATATCTGAGGGATCCCTCGGCTCTTTCCATCACTACCTTCAACCTGACCTTGATTCATGAGGTGAATGACTTGTGGTCTTCCTTATCAAAGTGGAACACTTTTCTGTAATCAAGCAAGTCAGCTCAAGCATTGGATCGAGAGGTATGATCCAAGTATCTCCTGAACTACATATAAGATTTGGAGGACCCTCGGGTTCTGTTTCTGAATGATTAAGAAAGGTTGAGCTCTTTCGAAGAAAAAGATGATTTAAAAAAGTGTTTTTGCCAAAATAAACATGGCTGTGTAGAATCTATCTTACAGAAATCAAGAAAAAAATAAGACATTTTGGATGCTCTGATTTGTATCAATATATACGATGTTCATGAACTTTGAGACTTGCTTGACTTGAAGGCATTGAACGGACTCTTAAAATCTTGAAGGCAAGTGCACTGTGGAGTCCTGCAAAACAGATTTAAAGTCTTGAGAAGCTCTTTGGCAGAGACTCATGTTGAACAGGCGCCGATCATTGGGCACGCCGCGAGAAGTGGGTCGGAGTCATGCAGTGGGCGGGATTTGGTCCTTTGTCTGGACTCTGTACAGTTGCTCAACACTTCACACCGTCCCTTTGACTCAACTCAAAACCAACTCAATCCTCATCAATCCTTCTGCACCGGACATCATCATCATCATCATGGGTACCATACGAAGGGTATCAAAGGCCGACCTTCAATCACAGTCTCTGCCGGATGTCCCTCCAAGTCCTGGTCCCAGTGCAACTCCGGCATCTCTTCCTGACTATGTTGGTCATTCTCACTCCGCTAGTTTTGTTACCATTATACTGATCGCCAAATGACAATTTTCAATATGGACTCTAGCAACTTGGTGAGGTTCTCGGACGGGGAGCGTTTGGCTGTGTCTTTCGTGCTCTGAATTGGTTTACAGGAGAGACAGTTGCAGTCAAACAAGTTCGTAGTCTCTACTCAAGCTGAGCGACCAAACCTGAGCATACAGGCTCATGATGCGTTCCTTCAATGATTTGTATCAACTCACTTGATTCTCATGCTTGTTCCAGGTTGGATTGAGTAACATCCCGACCTCCGAGCTACCCGAAATCATGGTGGGTACGCTGGAGTATGATTCTTCCTTCCTGACAACTCCACTTGACCAATCAGACGTATGCCTTTGTTTTTACAGTCAGAAATCGATCTACTCAAAAACCTGGATCGTACGTCTTCGCATTTGACCGTCAACCAAGCCAGCTAGCAAATTACTGATCATATATTCATACCACCATTGTTTTCAGATCCCAATATTGTTCAATACCGTGGTTTTGTGAAGACATCAGACTATCTCTACATCATTTTAGAATACTGCGAAAATGGATCATTACATACGATCTGCAAAAAGTTTGGCAAATTTCCCGAAGCACTGGTGGCTGTCTACATTTGTCAAGTCCTAGAAGGTCTCTTATATCTACACGAACAAGGTGTCATTCATCGGGATATCAAAGGCTCAAATATCTTAGCTACCAAAGAAGGGGGTGTCAAGCTAGCCGATTTTGGAGTAGCTACAAGAACTGGCGCTCTGACTGATAATTCTGTCGTAGGGTCTCCGTATTGGATGGCACCCGAAGTTGTCGATCAGTCTGGAGCCACTACAGCCTCCGATATCTGGTCAGTCGGGTGTGTAGTCATTGAGCTTCTCGAAGGTAAACCGCCCTACTACTTCTTGGATCCAATGCCGGCACTCTTCAGGATCGTAAATGATGACTGTCCTCCTCTGCCCGAATCCGCTTCACCGATTGCAAGAGATTTCTTATTACAATGTTTTCAAAAAGATCAAAATCTAAGGATCAGTGCAAAAAAGTTACTTAAACATCCATGGATGGTATCAGCCAGAAAACGTATTGAACAAAAGGAAAGAGAACAAGCCTTAGCTCAAGGTCGGCGTACCCCAGCAGGCAATCAGCTCAATAGTTCACGTAATCATAGTAGCGATGGCGGTGACCGAGTTTCCAAGACAAATATCTCTAAGACTGGGTATGATGAAACGGTTCAGCGAGTTCAAGATTGGAATAAAGCCTTGGAGCGGCCGACCAATGCACTCCACAAACCACTTTCTGAGGTACCGCCCTCGCCTCGCCAGATCCCTGCTCATTCTCAGCTACCCCGTCATGCCGGATCCATTGCTCATCGCTCCCCCGAAGATGGTTACCCACCCCGCATGAAAGCCATAGGCCGACCTTCCTACCACAGCTCTGGTACGATCGCACCCCCAAGGACCAACATTGTCTCGGGTTTCATCAACCCCAACTTTGATGACGCCACAATGATCAAAAACTCCACTATTCGAGGTCTAGGAGCAAACGTTATCAACCGGTCATCCGTGCCATCTGCTTTGCCATTGACACCGGCCAATTTACCTGTTGCGGTCATGACGACGACGCCCCCAGCACGAAAGCTTGCCGAAGTGGGTGTTGAAAGCCCACAAGGAGATAATTGGGATGATGACTTTGAAGGTGGAATTTCACGCTCAAAAATTGCGGCTCTCGACGACACGCACACTGGAAGCTCCTCTGAAGGTGAGCCTGATGAAGGTGACGACGATCTTGTCCGGCAACCGCCAGGAAGCATGGGACGGGATGACAACTCGGCTACTATTAAACCCCTCGGCACATCCAAAGCCCCCTCTACAGATCGATCACAACTCGCTGCTGGATTGGGCGCAATCGTTGAGGACTATTCGGACCTGGTCGGAGATGACCAGAGGGATCCATTTGAAGGCAAAGTAGCCAGTTTAAAGGTTGGTCATTCATTGATATCTTTTTTTTGGAAAGCTAAGCTGACAATCATCCCACCAATAAAGGTATTGAACCGAAACCAAAAGATTCTTCATCCAAGTGACATCAGCTCTAATAGCAATAACGACCCCAGTCATAGCGTCAAGACACGCTTCGCACTCTCCGGTCGCCCCTCCTCACCTGCGCATCTGGATCAAAGCCGTGCATCTTCCCCTGCGCCATCTTTGACCCGATCATTGAGCCATGGTGCTGCGTTATCGAGGACCAATTCACTGTCTGCTCAAGGTCCCCACTCTCCGCTTGCGGATGAGCACTTGAATAGGTTTACAGAGCAAGGGGGTGAGGATTATTCTGATTTGTTTGGCAAGGCTCTAGGGGGGGCCGATGACCGCGAAGGCCCAAGTGCTTCCATGGAGACTCTGAAACTACAAACACGATTATCCAACATGTCAAGTAAATCCTGGGTCAGTGTTTTGAAAAGCTCTGCGTCCTCCTTTATCTATTCATCAATGTCTATGGTGTTCGTCGTCTTACTTTTTTTTGAGTGTTAAGCTTGGCGACGAAGACAGTGATGAAGTGGATCCATTTGCGGAAGTTGACGAAGAAGAAATGAGTGAAGAGCCTACTCTAGAGGCCAATTTAGCCCGGGATCGACTAGCTAGATTAGGAAACCTCGTGACTGAGATTGTCGATCAGATGACCCCGGACATTGATGAATTTGCGCTCAAAGATGGATGTATGCAACTGGTATGGTTTTTGACCCCGCGTTATCGTACGACTCCTTGTACTGATTAGCGCATCACATGACGCGCACGACCATTTAGATTGGTTTATTCGAAGATACCCCCGAAATCAGAGCTCACTTTGTGCGCTCGCATGGGATGCTGGCTGTTATTGAATTGCTTCAACAATTTCAGCGCTCTCGCGATCTTGTTAGTTTGCTATTGCGTACCATCAACTTGGTAAGCCAATTCACAAATATTCTACGAAGATTCACATTTTCATTTCATCATTGTTCGACTTTTCAAATCGGCAGATCATTAGCGATGACCCCGAGTCTTTAGAGAAAATTTGTGTACGTACCTTTCATCGAAAATGACGAATTCTCTGTTTCAATTCTCCCTGTCTCACACATTTATACCTGCTGTTCCTTCGATACTGCAGTATAATGGGGGCTGTCCGGTAGTCATGAGTTTTGCGTCGAACAAATACGCTCGGGAGATTCGGTTAGAGGCTGCCCTGTTCATCGGGTCGATGTGCCAGACTTCGCTGCTTACTGTAAGTTGAGACTCGGAAATTTCAGCCTAGGTCGCACATGCAATCTTGATTGATGTAATCACTCTAAACTCGATGTAGTTACAAATGTTCATCAGCTGCCGGGGTCTCAAGGTGCTTGTTGAAATGATGGACGAGAACTATGATGAGCAAAAAGATCTGGTGTGGATGGCAGTCGACGGGATTTGTCGCGTTTTTGAGCTACAGGTCAGTGCTGCACAATCGTTTTGATGGGTGGAGACTGATTTCTTGGTATACAGGGACCGACTCCTCGTAATGATTTTTGCCGAATGTTTGCACATGAAGGACTACTTGATCCTTTGTCAGAAGCATTACTCCATGTTTCACACGATGACGATGATCTGGCAGAGAATGCCAAAGGTCGAATCGTTCACATCTTTTTGCTGTTCTCACAGGCAGATATGCGCGTGAAAGAAATCATGCTTACTCGGTCAATCATCTTACGTGGGTAGTATACTTTTACTCGGTATCACTTTATCTTTGCCTCGAAACTGATGAGCCTGTAACTATTAGGTCTGATCAGATCATTGTCAATACTTGAGACCGAGCTATTGGCTACGATGTTAAAAACTTTGAAGAATCTGACTATGATTCCTTCAGGCTTGCAAGTCTTGCAGAATGCCAACACCATTGAGACACTTACTACGCTTCTAAAAGATCAAATAGAGCGCGACCCTGACACGCCACTTACAACGGTGAGCTCCTCCACATTACTCATTTTCTTGGCGTCATGATTTTTGCTATCTTGCATTCTGAAATCTTCCACACCTGATGGAATTACTTAGGAAATCGCCAATCATGTGGTCAACGCCCTATATAACCTTTGTCGGTTGAGCAAACCCCGACAAGAAGAAGCAGCTCTGGCAGGCGCGATTCCGATCTTACAGCGAGTGGTGAAAAGTAGCTCTCCGTTGAAGCAATTTGCTCTTCCCATCTTGTGTGACTTTGCTCATACAAGTAAGACGTGTCGTAAACTACTGTGGCAAAAGGATGGCTTCTCATTTTACCTGGGATTACTTCGTGATCCATTCTGGAGCATCACGGCCCTTGAATCCATTTTGGCATGGTGAGTTGATCCCTTTCAAAGCATCCAATGGATATTTTGTCGTTTTACATTGAGTTGATTGATGATCTCGATTCGGTGTGTAACAAATAAGGCTTTCGGATGAAACTGCCCGAGTAGAAGATGCGTTGACTGAGGCCTCTTCGATCGAAGCTTTGTTGAGAATGTTCACCAAGGCCAAAGCAACCACTTTCGAGAACTTGTTAGACCCGCTTCTTAAGGTAAACCCTTCATCTCATTTGATAGGATATGAATCATTGACCGCCGTTTCATCCACTGTCATCTCATTAGCTTTTCCGTATGTCACCAGCAGTTGGCGCTGCCTTGACCTCTCAGCCCACATTTGCTCGTCGTTTGGTGGACCGGTTACTGGGCCACAACAAAGCCGTCGTGAGACTTAATCTCTTGCGACTTACGAAGGCAGTGTACGAGACGGCTTCAGAAAAGTCATCAATCTTGAAGATGCCAGGTCTAGCAGCCGGAATCTCCAAGATGGCTGATTCAGAGTCAGCAATCCTTGTACGAGAGTTGGCCAAAGAGCTCAATCGAGAATTCGCCGCTTATAATTCCTCGACTAGAGCTAAAACAAGGAAACAACCCGGAGTATCGCGTAATTCTACGCCTGATACGTCGTCAGAGACGCCTAAAGCATCAAAAAGAACGGTGCCAGGAAGTGAGTCGAGCCTAAGCATACCTTCTAACCACCTGAGTGGGCGAGGCATGAACAGGGACCAATCTGGGAATGTGACTCATTCAATTCCTCGATCTGCGAGTTCTGGTAGCAGTCGGTGGAGCAGGGCGCGATGAGCGATTAATCATGAAAATTTGTGGTGCAGCGACAATTTCCATCTTAACTTTGACTGGTCTGCATTGTTTGGTGTTCTTTTTTGGGGGGTTTGTTCAACAATTGATATATCTGTCTGTTCAATCATTATTACTTGCATCGTACTTTTCTTTTACCGTCTGTTGTTTTTTGCCGTTGTTATTCCTTTTCATATGGACAAGCTGATCAAGCATAGTTTTACAGCAAACCAAAATGAGGTGTTAACTTCTGTATCAGTAGTAAGATATTCTTCTGTATTTCTTTTAGCGTTTTTGTGCGCAAATAAAAGGGCTTCAAGAGTTTTGTCATTAACACCATTCCTTCATATAAGAAGACACAACCTTTAGACCAATACAACACCAAGCTCACAAAGCATTCCTTTTGCATTCACTTTCTCATATCAAGGGGTAAGGTTTTGTTGAGTCAGATAAAGTGTGAACTTTGAGACATAATTTGAAAGGTATTACTAGCTGTTATCGTGAGCCTGAAAAGTGATTTGCCTTGACCCCTCTCAAACAGACCAAGCTGGCCATGTCTGATGTATCCACCTGTGTTTTATCCTAGAGAAGTGGTACACAATATTCATCTAGAAGCTCGTCAAACATCTTTTGAACGGGTGAACATCAAATTTCAACACCTTTTTTGTGCTTCGGCTAGAGTTGATTTGTAAGTATTGAAGTGTTCTAAATTTACACCGGACCCCGCACAGGGAGCCGAGCGTGTGCGCTACGAGAGTCTGAGTGATACAGTGCATACTCAGACTCGAGTGACAGAACTTTCCTCGCAGTGACAGCTGAAGGACAAAATATTTCTCCCAGACTGCAGTATCTGTGCTCTAATCTCACTTCTCCTAGGTAGTTATGGTGGCACCCTTGCTGTTGTTATGGCCGGAGGCCATAGGGACCTTAGCATAGCAGCGGGGCCACGTCTACGACAAAGCCCGGGGCTTAGGTTTGGGGATGTGCCTTGGGGACCGGGTATTGCAATAAATAAGTGGACATAAGGCTGGGCTTTTTTTCGAAGGCGCCAGCCATTTATTACAAAATGGGTGGGTTCAGTGTTAAGTTAAGGATTCAGCGACTTCCGTCGGCTTGCTTCGATCGGGGGTACCAAGTACGAACTTCGACGTTGATCAATTGAAGTTGGGCTTTACCTTTATTTCATGGTCTTCACTGTTGTCATCCGTCCTCCTCGATCTGGCAAGATTGATTTGTCCTCGACGTTTGATAAAGTTGCCATGTACTACAACCATATCGGTCGCGCGGAAAACTGCGGATACGGTGCCCTCAAGGTGTAATTACTTACATACTTCATAAATTATTCAATGCCGCTCGGAATTAGTTACGTCGAAGGTGATGAACACCAATGATCTCAATTGGGAATCTGCTATGGCAGGGTACTGAAGTGCAGATCATCGTCAAGAGTACATAGCACGGAGTTCACTAATCCAAAGAAGCAAATGGGTTTGGTTTCGTTCAACAAGTCCTTTAAAAGGCACCTCATAGCCTTCCAAATTCTGACCATTCCACCCACATCATTCGTAAAGTTACCTTTGTAAAAATCATCTCATCTTCATCCCTGTTACCTCTTCACTTAACGCTAGATTATATTTCATGATGAAGATCTTTCAACTCATTCTCCTCCTTGTTATCAATAATGTAAATTCTAAGTCAATTGATCGCAGAGCTACCCAGCCCTGGTTAACTTTACCACCAACTCCTTCTCTACCTCCTCCTATCTCTAATACTCTACAAAACATCAATGGTGTCAAACTTTGGTCACAAGAGTATAATAAAGCACCAGGAAAGATTCCAATTGTTCTAAACCATGGAGGTTTAGGTTATTCAGCTTATTTTGGAGATGTCATCAAGAACCTCATCGCGCAGAAGCGCTACGTGATCGCTATTGATCGTCGAGGTCATGGTCGTAGTACGTTTAATCCCAAGGACGAGTTCACTTTTGATATGTTTGCTAAGGATATCGATGATCAACTGAAATCACTTGGCGTACAAAAGTATGATGTGGTTGGCTGGTCAGATGGAGCAGCCACAACTCTTGCGGCACTTCAAAACCCAACTTTCGCTGCTAGAATTAACAAAGCATTCATCTTTGCTGGATTTATGGTACCTCAAGACACAAATCCAACCTTTACATCTACGAGTATCTATAAAGAATTTGTCACTCGATGCGCCAAAGAATACGCTCTCATTCAACCTGGTCGAAATTTTACATTGTTTGCTGGAAAAGTCGCAAGATTAGAAGCCAAATTACCACAATTTACTGCCGCAGGATTAGGTAGAATCAATGGAGCCAAGGTGGCAATTATTGGAGCTGAACATGATGAAGCTGTCAAGTTAGATGTACCCAATAAACTCCATGCTGCCATCCGTGGTAGCCAGTTGATGATACTGAAGGGTGTTAGTCACTTTGCACCGTTACAAAATCCTAAGGGTTTCACAGAGGCGATCTTGAAGTTTTTTGGTTAGATGTGTCCTGCTTGGGTCGACTTAGAGTTGGAAGAAATCAAAATCAAGGATGCAAAGGGGATCACGTATCTAATTTTTCATTTTCGTTGTGATCTCGATCCTCTTTGTGGTTGATGTAATGCTTTTGTGTAAAATCTGGTTCATAAAATTGCCTATTTGCTTGTAACGCGATTTGTCTTTGTTCATATACTCCTGTGAGTTAAGCTTGTGTAAAAAGTATTCTTTTTGAGCTCCATACTCTTCCTTCCAAGTCTCTGCATCATCTCACAGTTTTGTCTGTGATTCTCTGATGGTCAGGCCTGTTGTCATCTGTTATATAAATTCAAACGTTGGAAAACATTTGGTCCTCGCGGATCTGAGTGAGTGCCATGATTGCCTTTATCACAGTGTGACATCACCACTGAAAATTGGTTTTTGCGCGTTCAGAACAGATGCAAAGGCGCTTCGAGTGTGGATCCCAAAGTCCAAGGGAAGGGTTTTTCATAATAAATGCCTTTCACATATATTGAGTGCTCAACAAGGTGTATGCAAATGACGAGGGTGATTTCCGATGAACAAGACTCCAATAGATTATTTATGTAATCTTTCTTCAAACAGTCAACCTAAACAGCAACTTCCCTGACTAACAGATCCTGCAAAATAATGTGGTTGTGGAGTCTAGAAAAAATCTCTATGAGTGATAGCAACCCAAACATCTCCTTTGAGTGTCATAAGACATCAGTTAGAAATCTAGAGAGGGAGAACTGTAGAGGATGAATAAGAAAAGTGATCAAGGTAAATTGTGAAAGAAGTAGATAGCCATTCTATCATCAGTGAGTAATAAGTGATAGAAGTTTGAGATATTGTTTTTGAGCTCTTTGTCACGGCAAGCAATCCCTGACACATCAACCTTACATTTTCAGCTCAAACGCCAATGAGGTGTGTTTGTAAAAGCTCACGGAGTACCACCAAAAGTTTTATGGCCTAAATTACCACAGTAGTCAAACTGGTTAGGTCATAAATGCAGAGAAAAATCAAGTAACACAAAGATGTTTTGCATAGTTTGGAAACAAGGAATAATATATTGACAAGCTAGTGTTTTATTACACAATCATTTTTCATCACAATCATATAAGATGAGAAGATAAACTTTCACTGAGGGATTACAAAAAAATGCATTACACTAAAGGAAAAGGTTCCACAGAAGAGTTAGTAGAACAATAGTATCTTTTGGAAATTTTATTAAGGAAGGTGTCTCCTCCACACATGTGTCAATAGAAGAACAACTTGTCAAGAAAACATGAGGAGAAGCAGTGTAGCTATATAGGAACAGATCATTCTTTGAGGCTTGGCGGCAATCTTTTTTTGAGTTTCAGACGGAGAAGTAATCTAGATTACTCATTATGACAGAGAAAAAATTCAAGTTAAATTTGTACATACATTATAAAGAAAGCCCTTACAAAAAATAAAAACCACTTGAAATATTTTGAGTGTAACAACTCACACTGAGTTTCAAGATTGAAGCAAAGAATAAACAATAACCTGACTACCTCAAACAAGGCAGTCAGGACAAGAACTTTAATAAGCCAGCTAATCCACACTTAATTAATACCCTGACTACTGAAGTAGTCAGGATTCAAATATATGCAACAAGTCTATATCATAATATACTAATCAATTCTGAGTGGGCAAGGCTTTTTCAACCCCTTAAAGAGTATACAATGACAAGACACATATTCAAGCTATCTCAATGAATATAAATAATAGAGGATTCCTCTCAAAAGGAAGAATCCCCATATCTACTCCCAGGAATTTGTGCAAGACAACCACAATGAAGATGCCGTGGATATGATATTGTAAGATAAGACATGCATTATGTTTGTAACTTAGATTTAAGACATGAATACTGTTGAGATATTAACTTATCTTGGTAGTAGTCAAATCCAATTACCTGCTGTGGTAATCAGCGTGTTAAGTGGTGACGTGTTGTAGTGGACGATCCAAGGGATCAAATATGTTACATTAGTGTTAGTGTTGATGTGATGTGATGTGGGAACAATTGAAGGATGTAATGTGTGTATGAAATCAAGGGGTTAAATTTGTGTTCTGGTTTCTTTCTCTTATATACTGTTACTCTTTTGGCTTTCTGATTTCTTTTCCTTATCAAAACGAGTCAGTAAGTCATTTTTATCCTCATTTCATGCATCTCTGATCTCAATCACCAATAAATTATTTTTATAGTGATTGATTCCTATCTACTGTTTATGTCTTCAAGATTTCATTTATTGTCTTTTCTCAAACTAAACAGCCTTTCACCACCCTCTCTACATTTTCATTTGAGCTCACAGGTCATTTTAGATTTGTTTGTTGTAGACAAGGCTTTTAGCAGATGTATTCTTGTGCATCACTTTTGCCCTCAGGTCAGTTTAAATTTGTTTGTCATAGACAAGGCTTTTAGCAGCTCTAGGCTTACACATCACTTTTACCCTTGGGTGTTATAACTTTTTGCTACACCTTCTTCAACTTAGAACCTGTCCGGGTTAACCTGACTTGAGGAGACATTTTTTAAATCTTTATAATTACTTATTGAAGTATCTACCTTTGATTGTCATTCAACATTGGTCACTTGATAATCAATTTATATGAATTTTACATGAGAAAGTGAAGATTTTTTGTGATAAATTGAGAGCAAGAGAAACACAAGGTAAACAGGGCCCATGATTGATTGATTGGTATTCAAGGGTGTCTTTACCTGCATCCAAACCATTTGTTCCCAAACTGATGTCCACCTGATTTTACTTTGCAACTTGATTGACAGCATTTGGAAAATTTGTGAGATTTATTTTGAAATTCATGGGATGTGCAATCTCATTGGTAAGGGTTGGGCCCTTTGTCACATCACTGGTGACTCTTTCAAGTTGTGGGGTTAGATGGAGCCACGCGGGCCTCCGGCCTGCAAAATGGGATTGCATAAAAACGGGAAAACACCCCTCAGGATGGCAGAGGTCCTCTCTAAATGAGGAAGAAAGAGACAATATATCAAAAAACAGAAAAACTCCCTCCTCTTTTTGTTCAACTTGTTGTGAAATTATCTAGCAGACCTTGAACTATCCCTTGAATCCCCCTTTTCCGTCTCTTTTTCTTTTTTCTTTCCCTTTACTTCTCCCTCACCCTTCTTCTTTTATTTTGTATCAGTTTGTAGTTGTACTGAAAGCATACAAGAGTGTACATAAGAACATATTTTGAGGAAACAAGGGAAATTATTAAATGTGACGTTTGCTTATCTCACAGCTTCCCATTTACAAAATCAAATTCCCAACGTCAACACTGGCCACCAAACACCAATGGAACTCCTCTTTGGATGAAAACCTCATCTTGAAGGCCTTTGTACTTTTGGCAAGGAGGAATTTGTTTACATTCCATCAGAGCGCAGGGGCAAGCTTGAACCTAGAGCTCAGAAATGTATTTTCATAGGATGCATACAAGGTAGCAAAGGCTGGCATTTTTTCAACCACACCACCAAGAAAATCTTTGAACCCTTGATGGCAGTGTTTTTTGAGACAAATCACCGGTACTTAGCCAAGAAATTACTCAATCAGCAGATCTTCCCCAACCTGATTGAACAATGTCAAGAGGGAGTTTGTCTCATGTTTTGTGAGCGCTACAGCTAGGAAGTTTTGATGCAAAGGAGGTGATCACACAACAGGATGCTTTGGTTGCTTTGGTGGAGAAGACTCTGAGGCAAGGTGACCTGTTCATACCAAAGACCTACAAAGAAGCCACAAGCGGTCTTGGTGCTCATCTGTGGTGAGAAGCGTGTGAGAAGGAAATGAAGCAGATGATACATTTGGTCGTGTGGGAGGTGTGTGACTTGCCTAATGGGAGGCAGGTAATATATGCTAAGTGGGTATTTGATATCAAGAGAAATGGAGATTATAAATCTTCTTATGTGGCACGTGAATTTAGTCAAATTGCGGGAATTGATTTTACCAACACCTTTGACTCTCCAACAGCAAATTTTGTGGCGCTTGGGATGATCCTTGCGATCACAGAAAAATTTGGTTGGCCGGCCCTAGCTTTTGATGTAATCACAGCAAATCTTCAGAGCAATATGGACAAGGTTGTGTGGATGCATCAACCAAAGGGTTTTGCATTTGGTGATGCTTTAAGTGTCTTGAAGTGTCTTGAAGCTCTTTATGGTACTAAGCAAGCAGGGAGATGTTGGTGGAAATTCATCTTGAGCAAGTTGGAGGGTATGGGTTTCAAGCTGAGTCAATTTGATGTGAGTTTTTATATTTTGAGAAGAGGGAAGGATACATGTTTGATATGGTTAAATGTGGATGATGAATCAGTGACAGGTAGTAGTGTTGAATTACTTAGAGAGATTGGAACAAATTTGAAGGAAAGCATTCAGATCAAATGGGAGGGTACACTAGACAGCATTGTAGGAGTTGGTATCAACAGAACCTCACAAGGTGTTTTGAAATGTCTCAACCCCAATCAATGTGCCACATTCCATCCAACAACACAGTTCTTTTGTTGGTACAGAGCGCAGAGAATCTGTCAAGTGTGTCAATGAAGCTGGAGACTGACCTGATAAATTCTCCAATAGACGGAGGGAGGTAACTGTTCATCATTGGAGCTTCAAGCTATCTGGCTGTGGGAACGCGAGCCAGACTTATTGTATGGTGTGAATTTCTTAGCCAGGTACGCAAAAACACCTGAAGATGCTCATTGGAAAGTGTTAAAGTGTCTTCTCATGTATCTCAGGAAGACAGAGGGTATGGATTTGATCATTGATCCATCCTTGACTGCCTATATGGCTCAAATGGAAATTGTGGATGCTAACTGGGGTGGTGAATTTGCAAGGTCATCTTATGGTCATGTGACAAGATTGTTGGGAGTACTGGTATTGTAGGTAGCAAGACAACAGGCATGCATAGCCACTTCAACATGTCATGCTGAGCTCATGGCAATAGGGGCTGCATGTAGAGACATGGTATGGCTGCATCCTTTAGCTTCTGACATGCTACCTAATCTTCCACCACCCACATTACTATGCAACAACAGCTCTTCAGTGCATGTGTGGAAAGACAACTTGGCAAACAAACACACAAAACATGCTGAACAGGAGTATCACTACATCAACAAGCAACTCCACAAGAAGAAGGTGACCATCAAATGGATTCCTGCGGAACAACTAGTTGCCAACATATTTACCAAACCTTTAGGACCCCTCAAACACAAGGAAGAGGTGAAAATGCTGGGCATCATTCAAGAGTAGTTTTCTTTTTTTCTTTTTCTGTTTTGTTCTGGTTATACATATATTTTTGTTGTGTGAGTATAGAGAAGATTTTTGTCTAGTCCTGGGGGGAGTGTTGAGTTTAGGGTGTAACATGTCTAGACACAAATCTTGTGCGCGCATAGAGATAGCCTTGTTGTATCAAGTTTAGGTTTCCAATGCTTAGCTTTAGTCTTCCTCCACCTGCTCCATTCCTTTGTTCATCATCAAACTTGGATCTTATCTCGGACCGGGTGAGGACACAGCACTTATCCTGCTGCTCTAACAGACTGCAGCATGGCTGTGTCGCGGTCATGATCCATGAGATGATCTTCAGTTATGATCTGTGGGATGATCCACTCAGTGATCTGTGGGATGATCCTCAACAGGGCTAACTTTAGTACTGTCAATTTTGAATAGCTGGGGCGCTGCTCTGGAAAGCTTTTTGAATTCAAGTCTCGATTTTTGATAGACCCGATTTATTTTCTTTTGATGATATCTCTCACTTTTCCTCCGAAAATGTCACGTCACCAATATTGCTGCCGAAGTCTAGACCACGACTAGGACTCCCTTCACCCTGGGTTCATTCCAAGACAAGAAATCTATAAAAGTTACCTCTTCATCCTCTTCATCACCCATCTCAAAAATCAATTCTTGAGAATCGACTCTTAATACCAATTTATTTCGGCCTACAATCCAAAACAGTAATCCATCATGCTTTTCTTCAAATTAGCAATTGCTGCTGTCTTAGCTGGTCAGTTGACACATGATCCCTGATGTATATACATATAATGGTTCCTTCCTTCACACTAACCTGCCCGTCCACTTACGTAGTCACTATCTCCGCCACTCCTACTCAAAAGGACACAAGGTGAGTGAAGTATCTGTATTTACATATACTCAAATTGTGTGTTGATAGGTTATGTAATCAATAAAAGTGCTACCGATGCAGTCCTTCAAAGGCGAGCTATGGCGATCAAGATATTTGAAAAGAGGGTGTAAGTTGAGGCTGTATGAGCATCCATTAGTCTCACGCTGCACCTTAATTTGCTGACTGGGGTGAATGTGGCTTCATTTCAAAGGTCCAGATGCAGGGGATGTAACGCCAATGCATGCAGCGACCCTGGCGACCCGTGTTTCGCTACAACGTGTTGTGGACGTCCCGGTCGTTGAGACAGTAAGTTGAGGCTGTATAAGCATTCACTATTGTAATGTTGCACCTCAATTTTCTGACCGATGGGAATGTGATTTTCCTTTTCAAAGGTCTGGGGCGGTATACGGAACTTGTGTCAGATATGAATGGCATTCCAATTCATCAGGATGTGTTGCTAAGTGCTGTTGTTGAGCTCAAAGTGAATGGATATTTGGACGCACATTTGAGGATACTATTGCAAGGAGATGATGTTAGGTTACACCCACTATTTGTTCATTTGTTTTCTGCACTATGAGCTTTCGGTCTACTTTTGATCTTACCCATCTTTTTCTGCTATAGTTCCTTGACTCTTGCTTCCGTATTCTTACACTCTGATGTGCCCCACAAACTCAGTATGATCTCTTTCTGCTGCTCTCCTGTTGTGATCCTCTCAATCCTGCTGGTCTGAATCGGGTTATCATTCTCAAAACAATGTATGTGGTCATCTTCTGAAACCTCAAGAACATCACCCGCCGTTCAATGAGCTTGATCTTATAGTGACAACACGCCCCCTTTTGCAACCTGCAATTGAGGGTCAATGTGTGAGAATGCATCTTTTGATGTACCATCTGGTGTGGTTTAATGCTTTTGAGACATGATCACTGACCAAAATGCTGAATCATCAGCCTTTTCCATTTTACTCTTAATATAAACAAATACATTAAGCTTTGTCAAATTATCATCGCGTTGTTCATTTGTCTTGTTCATGTGATGATATTTCAAGAACATCAAACAAAAAAAACAAGAACCTATCTATTGATAGAAGATTACAAGATTGTAGATTTGCTCTAAATGGTTAATGAGTGTGTAAATAAAAATTTTTGACCAGACTTGTTCGACACACAAAAGAGAAAATCTATCGATTGAAATTACAGAACTTTTGAATTGGTTACAATTAAGAATGAGATAAACGAGGATAAGAAAAACTTATGATACAAAAAACGAAATGATTATCATTCATTTTCTCCATCAGGTTTGATCGTGTACCTCTTTACACTTTCCTTCATGACTTTTTCCAACTAGAACTCCCAAAACCCCCACCCAAGGGGCAAAAAAAGTCAACATTTGTGAAAACTCAATCTCATCGAGAAAAACAATTCAAAAAGTCAAACAGAAAACTAACCGCATTAGCCAACTTAACAGAGTTACTACCCACAGCATTATAAGCTCTACAATTCTTGAAGATCAAATTCAAATCAAAAAAGAAGTCTAGTTTCTGAGTAATGATTAGAATCTAATTTAATTTCGATCGTTTCTAGATCCATTGGAGTCAAGATCACTTGATAATAATCCGTCACTTCTTCTCAATTCACTGGTTTAGCAAATGGCCATGCATGATGTGAGTTTTGCAAATCGGTCAAGTTGTGCCGCATTGTGTTATATGATGGTGGTCTAAGCGGTCTTCTTGTTCTGAAGGAAAGATAGAAATCAATCTTTTTAGCGTTTTGACAATTTATCATCTTTGGATTGAACTTGAGCGCAAAAGGACTTACAATTTGTCCATTTCGGGTGTCCAACCGGATTCTTTCAATCCTGGTACTTCACTTGGATCTACATGTGTACTACATGGGATTGTGAGACCAGTTTAATTTTGTTTTGGATTGCCTTTATTGAAGTTTGATTAATCAGAATCAGATCAATCCAAAAGTCGAAATTGTTAAATTTCACTCACTTGTTTTTAGTTGGCTAAAATTGTAGGCAATTCAAGATGTACAATTCTAAGTAAGATCACACACTATGATACAAAAACCCCAAAAGAAGCTTTTAGAATCTAGGTCTCGTTTTTTTGTGATGCATCCTTAGAGTTTTGATTGCATCCTGATTGTTTAGAGTCCCATTATATCTTGGTTTTAAAAATATGTAGCCCTGATTTTGTAGCCCACAACTGTTGATACTCTTTCTGAAACCAGAATGCTACATGCTTCTGGAGATAAAAAGAGATTTACTTCAATTCATATCAACCATTTACAACACTCAAGCTGACCATTTTTGTAATATCTCCCTACAGAATCACTTCAATAATGTGAAACTCAGTTTGAAAGTCTGATTAAGTTTGTTTACTTTTGATACTAGACAATTGGTGCCCAGCCACCACACAGCCATAGGAGGTACCTTGGCCACATACACATGTCTGGAGACACCACCCTATATCACAATTGTTATTTAAATCTGTGAAATTTGAGTCTTGTGGAGTGTTCAATTTTCATTCAATGCTTATGTCTCATGTGAAAATCCTTTGAAATTTCCTAGGTATACTGAAATCTTCTGTTAAACAAATTAAACCAGTGTTTATAAAATTTAACTGAAGTAGACATGCTGGAAAAAAGCTTACAATCAAGTGAAAGTCAATGAGTTGGCTTGGGGATTCAGAAAAGCTCATGCTGTATATGATTGAGTAGTTGACTGGAATTTTTTTCAGTTGCTGAGAACCCTGGCCTTTCTGTATAAAGGTGTTTTAACATTAGTACAAAGGTATGTAGGTTTTTGAAAACTCTTGTCAAGTTACATGGAGAGTATGCTCATTGGAAATTGAATATTCCTTTACAACTTGATTCTGATTTGTAAAGAGTGTGAGATGTACTGGCTTGGGACATGTACCAAGTTAGTAAACACAGTCAGACATGCAATGGGAATGTGTGGGGTTGCTTGAAATGGCCAGACATGGAGCAAATTCCTCTCTGTTTCCTTGAGCTAATTTCTTGCATTATATCTTGGAGGATTATAATCACATCTGATCATACCCTTGCATGAACAAATGAAAGGAGTTGTTCAATCAATGGAGTTTCATAACTCAATCCTTACAGTTCTTGCCACATGCTGTAAGACTTTGTAATAAAATTCAATATGAAAATTCAATTTGCTAAGTGGTGTTCCTTGCCTTAAAGGATGAAACATGATTGACTTCTTATAATGACAAAAATCAATGAACTTCAAAGCAGTTTGGTATATCAGATAGGTATTCCTGCATAAGGTTGATGACATATGACCATGACACCTTGCATCTTTTAACAATGCACAGGTTCCCTCCCTGATCTCCCTGAAGGATCACCTTTTAAGTTTTTGGAATGAGACCAATTCAATTAGAAACATCTCCATGCAACATGTAAAGCTATTGGTATGCATCTAGGTCACAAGAATGTCTGACAGCAGATTATCTATAAAGCATGTCAGAGTCTCCAGGCATAAATATATACTCCCACTAAGAATCCCCCTTTGCATCTTTGACATCCTGAATATTTATCTTCTTGTGTTCTTTCCTTACAAACAATATGAGATATGATATTATCATCCCTTTGGTGGCTTTGAGCGTGCTGTACACCTCTAATGCAAATCCAATGCATGATGGTGGTTCTCTTATAGCACCCCTTCTTGAAGCAAAAGATAGTGATCCAATGTTCAAAGAGAAATACCCTAGTATCTTACAATCACATACCCATAGTATCAACACTGAGTCTATGGACCTCAAATCTGAAGGAGTGGGCCTCACATTTGGATTCATGAACACAGCAAACACAGAAACCTCAATCCAGGGTAAAGTTAAAGATGTTGTACGTGATCATATTTATGATTTTCGCTATCATCCTTCACTAGAGTCATTGGAGATACAGAAAAAGATAGCTACTCAAATGAGACATGGAAAGAATCGGGACCTTCAGTATTTAGCTCAAATGTTCCTGGATTTTGAAGATCTATTCGTGTCAAGGACTCTTGACTGGGATAGCCAAACAAAGAAGCAATTCATAGTTCCATGCATAAATGAAGCCCTCAAAGTCTTAGAATATCGTACTTTGAAGCCAAGAGAACGATTATGGCTTCTTGGAATCCTGTTGCGCATCAAACATTTTCTCTCAAAGGATTCCGGATCATACTTAGATGATTTTCGTGACGGCTATCTTGTCAGTCGTGGAGAAGCTGAGCTTTCTCTTCTTGAAGGTGAGTGGAGAGAATTTCAACTCGCCGACAATCTAATTATTGATCTTTCATATGATATGCTCAGGACAAGACGGAGCAATAGATGCAGAAATCAAAGCGTTTTCTGATTCGCTCAATGGCGATCAAGACACAAATATATCTGACATAGGTATGTGCCTTTTTTTCTTCCCGTTTTTGTGTGTTTCTAATAGGGACCAAACGAACTAGCTTTGAGTGAGCCACTGGACAGGATCGCAAGCATCTATCATTTCAAGATCCACATTCGAAACAACTATATCAGCTACACCCCAACGCCTATGATGAAAGAAATCCATGATGAATATTTGAGCCTTCCAGTACCATTGAAATACAGTGATTCAAAACAACTGGTCGAGAAAATAAAGTTCTTGATCTCCAATGATCGCTATACTGATTTGGAAAAAGAATTCACAGATCATATATTTTGCCACATATGGAGGCTTTATGGAAACAGCGAAGGTTTAAAGAAGGCTCTGTTCGGAAACCCTCTGTTTCTGAAAAAAGAAAACGAGACTAGAACGAAATGTCATCTCAGATGTTTTTCTCAGGGTATAAAAATGCTCTCGATCTTAAAGCCCTTTGCAAAATTTGAGACCTTAGAAGTGGATGACTTTAACAAAGCGATATCAGCACTGGATCATTGTTCAATGGAAGATGGAATTGAGATTTTGTATCGTTTGTCAGCTGCATCATGGTTAAGGGAAGACCTTGCCAAAACATTCAAAGAGTTCATACAAAGCTCATCACGAATGTCACTAAATTTTGCCAAGGTATTGAAACACAGATATCCACATCTTGATCTAATAGCCCCCTCCAAGGAGAATTTTTTCCATCAAATGTTTTATTTTAGTGAGTGATTCATAACAATTTGAAGTGTGTTTAACTATCTAAGTGAAACCATGTATCAATCTAGATAAGGATCTCCTTCTATCTGCAAGAAGGGTTATACTTGAAGATCTGCTGTTAGAAAGAAGAATCGTTCAGCAAGAATTGATTGATAGATACAGTGGTATCAAGTGGACATTTCCACCATCCCGCGATCCTAAATTGAATGAACAAATCAATGCATTGATGGAAATCTTCCAAGACAAAATATTTGGAAACAATCCTGATGACAAGCTTCTATTGTTTGAATACATAATTCAAGTAAAATCTTGTTCATCCAGTGGTTCAGCACAAATGCAATTTATAATTCGAAATAAGCTTAAAGATAGAGATGCTGAATATCAATTTTTCAAAAATGCAGAAAAATCAACCTTAATCAGTGGAATCACACCTTTCTATGTCAAGCATTACCTTCACTGGGTACAAGGGTAAGAACAATTAATTTGAGTCACATTAGGTTTGGGTTTGGATTCATTTCATGAACTGATGGGAAATAATTCTCTTTTGTGGATTTCATTATAATCAACTGTTTCAAAGACAACTGATAGATTCCGCCTTACAAAAACCACTACATTGGATTAAAGGTCTCAAGTACCAACTTTTTCCCCTTGCTCGTTGAGGTTTGTTTTATGATAGACATTGTTTTCCTGGGGCAACCTTCCTATCTCCAAAATCTTGCCCTCTTGTGACACTGGCGAATTAGCTATCATCTTTTACATTAAGCTATCTTTTTCACCTGTGGATGCCTCATCTGTCTCTTTTTATGAACGGAAGAGGATCAAAGGATTGGATGATACATTAGAATTATCCAGAAGACTAGGTTCTATTCCATTTTAAATAGTCCAATGCAAATTTATCCCAGTGTGTTTTTTGGAAGGGGTTACTTGAGACTTGTGAAATATCAGGATGGAAAGATTGGGATCCATGCTATACGTACCAGATTTGTTTGTCAAAAGATTTTTCAAATGCAATATCAATTTTATCACCAGATTTGGAAGCATAAGCTCATCAGATGCAAGAGTGCAATGATACAGCTGAATACTTCTCAAGGTATGGGTGAAATTTGGTGATAAACATCTACTTGAGTTTGAGGATCCATTTGCTATCTCAAACACTCCTTCAAACAATTTAAAATGGGCCTCCTTAGATTTGCCACACACATGATTAACTGTTAACTGCATGTAGCCAACCCAGCACCTGATTGACAATTGTTGGTATAGCACCAAAAATCTTGAGCCTGAAATAAAGGGGGTGTTCTCAAAAGGTGAAATACTCTTGTACATCTTCAATCACTTCAGCTCAAAAAAATGATAAAGTAGAATGCAAAAATAATGAAATTGGGACTTTTTTGGAACCCACAGGTGGACCGTGTGCCACTTGCAACAGGTGTCAAAAGATACAGACAGAAATGCTGACTTGAGGAGCATAAAAACACCAGGTAAAAAAAGATGTATTTCCAAATACACTGCCTGTCTGAGTTTGAGCCTGACATGCTGTCTTTTATATTGTCACACTTTGTTCTTTATTTTCATTTTTGCTCATTGTCATACACTAACACAATGAATGTAGCTACAATTTTATCATTTGATTGGATTTGTCTGTTGCTGTTCTATTGGTAATGATCTGGACATGAATAAAGGCAAATAAAAAGGGTACAAGCAAGTCAAACACAAGACTCATCCATAAAGTTGCAGCCAATAGGGTCATTGACATATCTGACACTGTATATTATTGTAGATCTGGTAAGTAAGTCCCACACCAGTCACAAGTGATGCACAGGTCATGAGTACAGATTTTTGTTTTCAAGATTTCATTCTTTTTGAATTCTATTATGGTTCCTAAAAAGGATGGCACATTTGGCCCAAACAAAAAACAAAATTGTTCCCACAGTTGTGTAAGGAGTAGGTGGGTAGCTGGTGTATTATGGGTTTTGAATTATGGCATTAGTTACAGTAGTTTATAGTTCTATTCAATGCCCGGCTCCAATTAGTCTCCACTCCTCTGAGAGCCAATCATGGGACTACTTGGAGCTAGGTGGGCTGTTTGCTTTTTATATTAGGGCAGTTCAAGTTTGAGTTTTGAGGCATAGTTTTACGTTTTAAGACATGCTTGATGTTCTAAAAACAAAACTTATAATTTAAGACCACCAAGCCACCTCTAGAGGTGGCTCAGTGATTTATAAATTATAAATTGACTTATAATTCATAAAGCTTTTGGCTCATTTACAAAAAAGTCGGGTGAGAGCAGCTGAGACAAGGTTCAAAGACGTTCACCTGCCCTCTCCCTCTCCCATACTCTCTCTCGATCACCTCTTCCTCTGGAGCCTCTTCAGCTCAGAAATCAAGTTGGGTCTGAGTCTGATCCCTTAACCAGTGGAGACTCCATGGCTCATCATTGGCAAAAAAACAATGTCCATTGGACTCATTGGCAAAAAAAAGGAATGTCTGTTGGACTCTTTTGTGCCTTGGTCTCAAAGGTGTTGAAACTTACATTTGCAACACCTTAAGTATTCTGCAGGCTTTTTAGGCATGCTTGCGTCATAAAAAGCCTGCTCGCTGGCTTTTTTTTTACTTTGTGGAATCCCAAACTTGAACTGACCTATTTTTCATTGCGGTTTTTTCTATCTTGTTGTTTAGGTTGATTACTGACTCCTCTGTGAGCCAATCTTGGGACTACTTGGGGCTAGCTGGTTATCAATCTATACCGGAGTTCAAAGTAAGTTTTGCTCTCACAGGTCATGCCAAAGACATTTCAACCCTTTTGTGAAGACTTCATAGAAGCCTTACAAGTTGTTGCCGCAGTTTAACTTTGCAGCGCTACATGACATGGCCGGGCAGAGAAACAGCTGGCTGGCTGGATTTCCACTCCTTCCATCAGCCCAGCTCTGCCATTCCCCCTCCATTCCTCCCATTCTAGAATCCAACACTCTACTCAACCCCCTGAATCCATAATTCAATTCTCTGAAACACAAAACAATTTGTGATCCAATTGGCCACATCACATTTCAAATCTACCAAGCATCACAATTTCCCCACCAATCCCAGATTGTTAAAAATTTATTTACCCAAAATCTAATTCAAACAAGAGGCTCAATGTTATCCTGAATATCAGAAAACCCAAGCTACATCAATACCTAAGAATGCCGGTGATTGTATAGTTCCTTTGGAGTTTGGGGTGTTAAGCCAGAGTTCTTCCATTCTTGAAGATGATACCATACCAATTGATACGGTGTCATAAAACCTGGTACATTAGCGTACCCAGTTAAGTTGATGAGTTGAAAGACCCTTTTTTCTCAAGATTGAACTTCCCCTTTTTCAATCCAAAAAAAAAACTTCTTCAAGTGCAATGATTTCAAAGATTGATTTCTAAAATGATGACCTTGGTCAATACCATTCAGAGATGAAATATAAAACAAAAAAGCTAACCAAAACAACTACAAAATTGAACAAAACAAAAAAAAACAAAAACTTAAAAGGGTGAAAATCAAACATACAAGATGACTCATGGTTTAAAATAAAGAATCTTGCAAAGAAAATACTCGAGATTGGTTTGATGATGAAAATGTATGAAAAGGAAAACCAAATGGGAGACGCGTCAAAAGATCAAAAAACTAGATTCTACTACTACATCAATCAATTTTTTATCTACACTTCTATGTATATTTATATATATATTAATAACCTCTCTAATGAAGTCTTTTGCTAAAACATCCTCCTACAAACAACCATTTTCTACCGTCTCTCAGAGTCTGTGTGGGTTCAGCAAACAGAAAAAGGACAGCGGAAAAGAGAAAGAGTATTTTAAAACAAGCTAGCCAGAGAGATTAGAAGAAAGAAAACTAATACAAATATCAATTAATGAGAGCGATAAGCAGGAAAGGCTAGCAATAGTGAGACCAGATAAGGAAAAAAAGAATTCATAAAAAGAAAAGAAACTAAAAATGACTTCATATAGGTAATTAACAGGGATGCATGCAAGTCTAAAATCTCAAGTCCAGCTGCCACGCAGAAAGGGGTGCAAGAAGAATGGTGTGATGCATACAAGATGGCTGATAAAAAAGCTTATATAGCTATGCCGTGATCGAAGCGCTTTGGCCGATAAGATTATATAGACACTGTGGAAAGATATTAGGGATGGTGTACTGTTCAATGGAAAGAATTACGTGTACTGAAGGTCGTAGATGAGAGGGTGTCCAGAAGTCACTTGATTAGGGACAGTACTAACAATCTGAACCTAGCCTATCAGCAAATTAGAAGGACTCATAGTCCTCTTAATGTACTTTGACTGCCACGGCGATATGAGGAGTTATCGGGTGAGAGTGAGTTGGAGTTCATATAGAGGTTTTGCCCGAAGCTGCTTTTGGGGACTGGTGCGAGGTCAAAGCTGGTTTTGTAGGTCGGGGTAAGAGTGGCACTGTTGTAATCATTTGAACCTTGACCTTTGGTAGCCTTGGTGATCGTTCCATCATGAGTGTAAACTTCGCTAGCGATATTTTCGTCATTCTCCTTCGTGGCCCACTGCTCCTGGTCACCAAAATCGTCATCAACGACAGACGCCATGTCGGTTACTGACAATTTGTGCAAGGACATAGGCCTTACCCGAGTGGCAGAAAGGGAGTCTGTAGATAAGTCGCACCTATTGAGCAGCAAATCCATGACGAAAAAAAAGAATTGAGAGAAAGTTACCTTGAGATATAGTCCGTGACCGGTCGTTGGCTAGGACAGAAGGCGCCATCTGAACCTGTGGCTCACCTGGCCCGTTTCCTTTCGATGTTGAGCCGTGACTGGGAGCAGATTTGGAGTTTGGGGTACTGCTGTTACTATTTTGGCGCCGCCTTCTCCGAGCTGGAACAGGAAGAGAGGGTAGGCTATTGGCCGCTTGGACCTTCACTTTTGGAAATGGGATCGCGGTGATCTGCGGGCGAAGCGAGTTAGCAAGAGCGGGCTGGCCAGATTCAAGTGTATTCGTGTCTTCTTTGGCTTCAGACTCAGCGAGCGCCAGTTTCAAGTTGTGCCCACTTTGCTTCAAGGCTAGACGTTGGTTCTCACTGAGGGTTTTGAGAAACTGTGCATTATTAGGGAATCGAGCGGGAGATCGTGACCAAAGACTCGAGTTTTCTGATGAGCTGGGTTGAAGTTGGTGAATCAATTCTTGTGGTGGAATGATATGGTTGGTGACCCATTTGTCGGTTGCGAGCCTTGGCTCAGTCGCGTCAAACGATTGGCGAGACCTTGGATGATGAGGCGTAGACGCGGATGAATTGTGATCAAGGACGTCAGGGGACAAAGAATAATTCATCTTAGACGGAGTGGGCCCCTCTTCGGAGATTGTGGTCGAAGGCGATCGATCAGAGTAATAAATCGAGTCTACTGTTGTTGGCGAAGAACTTGCAATTTCAGAGGCCGACTTGGCATCCTGTGAAAGATAGTAGAGTATGGTCAGACATAAGAACGCCATGGCATTCAGGTGATGTAACGCTTACCCCACTCATGACACGCCTACGATCTCTTTGGGGTGTTGGGAGGAGACCACGAGGCTTGTCAGCCGATCCTGGAGGAACTCTCGTACGGGGTGATTCCAACTCGTTAGCTGCTTGGCCCGCTGCTGCGGATAGCCACTCGGTAAAGGACTGTTTTGAATGTGGAATTTTCATACCCAGGTGAGGGTCTTGTAATGAGGTGATGTTGTAATACGAGTGACCCGCCAGACCCGTACCATAGCCAATCTTAGAGTCGACGATCGCATTCATAGGATAAAGCTGTGCGAAGTTTTCAGCATCTGCTTCACGTTCTCGCTGAAGTTGTGATGGGGTAGAACGAAACGAAGTAGGTTCAGATGCAAACTTTCTAGCATTCGAGCGTTGGTCGGACATTGAGTTGGTGCGGGAGAGAGAGTAGAGATTGGACGGATTATGTGTAAGTATTGCTGGAGACGAATCGCTGAGATCAGTGCCGGCCACTTCCACGATAGAACCGATTCGTTTCTTCCTGGGCTTGAGAAAGCGAAAAGCTTTATCTTTCGGGCCTACTTCAAATGCATCCAATGAACTGGCTTCAAGAGAGTAGGCATGACTAGACGTGATCCGATCACTCGATTTACTTGAGTCATCATCTTCAACGGCCTTGGGCCCACTATCATGAGATGCAGGAAGCGCTTCAGAGGACTCGTGATTGGAGCCAGATCGTTTCAGGTTCGTGACAACTGAATTGCCGATAGAGCGTAGTTGATTGAAGGGAGTGAATTTAGAAACACCGTTTCCGTTTCCAAAGGTACCACGTTTGTCTAACATATGGGCAGAGTTGTTCGACGGAGAAAAGGATGAGGATATGTTAAGAGAAGCTTGAGACGATTTGGATTTGATAGAGGTGTGTCGGAGTGAGTTAGTGACCCTGGGAATAGGCGACGATTCTTCAGATTCGAGTTCAATCTTCTTTTCGTTCGCGTTCCGAACAGATTTGATCCAAGCAGGTACAGCACCTGTACTCTCAGGTAAAACGGATGGTTTGGAAGGGGCGGTGAAAGGCGATGCTAAGGGTACCGGAGCGGTCGTGTTCGGGATCGTGGTGGGGTAACCTGCAAAAGGTGTCGAGGACGTGGGAGATAACTCTGCTCCAAGAGAAATCGTACTTGGAGGATGTGTTGATTTGAAGAGGGGCGCAATTTTGTAGGTGTTCAAACAACTTATTGAAGAAGCATGCGTAAGGGGATGAGGCTTCAAGTCGGGTTGAGTGCCGGGTAGCGATGAGACGGGCAAGGCGAGATTGAAGTGAGGTGAAGAGATCGGAGAAGACATGAGAGGTGACAACTCGGAGGGTGCCACATGTCGCGAAGGTTCAGATTTGATTGGAAGATCGTTGGATGGAAGGACTTGAGGGGGGTCCAGCAAGACTTTCTCAAAGCCTTTGATCCACGAAAGTTTGGCTGGAATGGAATCGACGGAGAAGATCAGAGGATCAGGTAGAGCTTGATTGAACTGAAGATCCTGGGGTGTCAGCGGCTGAGACTTGAGTAGGGCTGAACAATGTGAGGTTCGACTGAGATCCGAGAGACCGTCGATTGAGGTGGGAAGTGGAGGAACCGAGCTATCAAGAACGTTGATGGATTGTAGGCTGACGCTACGAGTTCCGCCCACACTCTTCGTTCTCTTGCCACGAATCCCTAGAAAGTCCTTGAAAGTTTTGCGATCCTTTAAATCGGACGTGTTGCTACTTGGGCTAGTCGGTAAAGCCATCACTTCTGCATCAAGGCCGAGATGTTTCAAATTGTTGGACTGATTGGAGATCGTGGGTTTGCGACGAATGGCAAATGAGAGCGATTCCTCGGGAATTTGATCAGACTTATCAGAAATAAGAGCGACGGAGCCCCAACCGGTGGTTTGTGAGATATAGAGGATGTGAGTAGCTTTGGAAGCTTCATATCTTGAACCGACTGAGAAGGGATCACCAGGGTAACACTCGAGCCTTCCGTCGGCGTAGAGTATAGAGTAAGTGGTGCGTTGAATGATATTTTGCTTCTTCTTCTTGGTTTGGCCAGAACTCGTTCCTGGCCTGGCTGATGAATCAGGTATGGAGAGAGAGAGGATAAGGTTACCCTGATTGACTACGGCGTTGTGACCCATGCTGTGTGGTAAGGAGAGTCCAAGGGGCTGGTGTGAGTGAATCTAGAATGTGATGTGATTGGTGAGTGAGGTTGTGGAATGTAGTGAACCGAGGTGTCGAAGTATGACTGTCTTGCTAGGCTGATGAGTTTTTGTAGCTAGATGACCAAGACGGAGGAAGAAGAAGAAGAAGAAAAGGTGAAGGGGAAGGAGGTCGCGATGAGGTGAGAAGAGTGAGATGCATCGAGGGATGATTAGTTTTTGAAAGTAAGCAGAGAAGAGTCACACATAAGCTGACTTTTACCGACCTTGTGACATACACGTCAGGCTAGGTAGTATGTAATGTGTATGCTTGGTTTCAATCGTGGCTTGGCACAGGTAATCAATCACACCAAGTGTTGAATTTTAGTCAACCTACTTCAGATGTGATGAGAGCCGAAGCGGAAAAGAGGAAGAAAGGGATGAGGAGGTGATATGAGTTGATGTTCAAGTTGAGATTCGATTCGAGATATGGAATGACTTCAAACGCGTTCGAAAGGTAATAATTAATAAAGGCAAAATGAATGATGAATGATTGATGATGATCTAGTACATATGATATCTAGACGTGTGATCAGTATCAATTGATGATGATGATGATAGAAAGTTCAAGATTGCAATGAGATTGCGATGGTATTTGATAAAAAGTTGACACCATTCAAATCTGGATCAAATTCTTTCCGATGAATCAAACTGAAAACAGAGAAGTGAAGTTAAGGATTGAGATTGGAAAGAATAAATCGATCGATGAAGGTGGATGATGTGTAAAGGATTGGAATGATGATGCAAAGGATGAAGGAGAGAAGATGAACTGATTCGATTTAGAATTCGATTGATCGATTTTTATCCCAGCATTTGCCTCCAAGATCATTCCATCTGAGATCGAATCCAACATTTCAAGGTACAACGCCTGCTGTTCTTGAGCATGGATGATTAGAACTCAAACCGGCAGCATTGGTAAGGATCAGTCAACACATTCAGGACTAAAGACCAATGTTAAAATTCATTAAAAGGGTTGTGTTCCTGAAGAAGTTTGATAACAGACCAGCACTCAATTCATTTCGAAATTATAAACAGCAGATGGGTACATACAGCTCAAGATCAAATGCTTAGAACACCTCGTGACGAAGAAGTAGATTTGAATCTAAGGAAACTTAAAAAGAGGATAAATCAAAAGGTGTTCTTTCTTATGTATGCACCCAAATATCAAAGGGATCAAAACCATTCTGAGAAGGATGACCACACCAAAAAAAGAACGGGAATGAACGGAACGATTACTTATCAAACAGAGCCAACATGAGAAGATCTACGCCATGAAATGATTCATCTCCTCAAAGGAATTCAAGAATCGAAAAATCACACTAAATCAATCGAAGTTCTCAAGGATTGATTTGGTGTTTCCTCAACTTCAAATCCAGCCAAAAAACCTACTTGAGCTTTCTTGGTTTAGTAGAGTCAATCACAAATCACTGCATATAGCAGAGAGATTGAGTGAAGAACGGATTGAAGAAGACTAGGGATCTCTATGGTCAAGTCTCGATTTCCTGTGGAAAGGAAAAGAGAATATCAAAGAGAGATCTTGAAAGACGTCCTGGAAAGCAAAGTATCGAATCTCTCAAAGTGCGTTTACATTTTTGTCAACTTCGCATTGGTCTCCACTCGAAAATGCATGTATGCATGTCAAACCTTCAAAGGACATTTCCACCATCACTTCATTTTAAAGATAAAGGGACCTAATGAGATCCAAGAGAACTTACATAATCAGATAAAGATCTCTTGTGTGCTGAGGCTTGTGTGATGTCATCTGTGAAAGAACCAATGATGGTACGTTTGGTTTGGGTTCTACTCTTACCACCAGAATGAAGCACAGCAAATCTATCAACTGCATCGCCTGTGAACAGATGAGTTTCTTACCAAGCCATTCACTTCTTCCTCTCTAAATCGAATGTGATTTCTTGTCTTCTTTTCTCATTCAGTTCTTGTTCTTGGTTCAAAAATGGATGTTACCGAACAAAAACTTCGTGGTTCTTCCTTCCTGAGATCATAAACCAAACCATTGGAATTTGCCAATGGGTATCACTCTGACACAAAACTTGTTCTTTACAAAATCTCACTGTTTACAATTTCTATGCTGTATTGACTGATGAAAATATTCTGAGTTCCTATGTAATTGGACCATGGCCATTCCTGTGCAGTTCTCTGGACAAAGGAAAACCAAGATAGGCTTGTAGTTTACATTGATTCGGTAGGCTATTGACATCTTCACAAAGCAAGACATCAAATTCTACCCTCATGCTACCAAAGCGTCTCCCTCCAACTAAACAAACCCTTGAACCATTTGTGAGTCTGAATCCAAGGGTCGGAAGATCCTCGAGACGAGTTGAATTGGTCGGACTTTTTATGTACCAACTTCATACCAACTGGACTCCTATAGCCCATAAGGGTCCTTCCAGTTCCTCACTGGCACCTCTTTGATGTCTATCTGATCACTACATCTCCAATGCCTCACTTTACTCGACCTTGAATTCATCAGTAAATCTAATCAAATCATGAACAATATCACAACTCATCAACTAACAGCTGACACTTCAAGATTCCTTTGTAATTTATTGAAGATCTATCGATCAAGATCTACACCCGAGTCTCGATTGGCTAGTTATATCATTGGCGCTGAACCTGGAATTCACCTGCGTGGAGCATTTTATGCTGCTGCTGGTCTTGCGGGATGGTATGTTTTGATTTGTTTTAATATTTCGGTTTTCATTTCTCTTGGCGTTTGCTTAACTAGAATAGAGTCTTTTTTTGTTTGGATTGGTAGTATCTTTTTGATGACTTGCGCTATCTTGATCATTCGAGCGCATAAGGGTTGTCTGTGGTTCATGCGTGGCCTCAAAAAAAGTAATGGTACCTATTTGTCTCCACACGGTCAGTCATTAATTCATAAGAATCACTCGAAACCACGTACAATTTGCTGACTCGTAAGCTTCTATGCTGATGTAGTCGGCTCCACCTTTGCATTGGCCTCCCTTTTTGTTGCCCTAGGGATTGAGCTGATTATCATTTGTAGGGGTCTTAACTCAACTCTTTATGTCGCTCAAGCTTTTGTCTGGTTTTTCTAACCCCATTGATGCGTTTGGAAACAGATGAAGTAAAGTTGTGGGAAGGAAAAGTGAGTGCTCTGAAAGGCTCGTCTGTCACATTTACGCCGGTGCAGGCTCTGACCCAAAATTAACATTCCCCCTTTAGGTCCTGCCGAATCCGATCCTTGTACAAACTCTTGTTTGGTATCCCTTATGGACGGGAGGTTTTTGGTGAGACTTTATTTGTTCGCGAGATCGAGTTTCGAATATAACTGACAGACAAACGCGAGATCAGTGTGGTCTGGGTAAGAGTTTTTCCAAAACTTCTGATCAAAATTAGACTCCCAGTTCAGAGTTGATAACGCTCAAGTTCAAAAAAAATTCAGGGAGCTGCAATCGCCGCCTTGGGTATCAGTCAAAATCAAAGAGGAGAAGGACAACCAGCCCGTACACGTTTGGCATCATTGATTCGAAACCCTATCCTTGGAAATTCCATTATGATTTTTATTCCTACAGTGGTCACCGTGACAGTCTTCACGGTTTTTATCATTGCCAATGTACATTCGAGAGGATTGCAAAGTTCATTATTAAAAACCTTTGAACAAATTGGGAAATTTCCTAGTACGACTAATTGTACTTCTAATGGGTTTATTACAGACCTTTCAAGTACAAAACTCGATCAAATCTTACCCATCTTAATGAAACACAATCAATTCTCTGAATCATTTACATTGATCATGCAAATCGGATTTGGATTTTGGGTGATCGCAAGTATCATCAATCTGAGTATTTGGATACCTTGTTTTGTTTATCAAATTCGAATCTTCAAAGATCAAATCTCAAAAGAAAAATCAAAAAGAAATCAAATACAAAAACTTCAATTGATTTCTCATCCGATTTCTAATCCTGATTTTTATAGAACTTATTCTGAACCTGATCCTCATAGGATTAGACAAAGTCATTTGACTGGGAATAGTGATTCATTTAACTCTTATTCCAGTCATCGTATTCAATCTAACGATAGTGGAATGAAAGAGATGAGTGGAGCTTGTGAGTCAACTTTTAGATATTGCTCACTTTCATTGAAGATTATCAGACTGATTTTTGTTCGAGGATATCACAATCCAAAAGATAGTACTCTTCTTTTGAACTCATTCCTTTTCGCATTGATGACAATAGCCTTTCTGACTTTATGTACATGGTTCGTTGTGGATCCTGACGTGGTCTTGCACGGGGGAAAAAGGAGGATATATTTCTTAGCAAGTTTAATGTAAGTGAAAGTTTTCAAAACCTCAATCTTGAAATCAAGTTCACTCAAATCGATTTTTTACTTTTTTTTTCCAAACAATTTCTCAAGTTCATTTTTTGTAGTGAATTCGATGATTGTGAATATTGGAGTTTTAAAACAATCCATCACTGCACCGTCAAATCAAAAGAAAAAGTTTAAATCGTTTAAAAAAAATAAAAAACCATCTGAACTTGAACTTGGTGAACTTGAACTTGGTTTTAGTTTTGATAATCTTCAACATTCTAGAAATTTAAATCATCATGTTACTATTACTTCTCGTGGTGAAATCTTTGGTCAAGCTATTTGAAAGAAAAAAAAACTCTCTTTGTTTGGGGGGGGGATTTGCTTGATTCTTTCTTTTTCTGAAAGAATCATTTACATTCTTGTCTTTGGCCTATCAAGAATACTTAGGGTCTTACGATTTTATCAAGTGTTTTTTCTTACTTGAGTGGAAATTTGGAGGGTTTCTTAAATCTGTTATTTAATCTTTTATTGAATTGGAAGTAATCATTGGTTTGGGGGATATAGATTTTGATTATATATATTTTTTCTTTTTTGGTTGACTTTGTTTTAAGTACTTGGATTTATTTAACGTTCATTGTATCACGTTCTTTTTGTGAAATCAAAATTTGTATAAAACTTATCAAAATAAAATGTCTCGAAAAGTGAAAAGAAATGTGTTTTTTTAGTAACTCCTTGATACTTAATTCATAGTGTCTCAGAAATGATCGCGGACAAGATTTTGGATTGAGGCATAAGGCTGATTACAAAAATTCATGTATATCTTTCTTTGTACAAAGAACTGAGCTTCTCCTCTCAGACTTGGAATGTGGTACCTACTGGGAAAATCAGGGTTTTTCACCATTTTGAGAAGCGTGGATTTGGCCAGCACATGATATGATTGTGAAGTTGGCGTCATACAGGAAAAGAGTACCAAAAACAAAGCTATTTAATGTGACGAGAATTTTCCAGTTCACATTCCAAACAGAAGATCATGGTCCTTGGAGTCAGATTGGACATCTTCAAGTGAGTATGTTCAAACAGTAATACATCCTTCTGAGTGGCAATGTTCAGAGGGCTGCGAGGTCTGAAAGAGCCTGAACAAGAATTCAGTTGGATTTGAAGAAGAAGTATGTATCTGCAATCTTTCGATTCCAATTGTAGATTCCAGTCTTCAATGCTCTTGAAAGTCGGAAATATGAATTCTTGCAACTCATGAAAGCTTGCCCGACGTGTCTCATTTTCGACCTGCTGGCAGTGCGAAGTCCCATCTCGAAGCCTTGCTCTCGGGTCCGAGGCTCTGATGGTACCCGGTGTGTGTGGATGGGAGGACCGAGCCACATTGAAACTGTATTGTAAGCTGAGATGTGATGAATTTTTTCCTCAAGGGACTGGCTCAGTATAAAGGCCATTGTGAAGATCGACCATGTATCTACAGTGAATGCTGGTCTTTATTCAATCTTTCCATCAAAACTCAATCAATCATTTATGACGTCTCAAGGTATTCCAGAGAAGCCAACTTTCCTCGACTTGCGGACAAGACCTTTGCCTAGCTTTTGTGCACCACAATCACCAATAGGACCCAAGGAGACTCAATCTACTTCCCGGCGAAGTCAACAGACCTACCCTTCCACGGTCAAACGAGAGGACGCTCAACCTAACGAGGGGACTTGGGTGCCCTACCGACTCAGACGACCTGCACAACCACCTTCTATACGACCAATATCATCGATCTCAGCTAACCAGCAGGTTTTCCATCATCCCAATGCCCAAAGACCAATACCAAGCTCTTCACGATATCACGAACCCGGTCGTACCCAAGGGCCTTCACATTTAGGATCATATCTTCCTCGTCAATCTGGCTCTCAAATGACTCGTGGTGATTGGAGAAATGATTGCCAGAATTCCGCGTACCTTCCTCGAGTCAATCCCTCATCAATTAATCAGCATCATGGCTTGCCTGATCGGAGATGTGATCGTCAAAACTCCGTGCACCTTCCTCGAGTCAATCCCTCATCAAATAACCAGTATCATGGCTTGCCCTTGCGATTGGATTGTCCTACACCATCCTCATCAGTTGCACCTACGCCTTCGCTTTCTTCTCAACCTCGTGAAGTGCAACCTTTCACCAGACGTGCCCTTACAACTCTGAAAAACGGATCAGAAGCTACTTCATTCACCCCACATCAGCCCTGTCAGTCACCTCCTGCAATTCAAAGTCGCACAACGAGTCCTTCCACGTCCAGACGGAACCCTACATGGGACGATGCCGATAACTCAGTGTGTAGGAAAAGACCTTTTCTTGGGAATACGAGCTCTTCTTCCCAGCAGCCTTCTGCAGATCAGGCTGGAGCGACGCCACGCCCAGAAACTATACCAGAGACTGGAAGCCTGACCAAAAAACCACGCTACAGCCTTCCCAGATCTGGCCATCAACCTGTTCCCAATACAGATGATTCCGGAGCCTTTCCTATGGTCATCGTTCGTGCAACTCTGCGGCCCGGTTTATCTATGGACAAATGTTTGATTTTGACCCGAAGCCTTCTCGCTGTGTACGGCACTATGCAAGTCTTATACTGTACTTTGATCTACGTTTCTCTCTGGGTTGGAAGCAGGAAGTTGAGTCAATAAGCTGATTGAGTTTGACTTCTTTTTCAGTAAATCAATACGTAACTATTCGATCAAGGGCAATAAAGTCACCGAGTTCACCGGCAAAGTGGAATTTGCGAATCCTGAAGATGCTTATAAAGCTTCTCAAGTCAAGCTGATCGCGATTCCAAATCATATGTCTTACAAAGGACTCCAGATGTCTGTCAAATTGTACAAATTCCATGACGAGGAAGAATCATCTACCCAAGACCTTGCCGGGCTGTCACCTGCCATCGTTGATGAAACCCCACCCGAGAAAGAAGGTCTCAATGCCTCCACTGGCTTAGATATCATTGAAACGGACCAAGTCGACCACCTGTCGTCGCCTGGCACTCCTCCTCCAATCTCCTCCCCTGGTACTCCTCCTCGGATTTCCCCTGGCACGCCTCCTCCGGCCTCCCTCCCTGGCACGCCTCCTATCCCACAAAAAGACGCCCAATTTATATCTTCATCAACAGGTGCTTCGCCGTCGAGTGCTGAATGTCGGGAGGATAGCGTGCGCGAACCTTCAGAAGGTGACAACGCTTCGAGGCAGTTATCAATATCCGGCGATTCTGACATGGAAGTAGAGAACAGCAGTGACATCGAAATTGTCAATCCAGAGGACCATGGGGACGATGATCACGAAACGGCAAGTTTGGCGGAGCACGAGGATCTAGATAGCGCCAATGAAGATATCAAACCAGTGATCATTGGTGATACCACACCTGAGGTTGATCGTCAAGACAGCCTATGTCACTCTCAAGATTCCACCTCAGCACCTCCAGAAGAACACAGGTCGAGTCCAATGGATGAAATTGATGAGATCATTAGGGATGCCGAACGTAAGGTCGCAAGCGCTAATCTTCCTGCAAATCAAACTGTCGACTCTCTTGTCGTTGCCCAGGAAGACGTCGAGAGAACCTCCAAATCAACTTCAGGCCCTTCATCACTTCCATTACATGAAGTGGCCTTTGCTTATCCGAGAAAATGTGAAAGGAACGCTCCAGACCATGCCAATTCTCGACATTTGTTTGAGTTGGAGAAGGTTCGCGCAATGACTCGGGAGAACAAAAGAGTCATGACCTCATCGTAAGCCTTGACATGTCCAACCACCACATCCACAACAGTTTCTTCATCTAGAGTTATACTGACTGCTTTTCTTCTGATGGACGCATAGCTGGGTTAATGGCTATCTCATCTTGCGGGTAGTAGACACCCGTAGCCCCGATGGATCTGAGTCAAGCCAAGACGTCGATCAACTGAGCGACCCACCAGTCTCTCCCCAGGCTAGGCAGCAAAAACTGACACCACAAAAACCGACTGCGGCAGTCAGCATTCCGTCTTCTACAGAAGCCAGCCTGTCAGGCCACTCCCGAAACTCGACTTCTGTGTCGGTCGATCTCTCCGAAGACCGACATGTTGTTAGCCGTGATACTCAGCAGCAAAAGTGGCCATTTGTTCCCAAAGCGACTTACCTCGATGAACGTGTACATCCTGATCTTCGAAAAAGTCTCTATGATTTTTTAAGCACGTTCTTCAGGCTTTGGGAAGAATCACGAGTCGATCTTCGTCATCTCTATGATAAATCAGCGATCTTTTCCAACCTTCTTGCAAAACAGGGCTGTACGCCCACTAGAGTGACCAAGAACATAGGATGGTCCAGCATCTATCACAGCATCTCCAGATTACCTGCTCTATCGAATGAACCATTGGACAACCTAATAGTCGATGCTTGGCCTGTCCCTACCGATCCTAAGACGCTCTTATGTTTAGTGCATGGAGCTTTTGCAGAATTTCCAAAAAACATTCAGCGGGCATTTGACCGAAGTTTTGTACTCCGACCGGTGGATACCAATCGAGACCCTTCTGAGGGGTGTTTGGGTCTGATTAAATGGATTATCCTGAGTGATACACTCACTATTCGCAAGCATACAGACCAGACCAACGCTATCATCACTAGTTTCAAAGCACAATGTACTCTCAACGCTGACCGGTTGCGATCTATCAGTCGGAGGCGAACCAAAGGCAGTCAGGCTAGTAGTATCTCTGAGAATTGTAATAATTCTTCCTCAAATCGTAGATCCAGTCAGGTATCGTCTGTAGATGATACTTCTAGGCCACAGAAATCCTCCGATAAAGCCCCGCAAAGCCCAAACGCTGCCTCGCCTCCCGCTTTACTTGGAAATACTCCTTCCCCTCACGACGTTGCTGTGGTTTCGGCCCCTTTGATAGCTGACTTGAAAGCTCAGTTACGCGAACTACGAAGTGAACTTGATCAACTTAAAAATAAGAAGAGAGAGGAAGCCAACATGAGACCATTTGCCCCAGCAAGACCTCAGCAATGTTCAAATCCACCTTTCAGACCACTACCCAACGACGGATTTAGAGTTAGAAACTCTTTTGCCTACACTCACCGTGGGTTTGGAGTCACCAAGAAAAGGTATTTGGTTCCTACCGACATGAATGTTCATCTGAACGTCTCATTACGAGGCGATGTACTTTCATGGGATAGAAGGGATAGGAGTAAAGTTCAACTGTTGACTTCAGGGCCCTCAGCGACAGACATTGTGGACGCAGCTTGTTATTCTGCCCCTCACAAAACTTTGATACTCGGATCCAGAACATCAAACACAAGCCGAGTATCCACATCCTCACAGGTTTCCCTGATCAAGTTTCATCGGCCTACAAAGGTCGATCTTCTTTTTCCATTGTCGTCTTGATTATCTCACAACTGACTCAAACCATAACGGCTTTAGAATGGTAAGCTTCTCTGTCACCGCAAGCTCCTTCCACAGGTGATGCACGAGCAGGGAGTACGAGCAACATGTCTATTACCTCCAGATCACAACTCTCTGGGCTTTGTGACGTCTGGCATAGAGAAACAAATCATGCTTTGGAATTCCTTCAATGGCAAAGTAGAAATCACGAAGCGGTATACAGATCATAAAAGCGCAATCCAAGCTTTGGACGTGTCTGCGGTCAACCAATTGATCTTTTCTGGAGATAGTGGAGGCAGGGTAAAATATATCTGTACCTGTACTACTGTGGCCTTTGAACCCATCACTGATTGCCTGTTCAACTTCAAATCTGTATCACAGGTCTACCAGACGAATATAGAATCAAATACGCGTTTCCTTCTTTTAGAGGCTAGGTCACCGATCCATTGGATACAGACAGAGTACCTTCTAGTTCGTGGTGTTTCCACCTCGGATAGCATCACTGATTTTTATTCTTGTAAAACTTAATTATGATCGTAGTCCAATGAATCAATATAATGTGGTGGTTACCACTGGAAACAAGACACCTGATTATCAAGTAAGCCTTCCAAATATAGCCCAACTTTCTTTTCCTTTGGACTACAAGGTTAAGAAGGTTAGAGAATCTGATGATGAGTTTTAAATTTTGGACTTAGTTTCGGTTATGTGATATTCGAGGAAATCGTCCAGCAATCAATTTCGGGTTTGGTGAAGATCCAAATTTCAAAGGATTTGAGTCGCCCGTTGAAACGTTTCGAAAGGTGAGTTGAATTCTGCTACGTTCTGTTGGTATACATTGAATCGATGATGAGATAAACTGACGAGCATCTGGATCGTAGGGTGGTATAAGGGATAATTATTTTGTTTATCCTGATGGGCAAGTTGGAGGACTTAAGATTTGGGACTTGCGATCCACTCGTGGGCATTTAATGAAAGTAGGAACCAGCGTTGGCATTCATGTATGCTCTTCAATATTTGATTTCTCGCAAATGTTTTCCTCGCTATGGGAGCTGATATCTTTTACTGACGTAGGCGCTTTTCGAGTCTCGAAAAACTGTTGTGTTACTTGAGAAAGAGACATTGAGGTATATCGAATTTCAGTGAAGCAAATTACCTATTAAGAATCTCGAGATCTCAAATCAAGATTAAGAATTTGATCGTCAATGTTCAAGTTGAAGAATTTTATGAAGTTCAGCGTGTGTTTTTGCTTGATGGACTATCTTTTTCGCTTTTGTTATATTGCAAGAAAGAGAAGCGCGTTCAAGTATTCTATCATATCAAATGATCCGATTAATCTAAATCAAGTTTTAGAAAAGTATATATCCTCGTTTTACAAGATATCTTTGTTAGTGGCACATCATGATTGTGATAAGTTGCTGGTTAAGTCGAAATTGATTGGATAAGCTAAGTGTGTTATCCTTGGAACCCTTCTTTGTACGTGCTTGATGTAGCGCGCTGAGAAGCCAGATTTGTTATATATCAGACCAGATAGCTTACACAGTCTACTTGGAGACATATGCGTTGTCTAAGCGTTGTTAGTTGATTTGTGAGAGCAACACAGCCCGCTGATCACCTCTTTCACTTTGTCCTAAAGGGATTTTCACCTCGACTGATCTAAGGCGGGGTTATAGATGATGTCACACAGGATTTTGGGATTGAAACTGTTTCTTTCACCGTCACATTGTTAGAACACAGTTCAGGTGACGTTTTGATTAGTAGCTCAGCAACTGCAGGCGTGATATCACGATTCCGAACTTGACTGACTTGAAATTCACTTCCTTCCTGTGATTTGGCTTGTGCGCTCGTTCGAACGTGGAGTGCTTTCCTTGTAAGTGTGAGGTAGGGCCAGTGTAGATCCGAGTTTTGGTTGCATCGACTGCCTTATCTGTTATCATGTTGAGCTTGTCTGCTTCGTGAAAATGAACCAAGCACCTTTGAGCACCTTTCACGCTAGCTGAGGCCTGGAAAAGTTTGAGGGACTTTGTTGAGATTCCATATTTGAACGTCCATATCATCCTTGTCGTTCAATCTGATCGAGATTAGTGGTCATATGAAACATTTACGGCTAGAGTCGTGCTTCTACAAGCCAGAGTCGTTATCAAACTGGGTCAACGCATATAATCACAAGCCGATGCACCAGGAACAACGTTGCGGCAGAAAAGTCGAAATGAACTCAAAGAACGGGTGTGTTCGCAATCCGTACCCAAAGCATTGGTATAAATAAAGGTCGCCTTCTCCCATTCGCAATGAATCCCCATCACAATTCCTGTTGATTTTCCTCACACTATCCAATTATTCACGTCTTTGGTCATCCAAATTCTTAAAGCTATCCATTTTCCAAAAAAACTTTCATAATCTCAACTCCATCTCAAAGCTTCTCTCTCACTAGCACCCTATTGAACTTTCCACTTTTGTGGTACTTTGATAATCAATTGCTATCCATCAATCTCACTGCTTTTAATCAGCTTCATCTTCAAAACTTCTCATCCAACCTGCATCTCATAAAATATGTCTTACTTTGGTTTGAACTCGCCTTTGATGTTCGGCATCAACCTATGGCACGTGGTCAAAAGCACCATCACCCGCACTCAAGCAAAGCTCAAACATGTAAGCAAAATTATCATTATACCTGGGCGTTCAGATTACTCATTTTGTTTTGATCATTCTACAGTCAGTCACGAGCAAGACTGTTCCATGCAGCATAGCAACAAAGTCAAACCCTGTCATCGAGGTATGTCCCTTATATCTCACTACAAAATCGTATCCTCTTATACTGACGTTCAATTCTCCCCAGACCTCTTTAATCTGCGCCAGTAGATATGAAGTCCGAAGTTTGAGTTGCCAGCCTCTTGCGGCCTCCTCTGCAATCGTTGAAATATGCCATCCTGTTGTTGCCATTGCCGAAGTTGAAAGCACCGAGCTTCTACAACCCAAACCGCTAACAAATGACAAAGAAGAATCTTCACCGATTGACAATCTTCTCGCACTTGGTTCGCTCTGTGAATCAACTCCATCCAATTACACGTTAAGCAAATCCAACACAGAACCTACTGAGATCCATCCTGCACTAGAATCATCGTCTTCAAAGTCAAACTGTTCCCCTTCATCATTTTTGGCTTTCTTGGAGGCCTCTCACTTAGAAATGTTAGAAAGGCTTCGTAGCGAACAACCAAAATCCGCGACTTCAGACCTCGGATGCGCACAATTCAACTCAGCCTACTATCGCAGACATCCTCCTCCAAGTCTTCCCCAGCCCAAAGTGCATCGACCATCAAAAAAGTCTTTCTGCTGGAAATCAAAATTGGATGAAATCATGCGAGAATCAGGCGAAGAATGTGACGACCCGCTTGACCTAGAAGAGTTTTCCGCTGAGATTGATCAAGACTTACCTGGCTCTTCCTTCTCAAATTCTCAACACTCACGCTCTTCAAGCATCTCCTCGGATCAAACTTGTGTAGAATCACCTGAACTTCCCCTCATCTCAACATTCAAAGAACTTGAACAAGAGTCTCTCTCAATTACTCTACCTCATTTAGACACCCTGTCGCAATCTATTCATGATGTTAAACCAGTCCTTCCATCAACACCTTCTCTTTTGTCATCTACATCCTCTTCATTTTTGGCATTCCTAGAATCATCTAATCTCGAGATGATAAAGAGGATGCAACAAGAAAAATCAAGCAACTTGACCCTGGACATAGGATGTGCGCAATTCAACTCAGCTTATTACCGAAGACATCCTCCTCCAAGTCTTCCCCGGTCGAAAGAGGTTCCATCATTGAAAAAACCGTTCTGCTGGAGGACAACACTGGATCAAATGATGCAGGATGAAGATTGTGCAGGAACATCAACCGACATTGAGGGTGACATGACCATTCAGCCCAAAGTTTTCTTTCCTTCCTCTACCTTCACGCCCTCTCCTCATGTCCGTTCTTCAAGTTGTTCCTCCCATGTTACATATGTAGAGGATATACCCACTTTACCCTGTTTTTCAAAATATCTTGTGTCATCAACTTCTCATTTAGCTTCCGTTGAAATCATAAATCAGCTATAACACTCTACTCAAAAGTTTCCGTTATCTTTACCTGCGAAAATGTTCACAAAGCTATTTTGTAATTATATACGTGTTGTAATTGGATTCTTCATTCTATTCAAAAAAAATGCATCATATCTTTGTTTCAATTGACATCCTCACGATTCGTGACCCACCCCCACTCGAGCTTTGACGGCATGTCAGAGTCGCAAAGATGTTGAGAGTACTCTGCCAGTACTCTGACATCCACGCAGTATTGCGGCTCAAGAGCCTGTGTACAAGGGTACTACTACAAGTATTGACTATCATTAGACTCTAGTGCTTACTATGCACTAAGGTAGGTCCTACTGTTGATCTCAATATGAACAGGTTCACCTGTCTGTTTTTTGTTGGTTTCGTTTCTCAATAGTTCCCCTTGGCTTTCTTTCCATTTCTCATTTCAAAACTCACAACGAAAAAATGTTACTTGTTTGTTATGTACTTCCTGCTTGCAATGAAAAACCTTCAGAAAAGATTCAAACCTCGACCGACTCAAAGAAGTCTAAGTCACATGTGAATCTGCGCTTGACCAGAAATCAGCATAGTGTTCAGTCTTCCGAGCCGGTGATGTTCAGATTTTCACCAGTACTACTAGTACTGCTGGGGTGACCGTGTAACACCGATCCGAAGATAACTGACTTCAAAATGGTTATCTGTCTGCTAATCGGCTCGTGTGCTCAAGTTCGGACCCTGAGACCGATGTGATAGGGAATGTGTAGTGGTGTGAATCGCAAGGTGAGTCGTGAAAGGGAGGGGCGGCCAAGCCTGGATCCAGGGTATTCCTGAGCTGGCTATTATTTGCTATCACGTGGAGCTTGCCATAAACTCTGTGAAAGTGAATTACGCCACGCTGAGCAGCTTTCACAACAGTTGAGGCCTGTAATTTTTAGCGTGTAGAGCTTAACTTCATGACGCCGTTGCTCGGATTTGATTTCATCATGTTTAGTGGTCTTATGGGACATTCACGGCTAGAGTCGTGCTTCTACAAGCCAGATTCGTTCTCAAACTGTGTCAACGCGTATAATTACCAGCCGATGCACCAGGAACAAGGTTGCGGCAGGAAAGGCGAAGTGAACTCAAAGAGCGGGCGTCTTCGCAATCCCTACCCAAAGCATTGGTATAAATAAAGGTCGCTTTCTCCCATTCGCAATGAATCCCCATCACAATTCCTGTTGGTTTTCCTCACACTTTCCAATTATTCACGTCTTTGGTCATCCCAATTCTTAAAGCTATCTATTCTCCAAAAAAACTTCCATCATCCAACTCCATTCCAAAGAGACTCTCGCACTAGCACCCTATTGAACTTTCCACTTTCGTGGTACTTTGATAACCACCTGTCATCTTCACTTTTAATCATCTCTAATCTCAAAACTCTTCACAACACCGTATTTCATCAAATGTTTTACCTTTTTTCAAACTCGCCTTTGATGTTCGGCATCAATCTATGGCAAGTGGTTAAAAGCACCATTACCCGCACTCAAGCAAAGCTCGAACAGGTAAGCAACTTCGTCATATTACCATCATCTAGACAATCAGATTACTAACTTTTTTTAATAATCGTACAGTCACTTGAGAGCAAGATTGTTCCATGCAGCGCACAGATCGCCATGAAATCAAACCCTGTTATTGAGGTATGTCCTTTTCATCACAAATGCACATCATATCTTTTGTACTGACAGTCAATCATCTCCAGACCTCGTTCGTATGCGCCAGTAGATATGAAGTCCGAAGTTTGAGTTGCCAGCCGCTTGCGGCACCCTCTGCAATCCTGGAAATATGCCATCCTGTTGTTGCCATTGCCGAAGTCGAAAGCAAGGAGGTTCTACAACTTGAGCCGCTGTCGAATGGCAAGGAAGAATCTTCATCAATCGACAATCTGCTCGCTGTTGATTCAGTTTACAATTCAAATTCATCATATGAAACGCACCAACCCAACCCGGAACCTATTGAAGTCCACCTTAGACCGGGATCACCATCATCTTGCAAGACAAACTGCGCGCCCTCCTCGTTTCTGGCTTTCTTAGAGGCATCTCACCTAGAGATGTCAGAAAGGCTTCAAAGTCAACAACCAAAACCCACGACTTTAGACCTCGGATGTGCACAATTCAACTCAGCCTATTATCGCAGACATCCTCCTCCCAGTCTACCCCGGCTTAAGGTTAATCGACCATCAAAGCAGCCTTTCTGCTGGAAATCAAAGTTGGATGAAATCATGCGAGAATACGGCGAAGAATGTGATGAGACGGTTGAACTTGAAGCATCATCCACCGGATTTGATCAAGGTTTTCCTAGCTCTTCCTCCTCGAATCCTTGTCACTCACGCTCCTCGAGTATTTCCTCAGATAAGACTTGTGTAGAATCACCTGAAATTGTTGACATTTTAACAATCAAAGAACTTGAACAAAAGTCTCTCTCAATCACTTTATATCATCCAGACACCCTCTCACAAGCTAGCATTGATTCCAAACCAATCCTTCCATCAAATTCTTCTATTTCGTCATGTACACCCTCTTCATTCTTAGCTTTCATAGAATCATCCAACCTCGAAATGTTAAAAAGGATGCGAGAAGAGAAATCCAAAACCTTGGATATAGATTGTGCGCAATTTAATTCGGCTGATCATAGAAGAAATCTTCCTTCACGTCATCCAAGGTTGAAGTCTACAAAACAATTTTGTTGGAAGTCAATATTGGATCAAATGTTGAGGGAGGAAGAATGTGAAAATGTAGCAACTGAAATGTTCAAGAATATTACCACCAAGCCTAAAAGAATGATCTCTTCCTATACTAGCTACACTGCTTCTCCTCATGTTCGTTCGACAAGTTGTTCTTCTAATGCCACATGTGTGGAGGAGATTCCTTCCACAATGACGTTTTCCAAAGATAATACTGTTCTACTAACTTCTTCCGTGGAACCTTTTCCTTGAGTGTCTTCCACTTGTTTGTAATCCTCCGGTGAAAGTTTATCTTTTCATCTTAAATGACTGTGATAAAAAATCATCGTGTAATCACACACCAGCTTGTAAATATATTATTCCTCCTTTTCAAAAAATGCAAAACAACTTGACTTTTCTCTGCATTTATGACTCAACCAATTTGACTACTGTGGTGATTTTAGCCATAAAACCTTTGGCATTACTCCGTGAGCTTTTACAATCACGCCTCAGTGATGGTTGAGCTGAAAATGTAAGGTTGAGGTGTCAGGGATCGCTCGCCGTGACAAAGAGCTCAAATTTAAAATCTCAAACGTCTAGCACGTATTACTCACTAGTGATAAAATTGCTATCTGATCCTTTCACACTTTGCCCATTCATCCTTTACAGTTCTCCCTCTCTCGATTTCTAACTAATGTCTTATGACACTCGAAGGAAATGTTTGGGTTGATATCACTCAAAGGTTAATTTTCTCTAGGCTGCACAACCACAAGATTTGGCGGGATCTGTTAGTCAGCAGAACTGATGTTTAGGTTGAATGTTTGAAGAATGATTACATAGATGATCTATCGGAGTCTTGTTCATCAGAAATCACCCTCTTCATTTGCATACACCTTGTTGAGTACTGAATAGATGTGAAGGGCATTTATTATGAGAAACCCTTCCCTTGGACTTTGGGATCCACACTCGCAGCGCCTTTACATCTGTTCTGAACGCACAAAAACCAATTTTCAGTGGTGATGTCACACTGTGTTAAAGGCAATCATGGCACTCACTCTCAGAACCGCGAGGACCAAATGTTTTCCAAGATGTGAATTTCTATAACAGATGACAACAGGCCTGACCATTAGAGAATCACAGACCAAACTGTGAGATGATGCAGGGACTTGTAAGGAAGAGTATGGAGCTCAAAAAGAAGACTTTTTACACAAGCTTAACTCACAGGAGTATATGAACAAAGACAAATCGCGTTACAAGCAAATAGGCAATTTTATGAATCAGATTTTACACAAAAGCATTACATCAACCACAAAGAGGATCAAGATCACAACGAAAACGAAAAATTAGATACGTGATCCCCTTTGCATCCTTGATTTTGATTTCTTCCAACTCTAAGTCGACCTAAGCAGGACACATCTAACCCAAAAACTTCAAGATCGCCTCTGTGAAACCCTTAGGATCTTGTAATGGTGCAAAGTGACTAACACCCTTCAGTATCATCAACTGACTACCACGAATGGCAGCATGGAGTTTATTGGGTACATCTAACTTGACAGCTTCATCATGTTCAGCTCCAATAATCGCCACCTTGGCTCCATTGATTCTACTTAATCCTGCGGTAGTAAATTGTGGTAAATTGGCTTCTAAACTTCCGACTTTTCCAGCAAACAATCTAAAGTTTTGAGTAGGTTGATTCACAGCGTATTCTTTGGCACATCGAGTGACGAATTCTTTATAAATACTCGTAGATGTAAACGTTGGATTTGTGTCTTGAGGTATCATAAATCCAGCAAAGATGAATGCTTTGTTAATTCTAGCAGCAAAAGTCGGGTTTTGAAGTGCCGCAAGAGTTGTGGCTGCTCCATCTGACCAGCCAACCACATCATACTTTTGTACGCCAAGTGAATTCAGTTGATCATCGATATCCTTAGCAAACATATCAAAAGTAAACTCGTCCTTGGGATCAAACGTACTGCGACCATGACCTCGACGATCAATAGCGATCACGTAACGATTCTGCGCGATGAGGTTCTTGATAACATCTCCAAAATAAGCTGAATAACCTAAACCTCCATGGTTTAGAACAATCGGAATCTTTCCTGGTGCTTTATTATACTCTTGTGACCAAAGTTTGACACCATTGATGTTTTGTAGAGTATTAGAGATAGGAGGAGGTAGAGAAGGAGTTGGTGGTAAAGTTAACCACGGCTGGGTAGCTCTGCGATCAATTGACTTAGAATTTACATTATTGATAACAAGGAGGAGAATGAGTTGAAAGATCTTCATCATGAAATATAAACTGGCGTTAAGTGAAGAGGTAACAGGGTTGAAGATGAGATGATTCTTACAAAGGTAACTTTACGAATGATGTGGGTGGAATGGTCAGAATTTGGAAGGCTATGAGGTGCCTTTTAAAGGACTTGTTGAAGGAAACCAAACCCATTTGCTTCTTTGGATCAGTGAACTCCGTGCTATGTTGTACTCTTGACGATGATCTGCACTTCAGTACCCTTCCATAGCAGATTCCAAATTGAGTGTAACTTATTCCTGTTGTCGAGTTCCATAACTGCGGCATACACTTTCTCAGGCTGTGGATCACCAATAGTCTGATTCTATTTCGAGATTCCGCATGATTTAATGGTTTTATTTGAATTCAGTTTTAAAGCAAAAGTCTCTCAAAGAACTCAAGACAAAATCATATTTCAGATTGAAAAAGTCCTGTCGATTGTCTACTTTACTCGGGAATAGGTCAAATCCGCAATAAACCTCACAGCCTCGCATTTAACAGAAGGCATCAAAGGATTGACCAGCCGATCCACCTAGATTAACCATGGATTGTATCTTTCAGCATTCCTTTCTCACCATAGGCTTTTGAAAGATCAATGAGCTAGGGTGGTTCCGAGTCCACAATTGGTGTTGGTCACCTCAACCTCAACTCAAAATTGATTAAAGGTTAGATTGGAAGAATGTGAAATTCTTTTTAGTCGTCATCCGAGTATGATCAATAGCATCATTTTTCCAAAAAAAAACATATCATGAAGATGTGAAACAAAACCAAACCAAACACCAAATGACTCAAAGAAAATAACCCATCATGAATCCTAAACCCAACTGACCAAAAAAAAACAACATCATTCTTTCATCTTTCACATTCATTTCAAACAAACGTAAATTTCATTCCATCACCCTTCATCATCTTTTGACACCCTTCTAATCCCACAATCCGTTCAATCTTATACCCATCTAAATTCGAAAAGATCACTTTCACTTTCACCTCTTCTACTTCCTTCAATCCTTTCTCAAATGGGAATTCATTCGAAAACTCTAAATAATAATCCGAATGAATCGGTGGTGAATAAAAGATCATCTCCTGAGCTCCTCTTAATTTATATCGATGATAAAAATGAAACCTTTCAGTGACTAAGAAGAAGGAAACGTGTTGATTGAAAAAAGCAGATCGTGCTGAAGTGATTTCTGATGAAGTGGAATATCTAAATAAAAAAACAGAAAATCATCAAAAATTAGATTCAACAAAAAATGAAACTGAGATCTGTCTTTTTTCTTTTTCCTTTAGAATAACTTGAGAAAATCAACAAAAAAATCAATCAACACTTACTCAGAGACCGCCACAAATTTAATTTCATCTAAACTTCTCATATACTCTTCAAGTTTCAAAAACTCAAAATAATTCGGTACAAAGATCATCACTCCACCTAAACCCGATTTAATCATAGCCGATCCTAAGATCGGATTCAAGACCTTTTCTTTAAAATACTCAAACCTCATCCTCTCTTCCTCTTGTTCATCTTCATCAAACTTAAACTTCAACCAAGTTTGTTCTAATCCTTTTTTCATTTTCCATAAGAGACCTGATTGGATTTGATGGGTTTGATCGAATTCAATGGATTTCCCAGATTGATTGGTTAATCTATTAAAGAGTGAAGTTTGTTCTGGAGAGATTAATGAAGAGAGTAAGATGGTTTGTCTTAAATGTTGGGCATGATGATCTAGATACCATGGTTTGACTCTAGAGAAATCCGTATCTCTCGGTTTACTTGGGATTCGGTTCAAATGATCAAAGAGAAACTGTTTTTGATCAATCAAAGTACAGAACCTAAATCAATTGACTCATACCTGTTTCAAGACTCTCAGAACGGTCAGACTAACCTCTACATGATCCCAATTTTGCATCAACATCACATCCATTTGATCAGCAATGGTGATCTCAATCGAAGAAAGAAAATCAGCATCCCTAAATCGATTCTCATCCAGAACAGAAACCAAACCCGATCAAATCAATCTCATTTGATCTAATCTGATTTGTTTTCTTTCGATTACAAAATCAACTTCACATCTCACATACCCTTCTTTTTCAATCAATTTTCTCAATCCAACCGGACTTCCAATAATCAAATCAGATTGATAGAAATTCGAATAAAGTTTTAAATGAGATGGATTGAATTGGATTCCCAATTTGAAATCATCATCTACATTTCCACTAAAGATCATTCGATGTTCCAATGTATATTTCACGGTGGCTTCATCTGTCGTTAACTTATCGAGCGTTCCTTTGGGTAAAGTATACTCTTTTTCGAACCTTTCGTATCCTTTGGTGGTAGACGGGTTAGATTTGTTAGGTGTGGAACAGTAGTGAATGAGTTTATTGACCCAATCGTAGGCTGATGATCTGAAGGGTAACAAGATCAACACTTTCGGTCGTGTGAATCCTTGGTCTCTCAAATCAGGTTCGATTGTCTCGGGATTAGGTTTGATTTGACTTGTGGGATGGTTAGGGTCGAGTGAAAGAGTTTGATTTTGTTGGGCAAGACGAGCCAGATGTTTATCGTTCTTTAGAACTTCACTTCTGGTTCTGAAGACGGCCACAAAGCAAAGATCAGATCAGAAAGAATTCAAAATACAGAGAGGCACTTAAGTTGAGATGAGGATTACGGACTCCTTAACATGTTGTAGAGTCCATAGAGCGAGGGATATTCTAAAATCAGCTCTAGATTGATTATAAGGTAGATTTGTAAACCAAACATCTTCATATTTCTTCAACTTTTGAAAGATTTCAGTCTGATGAGGTGTAAGGTTTTCGATCCATTGATTTCTAGTCTTGTGAACCTAAAATTCCAACAAAAAAAAGGACGATCTATGTTAAAACCTATTCAAGATGTGTGTTTTGATTTTGTTTTGTGGTAAAGACTTACTTTCTTGATCGAGTTGTATGAAGATTGTATTTCTTCATTTAAAGGTGAATTGATTCCATATTGAATGATTCGTTTATTATCAAGTTTAGTATTTGAGATGATTTTCCAATTCTCTGATTTTTTTGATAATTCGATTCTTGAATGATTAGATAAGATCGTTTGAGGTCCAAAATGATAAGAATATGTATCTTCCGTTAAGATTTGATGAACTACAAAGAGTCAGATGAAAGCATAAAGTTTTGATTAGATTTGTTGATGGGTCACCTTAAGATCCCAATCACTTACTTGAGCTTTCCTCATCTTCCTTCTCAGCAGATGAGCTTGTCAATGGTTCGATTTGATTTGATGAATGAGTTTGATTTGAAGATTTAAGATGAGAATGAGCTAAAGCACTCCAATCTCTTTGAATGATGTTTTTGTTTTTGAGTTTAGGATTGATGGGTTTTGATGAGATGACGTTTAAGAGGGTGAGTAGTTTGACTCTTGATTGGTTAAGTTTGATTGAGTTTGATTCTGATGTTGATTTGATGGAATGTTTTGATGATGAATGGTTCGTCATCTTGAAGGTGAAGATAATAAGTTTTCATTAATTTCAGTTTTGGCTTAATCACAAATTATCACCAATCGGATTGTATGTAATCACCCATTGTAATTTTGTGGGTTTGGATTTACAAGTGTCAAGTTACAGGTTACACCACTTTTACATATCTCATACAGTCTTCGTTCATTCGATCTCCAGTTGATTGAACAAGTTTTTTTTTTCAAGAATTTCTAAAACTTCACTCTATCCATCTTTCCTTCTTTCACTATCAACATGCCACCTAAATCAATCTTTCGAGGTCCAGATGCAAAACATTTTGCAGTCGTTCATCGATCTCAACGTGATCCACTCATCAATGATCCAGAAGCAGGTGATCGAGTTTTATATCAAGTCGAAAGACCAAATGAAATCAAATCAAAAAGAAAAAATCAAGTCAGTGATCTATTTGATATTCTCTAATTGATTTTAAACAAACTTTTCAATCAAGATTGACAAGATGAATTCTGTAAAAAAAATATCTTAAAATAGGTTCAATCTAGATCTCAACTTGAATCTTCTCTTGGTTCACAAGTCTCTTCAATTAGACCTAACGTAGGAGAAGCAACGATGTATGATATCTTTTACGATGATTCAGAATACGATTACATGCAACACTTGAAACCAGTAGGTTTATCTAAAGATGCTATCCTATTAGAAAAACCAAATTCATCAAAAGGAAAACCTATCAGTTTTGGATTACGAGATGAAGAAAACCAATCTACTTCATCATCATCATCGATCTTACCCATATCTGTTTTACCAACTCCAAGTGAACAACTTTTATCTTATAAAGATCATCTCGAATTCGCTTTACCTTCTAATTCGGCTTTATCAGATGGACTTATACCAGCGATCAATGATCCGTCAATTCGAGAAATCATGGAAGCACTTGAGGATGAAGCATTTGTAGAAGAAGAAGCTAATGATGCATTCTTTGGACAAATTGTGAAGGATGGAGAACGTGATGATGATGATGATGAACCTGAATGGATACATGAAATGAAAAACCAACCAAGTCAACTTACGAATTGGGATAAAACTGTGGGTCAATTTAAACAATTTAGTCAACAAACTGAAGCATTTGAGGAAAGTGGTTCAGATGTATCTTCGAATGATGATGATGATCAATTTTCAAGTTCAGGAAAATATCTTGGTCAACATAAAACAGGCTCAAGTAAATTTGGTAGTAAGTCAGGATCCGCCTTTAGTATGAGTAGTTCATCCATGTATAGGAATGAAGGGTTATCTAGTCTAGATGATCGATTTGATCAGGTCAGTGTACTTTATCTCTTCAACCACTTCTACTCGATAGGTTTCGGTTTTGTTTATGTTTCTTTGGGGGAATGACTTTTGTGATGATAGATTGAAAAAGAATATGAGGATTCAGATGAAGATTCAGATACAGCATCCGAAACTTCAAACCAAACAGCTACCCCAAACTCAATGTATGTAGAACGAGAAGATTTTGAAGAAGTGATGAATGATTTCTTAAATCGATTTGAAGTCTTGGGAGGAAAGATGAAACGGATCTTACAAGGCAAGACCCCATTAGAAAAATTAGAAACTTTACGAAAAGAGATCTTGATTGAAGACGATGATGATCTTGAGAGAAGATTGATGAAGGAGAAGATCTTACTTAGATTAGATGAAGAGGAAAAGAAAGAAGGGTCTAGATGTGTGAAACCGACTGAGACGATTGAATTTGAAACGATTGAAGATCGACATGATAAATGGGATTGTGAGAGTATCTTAAGTTGAGTCTTTGATTCTTAATCAATTCCATACCTTGATTGATGAAATCCCGAATATCAGATGAACCCAACTTTTTTGAAATACAGGTACATATTCTAATGTCGAAAACCATCCACGAGTTATAAGGATTAGAGATACATTAGATCATGTAGGAAAACGCACGAAAGCATCTACTAAAGTTGAAATTGATCGGGTCACTGGATTTCCATTGGTTAACGGGCAAATCGTTCGAGGCACGATCAATCCACAAGTCATGAAAGGTGAAGAAGAAGAAGGTGATAGTGATGATGATAGTGATACAGAAACAAGTGGTAAGAGAATTCAGATTTGATGATGATTACTGAACTTTTGAAAATCTGATTCTTGATCAATGTAAAATTTGGATAGTACCCATTAAAGAAACTATTAAACGTGATAGGAATGAAGATAAAGAATCCAAAAAGTTAAGAAAATTAGAAGTTAAGATGGAACGTGCTGTAAGTTGTTGAATTGAAAAAAAAAGAAGATCACCATTTTTCCAAAAAACCAAATCTCAGAATTCATCATCTGATCAATTCACTTTTTTTTCTTTTCTTTTCTTTTCTTCTCATCATAGACAAGACGTCAAGAGAAAAAGAATACAAAAGTGAGTTTTGTAGAAGAAAGAAATAAACAACAAAGGATTGCGAAGAAATTAGCGATTAGAAAAGCGTCTGATGTAGCTGGAGTAGGTGGAAAATCAATCGTACCTTTATTATAACTGTTTTTCTTTCTTTCGCTTTGGGTGGTGGTGGTGCTGTGAGGGGTGAGATTTTCTTTCTTTTTGTTTGGTTTTTGGAAATTTAATTATATCTCTCTTTTAGACTTTCTCATCTTTTTTTCTTTTCTTTCGGATTTGATTGAAAGGTATCTTTGAAATCAAATTTTACTAAAAATATAGTTTTACAGTATTATGAAACCAATCTATCATATGAAATAGCCGTACTCAAAGTCAAAAGGTAGCTTCTGACTTTTTTTAACCTAGATTTTTTTGGTGGAGAAAAAAAACTACAAAATTTCTAGGCTTTGGGGACCCTGCGCCTAATTATGCACTCAGCACTTCCTATAATCATGCCATGTGTCAGTGTCCAATTACCTCTGTCCTTGGATTTGTTTCAAGCCTCAGTTAAGGTCTCATTGGTCCTGAATTTTCACCCCACAACCTTTGTCTTGTGGTGATGTATGTACAAAGGTGAAAGTAGGTGATTGGCAGTGGAAAACAGGAAATCTCATTTTTTCCGGTTGGGGTCAAGTTTTTTTTTTAAAAAAGGTTAGGTTTTCCAAAAAGGTAGATTCTACCTTTTGACTTTGAGTACCATAAATATAAAAAGAAACTTTTCAAGAAAGAGGTCATTTGTTTTTGATAAAGAGCTCCAAGGCCCTACCTAACCCTACCTACTCCAATCTAATTATAGCCTGCTGGCCTTTCCCAAACTTGACCCCAAATTATTTGAAGCCATCTGGATTGTACAGGTCATTTGTGGAAAAAAAGCTTTTTCCCAGCTTTGGAAGCAAGAAGTTTGATCAAAATAAATTAATGATGGATCCTGATCTTACTTCATACCTCAGATATCATCATGACTTCTCATGACTTCACTCCAGTTTCCTGTTGCCATTTGAATGAAGTTGATGATGAATCTTTTTTCCAGTTATTGTCAGAGGTATAAAACACAAACAAAGGATCTGGAAACACTTTACCAAAATAAGATAAAAGAAAAAAGGAGATTGTCAAAATCACTTTGAAGGATTTGATCCCAAGATAAGAAAGCCTAGTGATAGAATGTTAAAAAAAAGATACAACTGGAGGTGAGAAAGGATTAATTGCATGTTCATCTGAAGGTTAAACATAAGATTTTTGAGGATGGTAAGATTGAAGAATCAGTGTCAAAATGTCTTTAAAAACTTTCAAGAAAGGTAAGATTGAGGAAACAATAAGTTTTGATTTTTTGTTTTACTTCATCTTCCAAATTTGACTTTCCTGATATCAATAGTCAACCCCCAAACAAAAAGTCTTTTCAAAAGATATCCTTTTATTTTTCTCAAATTCAAAAACCACCAATGGAATGCTTTTTTCAACATAGAATTAAATGAATCAGTATTGTAGAAATATCTATGGGAACTACAAGGACCTTATGGAGAAAGAGTATTTTGATGACTTCATGATCTAACACAGATGAAACTCAACAAATCATCATGGGTTTCCTTCTAAAGAAAACCTTTTAATTAAATTTTAATTTTACTTACTACTTTACCTGTTTCATCACAGATGTATAGAGATGATTTTGAACTCTCAATTAATTAAATATAAATCAAAAGAGTTTTCAATCAAAATATCTTAATTTAAATTATGAAATTCTTTTCATCTAAAATCTTTTCAAGATTAAATCAATTTTTTCGTTCTCTTTGACATACATAGATACGTAAAGAGATTTCAAATCCTTACAAAACTTGTCTTTTTTTATTTTTTTTCTATAGATCTTATCCAAATGAAAAATAAATGATCTTGATTACTTAAAATTCAACAATTCAGTCTTGGGTCTCAAACTCAAGTAAAGTTAAGAAATCATGGGCAGGCATCAGGATTTGAAGTTTGAGGTGTATTCAAGTTAAGGCGTGGTCCTTGGAAGCAAAAAGACAACTGAAGGTGTTGGCATCGGTACACCAGGGGGTAAACGTCCTCGGCCCTCGGTGGTTCCAGGAGCGATTCCAGCGATTCGGTGACCAGAAACAACGCAGAAACGTGTTCGGTCATGTGAAAGGGTGTCCGTTCCGGGCTCCCTTTCACCCCCGTTTCAGCAACGTTCCCGACGTCAGAAACGGGAGTATCTCCGTTACTGACACCAGGTTGCATTGGTGATTCACCGACACCAATGGCAATCGGTCACCAAAACCAATTGCAATAGGTGTTGTCCGAAATTCCACCTCAGGTAAAGAAGAGAAGAAGATTGATTGCATTCAACTCGAGAAAGACTGAGCGAGATTGTTTGCTAAATCTGCTTTAAAACTACCCCATGATGGTGGATGTTATAGTGCTGATGTAGGTGGAAGGGTTTAGCCAACTCTAGTGCTACTGATTGGATCTTTGAGGCATCATCAGAAAAAACCGCATCTGAATATGTTTGAGACATGCTCTGTAAGAGCGCAATCAGAATGAGTGTAGACATCAGACAAATGTGTTCTTGATAGCGCAGCGGTGTGACAGTGCCATGACTTTGTTACTTCTTTTGAGCGCTGATCACGCGTTCGAGCCTGGATGGGCTTTCATTTTTGGGCATTCGCCCTTCATGTCGAAACGTTCCAGACATGTCCCACAGCAGGATTTCTCGACGGGCGGCGAGACCAGTCTGCTCCGGTTCCTTGTAGCGTGATAGCTTCGGTTACGAGAATGCCCTCGTGTACCGGCTTCGTGGAATCCTTGCAGAAACGTCTCAAACTGAATGCAATTTGAGACGTTTCTGAAAGATCTCGGGTTCAGTTCCGACTTCGTTCGATTTACCCCCTGGTGTACATAAAAGATCAGGCGAGAAGTCCGGACGCCTTTTTCCGGCCCTGACGAGTCGTGCCTTCGGTCATCTGAAAGCTCATTCTGACGCTTTCTTTCTTCGATCACACTTTGAGGGTTTCGATCGATGAGAAATACATTGAAGAGCTCATTCAACTCAAAATCACTTGTCTACTAAAATCAGTCTTTAGATCATTCTAACTTTTGGATTACCAATTCAACTGATGTCAGAAAATCGGGTTGGGATCAATCGATTTGGAGTCAGAAGATTTAAAGAATTTTCAACAATTGGTTTGTCAAGAATTTCAAAAAAAAAAAGGGTTTTTCTAATCCAATCCATCATGATGAATCCTAAAGATGATTTTTGATTTTTAATTTTTCTCTATTTTATTTTACATTTTGATCTTATTTTGAAATTTTAAATTAACTCATCAATTTTGATCAAGATTGGGTTCAAGATTCATTTTTAGAAAGAGATCAAAGAAGATCGGAAAATGAATGGACAAATCATTCATCAAGTTTATCTACTTGGTTTTTAAAATTATATGAAGCTGCTCAAACTTGGCTTGTACTTGTTCTAGTAGGTAAGTTAACTTAAATCTCATCTTACCCTTTTTCTTTTTTACTTTTTCTTTTGATTCGAAAGTTTAAATTTTTCAATTTTCACTTTTTTGATTTCGTTCCTTTCTAGGTACTGCAATTGGACTTAATGCTGCCTTCATTTCAATCATAACAGCTTGGTTATCAGATTTAAAAATGGGTTATTGTCAACAAGGATGGTGGTTAAATCAAAAGTTTTGTTGTTGGGAAATCGAAGCAAATTCAAATTTACAAGAAGAAAAGAATCTATTAAATCCAAATTCAAATTTAACTTTAGGTAGTGCAAGTGGTATAGTAGGTTTAGGTGGAACAGAAGAAGGTTGTCATGATTGGATCACTTGGACTGAATTCTTACCAATTCGGTATTTAGTTTATGTATTCTATAGTGTTCTCTTTTCTTACTTTGCTGCTAAATTAGTGAATTCTTTTTCGACTTCAGCTGCTGGTTCTGGAATCTCTGAAATCAAATGTATCTTATCTGGTTTTAATAAATCGGGTTATTTAAGTTTTATCACTTTAGGTATCAAATCTATCGCTTTACCTTTGGCAATTGCTAGTGGTCTTAGTGTAGGAAAAGAAGGTCCAAGTGTTCATGTGGCTGCTAGTATTGGTAATGTGATCGGTGGTACTTTCAAAAAGATTAATCGGAATCGTCATAAGATGAGAGAGGTGGTCACGGCTGCTAGCGCAGCTGGAGTGGCTGTGGCTTTTGGTAGTCCAGTGGGTGGGGTCTTATTCGCATTCGAGGTAAGCTTTCCTCTCATCTTGAACTTTCATTGAAAAAAAATCAAATTCTTCAAAATCCCAAATCTGATTCTACCTTTTCTATAGGAAATGACCGTGAACTTTCCAATCAAGACAATGTGGAAAAGTTTCTTTTGTGCATTGGTAGCAACTGTCACCTTATCTGTAGGTTTTTTTTTCAAATTCCTTTCAAAAAGTTCCATCAATCAAAAAACTCACTCAGTTTACTTAATCCAATGAATTTCTCTCTTTCGGTTTCAAAAAACAAAGGCTATGAACCCATTTCGAACGGGTAAATTAGTTCTCTTTCAAGTTTCATATGATCGAGATTGGCATTTTTTCGAACTCGGTTTCTTTATCTTAATCGGACTCTTTGGTGGACTTTATGGAGCGTTTGTGATTAAATATAATTTACAAGTCGCTACTTTTAGACGAAATCATCTTTCAAATTCAGCGATTTCGGAAGTCGTCATCTTATCTACCATCACCGCTCTGATAGGTTATTTTAATAAGTTTTTAAGAATCGATATGACCGAGAGTTTAGATATTCTGTTTCGAGAATGTGAAGGTGGAGGTGATTATGATGGACTTTGTCAGTGAGTGTGTTGTTTTTTTTCTTCATTCTTCTCATTCTAAGCTGAATTTGATTAACTTTGATAAACTTCAATAGATCTTGGGCTCAGTGGCAAATGGTCAATTCTCTACTACTAGCTACTGTCATTCGTACATGTTTGGTGGTCTTATCATATGGTTGTAGAGTACCAGCTGGTATATTTGTTCCTTCAATGGCTGTAGGTGCCACATTCGGTCGGATGGTGGGAATTCTTGTGAAGGCCCTGTACATGTATGAGAAAAGTCTTGATCCTAATTAATCATTTTGACTGATGATCTTTTTCTTACTTTTTCACTTCAGGACTGTTCCTCATTGGACCATCTTTGCAGCTTGCGATCCTGAAAAACCTTGTATCACTCCTGGTACTTATGCTCTACTAGGTGCAGCAGCAGCTTTAGGAGGGATCATGAGAATCACCGTAACAGTCGTAGTGATCATGTTTGAATTAACTGGAGCATTAACTTATATCTTACCCACCATGGTAAGTCAATCTGTTCTCATCCTCCCTCCATCGAATTTGATGGAACCGAATTTGAAATCTTTCTGAAACCGGTTGATCTAATCTGTGGTTAGATAGTCTTAATGGTCACCAAAGCTGTTTCTGATCAACTTGTCAATGGTCATGGAGGAATTGCAGATCAAATGATCAGATTGAATGGGTTTCCATGTTTAGAAAAAGAAGATCATGTTTATGGAATCGCAGTGGGTGAGATGATGACTGGAAAAGGAGGTGGGATTAGGATGGTGAATCAGGTGGAATCGAGTATAGATTTGATTAAAGAGAATGAAGGATCGAGTCGAGTTCGATCGGTTGAATCAGGTTTAGATGAAAGTCTTGATCAAGTTCTCGTCTTACCTAGTCAATTACCTCTTCGAGATTTAAGGGATGTTCTTGGATCTGAACGTTGGGGACCAGGACAGATATCTGGATGGCCTATCGTTAAAGGACCTGGCGATCTACGGATTGTGGGTTATGTAGCCTCGGAGGCTTTATTCGAAGCTGTAGGTCAGTAAGATCTGAACTATTTGAATATCATTTTGAATATTTTGAATCTCAAATGATATGTCAAGCTAATTGAAATTGATGAGGGTCATGAAAAAGATCATGCCTCTTCCTTTAGACCAAACTGTTTAGTGACCTTTTGTCGATCCTCAACACTTGATGAACCGATCGAATTGAGTGAAACTCAAACTAGTGAAAGACTTGATTTGAGTTATCTAGTGAATCCATCACCTCTACGAGTGAGCCCAAAACAACCATTAGAGATGGTGATGAGTCTGTTTAAGAAGATGGGGTGAGTGTTTTCTCTTAGATCATCTCTCTCCTTTGGAATTCGAGGTAGCTCTAAGGGGTTTTTACTTTAGTTTGGTCTTCTTACTAAAAAAAGATCCGGGTTGGTGTTTTTTTGATTTTGTTCTAGACCTAGGACGATTTTGATCGAATCAAGTGGGAAACTAGTTGGATTGGTGACTTTAAAAGATGTTTTAAGATTCGAAATCGAATCTAAAGAATTGAATTTAATCAATTCTAAGTTTGATGAAACTCATGATGGATTACAAGAAGTTTTAATCGATAGTCAAAGTTTGGTTTGGGAAGTTTTCAATGGGATTCAGAAATGGATCAAAGGATAATTGAAGAGTGAGTGGGATGGGGAGGGGGGAGGGGGTTTTTTAGGATCGGATTCTTATTCATGTCAAACGGTTTGGAGTTGCCTTCTTTTCTTTACATTTGTGGGGTTTTTGATGAGTGTTATTTTTTTTTTTAGATTTTCTTGGATTTTGGGTGAGATGCAAAGTATATATACGTTTGGTTTTTAATTTCTAAGGATTTTCTTTTGTTGTATTGAATCTATATATATATATTTGAATTCACAAAGGCATTCAAATTTAAATCAAGATGAATTTGGTTTTGAAATCTTAGGTTGGATTTGGATTTCAAAGAAAAAGAAAAGAAGAAAATCTCAAGTCAAACTGAAGAAGGTGGTGATGATGAATTTTTTTTTTGAAAGATTTGAATTTGGTTTAAATTCATCAAAAGAGTTGTGGGAGTTAGAAATAGGTGAATTTAAAGAAATCCATCATTTCTCTTAAAAAATTATGTAGTTTCTTTTTTGTCATATAATCATCTGAAAGATTTGTTTTTGAGATTCTGAAGTTAATTCGAATCCTTTAGTTTGGTTTGTAGAGATCTCAAATTTAAATAAATAACTGATTCAAACAAAAGTTGTTTGAAATCTTTGATTTAAGAAGACTTGAATGAGTTTATCATTTATTGATACACTTTGATGAGCTTTAATAGGTTTTATCTTATCTCATCACTTTAATGGATCTTTACAAACAATACACTCATCTGTTCTCCTTAATAGTTTTTTCACATCCCTCTTTTTTTTCTTTGTGGGTCAATCTATCTGAGAAAAGATGAGATCTTGTTGGACATTGTTGTTTTTTGGGTTTGGGGTTGAGATTGACTGATGTTTGATGAGTGTGTTTTTTAGTTTTAGAATTGTGTAGTTTTGTTAAGTTTGATTTGATTTCAGATGGAGTTGAGTTGTTGAGTTGTTGAAGTGAAGTGAAAAGTAGTACAATGTAGTTTTGTTGTTGTAGTTAAGGTTTTAATTTAAGAGTATTGGACTGTGTGAATGGGTAGTTTGAAGTTAAATTCAAATTCAAATCACATACACTGTCTCTCTCTCTCCTCAAGAAGTCTTCTTCAACTACTTCTCTTTACCATTCTACATACTTTACTTTACCTTACTTTACTTTACTTCACTTTACTTTCCTTCGTTCCTTCATGGCTCTCTTTGGAGTTAAGAAACGTAAGGATGTTCATGAGAAGAGCGCAAGTCCACCTCATAAAGAAATCATTCCAAATCAAACCTCAACCTCAAATCAAAATCAACTTCCGATTCATCAATCCACTTCTCAACCACCTCTCAACACTGCCTTCACTGCTCCTCGTTCTAACTTTCCTAATCCTCATCATCATCAACATCAAATCATCCCTAATCAACCACCAGCACAACCACCACCACCACCACAATCACAACCACCACCACCACAAAAACCTATTATTCAAGCACCACCATCATCCACTCTATCTCAATCTCAATCTCAAAAATCATCTACTCCTCAACCTTCTACTGTCATCTATCCTTGGTCTCATCGTCGATTAGGTCTCTTACCTCCTGCTCCATTCCCTGGTGATCCGCTTCCTACAAATGGTTCATCTCAATTCAGACCTTCTCCTGCTCCTTTTCCGAGATACGGTCACTCGGTCAATGCGATGGGAACTCCTACCGGTTCGGGTGATTTATACATCTTTGCTGGTTTGGTGAAGGATCAAGTGAAGAATGATCTTTACGTTTTGAATATCGCCACGCCCCCTTCTTCATCTCTTGCTTCCAACACGCCTCTTCAACTTCATAATCAAGTCTTACCTGTCGGTTTAGTGGAAACGAGGGGTGAAGTTCCATTAGCAAGAGTAGGTCATGCATCTGTTGGAGTGGGTAATGTACTCATCGTTTGGGGTGGTGATACGAAAACCTCTGAAGAAGAAATTCAAGATGATGGTCTATATCTTCTTAATCTTTCAACACGTGAATGGACTCGAGTGAAGATCTCGGGTAATTGTCCTGAAGGTCGTTATGGTCATTCCGCTGCAATCATTGGTAGTAAATTTTATATCTTTGGTGGTCAAACCGATCAAGGTGGTTTCATGAACGATTTGTGGAGTTTTGATTTACATAAACGTCTGTTACCTCTTCCCATCTCTCATCCTAATCAGTCACTGATCACCTTCTTGAGATCCTTTGTCTCTTCTTCTTTGAATCTGATCGGATTCCCTGATCATCCTCCCAGTCAAGTCAGGTGCCCCACAATGGCAGTGTGTGGAAAGTGCTCCAAATGATCCCACACCCACTCGTCGTACCGGTCACACCGTAGTCACTCATGGTGAATCTATCTTTGTCTTTGGTGGAACTGATGGTCAATATCATTATAATGATACTTGGAAGTTTGATACCACCACTGGTCTCTGGAAGGAACTCGATTGTATTGGCTATATACCCCTTCCTCGGGAAGGTCACTCTGCTACACTGGTAGATGACGTGATGTATGTGCTCGGTGGACGTGGTGTAGATGGAAAGGATTTGGACGATTTGGCTGCTTTCAAAATCTCGAGTGAGTAACCGATTAGCTTTTCGCTTCACTGGATCGTTTCACTCATCACCTTTTGCCTCTCTCATCTCCCAGATCAAAGATGGTATATGTTTCAAAACATGGGTCCAGCTCCAGCAGGTCGCTCGGGTCATACCATGGCATCTTGGCAAGGCAAGGTTTATGTACTTGGAGGAGAGTCTTATACTTCTGCTAGACCGGATGATCCATCCATTGTTCATGTTCTCGACACCGGTAAGATCAAGTACCCTCCGGACCCAGCTACTGTGGCTCGACAGCAATTGCAAGCTTCCAGTCGAAAGACATCCATTCCTAATCTTAACAGCCCACCTCCTGGCTCTACAAGTTCCAGAGGTAATGGACCTAACTCTATCCAACAAGGCTCACAAGGTGCAAGGTCCTATCCTTTACCTGGATCACCGGACAACGCGAATACCACAGATTCTGGCAGCAATAGGGGTAACAAACGGTCAACCACAACTGCCACCTCCAACCCTCCATCTCGACCTCGCCGTGAGGATGATCCTCCTTTGAATGCTTCAGCTGTGATGAACAGAAGAACGATTGGCTCCTCAAACACATCTCCCTCGCGTACCATGTCACCTTCTCATAGTGTGAATGCATCACAACAAGGTCATGTGTCTGTCACAGGTAACGAAGCCTCGTCTCGTCGATCAATGTCTCCGATCATCTCACACAGTAAGAATCCTAGTCTAGATCAATCAGTTCGTACTTCGCCTATCAATAAACCGCCAAGGCCCCCACCTTCGACATCTAACCAAAACGCTGTGAACCCTAATCAGCCCAATCCTCAATCCTCCTCTCCTAACATTCATCGCATCTCAGCTGAGGTAGCTCGCAAATCGAACAATTCAAGTCCTCAGATCAGCGGAATGAGAAATGTTGAAAGAGGATCGAATCCTCAGCATCAACTCTCTACAGTTGTCTCTCAAACTGAAGATCATCAACGTCTTCAAAAGAGAAATATGTGGATGAAGGCGGCTCTGGCTACAGCTGTCAAACAAGGTTTTATGCTTCCTTCCAATGAGGATGAAGATCCGGACGAGATTGCAGACAGACATTGGCTCAACAGTTTCCAGTCACCTAGTACCGAAGCGAATGATAAAAGTAAGGATTGGCCTCGGTTAGTCGAAGCTTTGATTCAGCTCAAGCGCGAATTAGCAAAGGCAAAGGTTTGTTTCTCTTTTTTATATCTTCATCTTTCTGACCAGATGTCTGAGCGATTCTTGACCATCTGATTTTCTAGACTCAAATGGTCGATCAAGCCAAGTCATTGGATGATCGTGTTTTAGAAGCTGGCAAAACCAAATCAGCTGCTCTTCAAGAAGCATCATTCTATCGAGTCAAATTGGCAGCTTATGAATCTGGATCAGGATCAGATTTAAATAAGCTTGAAAGAGAAAGGATTGCGGATTTGGAATCTAAGTTATCTGAGATCGTGACTTTTAAAACTGGATTAGAAAGACAAGTGGTTCAGTTGACTCATGAACTTGAACATGAACGACACCTACGAGAGATGTTGGAAGAGAATAACTCAAAGAGCAATGAACGATCTAATCATCTTGAAGCATTACATTCGCGTACGACTTTGGATTATGAAGAATTGTTAAATAAGACACGCGGTCTTGATTTACATGCATCAGAACATATTGAACGATATGCCGTTTTAGAATCATCTCATCAAAGTGTATTGAAGGATTTAGAAAGTTTTCAAACCAAATTACAAGTGAGTGAGAGATCAAATGAGAAATATTTGATGACACTTGAACAATTACAAGCCAGTTTGAATGCAACCCATTCACGAGTGGAAGAATTAGAAGAGTTTTGGGAACAAAGCAAAGAAGAATTGAGTGTACAGAAATCGATGACGAGTGAATTAAATCAAGAACTTCAGAACCGGTTAGATGAGATCTCCTCCACGAATTCCAAAGTGGACGAATTAGAACGAATCTTGATGAGCACTAAACGAGAGAATTCGACTTTAAAGGATTTAAATCAGATTGGATTGGCCGATTTGATTTCGCTTAGTAAAACGAATGTTGAACAAACTCGAGAGTTGATTTCGAATGAAAGTAGAGAAAAGGTGATTGAAGAAAGGTCTAAAGGGTTAAGGTTATTACATGATCAATCTAAGAGTAAATTGGAAAGCACGTTGATTGAATTAACTGAGGTGAAAACTAGGAATATGATACTTGATCGAGAAGTGGTGATGAGTAAAGCTGAGATCAATGGGATCAATTTAAAGTATTCCCAATTATTGAATGAATTCAATCAAATCAAATCTCAAATCAAATTAAAAGAAATCGATTTAAAAGAAAAAGCAAGATTGACGGAAGTAGCCGAGGTGAAAGCGTCTTTGATGAAAAACATGATGGCTGAGAATGGAATGTTAGGAGGAGGAGAAGAAGAGATTGGAACGCGATTTTTTGAAACGAATTCGAATGGGAATGGCGGAGGGAGTACGAGTACGTTTGGGATGAACGAGATGATCATTGGATCTGAACAAATGACGAGACGAGTGAAAGAACTTGAACAAAGGCTAGATCAACGAAACCAATTACATAAACAATTAGAATCTAAACAAGAAGAAACTCAAAGAGAGATGAACAATTTAGAAGAAAAGTATCTAGATGCCCATCGAAAACATGAAGCTGCAGCCGATGAGATTGCATCTTTAGTAGAAGAAGTTCAAAGGTTAAGATCAGGAGGAGCTACATCTGTTTCACTCAATTCTACTGAAGGAGGAGGAGGAGGAGGAGGCGGTCCAGCAGGAGGAGTCCAACCCGGAAAGGTAGAAGAAGAATTACATGTGTTACAAGAAAGATATCGAACATTAGAACAAACTCATATCAAAGCGGTTCAGTATGTGAAAGGAACGGAGAAGATGTTGAGAAGGATGAAGGATGAATTATCGAAATATAAAGAAAAGACTGAGAATTTAGAAACCGAATTAGGGGAGTTTAGGAGATCGAGTGGATCTCAACATCAAGGTCCACATGGAAACGGAGGAAAGGTGAATGAAGAATTGAAACATCAATTGATTGAATTAACCCAACAATTAGAAAGCTTGAGAGTTTCATCTAAAGAATCGAATGAGGAAAATGAGGAGTTACAAAGACGGATGAGTTCCTTACAAATCGAATATGAGACGGATAAGAAACGATTTGAAGCGAGTTCACATGAACAGATTCGAAAGGTCCTAGAAGAGATTGAGGTGATGAAGAGTTTAAATCAAACGCTTTCGACTTCGAATTTAGAGTTGAATGAAGAGAATGTGAAGTTGAAAGAGAGGATGAAGAGTTTGAAGAGTGAAGAAGGTCACGAAGAAGGAGAAAAGGGCCAAGAAGAGGAGGAGGAAGAAGTGTTGAAGCAATTGAGAGATTCTAGGAAACAGATTGATTGGCTTAAACAGGAGAATATTGAATTACAAGGGAAATGTAGAGATTCAGAAGCGAAGGTAAGTTTTCAAAAATCTGAAGTTGATCCTCAACAAATGAAAAGGATGTATGAGACGAAAGATGTGAAAATTGATGGAGTGATTGATTTTTTTTCTTCGAATTGAAAGATTTCATTATTATTAGATCATATGGAAAATCATTCGAATGGATCCTCGACACATGAGAATCAATTACTTGAAGGACTTCATCATCAAACTGAATTAAATCCCACGACTGGATTGTCTTTGATCGAAGCACATGATTCTAGATTTGATTGGGATTTACATAGAAGATCGAATGGGATCGAATCGGTTCAATCTGATTATAGTGGGTATGATGGAATTCATCATGATCATGATGATGATCATGATCTTGATCATCAGAATCGTCAAAATGATCATAATGAAAGAGATGTGAATGAATCGATTGGGAATAAGAAAAGATGAATTGGCAAAAAGATTTGAACAAAAAAAAATGAAAAAAAAATGAAAGGTTTGAGTTGACATTAATTTTTGAATGAATTATTTTAAGATGATGATGATGATAATGATGAAGAAGAAGTGAAGTTTGAAGTTTAAAATTTGGATTATTATTTTTTTGCTTCTTCTTATTTTTTGTGTTTATCATCATCCAAGTTTGAAAAAAATAAATCCCATTTGGTTTTTTTGATCCATTAAGATTTCCTTTTTTTTTCGAAAGGAAAGGAATTGATTTTTTTGGATTTTGGATTTTGGATTTTGGATTTTTTTTCGTTTTTTTTTGTTTTGGTTTGGTTCATCATGATGAATTTCTCTGGGGGTTTTTTGTTTTGTTTTTTTTATTGAATTAGGATGATGGATTTTGGATTTTGAATATGTGATTTTGGATATATGTGTGATCTTTTTGTTTTTTTTTTTGGTGATTTCAGGTCATTGATTGGTATATACTGGGAATTTGATTGGATTGGATAATGGTTTCTTTGGAGGAAGGAGGAATGGGATTTATGGTAGTTGATGATTTTTAGAATTTGGATTTGGATATAGAAGATGTGTTAGATCTATTCTGGATTTCAGAATTTTGAAAAAGTAATTGAGAAATTGAAAATTGAGAAAAAATGATGTTTGAATTCAAACTTACAACTAGATTGAAGAAAAAGTTTGAATGAAAGATTTAAATTTTGAAGGAAACCACTATTTACCGCCCGGAAAGAGAAAACCCGACGCCCCCATCCGGATACCGCCCGGGCGGTAAACGTCCATGCTGCCCGGTTAACTTCTTTAAAAAAAGATTGGGGTGGGGTGGGGTGTAAGAATTTGATTGAACACCAAAGAAGTTTGGATTGCAATTGAATCTCTCTTGATAACTTTGAGCGCACAAAAACGATTGTTACATTACAAGATAAGCTCAATTGTTAATAAAGAGCAGCACAACACAAGAAAACAATAAATATACTCTTGATTACTTTAAGCTCACAAATACAAATGGCTCCAGATAAGTCGTTACAAGATAAGAGAGTAAAACTCGTTTGTTAGAAAGTGAATCAAATTTATAATCAATCCTCCTTTGCCCACAATTCAAATAGAGGCTGAAAAGCCTCTATCCATTCCGGCACCTCAGTGGTGCTCAACATGTCTGAGTTTCGCACAATTCCATACACTTCGGGAAACGGTACCAAATCCGACCCCAGTCCAAGGCTGACGAAGTGATTTTCATTGACAAAAGCCAGTACTATTGGAGGTTTCTTGTTGGGAGGGGTTCGATAAGGGAAAAAGCTGTAACAACTGCTTTTCGAGGGAGTGAAGTATATAACTGGTCGGTCAAATGCACTGGCTATGATAGGGGTATTCAAAACTCCAGAAACGTGTCCCAGAAGTGTCCAGAAGTGACATCCAGAAACTTCTGGGACACCCCAAATTCAAATTTGGAGATCACTTCTGGACACTTCTGGGGATATTTGAAAGCCCCTTCTGACATCGGTTTCCGTTCATTCGTTTATTTCAAAGACCACACCTCAAGATGCCACAAGTCTCAGCCCGACAACAACTCCTACAAGTCCTGAAAGGCGTATCACGCCATCTCCTTGCTCACCCCACAGACGACACACTTCTTCTTTCATCAACTAATCATCCGTCAAGCACCTCAAGATCGTTATCAACTGTGCTACTCGTACCTCATTTACTACCCAATCTTCCTCTTACACCAATCACTCGCTTAATTTTAGGATTTTTCATGAAAAGTAGAAGGATTCAACGGCTCAAGGACTTTGAAACGAAGATGCTCGAAGTTGAAATATGGTTGGCAGAGCTGGAACATGTTGAAAATCGGCGATACTTAACCTCAAGAACTCTTCGAGATCGGGACCATTCACGCGAACTTTTCAATGGGTTTATGAACGGTCCAGAGGTGACGTTCATGAAGGTGGTAAGCCTTTTCTTTTCTTTGCTGTAACCTGATTCCTTGTTGATTGATGGTCGGCTTTGATCCTACGGTCAGGCGCGAATGAAGAAGAGCAGCTTCTTCACCCTGTTCCGCAAGATTCAAGACAGCCAGGTGTTTCAAAACACTTCCAGAAACCCTCAAGCGCAAGTTGAAGTCCAACTATTGGTCGCTCTAGCGAATATGGGGCTTGCAGGGAATGGCGGGCAAGTGTCCCTTATTGGCCGTTTGTTAGGGGTTTCAGGTGGGTTCAGGATTTTATTATGATTGAATTGTTTTGGTTTCGTTGACTACAGTTCCAATTTCAGATGGCAGTGTTGAAAACTACACATGGCAATGTGTTGCGGCGATCCTCGAATTACAAGGCGAATACTTGACCTGGCCTTCCCCACAAGAACGTGAAGCGATCAGGCTCGAGATCGCTCAAGTCCATCCGGCGCTAACGGGATGTGTGGGGTTTGTTGATGGGACGCTCATCCCGTTGGCCTTTGGCCCAGTGGTCTGTAAAGAAGACTACTGGACTCGAAAATATTTTTATGGACTCAACTCGATGATTGTGTGCGATCATCGCCGGCGGATAACCTTTGCTCGCCATGGATGGTGTGGAAGTGTCCACGACCAGCGTGTCCTCTGTACTTCCTCGGTGAGTTTTTATTTTTATTTTTTGAAAGCCTGCACAAAAGCTGATTGACTCTTCTGCAGCTTTGGTGTCACCCCGGTCAATACTTCACCCAGGGTGAGTATTTGGTGGCCGATTCGGGGTACAGTGCCTCCAAATGCACTGTTCCTCTCTTCAAGAGGAACAGTGAGTGCGACCTTCCTGGACTCAAGAATGCGTTTAACAAGGAGCTTTCACAGGCACGAACTGTAATAGAGCACGTGAACGGGATGCTGAAATCCCGTTTTCAGATGTTGAAAGAATGCAGGCTTATTCTGCGAGACGAACGATCAACAAAGCGTATAAACGCTTTGCTGATGGCGTGTTGTCTACTGCACAACTTTCTTTGGAAAGTTGATGAACAGTTGTCTTTTTCATACAGGCTTCCTAACACAGATGAACGCAAAGCAGAGCGACAGCATGCAGAAGAAATGCCAGCTGTTGCTGATGCTGTGCTGACCAATAACGACAACTCCTTGCGCCAGGAGGTCTTTGCAAATTATTGTTGTCTAATGGCCGAATAAATTTGATGTACGTATTTCTCTTTCTATCTTTTTTTTTCATATACTGACACCCATTCTGAAGGATGTCATTAGCTCTTTCCGGTCCTCCAGTCGTGGTCATAATCTTTGAAAGAGGAAAAAAATTAATGTCGAATGTCTCTTTCTCTCATCAATCTTCCTTTCTGCTTGTTTTGTAAAAAAAGAATCTTGTTCAATTGGTATCAAATGAAAAAGTAGAAGTGGGGTGCTTTTGACCGGCTTTATCTTGATGTACTATCATGAATGGAAAAAATTGCCTACTGTCATTTAAACCAAAGGTGGATTGTTTCACAAAAGACTCATAGAAAAACTTCTAGAAGTTAAATTTGACTGAAAAATACTAATGATGGATATATATGTGAAAATAGAAAATTTTCTATGAGAAATAAGATTAATGGATGAGTTTTTTGAAAATAGAAAAGATAATCATCGTGATGAGGATTTGAAGAGAATGATTAAAAGAAATAAATTTATTTTTAATCATTAGGCCTTTTTTAATCAGAGTGAAGCCCAAAATTGTCAGTTAATTATATTTGAGAAATCAAATATACACTCGAGGCAGATCAGTTACCATTATTATTCACTGAGACAGTTGAATGAGCACTTGATTTAAATCGGTCAAATCTCACTTTATATAAGATCATTGTCTGCTTGGATTGTGTTATGATTTATAACTTCTTCTCATTTCATTTCTGCTTCATTCAATGGGTTTTATGAAAAATCTACTGAGCAAATTACAAATCATTCAAAACCTTTACAAAATTCTTCAAAGAAAATAAAAAGATAAAGATATGGCATAAATGGATTAAAAAGGATAAATAGTGAATTTCAATCCTCCAGCATTGAATCCACCGTCTGTTTCGCTTCTGTCCAGCTCATTTTGAAGTTCTCCATATATTCCTTGTACAAACGACCGTGCATCGAAATGTCTTCCATTCTTGCTTTCTTATTCTGACTCGCCAGCTCGCACTCAATTCTATCTAATTCAAGTTTTTCCCAACGTCTTTTGAGGGTTTTGGTCTCATCTAAGTTTCTTTCCTTGAAATCTAACTCTGCTTGATTGAATTCCAAAGTTTCCCGTTTGAGTTGAATTTCCTGAATGGACTGAGTGTGCTGATCTGCCATCGGATCTGGATTTAATGACTTTGTGATTGCATCAGAAAGTTTGTTAACCGAGATCACTTCTGCCCTTCTAGCGGCTTGTTCGGCTAACATGTGTTTCTTCTTAAAATCCCACTCAGCATCACGTTTGTCTTGAGATGGTAGGTGATTGGCTAAAACTGATGTCGCTGAGCCTGAATTGACTCGAGATGACTTACTTCGGCCACTGTGTGTCGATTCCATGAGATCAACATTTGAACTTCTTCCACATTCTCCGAAGTCGTTGATTGGATCCCGCTGTGATCCTTTGACAGATCTTGTTGATCATCACCATCTTCTAGATCTTCTAAACGGGGGCTATCAATTCCTTTGAGGATGCCTTCAAAACTTAAGGCATCCGGGTCAGCAATGCCTTCATCTTTGGCGTCAAATTGGTTGTCTTCATGAACCAAAGTCGATTCCATAGTTCTCTGAGTGGGTAAGATATCTTCAAGATCGAACGGCTCGGTCGATTCTTGAACTGCGTCAGGTGAGTTCGCTTTTCGTCGTCCAAAGGCGGGAATCATATCTTCAAAGTATACACATTTTTTTTAAGATTGCTTGTGAAAAATAGAAAAGATTAGTTACAAATCTGAAAATACACAAACAAAAGGAAACACTGACCTTCAAACTTATCATCAACCAAAGATAGTAGGTCCTTTCATTCCTCACTATTGGTTGTATACCCGTTGGCCTCCTTCTCTGCGAGGGCGTCATCCATTAGTTTTTTTTTGGCACCTTCACCACTTCCTTTGCGGAAGTCTCGCCCATCCTGGAAACTTTTCTCGAGTTCTCGGATCTAATCGAGGAAACAAAAGAACATGTGGATACGTGTGTATATACAAGTCTATTCAAGCAGTGGATAGACTTACTTGTTGCTCCACTGAGGTAGGTTTGATGTTCGGAAAACCATTTTCACCTAGGTACTTGGAGACTTCCTCCGCTATCTTCGCTTTCTTAATTGTCCCGCCTTCGCCTCTCCACCAGTCTAGTCAAAACCCGTCACCGTCTGGAGTTGTGAGCCACTCAACTATGAGCCACAAAGGGGTCTTCCCATCCTTGTTGAGGTCAGTGCGCCATTGGGTTCAAGGACGGGCAGGGGAAGAAGGCACGTCGGTCTTGGCCTTGGAGGTACGTTTTCTTTGGCGTTTCTTCTTGGAGTCTTGATCGGATTGAGTTGCTTGAGGCGCTTGATTCACTTGAGTCTCCTGAGGTTCTTGGAAAGCTAAACTTTGAATTGATGGTTGGTAGGTTGTTGGAGTCATCATTCCCCAACTATGAGGGTTTGGAATAGGTGAGATGTGGGACTGGAGAACTGGCGAGATGTGTGAGTTGATAGACGGTGAGACAAAGGTGTAACAATACTGAGGTATTGGTTGAGCTTGTCCCGCAATCGACGAGTTTGATGGTGTGCGAGAAAGGTGGGAATAGGAAGGGGGAATCTCAACCGGGAAATCTGCCATGTGAATCGAGTGAATGAGGGCTCAGGTGGAGAAGGGTTGCCTGTTGAGTTGATACATCCCGGTGTGCATAAACTTTGCAAATTCGAATTTGGGTCTAGGATCTCCAAACTTGAATTTGGGGTGTCCCAGAAGTTTCTGGATGTCACTTCTGGACACTTCTGGGACACGTTTCTGGAGTTTTGAATACCCCTAATGAAGACATAGATACCAGCAAGAAATCAGTCAAATAATGGACTTTGGTTAAGAATATTGATATCATTCAAAGAACAAGGGGATCCAAAAAAAGAATGCCAGATTCTACAGCTTTTTGAAGCAAAAGCTTCAAGGACTATACTATATGATTTTTCTTTTCCTTGATACCTTCCTGCCCATGCAGATGGACCGTTTTTCCAAAACCAATACATTCCATCTATGGATCTCTTACAACCAGAGATGCCTCTTAGCTCATACTCTTTTGAAATAGTTTCTAACTTTTCCTTTGTTGGATGTCTTAAAAATTCAGGACCATATGTCTTGATTATTGCTGAGCAAATTTTTTTCAAAGCTTTGAGAGCTATAATTTTGCCTAACTTTGAAATGCTTGTCTGTAGAATTGGCTGGTAGATCATAAGCAAGCTGGCAGAGAGCTGAAGTGACCTTTTGCTCTGTTGAGAGGCCTAATTGTTCTGTACAATCCTAAATAAAATATTGAATATTGAACAGGTCAAAAACAAAACAAAGTATTGAAAGCTCACCCGTCTTTGTTCCCATTATCTATCATTCTGCACAAGCTTAGTGCAAATATCAACAAACATATTGTCCGGAATCCAAGTTTGTTGAAAGCTCTCTTCATCATATACTGGGTTTGGGGAGAGGTAGTCTTTAAAAAGTTGTGCATCCTCTTCTTCCCTATCTCTTTTCACCATCTTTTTCTTTGGAAGTTCATTGGGTTGATCTGATCTATCATCTGAGCTTGAATCTTGACTCCAATGTGCAAACTCCTCTTCAAAAAAATGTGGGTGTTCTTTTGATATGTCTTGAAAAAAGGTACTGTCTGGCATTGTAGATGAAAAATTTGTTTTTCAAACAATTATTTGATCAAGCAAAAACTCTACCTAAAATAAATTGTTTTTTTTCAATTTCAAAAAGAGTTAAAAAACATTCAAAGATTCTGAATTTCTTCAGGCCTGTGTAGAATTCAGATCCTGAAAATTTAATATATACATACTTCCCTATACTTTTGTCATTTTCATTTAAAGTCAAGATTCAAAAAAGAAAAATTGAAACAGATATGCAAACAATTGAAAAAAATATGGTCATATATATATTTGATGTTCAAAACATTCAAAAGTTAAAAATTGAAAGAAAAAATCTTTTTGAAGATTGTGATCAAAAAGAAAAGTAAAAGAACAGATGATAGTAAGAATACTGATTAATACTAATTTGAATCTTCAAGTAAAAAAAATTTTTTAAAGTGGTATACCAAGATCTTGCAAGTTCATTTAAAATTTATCTATGTAGCAATAGGTATCTGCATAGACCTGTATTTTTTTTGCTTTTGTATTTAAATCAATAAAAAATTCAAAACCACCTTTTGCAGTGTTGTGTTTGTTGTAGCACCAAGACAAACTTCAGTGGGATTATTGCCACAAGCTTTGAAGCAATTGATGGGCTGTTTCTGCATCAAGAAAGGAAAGACAAGATAATGGGCTGTGTTGTTACTAATGACACAGCTGAAGGACAATACACAGGCCCATGCAATTTCCAGGTGCGTTATGCAATCTAATTTTGAAATTTCAATCAAATCTTCACTTAAAGGAATTGATTGAATTCATTTAAGACTTAGTTCAAGTATACATGCTAGTTAATCATAAGCAACATAATAAATAATGAAGTTAATCAATCAGAAAAAAAAGAAAACAAAGTTTAAAACAAGTATTGAAAAGAAATCAAAAAAGAAAAAAAAAAGATTGCAAACCAAAAGTACAGGAACAGATGACTTATTTACAGTTTCATCAAATCAAATTATTGATGATGATGAAGATGATAATCAGAAAGATCAAAACCAAAGAAGAGAGAAACCCACTCAAAGGAAGATCATCAATAGGTTTCTTTTAAGAATGAACGTCTAAAACCGAATCTTCCACTTTTCTTAAAACCCAATGACTACATCTTTTCACAAAATACCAAAGTCCTCTAATAGCTGTTAATAAACCTAAGACCATAAACGTTAAGATCATCACACTCGCCATTCCTGTTGGATCTCGTGCACCCGGTCTATTGTTATTACGAATCATTCTTAGGACTGAATGTCGTATACCGAAGTTGAAGGGTGAGATGAAGGTTAAAGACATCACTAGTTGAAAGAAAGAGACGATGCCAATGAAGGATAAACCTAAGATACTATGCTTTAGGATCTTATCGAGTTTTCTTAACATCTTCAGACTCATCCTTCTTGTGCTTGAGTTAAAACGGTGTTTGAGTTTCTCGGGGAATGAAAGAGGTGGATCTGAAGTGCTTGTGGTGGAAGATTTGGAGGTAGGTTTGAATGATCTAGTAGATTGATCTGGGTTTGAATCTTGTGAAGAGTGAAGAGATTTACGATTAGGATTGATGTAACGATAAGTATTGGATTCCTCTGGATCATTCGAGATAGATAATAAAGTGATTTGTTGATCTGATTGAAGACGATGAGGTGATAAGTTAGGTTTGTTGGAATCTTCATTCAAATTAACTAATAACTTGCTATTCAAAACTCTAACAGCTAAAGTGAGAATCAAATTTCAACGAAAAATCATCATAGATTAAATGATGATCATTCCGAGAAGAAATAAAGGGAATACAAGATCCAGGGGAAAAAAAGTAAAAGAGAATAAGATTTAAACTGACCTTCACCTACTGCTTCACCTACAAATCGACCGGTGGTATCGTATGAAAGACTATGAAAACCGAAATTGAAAGTTTCCTGATGTGTAAGATTTCGAATCAATTGACCTTCTAGAAGCCAACCTGCAACAAATCCAGCCAAAGTGACTAAAAGTGAAAATAAAATCATCTAGAAATCGAAATCCATCATAGATCAGTTTATGAAAAGGTTTGATTCAAGAAAAAAAACTTCATTCATTCATTCGATTTTCTTTTCTTTTCTTTTTTGGATTTCAAAACACTTACAGTGACAAAGCCTAAGATCCATTGATTCTCAGCTAAACCTAAAACATTGGCTCTACGTAATTTATACTTGTAAGCACATTGATCACATTGATAAAACGATTTACTCGAACTTGACATTAATCTCCAACGTTGTAAACATCCTACATGAATAAAAGCCATCGTTCCACGACATAAACAAGGTTGAATTAACCTTCCTAGGCTTTTGTCTTCATCATCTCCACCTGATAAACATATTCGACAAAGTGATTCTGATTCTTCTTCTTCTTCTTCTTTTTCTGCTTTGTCCTGTTTCTGTTCTTGTTTCTCTTCTTTCTCTTCTTTTTCTTCTTTTCCTTTCTCTTCTTTCTCTTCTTTCTCTTCTTTCTCTTCTTTCTCTTCTTTTCCTTCTTTTTCTTTTTCTTCTTCTTCTTCTTCTTTCCCTACTCCTTCTTTTTCTGCTTTTTCCTGTTCCTTTTCTTCTGATTCTTCTTCTTCTTTTTCTTCTTTTCCTTCTTTTTCTTCTTTTTCCTGTTCTTCTTCTTTCCCTACTCCTTCTTTTTCTGCTTTTTCCTGTTCCTGTTCCTGTTCCTTTTCTTCTTCTTCTTCTTCTTCTTCTTCTTCTTCTTTGTCCTGTTTCTGTTCTTGTTTTGCTTGTTTTTCTTCTTTTTCCTCTTTTTCTTCTGATTCTTCTTTACTCAGTTTAGATTCATTTGATGATAAACTTGAATTAGATTGAATTGAATCTTGATTGATTAAATGAAATTGAATTTGATTTAAATGATCCAAATCTTTCAAATTTGATAATTCTGAAATCTGATCATCATGAATCTGATGAGGTTTGATGTTGAAGGACGAATTAAGTTTGGATGAATCAAGTGAATCTTCCTGATTAGACGACATATAATTGATTTAAGTAATCTTTCGCTTAGTTTGTGGTTTCTTAAGTTCTTTTTTTTGGAGATCCAGTTGATTGAAGGTTAATTGAAGTTAGTTTTGGTTTTTTTTTAAAATATTCAAAATCAAATTGAATTTAAATTCCATTTTAGATAGACACTGGTGCGTGCACCTTACCCATCATGCACCTTCATTACTCCTATCAACTGATCAGAATTCATCAAAACCCGAAACTCTTTTTTTTGCTTTATCTTTTCAAAACATTGTTTTTTGGGTTTGATTTGATTTGTTTGAATTGATGAGTTTGATAAAATTAAAATCATTTTGAATCAAATAGTGTAGAATTGTACTTGAAATATATATAAAAGTACATTTCTTTTGAACTTTGATTTTACAAATCCTCTCTTTTGATTTCAGAAAAAAAACAGTTTGTTTAAACTTCCTTTTGATTTTGAATTTGAAAGATCCAAGTCAAGATTTATAATGATTTATAATGATTTGATTGATTCTTAGAACTGATTTAATCTACAAGGTCATTTTGTTTGTCATTGAGTGTTCTTTGTTTAAAAAGTACACTACAAATCATCTTTTTTTAATTTAATTTAATATTTTTTTCTAGAGTGATTGATTGATTTAATTTTTGATTTAAACATTTGTTGATTTTATTTTATTTATTTTGATTGATTTTATTTATTTTATTTTGTCATTTTATTTTGTAATTTGACTTTTTTGATTTTTGAGTTTTCGGATTTAATTTTAATTTTTTTTTGATTTTTTAATTTAATTTTTTTATTTTTCTTTCCAAATTCATCCAAACTTAATTCAAACTTCATTTTACAAAACCATCTTCATCACCAATAATCTTCACAACCAAACCCTCATCCATTCTCATTCTCAAGCAAAAAAAAAATACATTCAAACACCTCAAATCCCTCTCTCTCTCTTTCTTTTACAATTCATTCATATCAAAAAGATGACCTTCATTTGGAATTTATCTAAACAAGTCTTTGATCAATTACCTCCAATTTCAAATTCTTATCTACAATGGATCCCTCCTCAATCTCCTCTATCTACTCCTTCTTCTGTCTTAGCTGCAATGATCACTTATCTTGCTATCATCTTTGGTGGTCAAAAATTAATGGCTGATCGAAAACCGATGCGTGAGTGTTGATCTGTTTCTTTTTTACTTTTCGATAGGAATCGGATTTTTCAATCCACTTCAAAAAACACTGATCCCATTTCCCAAACCTTTTTTTTTTTCTTTTTTTACAGAATTAAGACCATTGTTTATGCTTCATAACCTTTTGTTATCTACCGGTTCACTTTGGCTTTTAGTTTTGATGATCGAACAAGTGACTCCGATCGTCTTGAACCATGGTTTCTTTTACGCTATCTGTCATGTGAATGCTTGGACACCCGAATTGGTAACACTCTATATGATTAACTATTAGTTGAGTCTTTCGAATTCGATCTTCTTTTTTCCCATTCATCTTTCCATCGATTCCTCACACTTACCTCTTTCCTCTTTTACCTTTCCTCTTCTTCTCTTTCTCTCTTTCTCTTGGACTCTTGAGAGGGTGTTTTAGTTTCAAGTATTGGGAATTAGCCGATACGTGTTTTTTGGTGGCCAAGAAGAAAAACCTTCAGTTCTTACATGTCTTTCATCATACAGCTACTGCAGTCTTATGTTTTACTCAATTAGGTGGTCGAACATCTGTTAGTTGGGTCCCGATCGTTGCTAATCTAACCGTTCATGTGATTATGTATTACGTATGTCTTTTGGATTTCTTCATTTCAATCTCACCTTCATCAACAAATCCTGACTTTAGCTTTTTCTTTTTTTTGCTTGCTTGCTTGCTTGGGATCGATTGATGATGGTTTCCGGGGGGGGGTTTCCCGTTTAGTATTATTTTACTACTTCGGCTTTTCCAGGTTATAAACCTTGGTATAAGAAAGCGTTAACTTCATTACAGATCAGTCAATTTGTTATTGATCTGTTTATCGTTTATTTTGCTTGTCAGTCTTGATTTCTCTTTTTTGGATTTTTGTCAATTGAATTTCGATCTTGAATTGATTCTTGACTTTTTCCTTTTTTGGGGTTTCGGGTTTGGGTTTCTTCTTAGCTTATTCTTACTTTGCTGCTGAGTATGGGGATTGGCCTACAATGGGCACTTGTACTGGAACTGAAGGAGCTGCATTGTTTGGTTGTGCTTTATTAACTTCTTACTTATTTTTGGTGAGCTTTCAACTTTCTTTCTTTTTTGTTTTCTGGTTTCATGATTTGTTTATCTTGATATATTCAAACGTCATTAACTTTTTTTTTGGGTTTTTCTTTTTTTTGGATTTAGTTTATTGCATTTTATCGTAAGACTTATAAACAGAATCTTGCAGCTCGAAATGCGTCTAAAGAAACCAAGGAGAATGTGAAGACAATCAAATAAAGAAATTCATTGGATTTGATGGGTTGGAGTTTTTTTTTTGTTTCTTTAGATTTATTAACTTGAGATCTTCCTTTTTTGTTTTTTTTGGTCTTTTGTCTTTTCTTTAATGTTTTCTTCTTCTTCTTTCTTCTCATTAGATATATCAATAGAATTTAAGATCAGAATTTGTTTTTTGTTTGATTTTCAAAGTGACTTTTTTTTTCCTTTTTTTTTGACTTTTTTTTATCTGAGTTTTTTTTTTGATCAAAAAATTAAATCAGGATATCAAAGTTGAAAAAAATCTGTTTTTTTTTTCAGAATTTTAGTTATTATTGATTTTTTTCCTGATTTTTTTTCGAAGTTTTTGTTTCTTTTATTATTCTTTTTTTTTATTTTTATGACTCTTATTTATATATATATATAAATTCATTGATTTTTTTTCAAAACCTTTTTTTTTCTTTTAATTGCATCTCTTGGTTTTTGTTTTTCAATTTTCTTTTTTTTTTAAAAAAAAAGAAATCCATTTATTAAAATTGAAAAATTCAAAAATTCAAAACTTGAATGATTTTTTCAGTTTGAAAGATTGGTTTAGGTTTGATTATAAGGTTTAGTTTATTTGAAAGTCATTTATACTTTTTTATGGTCAGTTTTTGTGGGAATGGATCAAGTTTAATAGACTTGAATTTTTTTATATTTTCTACTGTGATCTTAGATTGGATCTCAAGTTTATTAATTTAAAAGTGGGGTCATTAGAGCAATAGATAATTATTGATTTTTTTAAACAATTCAAACATGAGACTATGATTGATGTTGAGAATACAATGAGAATAAATGATTAGAATAAATGGTTTGAGAATAAATGAGATTAAATGATCATGTATTTAAACACTTCTGCATCCAAAAAATCAAAAAAGAACCATAGATGTTTTGAATTCAAAATCCAGAATTCTTTCTCAATTGAAAATCCTTTCTTCATATTACTTTAACAAGTTTTTTTGTTCTTTGATTTCTAACTTCAGATGTTGACTTTACTCAGGAGTATTACCAGACTGATCTAACTCTTCATCATTCACTTCAGGTTGATCATTCTTATTATATTTCTTCCCCTTGAATTGTTTGTCTTCATTATCTTCCTTTTCTAAGAAAGTTATGTAGGAATTTCATCATCAATACCAATCTAATTTTGAATGTGGATTGGAAATTATGTGCCTTTTTCCATAATCTTGAATTTTGTTTTGTTAACCTAAAGATCCTTTCAACTTACTTCCTTGAATCAGCTTCTCTCTTCTTATAAAGTTCTTGATATTTTTGAGGGGTATAAACCAAGTAAATGTAAGTTTTTTCAAGACAGATGACAAAGAATTGATGAGAAGGCCTACTCAGATTTCTTGCCAGAAACTTCTCAAAGATGATATTTTACCGCACTAAACAAAGTTTGACAAGTCACACTCAATGCAAAATCAGCATCACCCAGTAAGTATTCACCATTAGGAATGTTCAATTTGGTTTGCCAAGGATGATCCCAAAGCTTGCTATTTGCAACACTACCTTCCCAGCCAGCTAGAATATAATTAAAACATAGGTTGAAGTCACATGCTGTGAGCACATTTTGAGATAAAGTTCCTTTCCTATTGAAGTTGGGTTTTGGTGTACTGTGGTGATACATGAACTGACATATGAGTTCCATGAAGAGTTCTAATGAAAATTCTTAAAATAGGGATACCAGTCAGGTTTGTTGTTTATGTTTTTCTGAAAGTGGTGTAACTTGTTAAGGAAGAGAAATTTAAGGTTGAATGAATGTTGTATTGGTGGTAAGATCTTTTGGTTAATTTGTTGATGAGGGTATCAAGATAGAATCATTAACTTTCCAAAATGAATGATTTGGAAAGATGTATAATTGATTTACTTTGAAATTGTATCAGTAGAACCTTTAAAAGTGTTGGTTAAGCTTTTGTATTTGAGAGCCTGGTGATGAAGAAAATAAAGTAAGAGAGATAATTGATCTGTGCTAGTAAGATATCTAGAATCAGCAAGTGATCTAGATGTCTGAAGCTTGCCTCTTCATTCAATAAAGACTGTGTTTTTTTATTCCCATATTTTCATAAAATACTTTATCATGCCCCGTTAATAACTCATTAATCCACATCTAGTCAGAAAGGATTGATCTGATCCTTGAGTGTTTGATTATCTTTGGCTTCAAAAAGCTGTTGTAATAGAATCTAGCTGAGTGGATTAGGATTAAGTGATATAAAGATATGATTTGACAGTGTTTATTTTTCCGGCGCTGAAGAGCTTGAATACAATCCATATTTTCATGCATTGAGGTTTGATGGGATTAAGTTTTTTTACATTGAAAGATTGGAAAGAACAAGAAGGAAGAGGTTATTGAAAACCATTGACTCTGTCACTTTTTTTACCAAATTATTGACCATTGTGATCAATCACATGATGCTCATTATTACGCTTTTTATTTGATTACCAAACGTTTTGAACGTTCACATCTTTAAACAATATTACATATACATACACGGTGAGAAATTTTCTCACCAATATGTAGAAGTTGCATTAAAACATTAATGCAACTTTGGTTACCAAAGTGGGTGGTATGTAGTAAGATAAATTGCTTGTGCAATAAAAATTTTTCAATTTATGTGTGTTACTATCAACTAGTCTGAAACCTCAGCTGTTTTTTTTAAAAAAAACAGTACACACTAAACCAAAAGTGATATTTACCTTTTGCTTTTTGAAAGAGTGAGGAGTGAATTGGGTGATGGGTATGTGTTATCTAAGGAACAAAAAATCTGTCAAAGACAGGATGAGAATATTGTAGATGACTGAGCAAGATGATTGAGGCTATGGATGACTCATCAGACTAGATGGAATCCAAGTGGTCATCTTATTGCCAAAGTGGTCCAATTCCTGGATTTTCTAAACCACATGGTAGATAATCCTTTTTGGGTAGTAAGACCTGATTGACTGTTTGGCTTTGAGCTGTCAATAAAGTTTAAGTTGATCACAAAGTTACCACCAAAATAGAAACTGGGTATACCTATTCTTTTGTTTGAAAACCAGGTGAGGTTTAGGACTCACTGGTTTATGTGATCTGAAGAAGACTGATCAAGTTTTATTCAATAGCTTTAAAGAAGATTCAATGTGAAAAATGATGACTGAAGAAAAAAAGTCTTTTTTGGGTTGGATCTAGGATGATCATGGAAGGCTTAGATGATTGATGATGAGATATGAGAAATAATGATATATGAATGATTTCTTCAAGAGAAGCTAGTCTTACAGTAATAAAGAAGAAAAGTGAGTGCATCTTTAGTTTATCTTACTTGAATTTTGGGTTTGAAAGAATAGATTATGTTGGATGACCTGAGTTTTGTATTGTTACATAGATTAGATGTGACAGTTGAACTGAGTTCATCCAACTGTAGCTTGCACAGTCATAATTTGCATATGGGTCAAGATCAACTTAAACCTTCATGAGTGGATGCCAGGACCTAGTGAACCTGTCAGTCATACAAGGCAGTTGATCCTTAAAAACCCTTGTATCAATCATACTATGAACTAGTACCAACAGGCAAACCACCATGCTGTGGATTGCAACAGGGTGGTGGTGGTGCAGGGGTTGCACTGGGGTCTAACACCCACTCTGGTGGTGCTGCAATAATGATTCTTTTGGAATGCAGGAATTATTGAAAAAGAAAAAAATATAAAACATGATTTGGTGACTAGTAACTCTGGCCAGACCCCCAATTTTTGATAATGATACTGATTGAGCAAGGAAACCAATGTGCGATAATGATGAAATTACTGTTACAAGTTGATCACATATGTTTTACATATGTAGGTCAGCGCCTAACAATAAGAAGAAAGATAGTAGAAGAGAATCAAATCCGTGGCTACTAACTGTAAAAGGGCTCAAGATAACTTGTAAGGGCTTTTATAGGATGATATGGACGGGGTATTTAATTGGTAAAGCTATTGTAACTTGACAAAAAGAAGGGACAAGATCAAGGGTTTATATAACCATAAACAACAAGAAGATATGCTCATAATGATGAAATGATTTTAAAGAAGGATCATTGTAGAGAACAGATCCTGTGAACAACGAGTATGTGATCTGTAGATGATCTCACAAGATCTTTACAAATAGATGTACACGTGTAATCATCTGATTTAGTGTGTGTAACTTTTAGTTCCATTAAACCCTGATTCATCCGTGTAGAATGGTTACTAACAACCCTTCCTTTTACCATGTGGAACCTAGACGTCCCTTCTTGGTGGCCACCATGTGCCAAGAGGATAAGTTTCAGATGATCAGCTACTAATGGATTCCCAATCTACCTTAGTATCTTTAAACTAGGATTTCATGTGTGTATTAGAAAGGTAATCAATAAACAAATCATGCAGGATCATCTTCCAATTGGATTTGGGTGTTTTTGTTTTTATTTATCTTTGTAATATCACGTAGAAAGACAAGAATAGAAATGATATTAGAAATTGAATAAGTTTGAAATATAGGCGTGTTTTGTGTGTAATTGATTATTACACGTGTTAATTGACATGTAATGATGTTACATAGCTGTGTTATTATCATTGCCATATGTGATTGAATATTACAATTGGTTTATTTGTGTGTAATGGTGATTTTGTAAGGAAAGAGATGTGCCACTGTTGTGGTTTATGCCTTTCCTGACCATTATTACAGGGGGAACCCTGGGTTGCTGTGAGCCTACCTGGTCAAATTTTCTGGTGATTGTTATAAATTGGTGCAGATTCTGGTGGCCTGCAGCACACTGCAACTTGAGTATGTCGTGGTCACATGAAGGTTTTCAGCCCCTGCAATAGCGCTGTGATGGATCACAGCACAGTCCAAATTGTGGCACTCTGTGTGGAATTTGGGTGTTGCTAGGACACACAACAAACTCAAAGTGTGTGCCTCAACATGGCTAATGTCAAAAAAACTTGTGAGAATTGATCCCCTTTATAGTCAAAAAACATTCAAATGTGCTGAACAGAGTTCTTCTAGTGTCATGTGTGATAAGAAATCCTGTGATTCCAAAACAAAAGAGGGCATAGAATTATTTCCTGAGTTGCTCAAAATCATGATGGGATTTGTGAATCCAATCTGACTGGTGTGATATCCAATGAAAAGTGGAATTGAAATGAAATCAAAGTAGAGGAAATCAAAGGATTGAATTGGATGATAAATACATGAAATCTTATCAAAAATAATTGAAAGTTTTATATACTTGACATAAGTATAGAAGAGCTATAGTCAGATGATCTCCCAATTGTTACTGATTTTTCTGTGAATATGTCTTTGTGATGTTTTGTGTTACCTTATTTGATCAGTGTGTCTGATTGAACAATGTTTAAAGTTATGTTAAGTGTGATTGAATTTGATTAAATGTGACCCTCAGAGATCCAAAGAGCATACATATAATTCTCAAAGCCCATCACTAGGAAATGCCTTTTACACAGCCCCAAGGAACACAATTCAAAGTTTGAAATTCAAGTAAGACTCCTCCTTGCTGTGCACCAAGAAGGATTTCCCGTGATATACAGTGAATATATTTTTTCATCTTTTTCTAGGTAAAGCCTTATCTAGATCCTGTAAGCATCCAGTTACGCCCTTAGTTGCTACTTATGTACTCAAGAGCAATATCATGTACATAGGCCTTTTACAGCCATAGTGTGAGTTTGCAGATGTGATTGTGAGCCTTACATTTGAAGTATGGTTTACAACTTGTAAAGAAATCTAGAGGCGGTTTTTTAGTTGGCAAAATCACAGATTTTCTTGAAGAAATTACAGCTCCTTTGTGTCAGAAAAAGACAAGCTTACATCCAGGACAGTTCTTGTTGAAGAAAATAAATGCATCTTTGTTGATTTTTTGTTCCTTAAAGTGATTTTTTTCACATTTTCTTTATTTGTGGTGTTCTGGAAATCATTTGTTTGTCTCAATTTTTTTTGATTTTTGATTCTATGTTTTGCTACATATGTAGCGCCACATAGTTGGTTTGAGTACCCTAATTGAACACAACAATAGTCCACCCATTGACTTTGCTTTGCTGAGATAGATTAACATGACTTATAAAGATCTTGTTCTTATTGTGATTCCTATGGAATACGTATAGCGTCATACCAACATTAAAACATGACATGGGTTTTAAATGTAAATTTTCCATGTCATGTTTAGTCAAAATTCACTTCTGAGCCAAAAACCATCCGACATGACTCATACCGACATACATCGACATGGATTTTTGGTTCTCAAAAACCATGTTGTAACATGAGTCATCCCGTACATCATACCATCCGGGAAGTGTCACCACGACTCCACACGACTCCATGTGTGATTTTTTGGAATCAAGAGTTCAAAAAAAGTACCGAACCAAACACTCAATTGGCTCAATTACCAAATACCACATTAAACACCCTTCCAGCTCTACGGTCAACACCTCTTTAATCCATAATCAATCTACATTCTTCTTCCTTCATCTTGCTTGTCCTCCTATTATTTCGACATCACACACTGACCTTTATTTGTTTTCAAGGCTTTTGTTCCTTTATTTATGGATTCCTTTTATTCAGAAGCAGCTGGATCTATTCACTGAGCAATACAACCACAGCAAGTGCGGAAAGGATCCCCACTCCTCCCTTCCCAGTGGTCACAGTTCTGACTCTTGCTACAAAGACGCTGTAGAGTTGTTTTATGGACATGATGGTTTGATTATTGTCCCAGCTGAAGACACAGATAGGAAAATCATAGAAGATTATCCTGAAAACACTTTGTTTACTTACACACCTGATTGGTTTTCATCAGTTGCAGATAACATCATGCCCACCTTGAATCTCTCACATGAGAACCTTAAGTACTCTAACATATGGGCTGCATTTTGTTTTATGCGTATTGCTTTTTTAGATCATAACTGGGATGGCACTCCTTTGGAAGGACAAGATTTGAACTCTTTCAGAAGTGTACCATAGGTATCTTACACATTTTTATTTGAAAACTCAAATATCATCAGTTGAGGATTCCTAATGGTCAGAGTTTATTGCAAGTGTCCATCCCACACTTGGATAATGATGACTAGGCTTGCATAAGGTCTGCGTCAAACCCTACCCACAAGAAACTGGTGCGTGAAGCCAACCCAGTCTTGGGGAGGACAAGTACAGTTGAACCTCATGCAGTGACCTTAGATCATCATATCCAAAACCAATTTGATAGAGGAATGATATTGACATCAAGTAGTCCTACATCCACAAAGTGAAGAATAAACATGCAAGATACACTATCATCCACTATCAAATTGGCCTGTGAGACTTCTGCATGTACTGGTCTCTGACCATAATGGAAGATTTGATGAAGTGTAATCTCATATCATTATTGTATCTAGATATCAAAGGGTTTAATTACTTTGAAGTAATTGAATCAAATCAATTGTTAACAGTTAATTAGAATCAAATCAGTTGTTTTGCTTGAATCAAATAGAAAGAATTGAGTTGGGTTGAGTTGAGTTGAGTGAACGTATTCTTATCTAATCACTAAGAAAAGTATGATTCAAAAAACAGAGATAGTCAATGTAAAGTTGATGAACCAAATTGTTTTAAGTAGAATTGATTGAAGACAAAAGAGTTCCAAGTTGAATATCATGAGTACTTCAAAGATGGAAGTTGAAACACTTACCCAAAGAAACAGAAGTGAAGGATGAAATGTTGAGTTGGTAGTTGGGAAGGGTTGGTGATTTAGAAGGTACTTTAGAGGGGAGCTGGTTTTGAAAGAATTTATTTTGAATTTCGAATTAAAAATTTATTTTGAATTTCAAATTCTCAAAATGAAATGCATTGGGACTAAATGCTGTTTAGAATAATTTCATTTGAAAACTACATTTTTGTTAAAATCTGTGTATTGGATATCAGTGGTGAATCGGGCAAGATCGGGAAAAACTATTAGATGTAGTATGGTATCATGTTTTTTGTTGGTATGACACTTGATGGTGTTCTGACCATCCGCCATGACTCATGTTAAGACATGGTTTTTGAGACCAAAAATTGATGTCAATGTATGTCGGTATGAGTCATGTCGGATGGTTTTTGGCTCAGAAGTGAATTTTGACTAAACATGACATGGAAAATTTACATTTAAAATCCATGTCATGTTTTAATGTCGGTATGACGCTATACGTATTCCATAGGTTCCTCTGTGAATTCTTGGGTCATTTTCAGTCAGTTTGCACTTCGCCCCTTCAAAACCTGACCGAAGTTGAGATCTGACTCCATTTTTAAGACAAACTGTTTGGTGGAATTCCTACAAGTTTTTGCAAAATGCTCAAGAGACAGAAACTAATCAACCAAGTCATTCAGTAGCACTCTATCACTTGTAGAGCCGAAGTTCTCCAGTGTTTTCGGTGCTGATTTGGTATCATGAATGTGGAACTGATATCTCGTTGATAGATTGTGTGCATCGCGTGGTGTGACCCCAAGGTATCTTGCCATCGTGATCTGGGTTGGGCTCTGGGATATCACCGTCCGCTTTAATGAGGTCACTGGCAAGAGCAGGGTGTTCAATTTTCTTAGAGATAGTGCCCATGACAGGGTTCACGGCAAACAACTGAAGTCAACGCAACGGTGAAAGCCCTTGGCCGCGCAAGTCGAACAGCGAATAAGTGAATGTTTGAAACCCTATCGGTGCCGCGCTCATGACAAGATCTTAGATTATTAAAATTTCTTTTGACTGGTGAAGCAACCCTTAATAAATCCCAAGAATGGCTCCGCAGCCAGGGGATCTGGTAGTATCCTCTGGTATTACACACACTTTTGGATGATTCAAAGTGAATATTCCTGTGGTATAAAGGGAAGTATGAGGTGATTCGGGGTGGTTTACTTCGTCATCAACACAATCATTCCTTCTCAAATCTGTTTATAACTAAAAGTCTCATTAGCTTGATCTTTTACATCTCCTCTATTCACTTTCAGGATTCAATTTTCTAGATTATCTTGGTTATCTCATACTCTTGTGAGGTTTTACGTTTTTTAGACTCTTTCAAGTTTCAATCCATCGTTTGTTTCTTTTTCACTATCAACTGGTCGAATTTTCATAAAACCGTCGCTCCTCAATTCAACCAATGTTCACTTCTATCGAATTCTTGAGTTCTTATATTTCTCAACACAATCCTCGACATACCAAAACCCGACATTTATGTGAAGGTCCCGGATCTGATTGTCATATTTCAGAATTCGATTCTGTTTCATTTCCACTTGGTTCCCTTCAACCTCCACCAGCTTATGGTGTATCTCTTCCGCCTCCTTCTTACAAATCCGCACTCGGTGGATTAAGTCTAGTTGATAGAAGCGATCATTCCTTCAAGATTTATTATCGTGATTTGCTTAGTTTGTATAAGGAGTGGTCTAGAAGAAAATTGCTCAAGGCCGACTCTTTAAGATTTGTCAGTTTGTTTTTATTTTTCGTACACAACTTTGATCTGACCCTTGCACTTTTTCTTCAAAAAAATCAATTCAATACCCAAAGGTTGAAGGAGGTCCGTTCCTTGCACCACGCCGGATAGCTGACATGAGAGATCTATTCATGTCTATAGTTGAACACAAAACCTGTCCGACAATACCAGAAATCGGGTCATGCGATTGTCGAAGTGTGAGATGGGCTCTTTTGAAACATGAGTGGTGTGAAGTTTTACTTTTGATGGGTAACATTGTACTTTGAGCTTAGATCAACATGATGACAAAGAAAGTCAATGTTTAGATATATGGGTTATCAGTGTCGTTATTAGAATTGTGCGCGTTTATATTTACTTGGTTGTACGGACTATTTCTTGGCATAAAGAAACTACATAGAACTCGAATTATATCCTGTTTCTCCATCATCAAATCTATTTCAATGACTTGCGAGCCTATACCCATGCCCATTTTTGGTGACTGGTTCTCGACATGCGAGAAGAGTCTGAGCTCAATGTCATCAGACTCTTGCGAAATTTGTCTTGATCACGGGATAATTCAGACATTTTGAGTTCTAAATCTACCAATACCTTTGGTTTTAGCACTTCAAAGAACAAAGCATGTTACTTATTCCAGTCATTCTCTCAATATGACGAGACACGCAATGAGGTCACGTATGTGCACCATGATAGAGGTATGCAACGATATTCAATAGAAATTCTTCGTCAACCTTTTTCGCAATTGCGGTCCTTCTGACGTGTTTTAGCACTTGAAAACATTCAGTGTTCCAGAGTTCACCGGGTGTATCTAGCTCGGCTTTTTCATTGTAAACTAAATATCACGGCACAGCGGTTTTAAATAATTCTTTATGTCAATGTAAATATTATGATTCAGCATAAGTAAGTTATCTTGAATGCAAATGGTGTATAAACGCATGATGTCTTAGACAGAGATCGAAAATGAGAAAGTCAGAGTGATACAAATTTCAAATGAAAAAATTAAAGAAGATTGTCCTTTCAGATATATTACAACACTGAATTCTAAGAAGCAAAGGAATCTGGGCGCTTAAAACGAAGGAGAAATACAATTATGGATGTTCATAAATTGAAAAGGAAAAAAAAGAAGAAAATCGAATTATTTTTCCATTCCTATTCTGAGTAAATCAACACGTATCCAAGAGATTGTTTTTTGGGAACCCAGTTTTAGGGTTTCCACTTCCGTCACCGTGTTTCTCTTGATATTGGAGCCAGGTTGTAAGATTTGCATTTGTGCTATTGAAGAAAAGGACATGAATGTGAAGTGTAAGTTCTTGAATTTTAAATTTTGATGCGAAGATCGAAGCCCGCTTACTATGCTTCCTTATGATCCTGAATATAACTTTCTGTAGGATATTTTGGAGGACTGCATCCAATATTGTTTGGCGCTCCAACGGGTTGATATACTCTGACCCAATCTACTCTCATTTTGGCCGGAAATTTCAGCTTCTTAAACTCAATGGCCCCAAAGGCTGGTGAAATACCTAAACTGGATGTTTGAAAAAAATTGCGATGAGTATGTAGGAAATGCGACGGTATCGATACATACACTGAAGATGAGAAACATGAGGTGAAAGTGACATACTTTAGCAAAATATACATAGGTTCGTTCGATATAATCCTCTGACCTACTTGACTAAGTTTATCTGGTCCCACTGCCCCAGGAGTGAGAGTCCACATAGCCTATAAAAATCGAGTCAAAGATTAGTTTAAAACTCATAGGAATGAGGAAGGATTATGATAGGACTAACTTCGTCTTTTTGTGTCCATGTTATATAAGGATTAGCTGAATCAGAAGGTGCATATTCAAATCCGTAATTTGCATATTTCTGGCCGTCATACGCAGCCTGGGGGGTTCATATGCCAATGGTAAGCGTGCGATTCTACTGAAAAATCTTGAAATACTGACCTGGTCTGTGTTGCTCAAACCTGATGCCGATTGTTGATAAACACCTCCTGTGTAAGCATTGAGCCCTGATTCGTAAATATTATTGTAAAATGTAGCGTAGCCGTTTGTTTGGTTGTTCTAAACGAGTTCCAAGCAATGTGAATATCTCAAGTAAGATTAAGCTTGGCCCAAGAGACACAACGAGAGCTCACAATTGTATATTTTGCGTTATACGGCGCAAATTGAGCAGATTGTGATATTTGACCCATATGCTTTTGTCGATCTAAAGTCCCTTCCAAGCTTTAAAAAGAAGTATAAGACTCGAGACTTATTTTTGTGATACACAACAAGCAAATGCTTACATATCGATCTCAGGCGCGCTGCGGCCAACAAATGAACCATCCTTATGTTTAGGGCCTGGGTGATAATTGGGACCCGAATTAGATGGGCAGGTGCAACGACTGAGCCGCTGACCAGGCAGGTAACTGAGAGAATTGTCGTTATATGGATCCCCCATTGTAGTGACCGCCGGCGGCCCACCAGTCTTCGGATCTGTTTGATTTGGCAGAGTGCCAATGTCGCATGTGTCATAGCTGTATGGCCAAGTGCCGTCGAGTGAAGCACCATACCCTGCGCGACCAAGATTCCCCATGGTCCAGAACGCGGGCCACAAGCCAGCCACATCGGGATCTCCAGGTAGTGAAATCGATGCTTCGATGATACCGCCTGTAAAGCAGAACTTATTCCAAGTTTGAATCATTCCACCGCGATAATCAAGTCCATGATTCTCCGTAGGATCCGAAGCCTGGTCGAGTGTCAGGATTAATGAGCCGTTCTGAGTCGTAGCCTGATCCGGATCGTACCACTCCAAATTCTTCGTGGCCCAGTAATGAAGGTCTGAGATGGGAAGCATGATGAGTAAGAATTGAAAGTACAAGATAATGAATTGATTGGACACGTATCACGTACCTACAGCCTCCCAGTAGGGATCGTCACCCGGCCAGACTATGCACGGTTAACAAGAACAGGGATAAAAAGAAGGATCAGCGGTTAAACACGTCAAGCCAAGCTGAGATACAAGGTCTCAAAGATCCAAAGGCATGTTCTGGTGGCGATGACTAGATGAAGAGAAAAATTTAACTCAACATGTCCTTCCATCCTCATTGAACTCGTCACTAAAGACTAATTGATATTGATTTCCATCTATCCCGGTCTTCATTAGGACATCTCGAGGAGTGTCAACGTCGATGAGACCGCGGAATCCTTGAATTTCGGGGACTTGCCCACTCGCATTGATTCCACCCAAATTGAAACCTCCCAGTGTACCAAAAGGATGTCGAACAAAATAAGAGATGATAGGGTAGCCGGCGAAAAGAGTGACCAATGTCGTGGCGAGAATCAGCAAGCCTATGGCGTTGAGCCAACCTCGACTGGACCACATTGCTGTCCTTCCTGCCAAAGCTTTAGACTCGATTATCAATCTATCTGCTCCTTTCCGTTCCATCCTGGGCCCTGGATCATGGAGATCATCGTCAGGCTCGGCCTCCCTGGTCACAAATACATCAAAGTCGTCGGGAAGAAAATTGAATTTGTCAGGAATCGCCGAAGGTTCGCGTGCCGTGTTTATGGTAACTGGAGGTGATAAGGATCTTCTGAATGACTCGTTATAGAACTTGTTAACCGGGCCATCAGAGTTCCGCGAGCCAGTGGATGAAGCAATACTGCCATGGCCGTATGATTCCTTGGAAGCAGGTAAGAAATTCGAGTTTGAGAACCGCAACTGAATGCATTGTATGTGAGGAAAAGGTTAGTACAGTCCAATGCATGATCATCTGAGATTACGCGAAAGAAGAGACGAAGAATGACATCTTACCATATCGGAACGATCACCCCTTATCATCTTCAAGCTCTCATCAGGTGCCATACTGATCGGTCGCACAAAATTGGCATAAGGATTGGTGCCAACGGGAGCTCTTCTAATTTGACCAAATTCGCCTTCGACATTGATAGACAGCGGCGTGTCCCCTTGAGCTTGAGGTACCGGGGAGGCCTTCTCGGCCATACTGTTCTTGGTTTCCGGATTATTATTCGATGTCAGAGAGTTCGAAGATGAAGCAGCAGCGGAGGGTGCCAACCCGCCAAAGAAGCTACGCCGCCAGCCACCAGCTCCGTCTGGCGAGTGTCCAGTCCCATTTGGCGATGCCTGAGACCGCCGACGAACATCTTCCCACCCAGGACTCTTTGCACCCTTGATTCCAAAACGGACATCATGAGCAGTAGGGATTTCAATCATTTCTGGCGGAGGTAGCTGGCGTTCAGAATACCTAGGATTCTGTGAGCGACGCTTGAAGATACGCTCAGCTGCTTCCTTATTACGACGCTCTTCCTGGGCACGGAGCTTTTCTGGAGAATCGTAATCGGAGTCAGAACCGTCATCCTCATCACCATGCCTGAAGGTTTGACCCCCTCTTATGTACTCCAACTCTTCTTCAACATAAGGTGAATTTTCGTGTCCAGAAATACCGAGACCGGTACGCGGTGTGCCAAAGGGCGAATTAGAAAATCCCGGAGACAAAGCAGACGGGTTGGAGTCTTGTCCAGTAGAGATAAGTCTCGAATGAGAAGGGCTCCTATGAGGCTGAGTAGGAGTATGATCCACAGTGTATTGGCCGGGAGAGAGGACGTTGGACGCAAATGCGGGCGAATTGACTTGACTGAATGGATCCGGAGACCGAGTAGGCGATAGAGCAGCAGATGGATAGTAGGCTCCATTCTGAGGCCTATGAGTGGCCGCAGGATCAGGAGAGTAGATGGATTGAGGGGAGACGAGGGTCTGAGAATGAGGAAAATTAGAGTTGAGATCCACAGTATGAAATCGATCCTGCTCAGAGGGATTTGTGTTCAGATAAGACATTGGAACGATTCTTGATGAAAATTTGAAAATTTGAAGGGAGGAAGACGGTGAGGACTCTTGAAAAACTTTCGCCAATTGAACCCAGGGAAGTTGCCAAATCAAATGATGTCAGGGGTGTTTAGCAAAACTCACTCAATGCAACTCCGAGGTGATTAAAATGATAGTGCAAGATCCAAGTGCAGTGGATCAATCAATGTGAAATGTGAATGGGTTGTGAGGTCGATGCAGATTCAAAAAGACGAAAGGGTCGATGCAGAGCGAGGAACACCGAAATGAAAGAATGGATAGATGAAGCAGGTTGATTAAGGATGTGATCAGGCTTGATCGTGAATAGAGCAGGGCGCACGCGAAAAAGGAACAGAATTCAGGACAATATATGGAGTAGTGACGCGACCAGGCCTTCGAAGTACGAAAGAAAGTGAAAGCTGATTGAGGTGGAATAACTTTTGAGCCTTGATCAAAGGGTAGTTTTGTCGCTGACCTTACCAAGCTGTGATTATCGTGTTGGGTGATGAGATGAGACATCCAAAATATCGTCAAAATAATAGCCCAAAAAGCCAATGATGACTTCCTGAGCCATGACAAATGGATGGACTCTTTGTGGGATTCGGTCAGACTGGCGCCAAAGCACAAAGGCGATGTTCACCTCGATGTACCTTTTTCAGCCCACGTCTGTCATTGCTATCAATGATGGACCGCTCCTATTAAGGAAATGGTAAATCAGTATGTTGAAGTCAAAGACTGACCAGTGAGACGTAAGGACTGGTCATGCAATCGGTCAGCCGAGTGTTCACCTCGACACCCTGTCATATGCCTTTTTGGGCCGGCGTCTGTCATTGCTATCGATAACCGCAAAATGGGCCGTCCCCACTGGAGAAATGTTCGCGGACGAATCGATTGAGGTCTGCAGTAGGAGGATGTATGTTGAAATCAAAGACGTGATGACTAGTAAAGACGTAAGACTGGGCATCGCTACCGCTGCACGCGACCAGCTGTGCGACCGGAGTTGAAATTAAGAACGTAAGACTGGTCGGCACTGAGACAAGAGAATACTCCAGGTTGGATAGATTTCAGCAATTTCATCAAACTCCTTCTTCTTGCCATGTCACAATGGGTAATTTTACATAGACTCTATGGCATCTTCTCCCAACTCGATCACAACAATTCAAGCAATTGAAGGTTTGAAATCATATAAATACGTCTAATTTGAACGCGGCCACAAACTTGAGATCTAATGAGGCAGATACCGACATCTTTTCGCATGCAAAATCTTGACAGTAGGATGCAATACCAGTGTTTTTTTCTGCTTTGAAGGAATTGCCTCATTTGAAACATATCGTCTCACCTGAGTATCTTTACTTGAAGGATTTTGTGTCAGTGCAAAAGTTGCATTGATGCCTAAGGACAGGTAAAGTGAAGGAACTCAAACTTTAATCCGTGAAAATGGATTCAAACAAAAAACAATAGGCCTCATTGGCTGTCAGATCACACCACTTGTGGAAACTACCCTATATCATCCCCATCATTTCTGACACAACAGTGAGGCCTGAAGAAGCCTAACATTTCTACTAGAGTGTCAAGTCTTCCATTACATCAGCATTCAAGATCTACACCTAATGTTTTGACAAACCTTGTGCTGATCTTATCCAAATTGTTTCTGCCTGCACACAATCCTCAACTACATGCAATATGCAGACACTCTACAGACTCAAGAGACAAAGCAAGTAGCAAAAGTTTATTCCAAAAGCTGGTGGGGTTATGACAGTCTGTGTTTTTGACACATGACAATAACCACAACAGAACTGATTGGAGCTCATATTAAGGGGGCTCAGGTCAAAATTTTTACGGTGTTTCCTTAGAAAATTGGGAAAAGTTTTTACGGTACTTACGGGATACAAACATGAGATCCGGATATTTTTCCCGGATTCCCAGATTCCCAACTCGGGTTTTGGAAACTGGGAATCTGGGAAAAAAACGAGAGCCCCAGCTTTGAGCCTTTCAAAGTTTAACTTTTTCATGCTCTAACTTCACATCCTTACCCACCACACATTCACTCACACCCCCTCAATCGCCGCGCCGCTTCCAATTCAGTATGGGAACCAATTCAGAACTGCCATTGGAGTCCATTCATTTGATCAATTCATCCTCCAATTTTGATGTCGAAGATCCTTCTACTCAACTCACTCCAGGCCAGCTCCAAATCGATCCATCTACCCTTACTCAAGTCCTTGCCGGTGCCATCCAACTAGCTCAATCAAGTGCCTCGCCTTTGATCACCACAGCCTCAAACCCACCCAATACGATGACTCGGAACAAAGGGAAAGGGACCGTAACGAGAGCTAAAGCTCAAACGTCAAAACCAACCAGTACGAAGAGAAATTCATCGAAAAAGCCTCCTACGAAAAAGGGTCCAACCAAAAAGAACGCGAGTCAAAAGAACCCGACTAAAAAATATTCAACGAGAAAGAAAACCGAAGAATCACAAGTCAGTGAGAAGATAACTCAACACTGGGCAAGCGATGATAATGGGCAGGGGAAGAGTTCTATGTACTTACTGCTCAACTGGATTACCGACGAAGACAACTTTAGTCGATTCAAGGATAAAGGATCTTATAAGAGAGATGTAGCTGAGGAGGTTGAAAGGTACCTCATCGAAAATGGGGTAACCTGGCGAGATGCCAGCGCGATCCAAAAGAAGGTAAATATTTCTTTCATTTCTGTTGGTCAGTCAAAAACGTTGATTTGACTGACCTTTTTTTAAATCTTCAGGTTGAGCGTTTGGAGGCCGCATGGCGACAAGCGAACGATATTCGGAAAGGGACCGGTGGTGGAGCTTTTGACGCTGCTTTTGCGTTGAAAGAGCAGGAGAAATGGAGCGACAAAAGTCCCGAGTGGCTACGTGAAAAAAAGGTGGCACTTGGTATGTTCACTCTCACTCTTCTTTCTTATGTCCAAGCTCTAATTTGTGTCTCATTTATTATTTAGGTCCAATCTTGAAGAAGTGCAAGTACTACTTCGAGTTGGAGCACATTTTCAGCCCACGCCACGGTAACACTCGTCTCTCTGCTGCCCACAGCGTCGCCATCAATTCCGATTCCGATTCCGATTCTGCATTTGAGGATCTCTTACGAAACGAGGCTGCAGTCACGCGCAATCCATTAGAACACTCTCCCCATTCAAATGTAGCTTACAAAGTTGAAGAGGAAGATCACGAACACAGGTCCCTAGATAACACCTTCCAGCGAAACTTAGCTCACCAGGTTGAAAATAATGATGATGACTCAGAAACTATGATGGACAATCTAAGGACAATGTTCAATGATGAAGGTGATCACATTAGAAGTCTCAGCCCTCCAGTAATCTTAACTCAACTTCCAGCGTCCAATTCAAATGCAACTCCACTGAAACGCGCCGGATCGAAGACTTCTTTAAATTCATCGTTCGAGTCTTCTTCTCAAAAGCGATCTAGGACAGCTGCAGGCTCCGCTTCAAAGGTTCAGAACCTTCTTCAAACTTGCAACTTGAGTAACTCTTTTGGTTCGGTTACATCTAGAAAGGAGCTCAAGGACGAAGAAGTTGAGATTATCTCAAAACGCGATGACAAAATCGATCGGTTATCAAGCCTGGCTGATAACCTGGTCAGCTTGATGTTTGTTCAAAAAGAAAAGTCGGTTTTAGATTGTGATCAAGAAAAACAAAAAGCTAAAATCGAAATGGAAATGGCTGAGGTGCAGTTAGCTGGTGAGAAGAAGAAACTCGACTTATACGACTTTGATCTCAATGCCAAATGAGATCATCATCAACTTGATCTGCAAACCAAAAGAGCCGAACTCGAGCATCAACAGACAGCCAGGAACGCACAATTGATTGGGAAGTTAATGAAAGAGAATGGTCTGAGCCTTCAAGAGGCTATGAGCGCAGTTCAATGCGCTACGGGAATGAGTTCAAAGGACTCTACTAAGTAGAGCAGATAAGGACTTCCACCAGATAAGGTACTTTAAGGTACTTTTGTGTTTCTGAATCCTTTGTAACCTACTATGGGCTTGTAAAATGAACTTTACCATTTGTATGGTACTTCTTATAATAGCAACTTTGAAATCAAGATGAGGTGTAGTATGCTATTTCATTTTTTATTACTTTTAGATACAAGTTTACCTTTTGTATGCTACTTCACAAATATCTTTTTGGATTCTATTCTGATGCAATTGACATCCATAATTTTTTTCTGATTCAACTGAAAACCATTCAAGTATTCCAAACAAAAGATCCTACAAAAAAAATTCACTACACCGTGTTCACAAAGATCTTTGTCAAATCAAGATCTTTGAAAAATACCATGCCCTGAATTTTTTTTCTTTATGAATTGTTCGAACTCATAACTCAGATTGAACTTCCTATTGAGAAGTTCATAAGGATGAAGAGTTTTTTTTTCATTGAGATTAATTTCTCTTTGTTCATCTTTGACGCTTTGATTTCTCATAAACCTCTTCTTATCGATTACCTCGTTTTAAATCAAAAGCTACTACTTCACTTTACTCAGTTCACTTTACTCAGTTGGATTTAATGAATACTTTCATAATTTTAAATCATCCTTACGATATACTAACGATCAGATTCAAGTTGAAATCAAGTAACAAAACAAAGCCACGATGGCTACAAATCTAATCGATCCTGATGAATTTCATGATTTAGCTACTACACTTCTTTTGTAGGTCGTTAAAGAAAATTTTTTTTTAGAACATGTTCACTTTGCGATGAAAGTATAGAGATGAAATTTAATTATGAGGAACATAATTTTAAGGAAGAAAATAACTTTCTTTTCAAAGTGAAGCTAAGCATTAAGCATTTAATGCTACAAAATCTTCAAAAAGCCCATTTCTTCTGTGTTCGTTGCGATCCGCTGTCAGCAAAATCGCATCTTCCTCAAAGTGAGGAGCATTTCGAGGTGGTGGACGCTCTCTTGCTGTACTGATCAGGCCTTCGTCGATGGAACCTAAAGCACCTGACCACGATTCCTTGTTATCTATGAGGTAATTGTGTAATATAATGCACGCACGGACCCATTCATTAGCTCGAAGAGCTGATGCTGCATCGTTTACAACCACTCGAAGCTCTTTGAGTGATTGAAAACGACCTTTGATCATGCCGTTGCAATGTTCGATTATCACTCAAAAGTTGCTGATGGCTTTGTTGAAAGCGTCTTCCATAGGCCTCAAGTTATGACCCCTGACCCGCTTGATACAAGGCACAATGATATCTGAGACGGTGTACCCAGAGTCCACCAATAAGTATTCATTTGGTGAGAAATATCGCGCGGGGTCCTGATAGAGCTTTGTAAAAAAGGATAGAGATGAAATCAACACCAAAGTACACCATCAAGCTTCATTCATACACGGAATGTACTTACCTGTGATGAGCGGAATACTCGTTGATCGTGGACACTGCCACACCAACCCAATTCGTAGTATGTGATCCTCCGATGGATATCACATACGAGCATCACATTGTATGCATAAAAACACTTCCGAGTCCAATAATCTTCTGGATTTTCGCGAGGTGCATTGGCAAGTGGAATCAGAGTTCCATCCACAAAGCCAACACAGTCTTTGAAAAAGGACCGTGAGGCCGCTTCTTCTCTCAGTGTGAGACGACATCATTTCGACGGCCACCTAATATAATCTCGTTCCAGTTCGAGTATCGCGTGAATGAACCTGTTGGTCCAATTTCGAATACTCCCCTCTAAAATCGAATGGGAAAAATCGTAAGTAAAAATCGTCAGTATATACTTTTAATTTCAAAACCGTAGATGTTGATAATACCTGAACAGTTGAATAATCGAGCCAAATGAAAGTGGTCTCCACCATTACCTGAAGTCCCTAGGTTCGCCAGTCCAACGAGGGCCTGCCACCAAACCGGCACTTGGTTGCAGTGCGAGTTGTTGCGGAATACTGGGTTTTCACAAATCAAACCCACAAGCTTGTCAAACGATGACTTGGACATTCGGGCCTAAAAGATGCAAAGAAAAAGAGGCAAAGATAATCAACAAAGTGAAAAAAAATATGAGCAAGGATAAGTGAACGTGACTTACCAGTTTGACAAACCCATCACCACCTTCAATCAATATTTGGGTAAAACCAGCGTTTCGCAGCTCCAAACGACCACGAGCTACCCGATCAACTACGTAACGATTTTGATTGACGATTCTCAAAGCTTCATCTAGCAGCTCGATTTGCGCGATGGCTTGTATTTGCTGTCGAGCTCTAAGTGAGACGATGTGATGTTTTTGATGGACTTCGGTTATTATCTCGATGAATGCGACTAGAAACAGGAGGGCAGCTTTCTGTCGATCCTGATTTGTCGTTGCTAGTCGCAAGGTCTGAAGTGCCTGGATTGCACGCAAGTGAAAATGGATGGTGGCGATATCCAGATCTTGAGAGGCTAAGATTCCGCGTGAGTTTCGAGCCCAAGGTTTGAGTGCGTGTCGTTCGGCTTGTATCGAATTCCTGAGGAGTTGTTTACGGGGAAATCGAGGCATGGAGGAGGAGATTAAGAGATGTGGAGATGTTCGTCGGCGGAAAGTGGGGAACGGGGGATTCAAACATCTGATAATCTGGGAAAGGGTTACCCAGATTACCAGTTTCCAAAGTACAGCCAAAAAGTCCGAACTGGGAATCCGGGAAAAAACCCGGATTTCATGTTTGTATCCCGTAACTGTGCTGTGAAGAGTTTTCCCAATTTGTAAAAAAGTACCGTAAAAATCTTGACTTGAGCCAAGACAAAATTTTCAACTTCCTCAAATCTGAGTGGTAAAATCGATATGCTTTGATCAGACACTTCACGGATTGTTTACAGAGCAGCAAATTTATGCAAATTTTCTGCTCAAAAAAATTTGGGATGTCCTAAAACTTTTCCCAATTTCGTCAACTTTTGCATAAATTTTATGAAATTGGGAAAAGTTTTTTACACTCAAAGCAGCAAAAAAATTGACTTGAGCCCCCTTATTAAACACCATCTTTGCTCTTTACTGCAAGCTTAACAAAGTCCCATTGCGCCTCAGATGTTTCAACAGCTTGGTGCTTCCAAGGCATGAGGGACTTACATGATACATTGTGATTCTGGCACCCAAGTTTGTGAAAATTGGTAGAGAGAAAACAGATGCCACTGTCCACACATTTGCTACTTATAAATATTTTTAAAAAGGTCAAATTTGAGCCTTCTGCTTCTTCTGGGCAGGTCCTCTGATTTACTTTCTCAATAAGATGGTTGAGTAAAATGTTTTCTTTGAGATAAAATATGTGATATGTTCAAATTGTACCAGGGAGGCCAAGCCTAACAATGATTTCCACAATACAGGGCCTAGGATGGAACAGAGAGGAGCCAATAGATTAATAATCAAGTCTAAAGCTGTGGAAGGAAGGTCAGCAATGTGGTCTAGTTGAGCTTGGCTGATAAATGTTCTTGTCTTGATTGAGACTTCTATCCTGATTTTTTTTAAATTCTGATTGGTATTGAGGTATGAGCAGTCGGTGAGTGAGAATTGAAATCCCATGGCTGATAAACAAGTTTCTGCTATTACCCTTCCAACTAGTCTAGGTAGCCTTAAAAGACAAACAGAAGAAAAACTCAACATCAAGAATTTCCCTTTCAGACCTGAGGAAAACAGATACAAGATCAAATCAAAATTCATAGCCAATTTATCCAAAAAGAGGCAGGAAAAAAACAATCTGTTGACTATCTAGGAATATCAGTCAATGATTGAGGAGCCTACAATTTTTTTTAATTTTCTATTTTCCTTTCTTATGGTGTACATACCTCTTGTAATCAGAGTCATAGATTTCATTGTGGTTGATTTTTGTCATGAGGCTTCTTGTTGTTCACCCTTCAAGTTCCTAAATCTGATACAACCAGGGGGGGTTGATTAGGATATCAATGTCCAGATGGGATGTTCTGGAATTAATTGAGAATCAGTCTTGTTGGACTAAAAGTAAAAGTTAGTAGCCAAAACCAAACTTAACTAAGTCCCCTGCCGCAAGGCAAAAGCCTGTATTGACTCAAAGGACACTACAGTTGCTCCAGTCTAGTCTCAACCACAACCACTGCACAGAAATGAAAGTCAACTACACAAATTTATACACAAACACCTACTGATATCTATTGTGCAATAAGTCTTTTTTGGGTGGTTTGTCAATCTGACCACTCAATTTTTTTTGTTTTTTTCCCAAAAACCTCAAAATTTGGGGCTGGGTACCTTGATAGCCTTAAACTATGGATTTAAGCTTCAAGGTTGAGTCCCTTAAGCCCTTAAGCTAGGTATTTAGTGCTCTACTTGAATCAAAAAGCTCAAAAACCTCTGCAAACAACCCCACTTGGGTGGTACTGGAGGGATAAGAATTTGGGTCTTGGAGCTGGCTTGTGATTGAGACTATATTGGAACAACTGTACATCACCGTCATTTTTTGCTACAAATAAAGAGGGCTTGAAAGAACAAAAACAAGATGGCAAAGGGTCATTGAATATGTTACAATTTCCAGCTCAGAATCTTTCTTGAAACTGCTTCTACTAAGTGGTAAGATAACACCTCTTTAACCTTTTTCCCATTATCAAAGTTGAAATAATCAATCATCAATCACCAAGAAGGTGATGTTCTTAGAGAGATACATGTATGTTTGCAATTATATCATATGTAAGGAAACTTTGTCATTAGCCTCCAATTATTTTGAGCCCTGACCCACACATACCTGGGATTGGGGCCACCAGCTACCAAAGATGTTCTGCAAAGCCAGAACAGCAACCAAACCTGTCTTTCCCTGTGCTGTTTTTTATATTCAGAGACCCAGAAGATGCCCTAGACCAACAGCCTACAAGTCCCCGTCTACCTGGGGGATTTGGTCAAATTTTTTGGCAAGACACACAATTCTGTTGAGGCTGCAAGAACAGCGGCTGAGCCCAACCATAGATCAAAGGATTGCTACCTTATAGGAGCCTTCCAGCTCCACAGGATTCTCCAATTAACTGGGGTCCAGGGTTCACCCCAACCATTGATTAGGAGACAGCATGTGAATCTTGATGTAATGTTTTGTGGGCCCAATCCAGGTCACTTCTCAGGTCAGAATTATGTTTTTAGTGGTAAGTCCCTTGCTCATGTCTTTGCTTTGGTATGAGGGACTTAGATAAATTTAACTCAGAACGTGGGTGGTATTTGTCATAAACAGTACACTAGGGGGTAAGCAAGTGTTATGTTAGTGTTGAGTAAGGGTGTCAAAGATCATCACTTAGGATAAATGGTGAAACTTGGGATGGTAGTTAGATTGGAATGTTTGGACAATTAATGTGAGTAATGCATTAGTAAAGGGATGATTTGGATGTATTCTAATCAGGGGGTGATCTGGTGAATCAAGGGGTGCTGGAAATTCCCTCTGGGTCTTTGTTCATTTTGTTTCTCCCACATTTCTCTTTCCTGATTCTTTTTTTATTGAACAGAATCAGTAAGTCATATTACATTTTCCTCACTGTGACGTGTTCATTTCTTTGTTGTAGCTAATCATTGTTATTGTTTCTTCTATTTTTCTCTTGAGTTGAGATCTTCGATCATATTTGTCTGTTTCTGACCCTATACCACACACCACTCTCTTTTCCCTTTGAGCTTGCAGGTAGATTCTACTTCTCTTTTCTGTTTTGTTAGTGTAAGAATTTGATGAAAGACCTTTAAATAAGGTAAAGAAAAACAACTCTCAGTTGTGTGTTGACGAGACACCGCTGAGGAGACACTGAAGACTGGAGCTTGAAGCTCACTGACCTAAGGGAGTAAAGCAAAGAGAAAATACTAAGAGAGAGATTTGTAACACAAACGTGGAAACACAAAGTAATCAAGAATTCAGTTTACCACAATCAGTTGATAACACTCGAGATGAAGAAAAACTTTACCTTTAGATATCTTGTTCCTTGATTGTAAGATATGAGGAACAAGAAATCTAAAGGGGAACAAAGAGCGCACTACATATAGAAAAATAAAGACGCGCATACAAAAATTACCCCTGAACAACAATTTTCCACTAACACCAAATCACCCCCTTGCTCCCATTAGATTGTCTTCTTTAAGTCTTCAATTAATCATCAGATGAGAACCAAAATACACATACACACAAAAACTCTTAGACTGGTAATTGTTTTGACCTTTGACAATTATTTCCAACAGTTAGATGGTGTTCTGATGTCTTATTTCTTACTTGTTTTCATTCTGTTGTCACTGAACCTCGACAGGTCAGTATTCCTTGTTCTTGGCGTAGACCAGCATAGAGCTTTGACACTGTCTAACGCATGGAACCTGTTGCCCTCAGGATTCTTTTTTTTATTTGACACTTCAAATCAGAGTTGCAACTTGGATCCCATCCTTCTGGATACAAGACTCTTAAAAGAATTCATTTGAATTTTTTTCAGAAAGAGTTTACAATCCAGTTCCAAAAGAGGTTCCAGACCCGTTTTTTTTAATTGATTTGGAATGTGTCCAGAGCCTTTTCAGCGGGGACCAAAACAATCTTGTTTCCTGGACAAACCAAATATGGGATGCACAATGGAGCAGGGCCTGTTTTGATGAAGATCCCAGGGACGTGCTGACACATCCCCAAAACCACGGAAGCATTTGGCTCACGGTTTCATCAAAAGAAAAGAACTAGACCAGGATTCAAACCTGGGAGCTCAGAGTCATGGGCCAAGACGCATGCAAAAATGATGCCTTTACTGCTAGGCTATGTATTCTTGCAATAAGCTTAATGATCCCAGATATCACCAATTGAAGAAAACATGAAGAACAAGACTGGAGAATGTAGTAAAGAAAAGAACAAGGGAAAGTAAAGAAAAGAATAAATATCATCCTTCAATTGACCGTGCTTAACATACTCTTACCATTTCAAAATTTTAATTTATATCTTCATTCAATTTTTTATAGTGTTAAATAGCTATAGATGTAGGACAGAATTGACTTGAGACAGGAATTTCCAAGTCAGAGACGTAATTGTGCCGTCTCTGACATCTGTATTGCTCTGGAGACGGGGGAAAACATGTTTTGTCTCAGTGAGACCAAGGATCATGTTGGAGTTGTTGTGACTCAGGCTCCAGTCACGGGTCACATAAATTTTGTGACTGGCACCTCTTTTCCTTGGTTCCCTCATCAAAGATTCTGAAAAGGTGTCCAGAACCATTGGAGACCAAGGAAGGCTACTCCCTGGTGTAGGTTGTGATTCAAACCAATAATGCATGGCTGTCTGGAGGTCTGTCAGAGCTGTATCAGGTCATTCCCCATTTCTTTGGTCTACTGGGTCTACTGCATAACAGATATACATCAAGCTTATCAAGGCAAGAGTAGAATAGACCAAGATTTATAGATAAGAATATCTAAGGACTAATAAGTTGAGTCCCTGAACAATGTGAAAGTGTTTGGAGGATCAATCATCATAAATGTTATTACAACTTTTGATAACTGGTATATCAAACCAGATTATGCAATAAGTCTTATTCTAGTTATCAGACAATCAAATCTCATCTGATGGCTAGCCTGTTAGATCAAAAGAATGACAAAATAGACACCATTCACCTTGGAGAATTTCAACACTTATTGATAGATATCAGTGTTCCTCAAGATCAGCTTGTCCACTTTATCAAGACACCTTCTCTTCTACATACTTAGTAGCACTACAGAGCTTGATATGTAAGAGACTCTCAAATGAAATCACATTTTGAAGGCGGAAATAGGGCAAGGGACACCTCACTAGACTGATAGTTGGTTTGGTATTTGTGGATGCAGAAGCAACAAAGAGAGCAAAGATCTTCAACCCAAGCTGAGGATAAAGGTAGTGGTAAATATTAGTGGTGTGAAATGTGCAACTGACACATCCAACTTGATCATAGCTTTCAATATACTTTTGCTTTCGCGCATGGTCAAGTTGAAGGGTATTGCCACCAAATCCTGATACCTGGCCCTTAAAGAATGCACTCAACGCTGAGCAATCAAACATCATTTGGGTGAATCTCAACCTTCGAGTTTGTATATTGTTCGACGATAAAGTTCAGCTGACAAATAAAATGATTGAGGTAATCAAAATCGCAGGGCACAGCTGATGGTGATCAGGGATGATGGCATATAAGGAACCAAAGAAAGCATAGATAGATTTCACCATAAAGTATTCACTAAATTTAAATCAACAGGTATCTATTTATGCTTCCCTAAGTTCTGCCAACCGACGTACAGTACTGCAGGAAAAAAGTGAAGGTTAGAATCATACAAGTTGATAGCATGCGAGTCTTGGAAAAAGTACAAACCTTCGAACGGTGGCTGCAGCAGTGGTTGAGACGGTCCATGCACCTCCAGCAATCGTTTTGCGACATGCCTTACATTCCCAAATACCTACAGCTGTCCTCTTGACTGTGTCCTGATGATTATCACAAAAATGATTCAAACTTAAGTTGATGCTAGCCTTTTTGTAAAACCAGACCTTAAAAATAACGAACCTTTCCACAGAATGTACAGGTGTAACGAGCATGTTGAGTGATTTCCATCTTTTTGATTTGTTTACGAAGTGAGGCACCATATCTCTATATCAGGTATAAATTCGGAATAAAGTTTGAAGTATCATATTTGATTCATGAGTCATTTCTCCAAAGATGAATCAAGGTAATATATATAAGATGGACTAACCGTTCCGTATTTACCAGTCACACCGACTTTCTTGGTACGTTTGGTCTGAAAAGAGATTCAATGAGAAAACAATTGATTAATATCATCTTGAGGTTTTGATTTGCGGTGATCTGACTGACCATTTTCGTCGATGTTAACTTGAGGGATGATGGCGAGGAATTCGGTGGGCGATTCGTTCAATTCAAGCGCGTTCCACCAAGCGATACACTCGGGTGGATTTACATGTCGTACATCGATCGTGTGTAGCCTAGGTTTTGACGCAGTCCGCAACGCACTGCCAGTATTGCGCAGTCTCACGCATAGGTCTTGATCCCCCATCCGGCTTGGCAAGGCACCCGGGGGCCGGCACGGTGCGCATGCACACCGAATTGCTGAGTTGCTCGGCATCGGTCATTTCAAATGAGGTCCGACGTGACCTTACTTCTTTCATTCCGACCACCCGAATAAAAATCAACCACCCCAAGTTAAAATACCATTCCTGACGATCAAATGATGTAAAGGTTACTATGATAAATATTCCTGATAACTCATTCTTCAATTTATTTTTACCCAAGATTTTCCTTCAGCCACAAAAAAACCTCTTCATCGAGAAAACTGCCAAGAAAGGAGAAAATTTGCTCACTACACCCATCACTTTAACTTTATCAAGCACTCATATCAATCCAAAATTGACCTTCCAAAGAAAGTCTTTTTTACTTGGGTCAATAAATTTTTGGTTGTAGTAATTGAAGTCGGAATTGACATTGGTTGTGAGTGATGACTGATCTAGAAAGTAATTTTCAAAGAGTTTAAACCAATTCGACTTGATTTACCCAAAGGCAAAAAAAGAGAGAAGTGTACATATATAGTCATCACAACACTACATGCAACAAATTCCTTGAAAGACAAATTCATCAAACAAGTATGAAAGAAATTTCTATATTTGAAGGAATGATTGAAAACTCTAAAGGCCTTGTAATATAGGATTGAAAATTTACGGTACTCAAAGTTGTGTATAATTTGCCGTATATAGTTTTTTTGTCTCTTTCCACGACTACACAAAACCAGGGAAAACTATGTCTTTGGTTTAAAAGTACATATTTTTGAGCTTCAATTATGAGACATACTTTTTCCAGGTCGTTTGTAGTTGTGGAAAGAGAGAAAAAAACTATATACAGCAAAGTATATACAACTTTGAGTACCCTAATTAAACATTGATGGGATACAAAGTTTTATATCAAATGAGAAGTAAATAAAGAAAGATAAAGAAAATTAGCTACACAAACCAACTTTAAGCTTAGACCAATACACATATGTAGGTTCACATAAAGCAAATCCCCTATAATAATTTGCGGTACTCAAAGTAAGTATGTACGCGTACATATGCACACATACATAGATCAAACATAGATTAGAATGACATTTTGCCCGTCAAAACATGACATTTTGAATTAAAAAATGTCATTTTTGATCGGAAATTGAAGGTTTGGACATGTGCTCAATCTACGTTTTGCTACATATGTACGCATACATAGTTACTTTGAGTACCCTAATTATGGGAGTCAAACCTGTGCAAAAATTGTGCAAGATCGATGTGCAAGATCTGTGCAAGAATTTCTTGCGCCGATCTTGCATATTTTTTTTTCACCACCCCACCAAAATTACCCAGTTCTCACCCATCATGCCACGCGTCTCATCTCAAAGACAAGTGATTCAAACACTCAGGCAACTTGCCAATCAAGACCACTCCTACAAGGATGTATGTACATATCCTCTGCGGGGTCTTGGGAAGTTAACATATGTAAGTCTTAAGTCTGCAAATTTGGTGCAGGTTCTGTGCAAGATGTCAAAAGAATTCTTGCACGGATCTTGCACGGATCTTGCACAATTTTTGCACAGGTTTGACTACCATGAATGGAGTAAAATATGTTGCAAAAAAATAGCAGTGCCCACATTAACTTCCCACTACATTTGTGGCTCATTATGTTTCTATGTACATCCAAGCCCCCTTCAATTTGTATGACCTATGCTCCTGCCTCATCTACAGTGGGCAAGCTTTGCATTGCCTTCCCCAATGATAAAGTCAATGTGGGATCTCTTTCAATCAAATTCATCAGTCAGCTGTGATTACACAGTGGCAGTATACAATCCAATACCGCAACCGCTCCGCCCAAAAGAACGTGAGTGGTGCATGAGCAGAGCAACTGCTGCACAATGGATTGGGCGTGATTTGCTCCACTATACCTTATTCTTCTATTTTTTAGAGTTTACCTCTTGTTTATAAGTCAAATTGAAGGTCTTTTAGTATATTGGTTGTTCTTTAGAGCTGTGTGCGCCGCTTTACAACCATGTCCGTATTGTAGTGGCTACCTCACTACAATCCTTCATGCAAGAAAAAATCAAAAATGAGAAATTAAGAGCGCTGCAACTTTTAGTGGGTCCCTCTGCTCCGCACCAAAAAGGCTGAAATCGTGTGCAATGCATAGCAATTGCAGTATTGTACAAACTTCAACCAGATTTTCCATACACAACCACTCTTGATTAGGGCTGTGACCCAGCCCTGAGAGTTCAGAACCAGCCTGATGGCTTTTTCCAGCCCTACGTAGACCTGAGGACCTCTGAAAATGGGTCAGGGCCAAGCAGGGCACATACTGAGCCTTAGGCCTCCAGGCCAGGCGGGAGAAAACACCCGGACAGTGGGTAATGATGTGTCTGAATCTGAAGAAACATTTGATAAAATTTGTAATGACCAATCAGAAAGTAAAAATCAATTGTACAGGGGTGAAACCATTTACTAAGTTGAATCATTGTGAGATTAGTGAAGCAGGAAACAGTTGACAGCTTGGCCCTGCCAGATTCCCAAGGCATCTGCAGGCCTTTTGTGGGCATTATCAAGCTAAGCTTGACAGCCCCAAGGTGTGGACTGTCAGCTTCGAAAATACTGTTGTGCAGAGCCAGTCAGGCAGGGCCGGGTTGAGTCCAGGCCACAGTCCTACTCTTGATGTGGCACAAATCAGTCACCACTGATGATGCCCCTCTGCATACCACATGGTCCAATCATGCACATTTCTGGTCATTCCAATTTCAGTCTAACCACCCTGCGCCCTACTCACATTACTTGTTGATCAAAACTTGTCACCTTTCTTCTCACACAGCACTCATATCCAAATCTCTGTTCCAGTACCTCCCATGTAGACCTATTTGAGTTGATTTGTGTAATGAATGTACATTTCTCAAACCCTTCAAAACAATCTGTTACCATACCCCCAATTTATTCAAACTATCATTTTCACATCTCATCAATTCACCCTTTCCCAGTTCTTTGATTTATCTCTTACTCCTCTTCTATCTGGTCCTCCCATGGTTTCTCTATCATCTCTTTTCAATCAATCATCATTTGTTCTTCCCTGAACCAACCAAGGAATGTCAAATCCACTATGCCACTCTCATCCCGTTTATCTCAGCTCTGTGGTCAAAATCACTGCCTAGGTACACACTCTCATTTGCCCTTTGCCCAACTCTTGCTCACATATCTTTTTTCTTATTCAAGGGAACAAGGGCACATCAGTGGGTTTAGAAGGTAAAATGCTGTATTTTTTCAGAGTAAAACTCAGTTGTCTAAGCAAAATAAGACCTATATTTAAACCCATTCCCGTCTATGATTATTCAGAGATCTGTTGTCTCAATAAGAACTCCTGTTCTTATCTTGATTCCAGTAGAATATACAACTGCCCTGAGACAAGTGTATTAAGTTACTCATCTGTAGAAGACTATTGATAACCCTTTATCAATAAGTACGTTCTGTTAGATCACAACAATAAAAAGTTGAACTAACCCTTGGCTTGAATTTATGTCAACAACTATTGTAACAAAGCTGTCACTTCAAATAGTAAGTTCATTTAAAATTCAACCCAACCTCTCTTAAAAGCTAGACTTTTAGAGACTCAGGCTGACAAATAATGTTGGATACTATTGCATTTTCATATAAAAGTGTGATCTCATTGTTTTTGATTTGTCCCTATGTGTACTCTCATGATATGTTTGTTTTATTTGATAACTCTTTGCTATGACGTTTCTTCTTCCCTCTCTTTTCTATAAAGAACAGCCTATGAGTCTAAAGGGTTTGATTCTGTGTCTATTCAAACCCTTCTCATTTATCAAACTTCTCAACTCACTTACAACATGTTTTCTTGATTAATGAATGACTCATAGGTAAGCGTAATAATCTCAGTATTCTTCCTCTCTTTCTATAATTCTCTCTTGATACGTGTGCGCGTATGATTACTACAATATTAGTGAAATAAAGATCTATTCAAGCCTTTCTCATTTATTGAAATTCTCAACTTACTTACTACATGTTTGTTAGATTGATGAATGACTCATAAGATTGCTGATAGATCACAAGCCCCAATAGACCAAACAGGGCTGATAGTTGTGCAAGGGAAAGTTACAGCAGGTAATCAGGCAATCCGGGTAAACAGAATAAACCTTAAATTCTACAAGGCCTTTGGTAAGCCTAAACCTGATAAAAACATGATTTGTCTGAACACTCATCATTGGCATGTAGCTGTAGAAATAGATAAACCTGATTGTTTGTTTCTGTGCTTAGTTCTGTGTAAAGAAGTACATAATTCTTAAATTCATATTCTAGAAGAATCAAATCAACAAAATTACAATTCAAGATACGCTTTGTGGGATTTCATACCTCAAAAATTCATCTGACTGTCATTCAAGTCTTAACCAAATTGCTGAAGAATTGAATGTGATACAGAAAGAGTGTAGTAGGATTAGATCATTCATATGGATGATCAGAAGATCATGTGGTGAAGTTGATAAGTCTTCAAGGGTGTACTGTGAGGTGGTACAGAGATGATAAGTTTTAAGAAGTTTGGATAGTGAACAGAATCAAACTAGCCAAACTTTTTCTAAACATTTTTTACAAAAGGTTCCAAAACGAAGTTTCCACCAAACCCTAAGAGCTTCTGACTTTCTGAACTACTCCCACAAATCAAAGATCACTTAGGGCCCATTTGGTTGCTTATTTTACTGTGATTATGCCAATACCACTGTTAAATAATCCCAACAAAGATTTTGCTGTTTGGTAGCCCAGATATACAGATCATCATACCACAGTATTTGGTCAATTATCTGATAATCTGAATTAATTTTTCCAACTCCTTTTTGGGTTTTTTCCAATTGTAATTTGATTAATTCCGCAGGTGCAATGGGGACTTGTCCAATTTTTGAGTTTTCCCTTCTTCATCTCTCAATGTTGAGAGACACCTTGTCTCTCTTAACTAGGCTTCAGATGACTTGCAGAATCTTCAAGACATACACACTAAATTACCTCAGATAAGGCACATGGTCAAAATTAGGTTTTGATATTAAACTTTATTCAAAACCCTAAGTATCATCAAATTGCACCTCCCCCACAACACGTATACACTCTTTTCCTCATCTGTCATTATAAGGCAAGAAAAGAAACTTGCGTATTGCGTTGTCATCCTTTCCTATCTTTATTCTTGTCTTGACCAAACCTATCATAGGTTAGTAATTGTCAAGTAGTAGACAGGAGGTGATTGAGACTCACCTCAGCAATCTGTCATTGGCATTCAGGACACTTGACGGAATTCATTTCTTATCACTCAATACCTTTCTTTTCCTTCCACTTCAACTTGCTCCATTCCTTTTTTTACTTCAACGTCTCTGTTTTTGACCCACCTTGTCTTTCCCACCCTTCGAACCCTTTTAAAACCCCCCTCAAACACTCCTCACCTGTTTCACTTGCAATGTCTTCTGGTACAAAAAAAGAAAGACTGACCTAAGAAGACCAAATACTCAGATGGTATCAAAGCAATTCAAGACAAAAAAGCCGCCTTACATTCAGGTGACCAATTAGTATCCACAGCAGCAACTTTGTGAACAGTAAGGGCAAGGCGTTCTTTAAGGTCGTTTGCAATTGTGGTTTGACAAGCAAGGAGATTGGTGTGATCATACATTGCGTCTTGGACTTTGTAGAGGAAAAGACACGGATTGGCCTCAATGAGTTCTGCCATGAACTCTTGGTCTTTGTCTGAGTAAAGAGTGGGACGGCCTTTTTTGTTGGTCAGTGACAGGATCTCAAATGACCGCATGAGTATGATAATAAAGTGTACTCCATCTTTAAAATGAGGTGATATTGAAGTGAAAAGTTCACAATTGATTGAGTCCATTGGTTGTCCAGATAGATGTTTGGTGAGTGCAATTACTTTAAACTGTGTGCCATACTTGACAAAACCCATGGGCGAATGAAATGATCAATTGATTGATTGATCAAAATGATTAATTTGAATGATTTGATTGACTTTATTGAATTGATTGAATATATTGATTTGAATGATTTGATTGAATTGAATTATTTGAATGATTTGATTAATTTGATTGAATGGAATTGATTGATTGATTTATCAAAATGAAATGATTGATTTGATCAATCAAAAGGAACTGATAAATTTGGTCAAAATGAAATGAGTGATTTGAATGAAATGAGATGAGTGATTCAAACAAAATGAAATGGTGGTGGTGGTGATAGTGGTAGAACTGTTGACCAATCCGTTCAACAGCTGTTAAAATTTGAGCTCCATATAAGGCAATGCTTAAAAGCATAGCCTGTATGACCACTCAAATTCAAAAAAAATACAAAGTATCCAAGCTATTATGTTTTCTAAAAAGTTTGTCACCTTTCAGCCAATTTTTTTTATTTTTCAGCTGCTCCTGTGAAACCACGCAGAAACTATACCCAGAGTCATTCAAAATTGGGCCACAGGGACGTTTGACACCCCTTTGGTTTCCTCAAATCTCAACAGCGTTTCCAACCCACCTTCCTTCACAAATGGCTTTTTGCAAATACTCTGCCAATATCAAGGTACTGTCGGTTTTTTGGCAACTTGAAGGACTCCCTCAATCATTAATCCACCAGCGCCTGCAATGCCTCATTTCAAAACAATAATTTTCTCGATGGCTAGATCTATATCAACATACTTGAGCGGTCATTCAAGATCCCCACAATTACCAGCCCTGTGTTTAACACACCAGTTTCAATGCAGGTGACCGTCAGTTTATGGAGACCTTAATCAATGAACATCCGTCCCTTTTTCTGGATGAAATTCAAGCACAAGTTTAATGCACCCAGGGCAAGATGCTATCTATCAGCACCATTCAAATCAAGCTTCAAACTCGCCTGATGATTACTTTGAAGAAAGCTGGGGTTATCAGTGTTTGTAAAGACTCAGTGGCCAAATTTTAATGGATGAAAACAATGATCAATTTTCCGGCTATTTTATTGGTCTTCACAGGTCAGTTTCTTTGTCTGGTCATCACATAGCTCGCTCTCTCTTGTTCATCTACCAATTTTCTTTATCTGCATCAATCATCTCTACCCTCAACACCTAGATGAGAGTAGCATCTGTGGGTGAGACTTCCTTTGGAAACAACAACAATCCAAGAAAGGCCAGTGCACCACCTGCAATGTGCCCAGATTACATCAAGTTCAATATTTGATCCTTCCTGCAATAGTTTATCATGATTTACTTGCCCTGTTGGTGCTGGAGGGTTCTGTAGATCAAAATCAATTTGAATGCTTCCTCAAACATAGCCTGGTGAGTCTAGTTTTATCTGGTCTGACATTCAGCATGGAAACTCCTGATATGCTACTTCAGCTTCTGAAAATGAACCAATACCCAAGTCCTAATAGTGTACTTGTTCTGAAAAATGCATCTATACATCATGGGGGTGAGATTGAAAAGCTCTGTGATGAACAAGGTAAATGTACTAAGATTCTCTTTGAAAATCTTATATAACACATTTCTGTGATATGCTGATCTATCTTCTAGGAATTCTTGTCAAATACCTACCTACATATTGTCCAGAGTTGAACCTGATTAAACGTCTCCCTTTGTTTTTTTTTCATGATGTTCAATTGTGAACATTGTAGAAACATTGTAGATATCTTGTGTGGCTGTTTGTGTGATTTTGTATAATTCCCTTGTTCTGCTCTCTTGTTAGCTCTTGTTATAGTAAATGTTTGTTTTATGGGATATACAATTGAGAATTGATTTTTTCTTTAAATCAAAAACAATCCTTGGAAACCAATCAAGATCTTGATTCATTTCCAAAAGAAACATATGCTCCTTATGAGAACGTTTGAAACAAACTTCATTGTTTGTTCTAAATAAAATTTTTAATGGTTGGCTCCAAAGAAACTTATTTGGAAGAAACTTAATTGGTTGTTCCAAAATGAAAATTCCCTTTGTTGGCTCAAAAAAGTGGCGTTACTTTGAAGAGCAATCAAAACCTTGATTGTTTGCTCCAAAAACACAAGAAAGTGGGAACCCTGAACACCTTTGGATTACCAAAAACATGAAAACAAACATAGATTTACCCTCACAAAGTTTTGGGCAGCACACAAGATGAAAGAAAACATGAGATGAGATTCCTTGTGTTATTTAGAATACCATATAGGGAACTGTGTTTGAGGAGATTTTTTTCCTTGCTTACTTGCTTGACAAATGCACTCTAGATGGCTCTTGTACTTGGTGGTGGTTTTGAGCAGCTTCAAGATCTTCGTCTTGGATAAGCCTTCTTTCAAAAGATCATCCTGGGATAGATGGTTGATCATTCAAGAGTTGGTAACAACAGTGTCTTCTAATATCTTGCCCGTCTTGATCGTTTTATCTTCAGAGTACAAACAGAACTTGAGGAATCCTTTGATCCCATTTGAGTCTGAGAGGTCTTTGGCCCAGGGGGGCGAAGATGACCACGGCACGGAGAGCTCCGGACTGACTGGGCGCTTGCTAGAGCTGCCAGTTGGTGTTTGATTTTGAAAGCCGGGTGAATGTCTCTGGGGTGATGCCCCCAATTTGATGGTGGTTCGCTGCGGGTTTTGCCTTGCCTTGCTTTCTGTGACGACTTCCACTACCATCTTGCTGAACAACACTGGGGTGAAGGAAGTAGTGGTGCTGGGAGGAACCGGAGTCGCGCTGGGGGGCCGGGTATCTTCTGGGTTGCGCTTGATCAAGTCATACTAAAAATGTGTCAGCCCTGAGCACATGTACATGTACTCAAGGGATGACTAAGAATACAATAAAACCACTGAGACCATAATTACATATATGTACATACTGAAACAGTATGTAACATACATGTAAAACCCCATAAAACACAACAACACCTCATAACTCAGTGTCAAGCGTCAAAATAGGCTTAATTACATATATGTACATATTAAATACAATATGTAACATATATGTAAAAACCCATAAAACACAATAACATCTCACAACTCAGTGTCAAGAGTTGAATATGCTTATATTGAATAAGGTATATAATAAACTTAAACCTTAACAACCATAACCAATAACAATCGGTAATCAACATTCAAACTAAAATAGTGATATAAACAAATCTCACAAAAGTTAGGTTAAGAGGGAAAGAATATATAAACCCTCCCTCTCAACCTCAGAGAAATCCCCCAGAGATTAACTATTATAAAAATGACTTTTAAGAACTAATAAAAAAGATTCTATAGAACTCATAATCAAGAGTCTTATATAAATAAGACTAGTGATACACGTCACACACTTTTGACGTTCCCTCAGTAACAGTGAGTAATATTAATTCCCTCTATTAGGATCCTTTACTTCCCCAAGTTGGTGACTTTGAGGATAACCAGATTAGTGATCTCAAATCACTCCTTAATCTGTATATATCAAAGTTTAAGGGAAGGTATTGGGTCCAACCTTCATTGAAGATTTTCTAGATCTACATTCAACTAAGTTTTACTTTATTTCATCTCTTTTTAATTAACACTTCATCTTGTATTGACTATAGATTTGAAATAAAATAAATCAAGATTATCAAATTATAAAAAAAAATAAAGATATAAATTTAAATTTAATGAGATTTGAGTATTCAAAAGGATACCCAACCCTCACAAAATGAGCAGGAGGGTTGTCAATGTCTACTTTGTCTTTATGATATATACAGAAAAAAACAGATAAGAAATGAGTCAAATTGAACAGAAGATCAGCGAGGTATACTTGTAATTAAGCCCACTCCTTTGCTTTATAAAATTTCAAGGGAAAAATACTTTGTTAAATCTTTAGGTTCAATGAGAGCAGGAGACTGGTTGTGATAGGTACCAACGATTGTGTAAGTCTTGAAAAAGTAATCTGACATATTCCTTCTTTGCTTTCTTTCCTGAATTGTTTGATAGATTGGATCTTGCCTCTTTACACTACCAACCACATGCTGTGATAGTCAACACCAGATCAATTTCATAACCAAACAGCCTGCACTTACTTCATTGGTGTCCAAATTGTTGGTTATGTTGGTAGGTGTTTGTGAAGCTTTTGCTTCTGCTTAGCCTCAGGGGCTATCACTTTGGTTTGGGCTACCTACAGGAGAGATGGTATGAGTTAGGAACATCCAGGAGTAAGAGAATTTACAGCAATACAACTTACTTGCTCTGCATTTTCCTTGACCTTCACTGGACTGGGTGCAATATAAGAAAACTCAGAATGTCTTGGTTATTCTGCATGACCTTCATCAACCCAGTCCTTGAACCATTCCAGAGTTATTTCCTTACAGTTTTTCAAGACCTTAGGGAATCTCTTATTGGATGTAACAAAGGCACTCCAAACACCTAAATTCTTCTTGTAAAGGAGTGACTTGTTGATCACATCTATCATGGATCCTTGGTTTTTCTCACATTTCTCCTTTTCAGTACATTTGGATTTGAATAAATTTAAATTAAATCAAGTTCAAGTTTGATTCAACTATAAACACTCAGATCACTTCAGATGGACCCAATCCAATTTTCTCTTCCTTTTCATGTCTGTAGAACTCACAGTTAAAATCAAAAAGTGAAGTTTTAGATCTTCCTCATCTTTCTAGGGGATCTTGTCCTACCTAAAGAAAAAAAGAGAAAAAAGAATCAAATCAAGATGGATCATGATCAAAAGTAGGATGGGTGGAGAAAAAGATGATTAGATTGAAATCCAGCAGTCTTTAGGGTTGTTCAGCTTCACACTTCCAATTGAGAAACAATTGGGTTGACATGTTGATGTAAAATCATGCTTGAGTGAGTGAATAGGCAAATCACAGCACCTGGTGTGGTGCACTGAGAGGACCATGACTGAGGGTAAAGTTGCTGCGCAGGGTCACAGGCACAGCTAAAAAAATAAATAAAAAAGGGTCAAAGGTGCAAATGTAATAAACTGGATCAACTGATATATATATATATATATATATAATAGCCGTGTTCAAACATAACCCGGTTGCTGCAAAAACCGGTACACCCGGTTGACTTTTTGGCTATGAGCTGTCAAGAACTGTCAACTTGATACACAAAGTTACTGCCAAAAAGGCAACTGGGTGTACCAGGTTTTTTGGCAACCGGGTTATGTTTGAACACGGCTAATGTCAAAATTTAATAAATCAATCAAATCTCAAGTTATTTTTTAATTCTCAATTTTTGAATTCTCAGTTTTTTTATTTTTTGATTTTTTTCTTGATTTTTTGATTTTTTGATTTTTTGATTTTTCAATTTTCAATTTTCAATTTTCAATTTTTCAATTTTCAATTTGTCAATTTTTCAACTTTTCAATTTTTCAATTTTTCCATTTTTCAATTCTTTGTTTTTTTTTCAATAATCAATCAATTAATTAACAAATTACAACAAATTTTAAATTTTACATTGAATGCTAAGATAAAAACAAAAAAAAAATCAAAATCAAAAAATCAAAAAAAAATCAAAAAATCATATGTATGTAAGTTAATTTCAAATACAGAAAAAAATAGAAAAAAAAGCCAGAAAAATTTATATTTTTGCTTGTTTGTAAAAAAAGAGAAAAAGAAAATGTTTGCTTGTTTTTTTAAAAAAAAAGAAAAAAAAATGGGCTTGTTTTGTAAGAACGAGAAAAAAAATTCAAACTTAAGAATCCAACAAAAAAAAAAGAAAAACCTCATTGATTTCTTCTTCTGATCAATCCATCTAATTCTAAAACCTTGTTCTGTTTTCTGTTTTTTCTGTTTTCTGTTTTCTGTTTTCAGCTTTTGTTTTCTGCTTTTGTTTCTTTTGATGATTGATGCTTAATGCTTAATGCTTAATGCTTGATGATTGATGCTTAATGCTTAATGCTTAATGCTTAATGATTGATGCTCAATGGTTAAAAGAATTTCTCAAAACCCCCCCCATTTTCAAAATCAAAACACTTTCTTAAATCCAATCATAAACCAAATCGAAATTAACCAAATCAAAATCAATCCAGGTGCATAAAGTCCAACCAAGATCATCCAATCTAAATTCTTTCTTAATCTAATCTGAATCTCTAATCTGTTCTTCAATACAATCTCTTCCGATCCCTTCCCTTCCTCTTCTTCTCCTTCTCCTTCTCCTTCTCCTTCTCCTTCTCCTTCTTCTACTCCTTCTTCACACATTTCTCCAGTTTGATAAAACCTTTCTAATCTTTCATCTTTCAATTTCCATTGAGATCTTAACCATTTATCAAATTCAATCGATTCCTCTGTTGTAGGATCGATAAGCTCACTCGGATTCTCACTTGAATCCTTCATCGGTTTTAAATGTGATGTACCAATCGGAATAGATGAGATCGGAATTAATCTTAAATGAAGATGAACTTTAGGTGGAGAATGTCCATATCCAAAGATAGATTGTAATGTATAAAAATCTTGTCCATTACTATCCAAAACCAAAACCAAGAAAGGAGAGTTCAAGTTAGATTAAACCTTTTTGAAATCTGAATGGTCCTTCAACTTACCCATAAGCAGGTATACCTGGATAACCAATCGTTAAATCAATCAATTGAAGATCAGGAATCTTACGACTCAAGGCTCTTATACAAAATAAGATACCCGTAGAACGAGGTAATAAACAATGCTTTAAATCGGTCTATCAGGTTCATTTAACCATCGAATTGCAAAAAAGAACTCAATCAACTTCTTTGCTGATCCTAATAAAAAATTGAAACGGATCGGACTCCAAAGAAAAAGCTAAACTCACCAGTCCGTTTTTATCTGCATACTTTTGACTGATCGGTCTGGTTAATGGACTGACAAGTGTACCTTCAGGAAAGATCAAAAGGGTGAGAGGTTGAGATGATGAGTTTGATTGGATGGGTTGATCTGAAGTAGTTTGATTAGCCATGGTAGTTAGATGTTCGGTTAAACTTGATTTATCTAATGACCATGATCGATTTAAAAAGATAAATGAAAAGAGTTGCATGGCCTAAAAAGAAAGAAGAAGAAAAAAAAAGGTGAAGAGATTGAAGAGGACAAGACATGAGTGAATGAAGGGATGTTTGAAACTTAGTGAGCACACTCACTGGTCCTACTATCGGTACCCATTTTAATGAAGCTTTGAGGATGATGATGATCGAACCATGAATCTCAGCAAGGTAAGCTAAACACCTGATGATTGATAAAGTATGAGGAGAAGAGATTAATTTTTAGATGAAGATCATGATCAAGAAAGAAAAAAGAAAGACGGACCAGATGTATAACCAATCAGCATAAATCTAAATGGATTGAATGAAAAAAGAATAAGATAAAACGCGTTAAAATCGAATGAAGAAGGAATCAGATAAAACGCGTTAAAATCGAATGAAGAAGGAATCAGATAAAACGCGTTGAAATCGAATGAGAAGGGAATAAGACAAAACGCGTTGAAATCGAATGAAGAAGGAATAAGATAAAACGCGATAAGATGAATGAAGGTCTTTGTGGTTGTTCTTTGTTCGAAAAATGAATCAAGAGATCTTGTGATTTGAAGTTGAAAGGTTGATTCAAATGACCCACCTGATGATTAGCCATAGTCACTTTCAATAAATCACATCAGAATCACCCAAGAAAAACCAAAAAAAAAGATGAATTAGTTTAGAAGAGATGTGATTGATTTTGAATTCAAATGGATCGATACCTGATCGTTTAGGTAAGTCTAGAGAGATCACTCTTCCAGATCGATCACGTTTGACGATTTTTCTTAAATCTAAATCATGATCATCATCCAGAGTGATAACGAGTTTAGTAGGAGCAAAGATCTGATTAAATTCAATCAAAAAAAGAAAAAAAGATTAGTTTTGATGTTTGATGTTTTGAGGAATCGAGAAAAAAAAGGATCACTTAACTTGAGTGGCCACCACCAAGACGATCCCAAAGACTTGTTTTGCAAATGAATTGATTTTCCAAAACAGACCATTGAAGGAAGATTTAAAGAAGATTAAAGGAAAGAAGATAAGTTGAGTGGAGTGTAAGAGTAAGAGTGAGATGAAGAAGAGAGAGTTGAAGATGATTAATCGATTGATGGATTTTGATTTGATGGATCTGTTCTTGACAGGGATAGATTGAAAGATGGGTTTTGATGTTGGTTTTGATGTTGGTTTTGAAGTTGTTGTTGATTTGACGGGTTTGATGGGTTTTGAGTTGGATGATGAAGTGTTGATGATGGTCATGATGAATGGTTGGTTTTGGTTTGGGTTGGAATGATAAGATAAATGTTCATCACTTTTCCAATTTCCTCAATAATTTCTTTAATTTCTTTAATTTCTTTAATTTCCTTTTGATTTCCTTAATTTCTTTTTTTATTTTATTTTTTACTTTTTTTGCCAAATTCGATCGAGTCCACCAGTTTTCACCAAACAAACTCACCAAACCATCTTCAACTATCTCATCATCATCATCATCAATCCAAACTTCACTCCAATTCATTTCACACACACATCTCATCTCATTTCTATCTACTCAACAAAGCTCAATCAAACAAAATCAAAAACAAAAACAAACCCATCCTCCTGAATCCTGAAAGGAAACTCTCAATCGAAGAATTGATCAAAAATAACCCTTTTAAAATATCCAAGCTCAGTGTATATATTTTACAAAATCAAATTTCATCATCTCATCCTTTTTTTGCTTTTCTTTTCTTTTCGGATTCATCTGTATTCTGTAAACCCTTTTCAATCACTTACTTACTTAAAGAAATTAAAAATCGAAAAGACAAGATTTCAAGTAATTGACATAGCCTTCTTTCCAGTCTTGCCAATTACTCTCTTCTCATCCTCTCAAATAAGTCTTAATCTCATTCAACTAGTCTTACTTACTTACATACCTCTTACCTCATTCTTTCTTATCTTTTTAATTTCAACAATTACTAAATCCTTTTAAATCAAAATTCAAATTCATCCTCAAATCCCATCAAACACATTCCCATTTTTTTTTCTTTGTAAAATTGATGTTATCCATTTACCATATATCAAACACACCTATATAATAAGATTCAAAACTGATCAAATTTGAATAGATCCAAGGGAGAAAAAAACCTTTTTTTTTCTTTCTTAAGTTTGTACCATTAAAAGATTTCTCACTGTGGTTGATTGTTTTTGGGGCATTCGAAGTCCTAACTTGATATTCTCTATTAAGAGCTTTCAAGTTTGAATTTTCTAATTGACCTCCGCGACTAAGTAAATTTTCATCTTATGACCATGAAAAAAAATTACTCTTGATCATCCAAAAGAGTTGTAAAATCTGATGGAGTCTTTTTTGTCTCGATCATTCAAGTTGTGATGAGAGAAAAGAGAATGTGGGAAAGAAGAACCAAGCTTGTTCTTTCATCCTACTATTATGTAGCCTCACCTGGTTCGCAGAGAAGTGATCCAATCAAGGTTTTTCACTCTGATCAGATGATCTTCTTTGTAAGCTTGACTTTTGATGTTTTAAGTTTATCTAACTTCATCCTACAATGGACAATTCATCTTCTTGATGATCAAAAATCATGAAAAATTCAATCCGGAATGGAGTTTCTCAAATTCCCATTTTTTTTTCGACACATTCTTTGACCCATACAAAACTTTCATAATCCATTGTTGTTAAAAAGATATACGTATTTTAAATTCAGAAAACTTTATAGTTGTATGTAAAAAAAAGCTATCCAGATATCAAAATACGTGGGTTGGTTTTAACGAAGAATGCCATTTATGTACTACGGAGTCCGGATTTCATGAAAAAGAGTGTAGAAAATGATTACTTAACAATTTGACATCTTCTGATTAAAACCGCTTTTAGGTACTATAAAGAACTTGACACCCTCTCAATCTTCACTTGTGAGGAGAAACTCCATCACTCGAGCCGGAGTGTGAACACCGAGTTACCTCAGAGTTATGGAGTCGCATCCGCATCCGTAGTGACTGCGGCGTGACTGCGGCCGAGGGTGCAACTCCGTCATTCTGAGTGTTCACATGCCGCACTCCGGCTCCACTGATCGAATTCTCCTTCCAAGTGTCTTTATTTCTTATCCTTCTATCTCTCTTTTTGACTTACTCTCTCTCTCTCTCTCTATAATCTTGTATTTGATTTGTGGCTATGAGATTTCTTTCACTTCAGCCGGAGTGCTGCAGGCATGTGTGACTCAGAGTTATGGACTTCTCCTCCTCCTCCTAGAGTCCTACACACGTGCTCTTATCACTCATTATCTTTACACACTTTTTTCTTATTGGATTATCATTTGATCTGTTATTTTCTTAAAGAATTACTAATGAGTCTATTGAGTTTGATGCTTGATCTGTTTCAAATCCTTTTGACTATATCAAACAGTTCAACTTATGTACTTACGAGCTGATTGATGGATGGATGGATGGATGGATGGATGGATTGTGAATGAGTTATATTTCTTTGGGACTTTACCGCTTGCTTGACCTAATCTAATCCAACAAGGAATCAATTCATGTGCCATAGCTCAGCAAGTCCTCACATTCATCATTAATTTTTTCTGGAGTCATTCTTTTGGGATCTGATACACTCTAAACCAACAAGATAATAATCCAACAGATTTTTGAAGTTCATCTATCAAGAAATCATTAGATTATCAAAAAAGATCTTGAATCCTTCATCTTCCTTTCACCTCCTTTCTTTGACGGTTTAATTTTTTTTTATCTAGAATCTTTCCAATGTCTCATCTGAACTCAAATCCATCTGATCAAGATAGATTTCATACTGTGAATCTTGACTCGAATTTCCCTCATTCTCAAACCCTTCTCTCCCCTCAATCCATCCACTCGTCTAATCCTGAAGCCAATCATAGGCCTCAGAATAAATCTTACTCTCTGTCGCCTAATCCTTCTACGATTCTATTCAGTCATATCAATCCACCTACATTTCTTTCTCCTACCCAATATCCTGTGAATCATCCTTTTACTCAGCCTCATAGGAGTCTTTCTCACTCAGACCTTATCTCAGCTGGAAAAATCTTCAATCGGTCTGAGTTCTCTCTACCAATCTCTAACTCACCCTTCGGCATTCCTCGAACAGATCTTGGAATCCCTACAGACGATAATTCATCTGATGATGTAAAAGAAGAGTTAGAATACATCATCCAAGTTCCATTCTTTCGAAGTCCTGAAGATCAACACTCTGATCATCACCATCTTTTAGAAAACCTTCACTCATTTCAATTTTATCGCCATCAGAATTCAAATCAACCTTTACTCAAGCCTTCTTCACAGGATCTCAGGTCTTCTGAACCTCAGAAGCTACGTACGACAGAACCGGTTGAAACTCTTGATGTTCATCGTCTTGCAAAGAAAATTGGTTCTGAAGATCTTCGGCAGCGGTACCAGGAAGAGATAAATGGAATCAGAAATTGGCCAGATGAAGGTAGCGGCTCGCGGCGGCGTAATTGTTTGACAGGCTTGAGACCCTCGATGACTGCTTCATCTTCCAGCTCACAACCATCAAAAAATGATTCAGAAACCAAGAAGAATGTGAAGGAGAAGGCTTCCCTGACATCTGGACTCCAACCGGAGACGTTCCTGGCTATTGATATCAAAGGTGAATTCGAACAAATTAAACGAGCTCCCGTTCTCACTCATCCCTATGCTAGATTTATGCAACCGATCAGTGCGAGAGCTGATGAGAGTTTGAAGATGATAAGGAGTGATCGTTCTGACATGGTAAGCTTTTCATCCAAAATTCCTTTCCTTATTTTTTTTTCTTTTCCTAATCCAAGTCAAATCGTCTGTTTAGAGTGTACATTAAACCTTTTTTTGTTTTTGTTTTCTTGATATTTTCAATGAATTTTTCAGTTGGATTTGAGCTTCTCAAATTCGAATTTCATTCCAATCTCAAAGGATTTCTTCGATCATCAAACCCTTTCTTGCTTCATTCTCTCCAAGAATTCAAATCTTCATTCTACTCAACTTTATCATGAGTTCCTTAGTAGAGCCTTATTACCTTCTCTGATCATCAACACAGGAATCGAACCTTCCTCATTGCCAGATTCATTCAACTCTCTTCCTAATGAATTTGATGTGTTTTTAACCATAGAAACTGAGTCGGATGATGATCTTCATGATCCAGAGCCTAAGATAAAACGAAAAGGATTAAATAGATTAATAATAGATTCTAAAGATTTATCAGGACGAACAGAAATGTGTTCTACTCGAGGTTGGTTAAACGTCATTGGCTTATTGATCATCACGATAAGTTTGACTACTGTGTTTGCCGGATATCCTATTATCTCTTATCTTTTTAGACATCCTTTTGGTACACTTGGAGCTTTTAATTTAGGTGGAATTAATGCCAGTGGTCAAGTTCCTGAGATTAGTGGATTCCGTGGTCTGATCGATCTCGATACTCCTCGAGAGGTTTTGATGAAGACTGGGACTGATGGAAATCAATATCAATTAGTCTTTAGCGATGAGTTTAATGAGGATGGAAGGACATGTTGAGTTGAAGCTTTCCTTTTTATCTAATCATACCCCATCAGATCAACCCTTTGGATTTTCGGAGATCTTGACTTGAAGTCTTCTTTGAGTTCTCTCTAACGATCTTCTTGCTTTGTCTCTCCATTTTTTTAACATCTATAGTCTGGCCAGGTGACGATCCTTACTGGGAGGCTGTAGGTACGTGAGATGTGTCTAATCAATTCATTATCTTATACATTCTTACTCATCATGCTTCCCATCTCAGATCTTCATTACTGGGCTACAGAGAATTTGGAGTGGTACGACCCGGATCAGGCTACGACTCAGAACGGCTCATTGATCCTGACACTAGATCAGGCTTCGGATCCCAGCGAGAACCATGGACTTGATTATCGTGGTGGAATGATTCAAAGTTGGAATAAGTTCTGCTTTACAGGTGGGATCATCGAAGCCTCAATTTCACTACCTGGAGATCCCGATGTGGCTGGCTTGTGGCCCGCGTTCTGGACCATGGGAAATCTAGGTCGCGCCGGGTATGGTGCTTCACTCGACGGCACTTGGCCATACAGCTATGACACATGCGACATCGGCACTCTGCCACATCAGACCGATCCCAAGACTGGTGGACCAGTGGCAGTCACTACAATGGGAGATCCATCTCATGGAAATAACATGAGTTACCTGCCTGGCCAGCGACTCAGTCGTTGCACCTGCTCATCCAATTCAGGTTCTAATTATCATCCAGGACCTAAACATAAGGATGGTTCCTTTGTTGGTCGTAGCGCTCCTGAGATCGATGTGTAAGCTTTACCTTGATCTTGATCATCACCAGAAATCTTGAATTTAAAATGGGTTTTTTTTCTTAATAGTATGGAAGGCACTTTTGATCGACAGAAGCGAATGGGTCAAATCTCCCAATCTGCTCAGTTTGCGCCCTATAATGCCAAATATGCGATCGTTAGCTTTCTTTTGTTTTTTCCTCAATCTGAATTGAACTTATTCTGAAGATGTTAAACTTCTTTGAGAATTCTTTTACATTAGAACAACAAAACGAATGGTTCCATTACCTTTTACAAAAACAAATACCAATCAGAGCTTAATGTCTACGGAGGCAATGTTTATCAACAAACGGTTTCAGGATTGAGTCACACAGATCAAGTTAGTGATTCAAGACCTTTTTTAAATTTACATGATTCAAGGTCTACATGAATCTCATCAATATCTTCCTTCGCATAGGATGCGTATGACGGTCAGAAATATGCAAATTACGGATTTGAATATGCACCTTCTGATTCAGCTAATCCTTATATCACATGGACCCAACAAGATCAAGTCAGTCATAGTACCAATCTTACTCATATTTGTGACTTTCAAACTAATACTTGACTTCATACTTACAGGCTATGTGGACTCTCACTCCTGGCGCACTGGGTCCGGATAAGGTTAGTCAAATCGGTCAGAGGGTCATCTCCAACGAACCGATGTATATCCTGTTAAAGTAGGTCACCATAAACCTATGTGTTTCATCTTATTGAATAAATCTTCTCTCATTTTTGTTAAACGATTAGTTTGGGAATCTCACCAAGCTTTGGAACGATTGAGTTTAAGAAGTTAAGGTTTCCAGCTAAGATGAGGGTAGATTGGGTAAGAGTATATCAATTGATTGGATCACCTAACAATATTGGATGTAATCCTTCTCAATATCCTACTGAAAGTTATATTCGAGATCATAAGGAAGCATAGTAAGCAACGGTCTTTTTAACTTTTTCTCAGATTTCAATCAGAACTCAAAAGTTGATAGATAGATATATATGATTTTCTTTAATAGTACCAATGCAAGTCTTAAAACTTGGCTTCAATATCAAGAGAAACATGGCGATAGAAGTGGAAGTGCTCAAACTGGATTTCCAAAGAATAATCTCTCGGATATATGCTGATTTGTCCGATTTGTGACTCGAACTCGTTTCGCTGAATTCATTGAACTTTGAATGATGTTTATAAGATGACGCATTTCATCATATTGAGAAAGTTGATTCTTTGATGAACTTAATAAAGTTTCTATGTGCGCTACATATGCTTCAAACAACATTCAAGTAAAATATTCCTATGGCTCTTGATACTTGAGATGTGAGGAAAAAAATTTTATGATCACCTAGAGATCATCCAGGTTTTTGAACTCCAAAGGATGTAAAGCCATTACGAGTCAAATTTCATCTTAAAGGTTTTCTAAACAAGAAATCTTCATTCAAAATGATCTTCTTCCTCATTCAAGTATCACTATTACCCATTCTGAATAAGTAAGACCAAGAAAAGTTTACCAAAGAAAAAAAAAGATCATCATTAACTTTAAGTTTTTAAGCTTAAGAGAATAAGTTTCAACAAGCTTTACTACAAACCAAAATGACAAAGTAAAGGAGATTAACATCATCATCATTATATGAATTTAACTTTATGAGACAGAAGCAAGAAATTTAAGGAAGATAGAAGAACGAGAATTCATTCACTCCGGAGAAATGAGTCTTTATAGGTTTAAAATTTGATTAGAAAAATTTGTAAAATCTATAAGACTTTCAATTCAAAGTAAAATGAAAGGATGAAAGAAGAAAACAGAATCGTTAAGGTTTGTAACTTCATGAGATTTATTTAAAAAGAGTATAAATCTAGACTTTATTGATTTTTTTCACACATCATTATTTGAAATCTTAAATCATAATTCATAACTTGTCAAAAAAAGGTAAATCGTTTATATTTCAAAAAAATCTCAAGTTTCAAATGATCCTTAAGATTCAAATCCTTAATGAGGGGAGAAAAAAAATCATTTTTGAAATGTATCATTAACTTTAGAAAGGAAAAAAGAGAGAGAGAGAGAAGAAATTTGATCAGTTTTCAAAACCTTTTAATGATTAATTTCGTCTTAAAATTTATAATGAAGTTCAGAAGTTGGAATAAGATTTGATTGAATTACTTGTGAAGTTTTTAATCGAGGTTGTATATCCTCTATCGAATCCTTTCTCCCATACCAAGGTTCCATCTATTTGATTTGAAGAAAAAAATATATATATATGTCAATCGTCGGTTTCAAGAGTCAGTTGAATGAAAATTTAAGATAGTTTTAAATCGAGAAGATCAGAAAAGATTTATGGAAAACTTTCCTTCAAGTTGTAAAACGTATCTATAATCAAATGAGATAGTAGATGGAAGCTAAAATTGAACAGTAAGATAAATTAGAGTAACACAAAAGATGAGCTTTTTGAACGATTTGAAAAAAGTAAAATCAAACCCTTGATGAGTGATTGAATTCACTTACTGCTACTTTGGCTATCCAAATTGATGAAGTCTTAGTTTTTAAGACCATCTTGATCGCTTTTCTAGATTCCCATTTACCTAGCTCTTCTAGACTACCTAGGATAAATGCTTGAACAGTTGAAACTGAAAGAGTGAAAGGTTATAAGAGTGATACCAGAAGAAATTGAAAGATTAGATCACTTACCATGTGATTGAGAAGTGTTTAGATTGAAATTACCAAAGATCGTATCAGGAGGACCCATCCTCATTAACTCATCACAATGATTTTCATTTGCTAAGACTGATAGAGTGTTTCCCCAATTGATCGGATTAAATTCTCTTCTTCTCAAATCAGCTGTCAGACTGATAATTTCCAAAATGGATGATTAGCCATTGCCTTTGAAGATCATATGGGTTTTTCCCTTTACGTACAATGAGACATCAGACCATGTTAGACCTGCAGCTGAGACTGACATTCCATCATTCCTGTAAAAAGGTTTTTCAGTATTGTGAAAGATGGTACGAAAGAATCCAATGATAAGATTGATAAATAAACTCACTTTGAAAATTGTTCATGCATAGGACCAATGGGTGGTATAAATCCTCGAACCACCTTTAGAAACCCATCAGCGTAAGCCTTTACGTTTGAAATGATACTCGCACTAGATTATCATACATTCATCAATACTACGATCATGAAAACAAACAGTTGATCTATAATGGCTCTTACAATTCAACCGAGTCAGAACTGTATGAACCAATGGATAGGTCGGGTAAAAGAGCTTGAAAAAAATCCAAAGAAGTTTCAGTGACGTTGATTTGATTAACTCGTCTCCAAACATTCAGAGCTGAATACAATTGTTCTGCAGCTGCTAAAGTGGTGAGGTACCAAGGGTTACCATCATCTGTTCATCAAATTAACATCTTTCAATCATCCATCATACTTATGTTTAGGATAAGTTTGATCGAATTTTAAAAGAAAAGAACTTAACAGTATTGATCTTCAGGATATCTTCCAATCGCTATTGCAGCATCAAAAGAGATCCCAGAGTTAATTTGATAAATGTTTCGAAATGAATCGACAACTGATTTATGATTGGCTAATGCTCGACTAGAACAAGGTTGATAGGTTTCTTCATCACAACCTAAATCAGGTGAAAAGGTATGGATACTTGCTAAGATCGTACTGACATCCAAACCTGAACGTTCATTCTACATAAGTGTGAAGAATAAGTTTAAATTGATTTGAATGAAACATTGATGATAGAATATCCAAATTTGTCTTACGTTTACATTCAGATTTGAGATTACGTAGGTCTTGTTCCAGAAGGATTGTAAGAAACACAAGAGCTAAATCAAAGAATGTTTTACAAGCATTCTTAGTCACTTTTCATTACTTGCCACGACGGAGTGAAAGAGATTCATTGAAGATGAACGTACCATTCCAGAATTCTTGTAGTAAGTTGAGTCTGTTAAACCAAATAAGCTACTAAACTCAAAACCTTTTCGTAGTGCCTTGTGTTGGACTGCAATAGTGAAAAAGCTTGAACCGTTAATCTAGATTTGGTTCAAGATGGTAAGGATTTTTTAAATTGTTGGTCTGGTTAACTTTTCTTTTTAAAGATCAAGACTGAATTACCTCCTCCCAAAGATCAAATCCTGTGATGAAAAAGAATTATCAGCAAAAAGCTAGGATGACAGCTAGTCTATCAATTATCATACCCGTCATATTCCAGTAATTCACCTGATCAGAGATTAATGGATGAACCATCAGAAGACGTGAAACTGGTGTGAGTAGAGTGATGGTAAGGGCTTACCACATAGCTCAAGTCATTTTGGATGATGGGCCAAAGTACGTTAGAAACATAAGTTGGTTGAGTTGACCAGATTGAAAATCCAAAGTCAATCAATCCCGATGCACGAAGCGCAGGTCCATCACGTTGAGGTCTTCCCCTGTTCGATCAAATTTCCAAATGTGATCTTTTAACTCATCAATCTCTTTCGGATATAACACCATCATCATCTTACCAAGGCTCCAGAAATGCTGTCTGATTAGGATAAAATTTGGGTTCACCAAGACCTTCGGATTGAAGGGTTCCAGATGGATTGTCGACTCGTTGTATAGTTTCAACTGACTCTACATAGTTTTTTATAAGAGGTTCTAACCAACTATCTCCATGAATAAAATTTTCAATCAAAACTTGAAAAGTTAACGCTGCATCTCGAGTCCAGCAAAAGAAGCTGATGATCGAAAGGATTGACATATACAGATCAGTCAACGGTCAGAAAATGAAACAAACTGTTGAGCTTCTCGATTCGCTAAGCTTACTAATCCGGGCTGTCAAGAAGAGGAACAAGATTAGTAGAGTTGAAACCCAAAGTTCCTACTAGAACGTCCAATGAATTGGATGATGATGGAGGACTACGTACTTGTACTTTGAAGGGCTTGCTATCACCACACCAGCTGGGACACCAATCGCATTCTAGTGATGATAAACAATACGATCAGTGAACCTCAGGTCGTTCTTTCAACGTCCAATAGATGGTTTCAAATGATTTTCAAGATGCTTACAGTTCCGTTGGTTCCCCCAATATTAGCAAGGACTCCCTTACTAGAGACCTCCACTTGCCTAAGAATAAAAGAATCAAGAGACTGATCTAGTTGTTGAGAACTTCTAGAAGTTAGAAGGAATGCGATCCAATAAAAACATAACCTCATCTCTACGATCAAGGTTTCTTAACGACTGAGCAATGTACAATTAATGGAACGGCTTGCGAGTTTGATGATAGAAAAAATGTACAAAGATCTTTATGAGGATATAGATAAAGACTAAAGCGATTTGATCTTCGATGAGAATGATTGATAGAAAATAGTTTTAAGATGTGAAATCAATCAAATCAAATCTTCACCTTGCTGATCCAATTTTATCTCCGCCAAAGGAGAGATAGAACATACATTCTCAACAAAAAAAAGGAAAGCATCATCACATTCTGGAAAACACGCACACCAAGCTTATGTACAATCTATGCACCCAGCGTTCAGTTGATTGTGAGGAAAGAAACACTCCTTATCGTTGGGGATCAAAGTAAATGTATGTTGATAGTTTCCGACTTCAGTCACTCAATTTTCAAGAAATCAAGTAAACAAATCAGAGCAAAATAGGTCATGAAAGTATGTACAAGATCACCGTGCTCCGCCGCTGATACTCCGTGAGACGAGTAGGTTTTTCTGACCGCTTGTGCTCCTATATCAGGATATTGAAACCTTTCGGGATAGGAAAACTAAGGAAACTTTGACTGATAGTAAGACCCCCCAACGTGCAAAAGATTTTGTATAGAGATGAAGTGAGTTGACTGATTGGTTTGAGCACCCATAAGATCTCCGAATGGTCTAAGATCTTAATGACCGTCGGACCGCAATTTGACAGTTTGAATGCTGATGCTATTGAGTTCATTTAAGGGGCAACAAGGGAATTTCAAGATCGAAGACTTTTCGTGTTTGGTTCTCATCAGTTTTTGTACTACTCAACATGCCTCAAAATGTCTTGACCGATCGATCTCATCGGTCTGACCTGATAGAAACCAACATCTTGACACTTTACTTTCTGGCTCCTAGTCTTCGGTAGATTGTGCTATACATTTCACTTGCGAAAGTCCACATCGTTATCCATCGGATGCCTGGTTTGATTATCTGTCTCTTGGCAGGCTTCTTGACTTTGACTCGTTTCTTTTGTTTCTTTGATTCTGAAAGATGAAAATGTTCCATCCCTCAAATTCCAGATGAGCTGGATCAATGGATCTATAAATTCATCTACTCTGATCCTTCATTAGACAGTTTTCTGCTTTCGGGATTATACATAAGCCAAAAAGAGTCAAGTAAACATCCTTAAGAAACAGTCATCAGGGACACAACTTGTCTGGATTGACAGACCTTGAGTAGATCAAGCCAACCAAAAACCATCTCGGCGAGACTCAGTGTCTTTGTCTTTGTCTTCTCAAGGCAGAATTGGCAGGTGGTAAGGCAAGTAGCAAAAACTGTATACAAGAAAACATCAACTCTGGGTTGTGATGAGAGGTAAAGGTCGACTGGAAGCAGGCAGTCAGGCTCAACATTGACTTGCAAATTTCTCTTGAGGGACAGGTTTGTAGATTTGATCTTTTGGTGGTTATGATGATCATTGGCCACGCCTAGTCTGCCATCTTTAGGTGGTCTTTATCATACTCCAGCTTACCCAAAATACCTAATACATATACCAATGATCATCATTCTTACTAATTTATCAAGAGCAAATGCGAGTGATCTCATTTCTTATATACATTACAATTCTCGCCTGCGTGAAACCTTATGAAGTTTTTCGTTCAACTTTCAAAGAAGTTATATGCTACCAGCGCAACAGACCAAAAAAAATTATTGACCTTTGAGAGCGCATATTGATAATAAGTTACGATAATGCATACTCGTATTCTTCGGTATTTTGAGTGATCCATAAGATGATTGTACTATGATCAGATCAAAATCCAATAGGATTAAATATAGTTAGTCTTGTTTCAAAATCATCTAGACACTGATCAAGACTTACCACAACATGATCGCCAAATTTTGTAATACGTTGGCTACCCCCCAGTAGGTGAAACTCTGTGGACCCCAATCGGGTATTACATATTTCAAAACAAGAACTGACTAAGATCGGACAATTCGGATGACCGTAGTCATACGAAATGTTAGCACATTAGAATCAAATTGAATGAAGTGATACTCACGATACTTCCAGCCAAACCACCAGCCAACAAAGCAAATCCAACAAAGAGCAATAGTCTACCCTTCCAAACCACACTATCTTCACCAGAAAAAGAAAACCCCTCTGAAGCCTCAGAGAGTAGACGTTTCTTATCTATCAAATTCACAATTGCCATACCCAAGGAGGAACATAATCCTGGAATCCTATCAATCATATCGTCAAATCAAACACATCTATGATCAATACGGAATTATCTTTGAAAAGATTGAAGAATTAACCTACCAATCAGAGAATCGTACATGAACAGGAACAGGATCAAAGGGCGTATCCGGAGAGGGCTTCATCGTTGCAGATAACATACAGGCATCAATAAAAATCCACCCTGTGAGAGGATTAAAAGACCCAGTTTCAGTTTGTTTATCATACAAAATAAAGTGATCTGATTGTTAGGCAACCAATAGCTAGCTATCCTGCATCCTCCAAAAGGTATTCAAGTTCTAAATTCTTAATCGATTTCACTCCTCAAAAACATCACACTTACAACCAGCCGCAAATAAAGCTCCACTGACATGAACACCTGTCTTCCTTCCAGTAGATCCTAAATCGATCTTCGGAAGACTAATCAAACAAAGCCTTGAGGGATCATAGGCCCGACGAGGTAGACTTATAGGGCCATTCGGCATCGCTCAAAGTTTGAAAAGTACCGTCTTGTTTTCAAAGTTGTTTTTGTTGTTGTGTAGAATTCTGATTGAAGTGGTGGTGATAAGTGAAAGTTTTGAGGTTGTTTTGAATATATGAGAATGATGGGTAATGATTTGTGTTGAGGGAACAGTTGAAGTTGAGAAGTTCAGTTTGAAGACCGAGCAGTGTTCAAACGCGATCATCACGGATCACACATACATGGCACCGGGCCTTGTACATCTCCTCAGCCCCGTGTTGACCAAAAGGCTCGGTCTGCACCTTAACCGGACTTCTATCATAGGACTAAAGACTCAGTGGGTGCATGACAGCACATTGGTTTGTACTCTCAGTTTTGAAAACATCTATACACTTTCAGAGTAATTTGCATATGTAAAAAGGGATTAAACTGATAGAAAAGGAAGGAACTGAAGAGCATTCAATTTTGGACAATGGGAATTTTCCAAGATGGATTTAAATGATGACTTGATGAACAGGTAATCCACCTAAACTCAACTAATACCAGTCTTCCTTGTAGATTTCAAGTATGAGTAAAATCTCAGTTCACCTTTTTTTGTTTTGCTATTCCATCTGGCTGATCCAGTTGGATAAGAACTCAATAGGATAACAACTCAACATAATTATCCCCACTTCCAAACAAATCAGGACCACCACAAAACACCCCCAAACACATTTTGGGAAAATCTTTCTAGTTTTTAGTTCATCTGACTCCCTATAGGTCATAAATAAAGTCCCACAGAGCATCCTCTCACCATAAGATCCACGGCCTGCCATTGGATTGTGTATATCTCAAATACTTGTCCAGTCAATTCAAAATGGCTACAGTCGACTCTGTTAAAACCAATACCCAAAAAATTGGGTCAAAAACTATTGGTTTTTGCTGAGTATTGTCTTTGTCAAGGGAAATCTCACTGCAAATAAGAAAAATCTTTGAACAAAATGTATTGGTGTGGTGAGCAATTTATAGGGTCAATTAGGAAAAATTTTAACTCGTTTTACGCTATAAAAATTACTTTAGAGTCTCTTTACATTAACACTAAGAAGTCAATATGTTATTAATTTTATTTTAACATGGTCAGATGGTAAACAAGCATATTTAATTCTAATTTAAATTTATATAATACTTTACAAATTGAGAAAGAAGGAGTTTAATTTTAAAGAGTGGATTACTAAAGATAAAGAGAATACGGTATGTAGAATTCTAGTAAAGAATAAGATCATATATCAGTCTTGATAAGACTGATTAGTGATCGAAAAGAATCTACAATACCTAGTAAAGAATAAGATCATATATCAGTCTTGATAAGACTGATTAGTGATCGAAAAGAATCTACAATCTGATGAAAAGAAGATTGTAAAAGATTCTAATAATGAGTTCGATCATAATATTGCAAAAGAGAAAGAACTAATATTGGAAACTATAACTAACACCTAGTAAAGAATAAGATCATATATCAGTCTTGATAAGACTGATTAGTGATCAAAAAGAATCTACAATCTGATGAAAAGAAGATTGTAAAAGATTCTAATAATGAGTTCAATGAGAGAAAAGAACAACAAGAAAGAGAAAGAGTTGTTCTAATATAATAAACATCGAACACATTATGATGATGTAATGATGTTAGAAAGAAATCATCATGTGTTATGCACATTGACCACTACACGTCCTGCCTCAAGTATGACGTCGCTACGCGACGCTCAATTAAGATGAGGGATTTAGGAAGAAGATCTTAAGAATGAATAAAGTTAATCATAAGATGAAAAGAATGAAAGAATTGAATCAATAACAGAGGAAAAGTTATAGAGAAATTGTGCAAAAGTGGTCAAATGAAAGAAATCAAGGTTTTTAAGGATCAGTAAAAATGTTTATGAGGATGGTGATGACGGAAATGGATTCTTTGGGTGATTTTAGGTAGAGTTTGATAAGGACAGAAGTTGGCTTATCTGAGAGCGAAGTGGTGTGAATCAAGGAATAAGAATGAGAACAGAGTATTTCAAACTTCGAACTTTGAACATTTTGAACGCGGTTTGAACTTCAATGATGTGCGACTCGGTCAAAATTGAAGTTTTTCATTAGTAATACATATCAAATCTCAACCGAATTGGCTGAAGAATACATCAATCAACACAGAATCTAATAGTTCATAATGTACAAACTCTACTTTAACAATATCAGAGGTGATGAAAAAACTTTTATAAGAAGAAACTAAAGAAAAATTGAAATTCAAGAATGAAAATCAGCGCATATGTAATAATGGTAAACTGGCTGTATCATGGGTTTTGGCTTATAAATTCATATGTAATATGGGTTTTCAACGTGTAATAATCTTCAAATTATAGTTTCCTCAATCTTTACACATCAATAACCTCATCATTAGTCATCAAAGGTGGGATTGTGCCGTATAGTCTTGGTTGGTCAAGAGAGTATTTTCCATTGCACTTTAGTAATCAAAATTTGGACAAGTTTGAAAGAAATTAGTAATTTTAAAAATCAGTTTTGGCTTATTCCAAATCAAAAGAAGATCATATTAATAATCATAAAGGCTTATTTTGAGTAATTTTGGTATTTTAAGAATGAAAGATTACAAGATTGATCATAAGAAGAGGTCATGATGTGGTTGGATATATTTCAAAGTGGTAAAGAAGAGGTTATGGAGCTGTTTACCGTGTATTTCTTTTGAGGAAAAAGTTATATATAGCTTTGATTTGGATTTTGAGAATTTTTCTGGTCTTTTTCCCTTATCTTCTACATGGCTATTATTTTGTTTATCATTATAAACTTATTTTAGCAGTATCAGATCACTTAAATACACCCTTTATCAAAGTTATAAAGAGGAATTTATTTTAAAGAATATTATTGTAAAGACTTAAAAGTCATTGGGAATAACACTAATAAAATGTTGAGTTTAATAAATCAATCAAGGTGCTTTTCCTCTTAAAATTGATAGTTATATTTTTCTTGTTTCCTTATCAGTACTCCATCAATAAATTCTTATTGATTGGTTTTAGAAGAGCAGTCTTAGACAACTTCTACTGTTACAATCAGTAGATTATCATCTTCATGTGTTGTATGACCCTTGTTGGGTTATAAATACTACATTGGTTTTCAAAGATTATTGCTTTTGACAGCTATTGGTTTTAGCAGAGGGGACTGTACACCACTGTGCTGCCAAGAGAGTGGATGGGTACCTTTGAATGTACAAGATTTCAAAGACTCTGCATGACTAGACTCATAGGAGAAAAGGAAGTCCTCAATGTGATTTGAACACATGAACTGCCACTATGCAGGCGTTGGCTGCAGGCAGCTACTCTAAACCACTCATGAGCTATGAAGACCTTGTGAGTGGAAAAATTCAAATTTTAGACCAGAGAGAGTGATGTACTCAAGAGTGATGAAGAGAGATATAAGATTCTGTAAATCTCCTAAGTCTTCCTAAACTATGTTTCAAATTGATTTAAAGAACTGAAGAGAGAATCTCCTACCTCTCACTGTTCTTTAAACCAAAGATACAGAGCCAAAAAAAAGCATTCTCCAAAAAAAACAATGAAAGCTCTTGTTCATATTTAGGTTCTTCTTTTCATCCAATACCCACACACATGAGCTATACTTTTTCAAAACTCTTACTCATGCTCAAAATTCTAAATTCATACCCAATCAAGCCACCACCAAGCAAAGAACTTGATCTGGATAATTGAGATAATAGGCACAGGTGGTGATCAATTCACCATGATTGCCAAAATTCTTTCCAATACTGGCCTAATACTGTCTGCTATAAACATAGGAATAGTACTTCATTATTTAAGTACAAATTGGTTGAAACCAGTCTTTCTGTGAATTGAGGCTCACAAACATGATCAGCTGACACCCTTTCAGACCGCCCAGGATGCTTATTTATTGGGCCAGGTCTGAAAATGTAACATACAGCTTATGTGTGTGTGTATATATATGTTCACTTCTTATATTTCCAGACCTGTGTTGAAGATTTCCTGACCTGATTGAATGAGTTCCAGGAAAGAGAAGTTTAGAAAAAAAGAATTGAAAATCTCATGTGTTTTTTTTTCAATTCAACTTCAACTTCAACTTTTATGAATCATCTTCAGCAGGAAGAAAAATCAAATCAGAATCAGAATCATCAAATGAAATAAAAGTTCATGAGTTGATCAAAACCAATTTATCTTATCCCATTCCAAAATCCTTCACCTTTTCTTTTCAAAAGATTCATCTTCATTTGAATAACTTGATCTGTTCCTTTTTAATCTGATATCCTTTTGGAATCCAAGCCCCTGTCTATCCTCACTTAGGAGAGAATTTAGTTTGTTCTTAAAACGTTAGAGGTTGATTCAATTTGTCTCACAAATTGCAAACAAATCTGCATTGACTAAAGTCTGTCTATGGTCTGTAAGACTGATGAACTTTTGCCTTTCTCACATCTTGATCTGTGACCAAACATGATATCTATGTGGGATGTCTGAGGTGTTGGAGGGCTTCAAAAGCTACAAAGTCTTGCCTTTCTAATCCTGAGAGTAGCCTTCAAGGACACAATGAAATTCTTTGCTCAGTCAGTCAATTCAAAAAATTCATGGGATCATCCTGCTTGAACAGATACTGATGAACTTATCCAAAACGTGTGTAAAGCATGAAGATGTTTTTTAAAAAAAGAAAGAAATCGGTTTAATTCAAGACCTTGAAAATTCTAATCCTAAGCCAATCTGTCACAAGATAAATTCACATTTCACTAGAGTTTTTTTTTGGCAAAAGCTTAGGATTTCTTTTTGTCTGATACCTAAGATGATAAGTCTTTTTAAATGTTTTTCAAGGTAAAGAGTTATTGATTTAATTTTTTTTATATATCAGATGATGATTTTTAAGTGTTTGTATATAGAGAATTTTAAATTACTTGATGAGATTATCCTTAATTGATCTAACTCTTATCAAATTTTAATTCATTTGAGAATCACAGTTCATTTTGTTTTTCAAAAACAGACTTGGTTTGATTATGTGGTTTGATTATGTGGTTTGATTATGTGGTTTGATTATGTTTTCTTTGAAATTTGTTGAATGAAATTATATTGAAGTCTTTTTTTTTTTGAATGAATGATTAAAAATGAATTCAAAGTTAATGATGATCAAAAATTATATAAGATTTCTTTAAGTTTCAAGATTTCTTTTCTCTTCTTTTACTAACTAAATTAGATGATCATTTTATACAAGTTTTTTAAATTCATAAGTAAGATATCTGATATTATAAAAATCAAAATGAGTATAAAATCAATTAAATTCAATTTCATCAATCAGTTTATAAAAAAAGAAAAAAATCTTCATCAATTTCAAATTTTCCAATCAAAAAAAATCATACCAAAAACTAATACTTCACTATCTTACATTTCAATTCGCAATTCGCAAAATCCAAAAAAACTGCTTTTTTACATTCACATCCGTTTTACAAAACAAAAAGGAAAAAGGAAAGAGTTTAAAGAAATGAATAAAAGATTGAACATTGAATTGATTCGATTGTATTTTCCCATCCAGGAAATTGAGCAACAGCAGCTAAGACAAATCCGATGGATTGATTCAAAGGATTTGATTGACTTAATTGATTTAATCTTTGATTTAAGTCTATTAGGAATGGATGATCAGGATACCAAATCGATTGATGTAAGGTGGGTTGTCTTCTGGCATGAATGTTGGTAGAGACTCGGTACCATAGAGAGTGATCTGATGGTAAACGGGTGGAAGTGCTCGATCGATCATATAGAGTGGCTTCGGTCCATGTCCATGAGTTTGTATAGGTTCCATGATCTTCTGGATATGATGACCAACCCTGAAAAAAATGAGACAGAGAAGGATATGATGAGGGGTATGATGGATGAAGAGAATTGGAATCGGATGAAATCAAGTTCACTAACCTGATCATGCGAGACAATCTTCCATTCGATCTTCATCACCTTAGCCGTCAATCTTCTCAATTGATGATCCTCAACTTCACCTAAACTAGAACTACATCGATTCGAACCAAACTCATCTTGACTTTCAAACTTTGATTTTCTTTCTTCAAACCAACCCAAAACGAATTTCATATAATTCAAATCATTCAATAAATCTAAATCAAATAAACTTTTTCTTTGATGAAGATGATCAATGATGATGGTTTGATTTAAATTAATTTCATCTTCACTCCAATATTCGGCTAAATTTAAAATTTCATAATTGATCTCATTTGGTAGATTTCCTTTTTGAGTTAAGAATCGATTCACTTTAAAGATATCTTCAGGTTTGGGTTTCCATGGTTCGGTGGTTTTGAATGATGGGGTTTGATCTTCATTTGATTCAGATCTTTGGATTTGAGTTGATGATGAGTTTCCCATCTTTTTGGTTTTTGATCTTTTGTTGTTTTGATTGATTTGAGTTTAAGATGTGAATGAGAAAGTCTTGAGTGAATCCATTGAAGTGTTTGATTTGATTTGATTTGGTTGATTTTTGATTTTCTTGAATTTAAATTGAGTTTCGAATCTGCCCCGAAGGATGACTCGGGTATTATGGTAGAGCACTTTAAGTTTGAGCTCAGGGGAGAGTGCTTCACAACCAATTCACATTTAAAACCAACAACAACAACCACCACAACATCTCATCATCATGATCAAACCAAGACTCAAGGTTTTATTCTTAATCATCTTAAGAGAAGTCAATCATTCAAAACTACTACCAATCACATTCAAAAAAAACCAAACACTGACTTATCTTGAATTCAACTTTATCTTTTGAAGACTCAAATCATAGTCACCATCATCACTGCATTCGCAATCCTACAGTTACGTACGGCTCATTCGATTTGGTTTGGTTTAGGTATGATTAATTCAACTCTAATAGGTAAGTAAAAATCAAATCAAATCAACTCAACCAAAAAAAACCACATGAAGCTTAAGAGAAAATGAAACTTTTTTTTGGTGATTTTTTGATTTTTTTTGGGTTTAGCCAAATTACTTAAAAGATTTATTAGACAACCCAGACCGATTGAATCAAATAAGATTAGCTCTTCATATGGAATGCCTTCAACTCATTCATCTTCCATTTCATTTTTTGGAATTTATTTATTTTTAACTTCGATCAGTTTACCCATTCATCGAAACTTAATTGGGGTTCTTAAACCGATTCTTTCAACTCAATCGATTTTAATCTTATTAGATCCTCAATCTGATGATTCTCTTCATAATTTACATCTACTTCAATTCATTCGAATTTGGTTCGGATTAAGTTTTCTAACTTTTTCCGGGATCGTGTGTTGGTCTAGAGTTAGATTAGGTTATCATACACCTTCTCAAGTGATTGTGGGTTCTTTAATCGGTACTCTTCTTGCCTTTACTTGGTTTACCTTATGGATCGGTAACTTAAGATTCAATCAACTTCATCCCATCTCATCATCTCAACGTAACGGATTAGTAGAATGGGGTGATCATCTTGAACGGATTGCAGAAGATTCAAGTTATTTGTTCTTAGAAGCTTGGCAAATGAGAGATGGTGGATTGTTATGGGATTCTTTAATCAGACCGAGTCTGAATTCGATTTGTTTAATCTTAGGTTTTAATCCTTGTTTTGAAAGTGGTGATCAATTAGGCGTTCATGATTATTTAAAACCTTTGAATACAAAATCAACTTCGATCAGTTAACGCTTTCTTTTTCTTTAAACACTTTTGATCAGTTCATTTATCTTTCCTTCTCTCTCTCTCTCTCTCTGGCTTTCTTCTCTATGGATTCCTTTTTCTTTATTATTCAATTGTTTTATTCACATCTTCTTTTCTTCTAAAGCATTTCAATCTTCTTCTTTTTTTCTCCTTTTCCTTAATCTCTATCTTCTTGTTTGTTTGTTCTCTTTCAATTTCAATTTTTTTCTTTGATTGACTGGAAATGTGATTATATATACAAACTTTTGTCCAAAACACATTGATTGAGGAGTGCAAAGAAAAGAACTAACAGTTGAGTGAAAATCAAAAAAAGATGTCAATATTAAATTGATTGGAAAAAGAAGGTGAAGGTTTCTTTAGCACCCTGGACTGACTCATGCGGCTTATCATATTCAGACTGATTCATTTATCCTAACCCAAATCACAGGCTCCGAGAATGGAGGGAGAAATTACCCGATTGAACGGGCCAGGCAGGACACTTGCAGATGCCGGGTTACCCCAATACTGCTTAATCACTGGAAAGTGAAGTGACACTTTTAACCAGAACTGTTACGACTCCTGCGAGATGTAACGAGTGAAGGTACCTGGATTCTCCGAGTGAAACGGACATCAAGTGGAATCGAACTCAGTGCGCTTGAGAAAGTTTAATCCAGTTTGATTGGAAAGTGCAAGAGATTCCTCCGATTTTGCCATTACAGCTTGAAGGAAGAGATCAAGTGTTGGAAGTTGATCGATTCTTGGAATCTCACTTTTGATCTACACCGATTTCAAGTTATTCTTTTTTCAATCTTTAAATGATTCATCATCAAAACAAGTTTATAATCTCCATTAACTGAAATTATTTCACTCATGATCGACTTTTTTTTCTTTTCTTTTCAGATCTTCATCGTCTTGATTATCTTCAATCTCGTTTGTTGAGAAAAAAATTAATTAGTTTTAAAACTTCATACGAACGAACGAGATGGGTTTTAGTTACTCTTTGATTGTAAGTGAGATGATCATGATGGTCTAAGAGATCATCACCTATCTACTCAAACCGAGTTAATGATTTAAAAAACCTCTTTCTTTGGATCACAAATTCGAAGGATTTCGATTGATTGAACTTCTCTTGAGAGGTATTCACTTCGGAATTTGTTCTCTATTGATCTCAATCTTAACTCTTGATATAACTTGAGTAAATAAACTTCTCAAAGATTGAATTCAAATGGAATTGATAAGTTCTTCATCCAAAGCTTGAAAGATGTTTTAATTAATCAATTTTAAGTGATTGAGACAAGAGAGAGTAAGATAAAAAAATCAGTTTTTCCTTTTTTTTTGATTATAACGAATTCTAAAAGTATAATCTTCAAATCATCAAAATTCCTTTCTCTACTCATCAATATCTCTCGAAAATTGTTAACTTCAACTTGTTTCAAATCAGTTTCAAGAATCGGAATTTTTCTTACTTTTCTTCTTTTTTTCTTTCGATTCTCTCATCCTTGATTCGGATGAGTTAAATTGATCATTCAATCAAGTATGATATTCTTATTAAATCGATTCAAATCTTCTTAATTGAAGATTTTCAAGTAAGAGGTTTCTTTAATCATACATTTTTGACTGGATCAATTTCATTTCAACATCTTTCTTAGAACTTAGAACACTTGATTTGAGGTTTGAAGCCTATAAACGATCTTCATCGATCTGGAATACTCTGATACTTAACTTAACTTCTCAATAGCTAGAGCTAGAGCTAGAGCTAGAGCTAGAGCTAGAGCTAGAGCTAGAGCTAATCTACATGAAATGATGATTTTTGATTTTATTCTAAGTCTTCAAAGATCTATGACTGACTGAATTGTTCGTAGTAGCTAAAGATAATCTTCAGTCAGTCATATCAAGACCATACATGAAATGAGTTTTTTAATGAAAAGATGCGGATTCAAGTCGAGTCATAAACCTGGAAAGACAGGTTATGAAATGAGTGTTGAATGAATTCAAAAAAGAAAACTGACGGAATGATTCAATGTCTTACCTGTAGCAGAGCCAGGGAATGGTAGTAGGGAAGAAGGTAAATCTAACACAATTAAAAAAAATCAGTGCTGACCCAGGAGACAAAAGAATATAAGAAAGAAAATTGAAACTTATACATACTCTTGAGCTTCTAGTTTCACATGATGAGGAAAGGAGAACTAGAGCTCAAGAGATAAAGAGTATATAAGAAAAAAATTGTGAGTAGCGAAAAAAAAACACTGCACGTGTCACATACAACTGAAATCTAGATCACTTAAGAGAAGTCATAAAGGGATAGTCACATTTTTTAAAACGAAACGAAAAAGAACACATATCAAGATAAAAATTAGAAAAGATGAAAAAGATGAAAAAATTCAATCACTTTTACTCATCCCCACCTCTTCACCTTCACCAAGATCAGATCATTGATCTGTCACTTTGATTGAAATGTAGGGGTGATGGACTTGAGAATATTACCACACCAAGTTTTTCTGAAAGAGGCACACTTTTTCAGGACGGTCCAAGTGTACACGGAGTGGTGCTGAGGAGCTAGAGGGAGGAAAGGAAGTCTTTTGAGATTGTCAAAAGTGAGAGTGAGAATAGAAAAAAGAAAAGATTTGATCCTGTTGACACCACAGAAAAGTAGGTTAGAGGGATCACACACATTGAGGATCGTACAGAAGTGAAATGGCACACAAAAGAGACAGTCTAAAGCTTTCAGATGAAATTGGTGAACAGAGTGAACCATAAGATCCAACCTTGAAGAAGTGATCAAACTTCAGAAAAAAATAGAATTTCAAGATTAACCTATGAAAAGAAGTCATAAAAATTTAAAATAAATTGATTAGATGAATTGAGGATTAAAGTAAAATCTTGGGGATTTGATCCTCGATATTGAAAAAAACCACGTTATTATGAGGCTTGATTGAAACATAGGTAAGGTTGATTTAAATCAAAAACTTTATTGTTAGAAAATAACTAGAGTACAAAGCAATTTGTGTAAAGTCTATGTGATAAAGAAACTAAAACAAGTTAAAATCTTTTCCGGGTTTTTTTTACAGGTGTGGATGGGTGGGCAAAACAAATGACCAACTGAGAAATTGGACTAAGCACGATCAGAGATGATAACACTGGTGACTGTATCAATTCAAACAATTTGGGAGGATGTGATGGAGAAGTTTTGAAGATGGGAGAAAGGGAGTTGTGGACAGTGGTGGTCTTGAATCAAGTTGAGTGTTGACGGCTTCTTCAGAGATTCCCATCTTGCTGAAAAACACCCATTCTTTGGGGGAACATCCCATGGGCGAAGAATTGTATGTGTCATCTGCTTCTGCTTGTCATGGTTGTAATCCTATGATCTTCAATTTGTTGTTATCTACCTTCCTTCTCACTGATTTCACTTAGTTAACCAAACACCAACTTCGAAAAAATCATGATTCTCTTTCCAATCACTTTTACCTTTATTCAACAAAATTGTGAATTTAGAGATCACAGAACTTTTTCCTTAACACATCCATTTGGACTGGCTGATCTCCTTGTCAAATTGAATTGTATAGAATTTCATCTATCTTTGGTGTCCAGTCCATTCTCAGGTAAACAGACACATATACATGTCCAAATATGCTGTACAAACCTGTGAAAATTCAGAGAAACCTACTTGCTGAGCGGAAAATGATCACTTGTTTATCCTTGCAGGCCAGAAGGTCTTCCCAGATATCTCATGACTCACTCAAAACTGTGATAAATTACCAAACCTGAGCTTTGGTCAAACTAGGCCCTTGTGGGAGCTGGCTTAATGATTCACACTCACTGGGGACGAGATCATCTTGGTAGATAACTTCAAAAGTATCCCACTCAGCTACTTACCAAGTGCTATTGAGTTACACTCACCTTTTTATGGCTTCAAGATTCCCAATGAAATTCCTACTACAGGAATATGGTCATCAATATTTCCTGGGGGACCTGTATTCCCGCCTGGGGACCTCTTTGATGCATGTAGTATAGTGTGATTGTTTGAATATCATAAATTTCTAAATGTTGAATATAAATTTATGTCTCACAACAGGAGGAACAAGTTTTCAATGAGATTCACGCTACATTAAAAAAGCATGACTTGTACATACAAATTTCCTTGTAACTTCAAAAAGACCTACAGGTATGCAAAACTCTTGTATGAATCTTACAGTTAAATAATGAAATGTCTAGATTATCTTTACAATTAAATCATCAGAAAAAGAAACTCAAAAAAAGTACTGAGAACTCTACTATATATGTCTACCAAAAAAAATTACAACTTCCAAGAACAAATGATCACTTTACAAGTAAATGTAGATAAATTGGATTCACAAGTCACTCTTGGGAGAGAAGACTGAAGTTGTTTGATGAGTTTACGCATGTTTTAGATTGTAGGCACATTTGATGACGTCGATAAGTTCGGGTAGCATTACAGGTTTTGAAAGGTAAGCATTGAATCCCCTGTTCATAAACTTCTCTCTATCTCCGGGCATGGCTAGGTAGATAAGGGTAAGAAAGAAAACAATAAGAATATTGTTAGGACTAGAAATCACATTCTCACTTAACAAGGGTCACCTACCAGCAGCAGTGACAACAGCAATATAAGGAGCGTTTGAACCATTGAGATCTCGAATATCCCACATAGCAGATGTGCCATCTTTTATTGGCATCTCTGAATCCATCAAACATAAGTCATAACTGCATTTGTGTTATAGTTTGAAATGGCGCTGTCAGTGAGCTTTATATATTCAAGGGATTTAGACTATCATAATCCTTACGTTCTACTCTGACAACGTTCAACTGCTGCCTGGCCATTGAATGCAAGATCAGTATCCGTATAACCGAGTCTATTGAATCGAGTGGTTATGAGTCACAGGTCCAAAATATTTAGGAAGATGAACTGACCTTTCCAGAACTCGCTTGAAAACCAATCTGTTCACTTGATTATCATCAACAGCCAAAATTGATAAAGGAAAATCCTACAAGGAATGCGAAAGGAATGAATCTATTGGATTAAAGGCTTGTACATTGTAATGAGAAATGAGAATCAGACAATAACAGGTATCTTACATTCTGAAGCACTGGAAGCACCTTTGAGGGTTGTGAGATCTTTATTAAAGGTCCATTGAATTGGGATTGGCATAAAATCGATGCAACAGAATCGATTAAAGATTGGGTTTTGATTGGTCGTGTTCGTAAAACCAATCGATTACTGATGATCACTGGCCGATCTACTGAACTAGGGACTCGGCTGCGATCTGCTTGGCTGTTTCCAATCTTGACGATGCCGGAAATTCCTTTTTGGCTGCATGAACGATTGCGCGAGATGCCGGGAAGAAGGTTGGTTTAAGCTACTACTGTTATTCTAATATCTTAGTATAATGTAACTCAACTCGATCAATCTATCAATGTATTCTCCATCCTTGAAATTCAACAGCAAAGGATCGATCACTAATAGTCCTTTGTAGCCATCGATAACACAAGACTTCAGTTCCTCAAGATCTTGCAAGATTCTTGACCGAAGTCCCAGATGAGTTATATTCTTCTGCAAGATTTCCTTTGCAATCAGTGGGGGCGCATACACCAAGCAGTCCTTGCTTTCGGGGGATACATCTGATGGCAAGTTCAGTTTCATTGGATCGATCGGATCTCCGACATCAGCCTGGAAAGAAAACAAAAAAGCGGAGCCTTTCCCAGAATCACTCTGAACCCAAGCATCTCCGCCAAGTAGCTGAGCTAATGACCTCGAGATTGCCAAACCAAGGCCACTACCTCCAAAAAGCTGTTTCATATCAAAGAGCAAAGAGTCAGCCTGAAACTTGAACTTTGTTCTATAAACATCTTTCTAGCTCTTACGCGAGTTGTTGACTCATCTACTTGACTGAAACTTTTGAATAGAGCATGCTGCTTGTCTTTAGCAATCCCTATCCCATTGTCCGTCACATTGATCTCTACCAGGATCCGTGGACGAGATTTCTCGTCTTCGGGATCGATTATCCGATGGCTAGAGGTGATGGCCACGAATCCGGGAGGTGACGTGAACCGTAGTGCATTACTTAGGTAATTGATGATGATTTGTTTACATTTCTATACGGTCAAAGCAAAAAGATCTTTCTTAGTACTTGTCCATAACTTCAGATCAGTCAGAACTAATTACAAATTCATCTCCAACAATCCAGGTGGTGGGGTCCTCAGCTAGCGGTGTCGTATACCAACATTCTAAGCCTGGGGATGGTGATGTTCAAGGGCACAAGTTAGTCTTTCACGATTGAATGTGTGGATTTTGTGGACGCGCCTGACGAACCTTTTGCAGTTGCGAGTTCACCTACGGAGATGATGGCTGTCTCTATACAATCTCTCAAATTAAAAGGTATCTTCTCAGTAATCACCAGTTGGGAACTTAGTTTAGACCAATCAAGTACATCTTGTATGATCTTCAGGAGATCATTGGATGAATTCTTAATTTGGGTGAGATATTCTCGAAACAATCCTGAGATAGATGGAGCTTCTTGTAGCTGATCAGTACGAAAAAATATGGCACATTAATCAAAGGGGAAATGGGTGTCAGAGGGATCAACATCATATGCCTTTACAAAAGCGTGTTAATTGCTTACCAGTTCAGAAAGGCACGTGATGGAATTGGTGGGAGTACGGAGCTCGTGGGACATGTTCATCAGGAAGCGTGCTTCGGATTGGGTGATAAACTCGATCGTTGAAAAGACGACAAAGTCAGTCAAGTAGTATCCAAACAATTAACCACGGATTCAAACTAACCGAGCATCTTCTGCAACTTGCATGGCGACGGCTAATTCTTCATTTCGAGTGGAAAGTTCCCGCATTGCAACATCCAATTCTGCGTTTCGTGTTGAGAGTTCCCGCATTGCAGACGCCAGCTCCTCATTACGTCTTGAAAGTTCGATAGTCCTTTCATTCACACTCTCTTCCAAGACCTGTGCAGCCATGGTTTTCTCAAGTGAGATGACTGTTTGAGTAGATAAACAGGCTATTATACTCTGATCTGCATGGGAAAAGGCTGAGTGGTTGGGTGATTCTAGATATAAGACACCCGCAAGAGTACCCTGGTAGAGGATTGGATGTCCAAAGATAGAATTCGGATTTCGAGATTTTAAAAATGGGTCTTTAAGAGATGTTATTGATAATAGATCGCTCGTTGCTGTATTACCAGTTGTTGCAACGTATCTCAAGATTGAGGTTGGCGCCAGGTTATGGGCCTCTTCATCAAGCGCCAGATCTAGGTCTAGGTCACTTCGGAGAGCTTTAGAAGTCCCTGCGGCTTTCAAGCGCAGATTGTTGTTTACAACAAGGGCTATGCATCCATACACGGCACCTGATATTTGAAGCAGGAACCTGATCAGATTGGCGGACAGGTTTGCTGATGAACTACAGAATGATATGAAATTTCGAGTTCAAGACAATATTCTTTGAAGGATAAATGATGATCGTTCACGATGTTAGCTCACGTTTGCCAAGTATGAGATGCAGCCAATAGAGCCGCCACGTCGAAATTTTGTTTTGTTGCCTCAGCACTATTGAACACCCTTTGTGATATACTAGAAGGATGTGAAAAGTTTTCAGTAGATTGCTCGGTGGCGATCGAGGTGATAGGGATATCCGGTGTTCCTTCAAATCCAAGATGTGGTGAAATTGGATGGGCCACCATCGGCTTTTCCGATCGTTCTTTCATATCAGGGCTAGTTTTCTTGGCTAAATCAGGGACACTTAGATCGGTTGTAACGGACAAAGCCACGGGAGAGTATTCAGTGCTTTTTGGTAGACGGAATTCATGTTTCCTTCTCATGTCTTGACACTTTTTAAGCGCACCCCAATTCTGATAGGCTCTGTACGCCGAAAGTCGGTATCCATAAGCAAGTCTAGAGGCCCGAAGTCTACATTTTTCTATGTAGTTACAAAGAATTTCGCATGCCAAGCCTTCGAGCAGGAACAGCTTGTGTTCAGAAGCCATATCGATTGTCTCGTCAAATGCATTGATGATCTCTCCTAGATCTTTGCTTTTGGCTACGGTCGATAACTTTGTTGCTTTCAAGAATATTGTCATCACCTTGAATTCAATTGCCCTCGTATCTTGGGACCATACGCTAAATTTATGAAGAATTGAATCCAGAGTGGCGTAGTCGTCCGCACCAACCTTTTCACCATTCCGGATGCCTTCACAAATCGAACAAAAAACAAGAAACTGGCAAGTTATATTTTGCGCTGTAAAGTAGTCAAGATCAATGACCATAATTTTTGTAAATGTTGTGAGGCTTAGTAGATGAGCCAACCCTCGACTTACATAACACCCCCGAAGAAGCCTCACGCGCTCGTTTACAATTGAAGATGGGCCAGAGAGGTCGCTCAAAAAGCATGTTGAGGATCATCTGGAAAGACGTCCATTGGAGATCGTGCATGTGCAGGTCTTTCGATGTGTCATATGCGCCAGGATCAAGTAGATGTCCGGTCAACTGTGTCGGATCTTTCTCTTCATCCGAGCAATGTACTAAATTGTCCATCGCTGTAAGTGTAACAGACGCGAAAACAGAACCGATAGGGGACTGTTTCCTTGCCTGAGTCACTATCTGGACTCCAACGTCAATCTGAGGCTGCAATGGTACGGATCCCCAAAATCCTATCGCGAGTGCATGTGCAAGAGAGTAGGTGGCAACCTCAAGATTTTCTGCAATGTATTTAGAAAGATATCAGTTTCAGAAATCAATGGGTACAACGGTAGACGGACCTAAGATTGCCGCTCGTTTAGCCACCTGGAGGTATTCTTGGGATGCTATGGCCCACGTGTCACATAAGAAATGACCTGAAAGAAAGGCGGTAGCGAAAAAAACTCAGTCTCCATATAAGCTTCTTCCAAGAAAAAAACCCAAACCTGAAGCTCCTCGGCTGAAGTCAAACCCCGTTCGTTGACTGATGAGAATGGATTATGAGAATATTCAGCTTCAATGATATTAAGATGAAGAGAAGAGATACTCACTATGGCGTGGTCTTATCGGGATCAGTCATGGTCTCTGCCAGTTTCAGGTATTTCTTAGCTGCATCGAAATTCTTTGCGTGAAAATTCAAAATACCATCAGTGTATTTTCGCTGGAGAAAATGATCGTGATCACGAAGATAGAATAGCTCTAAAGCATATAAGCAGAAGAGATAGATCTTTGAGGAATAGCAAACATTTTCTTTGCAACAGAACAAAGCAACTCCACCAAGAGAGTAAGCCACATGCGAGGAACCTCCGACTTTCTGTGATTGGCCCGAATGTGAGAGCAGAACCTTCAGGATGTCAACATAGCTAGATCGAGTCATGTCAAAGGAAGTCATAGCCGACTCACTCTAGAGAACTCATAGCACAACCACATTATCGTCTTCCCTACGTCGGCCGAAGTGCTATATACGGTCGGAATGATCTCTCCTAATAAAGCCTGATATTCTAGCTCAATCTCGGTTGGCGTGTCAGGCAAGGAAGTGGCTTGACATGGCTGTCTAAAGACTTGAAGGCGAGACATAGACTGAAATTCTTCCTCGAAAGAGACTTTAAAATAGGTCTCAATGATCTGCGTACTCAGTCTGGTTCCCTCCTGCGGATTCAGAACGAGTAGAACCCTAATTTTCAATTGCATTGTCTTGATATACCGGAGAGGACACGTTGATTTGAGCTCTAAAACGCTGAATATTTCAAGGCTTTTTTGGAGATCTCCATTAGCGTAGTAGGCATTACCAAGCAGATCATATAGCTCGGTCATCTTGTCAAAGCTTTTGATCCAATCTTTCTCGGCAACTAATTTCAAAGCGAGCTCCAAGTTCTGTATGATAGACTTTGGCTTCAACTCTTTTTCCTCCCACCTTGACAGATTCAAAAAGCTATCCAGGAACATTCTTCGCTTTGGAGCAAGCAACGGTAAACCTGTTAACTCCAAGATTTTTAGAATTGATTCAGAGGACAAACAAAAAAGATGCTTAATATTTGAGTAAGCGAAGAAGACTTACCGTGTTCATAGGCCAGTTTGAGATTTCCAACCACTAGACGTAAGTATACCAGTGATTCTTCTCTTGAGGTAACGTATTTATTGAATCTTTGGGCAATATTGAAATGGAATTTAGCTCTGTGCTTCTCTTTAAGCAGGCCATAGCTGGCTTCGTTCCATTGATCATGCACAAATTGTAGATGCTCTGGATTGATGGGAGCCTCACAAATGTGTGATGGGTATAATGCATTTAGCTGACGGTTTTGATGGACAGTGTAGGGATACTGTTCAATCTGCGGGCCGCCACTGACGAAGATTTTTTGGCGAACAAGTTGAGTTACGTCTTTGAATAGTAGGTCCTTAGAGCCGAACCCCATGTCGGGTTCTTCTTCATCCAATGCGATTCCTAGTATATGCAGGCTGAAGGAACCGTGTCCTGATATGCAGCTTGCATGAACAATGATGTCTTGTAAGCGGTTACTTAAATCCATCAGAACATTAGACTTAATGAAGTCTATCGAGTCAATATCTACTATTTTCTGTTGAGAACTTTGTTCCACGATTCTCTGATGAAATTTTTTATCATTCTCTCGGGTTGCACTTGAAAGAGCAGCGAGCTCAACGTTGAATCTCCATTGTTCAAGCTCCCAATCGAAGACCAAAATTGACTGATCTTTCATTGAAGTTATAATCTGTCTGCAATACATTGGATTCATTTTCGAAGCAGATCCGATGAAATCAGTTAGACCATCTAACTCCGATCAACGTTGATTGTCAAGTATTGGCGTTTGATTATTGTCGTGAGGACCTAGGACATCGGAAAGCCATTGAAAGATGTGATCAGGTTCCAAAGGATCAATGCGAATCGAGAGGGGGCATGCCTGAAGGGGTTGATATAGGGAGCTTTCAACCAAATCTTTAGGCGATAATTGGGTGTCCTGACTTCGGATAGCGAATACAAAGAGATTAAGGTATGTAGAATTCTAATAAAGAATAAGATCATATATCAGTCTTGATAAGACTGATTAGTGATCGAGAAGAATCTACAATACCTAATAAAGAATAAGATCATATATCAGTCTTGATAAGACTGATTAGTGATCGAGAAGAATCTACAATCTGATGAGAAGAAGATTGTAAGAGATTCTAATAATGAGTTCGATGATGAATTGCAAAAGAGAAAGAACTAATAGTGAAAACTATAACTAACACCTAATAAAGAATAAGATCATATATCAGTCTTGATAAGACTGATTAGTGATCGAGAAGAATCTACAATCTGATGAGAAGAAGATTGTAAGAGATTCTAATAATGAGTTCGATGAGAGAAAAGAACAACTAGAAAGAGAAAGAGTTGCTCTAATATAATAAACATCGAACACATTATGATGATGTAATGATGTTAGAAAGAAATCATCATGTGTTATGCACATTAACCACTACGCGTCCTGCCTCAAGTATGACGTCGCTACGCGACGCTCAATTCCCCCCCATCTTGCTAACATCATGTAGTCCTAACTCGCTGCAAAAGTTGAGGTGTTTACAAGGTGAGAGAGCTTTGGTCATTATATCAGCTATCATATCTACTGTAGGTATGTATTGTATAGTTAGTTGTTTGCTTTGAACCAGTTCTCGAAGCCAATGGTATTTGACATCAACGTGTTTGGTCCGCCTTTTGAATTTTTCATTTCTTGACAGCGCTATAGCTCCTTGATTGTCTAATTTAAAAATTGGAGCGCTGGTTGCCTTTGCTGTTTTCATTCCTTTCAACAGGTTAGTGACCCATACTATGTCTTGACCTCCTTCATACGCTGACCTGTACTCTGCTTCTGTTGTTGATGTTGCTACACTCTCCTGTTTCTTACTCATCCAGTTCACCGTGCTTGTTCCTAACCTTGTGACGTAACCACCTGTGGACCTCCTCGTAATTGGACATGACGCAAAATCTGCATCAGCGTAACAGTTCAATTCTAAATCTTTTCCTCCTAAAACTAAACCAAAATTCTGAGTTCCTTGTAAGAAACGTAATACTCTCTTGAATGCGGTCCAATGTACAATTGACGGCTTGTTGAGGTGTTGAGATAATTGTGAGACAACAAATGATAAATCTGGGCGGGTGGCATTGTTTAAGTACATCAGCTTTCCAACTGCTCGTCGATAACTCACGTTGAGGTCAATGAAGTCTTGAGTTTCTTTCTGCGTTCCAGGCACTAAGTAGGTGTTGAGAATCATAGGAGATCCTACCGGTTTACAATCTGTCATACCGTAATCTTCTAACAAATCACGGATGTATTGTTGTTGAGAAAGAGTGATGGTTCTTGCTTGTCGATCCCTAGTCACCTTCATTCCTAAAATGTATTTGAATTCAGTATTGTCATCCATCTGAAACTTTTTCGTAATAGCAGAATGAAACCGTTGAAAATTGTCGGTTGCAATTACCATATCATCTACGTGTACGTGGACAAAGCACTTCCAGCTGGGATCAGTGGAAATGAACACACTTGGATCCTGAGGAGAAGGAGAGAGAGAAATCGTGAGAAGGAAAGCTTTCAGTGTGTCATACCACGCTTTGGGAGCTTGCTTCAGACCGTACAGTGCTTGCTTCAATTCTAAGACAGTATCTGGAGTCGCATTGTCGATATTAAGTCCCTTTGGTAACTTCATGAATATTTTCTCTTCTGGTCGTGCATTTAGGAAAGCCGCCACCGCATCCATTTGATAGACGTCTAAATCTTCTTTCGCTGCTATTGAGCAGATGATTCGTAGAGAGATTAATCGTGCTGTTGGAGCATAAGTCTCGTTGTAATCCTCACCGAATTGTTGAGAGAATCCTTGAGCACACAGTCTGGCTTTATATTTCAAAAGCTCACCGTCACCTCCTAGCTTTCTTTTGAAGACCCATGTTGTACCAATGGCTTTTCGCCCTGCTGGTAGAATCACTACATCCCAAACCTTTCGACTGTCCATGTTTTTCAACTCAGCTTCGATGGCTTTGATCCAATCTGTTTTGTCTGAGCCTAAGAGAGCTTGTCGATAAGTTTTCGGTATTTTGTGATTGATGGAGACAGCGTTGGCTCTGCGAGATGAACCCTCTGGAAGAATATTAAATGAATCTACATTACTAGAAATGTCTTTCGGTGCTTTTGACCAAACCTGATACTCCCAGCTGGGCTTGACTTTGCTCGTGAGTTGATTTAGGACATCACCTGCATCTTCTTCCTCCTCATCCTCGTCTGGATTTTGGATCTCTTCGTTAGAAACTGGAGGTGTGGGCGCAGGCGGAGGCTCATTTCGAGTTGGGGAAGCTGGATTAATAAACTCATCTTCTTCAAGTAAAGGTGACAAATTCGATGGTTCATGAGTTTGATGTTGTGATGTGGTGATATTTTCTGTTGTAGAAAGATCAGTCTCATCACCAAACAGACTTTCCAAGCTGATAGAGGAATGAGGATCTTTTTGTTCAACACCTGGAAAACTGGATGTATCAAAGGTTACATCATGAGAATAGACAATGCGGCCGTCATCCAGCCGTATACGGTAGTTTTTCATACCAACCTGATAACCTAGCAAAATACCTTCTGCAGAGGTACTGTCAAACTTGCGTCGAAACTGTTTTGGGATCAAAACAAAAGCACGACACCCAAAGGGTTTCAACCTGGAATAGTCGAAGCGGCGTCCCCACCACAACTCATAAGCGGATTTGTTCTGTGTGATCTTAGCTGGAGTGATATTTTCGAGAAAGACCGCCGTAGTGACAGCCTCTCCCCAAAAAGAATACGGTAGATTTGACTGTCGAAGAAGTGTTCTTGTCTTCTCGGTGGTCGTACGATTTCCTCGCTCAGCAACAGGGTTCTGTTGAGGGGTGTAAGGAGCGCTAAGATGAGAGGTGGTGCCATTTGCTTTCAGGTGATCTTGAAATTCATTAGACATATATTCACCTCCGTTGTCATTTACTAAACTCACGATCTTCTTATTGTGAAAGGTCTCAACGTTGGATTTGAACTTCAGGAAGCAGGAAAAGGTCTCAGTTTTCGATTTCATAATGTATACATATTTATAGTTGGTACATGCATCTGTTAATTTAAAGTAATATTGACCACCACCTATTGTTGGTAAAGAGATTTTCCCACTTAAATCAGAATGAATCATGTCCAGAGGTTCTTTAGCGACAGGAAAATGTCCAGAATAGGGTAAACGATGACCTTTGGAAAGGGAGCAGATGTCACAAGTCCAATTGAGAGGTTGCTTCGTGTTATACATTAATGTAAGGCGGTCAGCTCCGGGATGACCTCCCTGTCTGTGTAAAATGTCGTAGTTAGATAAAGTGACGTTGACACGAGGAGACGGAGAAGAATTCGACGTGCCTAGAGTGATGTCTAGTTCAATGACTTGATTAACGACGTGACCGCTGAAAGAACCATGGCCTGGCTTCGATAAAACAATGTCGTCGAGGTAATTTTGAATGTTGTATCCATCCATTATGAGAGCTCCCATGCTGATGAGACAACAGCCAAGTTCTGGAACATGAAAAGCTTGAATAATCACTTCATCCTCTCCGGAGTTACAAGTGATGTCGCCTTTACCGGCGATTTTGATTGCTAAGCCGTTAGCTAGCGCTACAGTTGAAGAGACGGCTTGATAGTTGTCGAAGAGATTGCGATCAGGAACCATATGATGAGAGCATCCGCTGTCAAGTAAGATAGAATCGTGATCTTGATTCTCTGAGGAAAGGAAAGCAAAAGCTTGAGCTTCGAAGAAAGAATCCGTCGTAGTAGCTGCTGCTGCTCTTGGTCGTCCATTGTTTGCTTTCGCCGGACGAAGTTTGGGGTTTACTTGCCAACATTCAGCAGATGTGTGGCCTTTCACATCATTATTGTGTCGTCCATTAGAACAGTAAGGCACGGAGCGGCTGAATTGCAGAGGACGTTGAGTGGATGTTCGTTGTAAGGATCTAGGTGGTCGAACAGCAAGTGCAACAGATGTCGCATGCTTTTCTTCATCTTTCATCGCAGTTAATTGCTCTTCAAGATATTTGAGCACCTTCTCGGATGTTAAAGGGCGATCTTTTCTTAAGAGAGTCTTGGTGATGTCCATGGAGGACGGTAATTTCGTTACGATTGATTCACCAAGATATGATTGGCTAATATGTTGGATTCCATCAACAGCCGCCATGTCAGCGAGGGCATGTTGATTATCAGAGATATAAGTTTCTAAATCAGATGAAAAAGTGAGATCAGCCCATTTAAGGTAGGCTCTCGCTTGGTTCTCGTCAGAGGTGGATTGGAAGTGTTCCTTTAGAATCTTCCACATCTTATTCGGATCCGATGCAGCGCTCTTATTCATCACGCGCATTCGATTATCCTGGTCGATGCAACCATATATAACGCCGGCAGCTCTCCTTTGTTTAGAGACAAAGGCGGCGAGCGTTGCGAAGTTCTCGGGGGTTTTGATGGGTGGAATGGGTGGATTATTGAGATCGATGAAATCCTCTAGTCCGAGAAGCATCAAATGAGAGAAAACGTCACCAGACCATTCGACATAATTGGTCTTGGCGAGCTTGGGAAAGTGAGTTCGAGCGGCGTTGGAGTTTTCCGTCATTTTTGATTCGAAAAAGTTTTTGAATGGATAGGCGCTTAGTTGGGCGCTGGGCTCATAACCAAAGAGATTAAGGTATGTAGAATTCTAATAAAGAATAAGATCATATATCAGTCTTGATAAGACTGATTAGTGATCGAGAAGAATCTACAATACCTAATAAAGAATAAGATCATATATCAGTCTTGATAAGACTGATTAGTGATCGAGAAGAATCTACAATCTGATGAGAAGAAGATTGTAAGAGATTCTAATAATGAGTTCGATGATGAATTGCAAAAGAGAAAGAACTAATAGTGAAAACTATAACTAACACCTAATAAAGAATAAGATCATATATCAGTCTTGATAAGACTGATTAGTGATCGAGAAGAATCTACAATCTGATGAGAAGAAGATTGTAAGAGATTCTAATAATGAGTTCGATGAGAGAAAAGAACAACTAGAAAGAGAAAGAGTTGCTCTAATATAATAAACATCGAACACATTATGATGATGTAATGATGTTAGAAAGAAATCATCATGTGTTATGCACATTAACCACTACGCGTCCTGCCTCAAGTATGACGTCGCTACGCGACGCTCAATTAATACGAGAAGGCAATTTTTGATCTCTGGAAGTTTTTCCAATATTTGATGAACAAGAGGGTAATCCGGACCAGGCATCCATTGCACGTCGTCAAGGAAGATGACTAGAGGCGACAATTTCCTTGCGATAAACTTTATCAGCCTTATCATTGCTGAGTAAATTGCCGATTGTATTAAAGGGTTTGTGGGCTCAAGATGCACCTGTGGTTTGCAATCCTGAGATGTGAACGCCGCTTTCAAGTCCTCGTCCATGTATACACGTAAAAGATCTAATGAGACGTCGCCTAATGCGTTCAAAATTTGAGCATTCCAGCTTCGGCCAGCGGTCTCACAGGTGCCATTGAGCTCTGGTGAAATTAAAAGGAGTGGTCGTAATAAAGAATTGAGGAGATCTTTCAAGACTGAGACCCCTTGATTGGTTTGATAGTGCTTCTTACGGATCCATAGTCCCCCACATCGCGAGACTACAGGAATCAAAACATCTGTCACTATTTTGGTTTTCCCAGCTCCTGATTTACCTTGAATGACTGCATATGTCGATCGAGATGACTGAATGACATCATATAAGATTGATTCTAAGTTGCTTGAATATCTCTCCGCACCATATGGCTTGTTAGAAAGCTCCAATCTGGCCAAGGTGTCCAGGGCACCCGCTTTGACGCGAAGAGGAATTTCAACCGGAACTGGATCAATCGTTCCCGGAGTTTCAACAGAACCAAAACTGATATGCGACCCGGATGAATCTCGGACAGGACCTGAAGAGGTATCTTCAACATTTTGACTGTCGACGTTGCTCCGCTCAGCTACCATAGCTTGTTTGAGTTTATCCAAGTCTTTGCTCAAGCTAAAACAGTCCAGATAACGTCTGGCCGGCTCTTTGCTGAGCCCCTTCAACAGTATATGGTCAAGTTCTTTTGGAACCTCATCGTGAAATTGACTGGGGCGTAAGGGAATCGTAGTGATTGTGTGATGTAAATATGAAAGGAGCTTTCCTTCCCTCTCCCCGTTCGGTCTATACTCATTCCCACGGCTGTCTACTCGGGATTCTTCCATTGGATCGGAAGACGTAGGTATCAAAAGGGCTTCTTTAGGTTCCTCCTCCATACAAGACCGGTCGATAAGGATCTGGTACAGTAGACTGGTGAGTGTGTAGACTTCTGTGGCCATCGGACTCGTGATTGTATAGAAATTGGGCTTGATGAGTTCAGGCGCAATGTTTTGATTATATACTGACAGCAAGTCCTCTTCATTAACTGTCAAAGAGTTACTGTCCAAGTTTGTAGTGAAGGATTTTAAGGTGAGATGAGGACTGAGGGAGTCGGTCTCAAGCTTCCAGTGTTCTTTGCAGGTGATCCTCAGGTAGACACCACGACGAGTCAGTTGCTAACATCATTGTTTTGTTCAATTTTTGACCAGTAGAATTCAAGCAGTGCCTTGGTTAGTATTGGAAAATCACGTTAACAAGGAGGTAACACTCTTACATGTATAATCTTGGCCATTTTGCTGGCAATCCCCAAAAATTCGATGATTCCAAGCTGACCACTGAACGCTTCCAACGGAGTGAGTCGAAGTGCACTGTAGTCTTTAAATACCTCATGGTCAGAGGGCATGATGCTTTTGTCGGAAGCTGTCAAACAAGCAGAGTTGCCAGCGCATAGTTGATCTGAATCGTCGAGCCAGACATTGCTGTTGGTAGTAAGTCTATAGAGTTCTTGGTTCATGAGCCGGGTAGCTTCAGGAGCGCCTGACGCATCAAATCGGCGACCGCAGGGGCTGGAAGAGGGAGCACAATCTGATCCTACTGATGCCAAACCTGCGGGGTTATAGGAGTGTGATGGATTTAATTTGTATAGTTCATAGCTTCGAGACGAGATGAGATATCCCGAAGATGTGCTTCTATCTCCCTCTTGAGGAGAATCACTCGCAAGACCGCAATGTGATCCCTCTGACTCTTCCCTGGTTCGGCCTTGTCTCTGATTTTGAAACATGAAGTTATCTATAGTCCTTTGAGGGTTGTCTCCAACGGGATTGTTCTTACGTTGTAGGCACATCACAGGTCGAGCAAGAGGAGTGGAGTCAGAAAGTGTTTTTGATCTGGTGACGCCAAATCGAGTCCCCCATGGGTTGTCATATGGCTCTTGGGCGGGTCTATCCACAGTTCTAGATGTATTGGTGCAGGACGATGTAAAATAGTCGGTGTGCTGTTCAAGGTCACTGGGGCGCATAGCCTGAGGAGATGATGGAGAAATGGAAATCATGCTATTGGAAAGCTTCTGTAGGCGAAAGTAGGGTTCAAGGACAGAACGTGTCAGCTTTCAACCAGTCACGTATGATCCCTGAGCTTTCAAATTTGTCGAGGAAAGCTTTGAGCGGGATCACATACCTTGACTCCAAGTGCGTTCTTTTTGATCTAGCATCTGCTTGTGAAGTTTGAGTGGATGAGATGATATCCAATGATCAATGTAAGATCATATGATAGCTGATGAGTCTCTCCGAGGGATGTTCAACGGTGCACTGGCGTCATCGTGTACCTCAATTGGATTGCGGAAGAGAGTGTCATGATCGGTTTCAAGTTGAAAATTAAATTATTTAATTTGCAAGCCTTGCTTTTACGGCCAAACCAGGCCAATCCCCAATCTGCGCATCAACTGGTCTTACAAACTGCCTGCGAGGAATATGTTGTTGGGTATGGGGAGCGGTTGATCGATCAATTCAGCATTTGCAGATAAGTTCCAACTTACGAATACAACGTCATGATAAGAAGTTTTCTCCTACTTGGAGCACAACTCAAGCCGCAACTGATAGAAGCGGATTCAGGTGAGTAAAGCGTACATGCTAAATAACAGAGGTTTCCAGATTGCGGATATTGTGATTGAGGAAGAGTGAAAGGATGATGCAGCTCATGAGGTGGGTGCAGCGGTGGTGCGACATAAGGGGTGCGCCCTTAACCTATGCGCCCGAGCGCACCTTTTGCTTGCTGATATGAAATTGATTGCGCTTACAAGAAGGAAATCAAAGGCTTAACCATTGCAAAGAGAAACAAAGGAGAATACAACAAAAGCTGATTGAATGAGGTTAAATGATATGGAAGGAGAACAAATGGAAAGGTTGTGGCAATCGAGCATTATTCAAGGTGCTTATTCAAATATAGTCAACTCTCTCTAAGTGCATACACATGTGCAGATGGAATCTTTATGCACGTAGAGGAATATCCACTTAGGGAGCTTTATTGAAGGGCATAATTTCATGCATATCCCTCCAACTGCATACAAAGTTGCACTTAGAGGGATCTATCCCTCTGACTGCATGGATAGTTTTAGTTAGAGATCTGGTGTGTTTTCTTGATGCAAGGCCTAAGGGCTACAATAGATAAGCACACATATCAATTACAATTGATTTCAATGAGTTATACAAGATTCATTCAAAATGAAAATATTGAAAAAATTTACTACTGGTCATCATTCCTTGTTGTATCATTTTTGTGGTTTTTGCAGATGATCAGTGATGTCAGCTTGTTTTGGTAAAGCTTGTACAAAGGGGCATCACAACCATTGGCCTTGTCACAATCTTTTCTCTCATATAGCAGAAGGGAGTTGAGATAGCTTTCATATTATCTTGAGGTGTGGGTGCAGGTTTTGTTTCTATTGGATCCTCTTCAACTTTGACTTTGGATTCTTTGTTGGAAATGGAGTATTCTTTGATGATATCCTCAGCTGAAGAGACCACATGAGAGATCTCAATTTTGTCTATGGACTCAATGATGTTTTCAATTGGTATTGTGTGGAATGATGAAAGTGCACCAATAGCTTGCAAATGTTGCAAGCCTTTTTTGATCTTGGAGTGAGTTTCCTCACTTTTAGAAAAAGTCAAGACCAAGCAATGTTCAGTTCATCAATGAATTAATTTCATTGGACAGAAAAAACAATCAAAAAATTCACATAGAAGAGTCATCATCAATAAGGACAGCTTTTGTATGAGCCCAGCAGTGCTTGATGGTTTCTGATGATACAGAGTTCCAAGCACGTTTAGCCATCCTCATGGCTTGTGACAGATTGATTTTGTAAATCTTGGCACCACACATTCCTTGAGAGAAGTTTTGGATCAAGTGATTGATGAATCATTTTTGATAATGAGCTTTGAAGGTTTGGATGATTCCAGCATCACACAGCTGGATCAATACCGGAACCGCTCCGCAACTTTTAGCGGTATTGGAGCGGTATCGGAGCGGTTTTGAGACCGCTATAGTCACCACTCTATATAGCGGCGGCTCCGCTCCGCCATCCAGATGCCAAAAATTGGGTATTGGCAGGACCGCTCCAATACTGGAGGGGTCCAAGTATATTCCGATATATATCGGAATATTTTGAACCAAACCATAGATAGGAGCATATCCTACTTTCCCTCCTACATCCTTGTAAGTATCAACCACCACCACTCTCGCATTCCTGAACGCCACGATCTAGCCATCTATCGATACATATCCTCATATAATGGACGACACTTGGGCCTTTTTTCAGCGATGGCTCACTTGTGGTACATCACCCATTTCCATTTTTAAAAGGTAAGCCACTTCATGTCGTTGATGTGATTGATTTCACTGTTCACACTCTAACAACTCCTCTGACCCTATCACTTCCATCCACTTTTTTCCGTTTTTAGTTTTATTTTGATCTTCATGGCTATCTCTCAAGTTTGACAAACTGGTTTAAACTCCCTTCAGGTTCCAAACATGGCATCTATCCCCTCTTCTTCTCCCTCTGATTGACGACTTAGTCTTTGACCACCCAGCCCTGATCGTAAGGAACCCGGTTTTGTAGTACCTCCAAAGGACTCACAGTCTGCGCTCTTGACGCCTGACGCTTTGACTGGATTGGATGCATCAGTTCTTCTTGCTAACCGTGCTGCATCCCCTCAACCCCCCACCCTAACCAAGAAGAAAGATAGTAAGAAAGGCCCCACAGCCAATCAAACCAAGGTGAAGCCAACAAAAAAAGGAAAGGTCAGTCTTTTCATTCTCACTGTAATATCATATAGTGATAGAACTAACAATCCATGCCTTAAAGACATGTTTGTCAACAAGTAAACACGCCTGATCAACTTCACCTGCAGCAAACTCTAATGGTGGCACACCAACATCCTCTAAGAGATCTAAGGGAAACGTAAGTGTTAGTTCTCACTTTGGTTCCTTCTTTCTCTAATGACTTCCTTTCTTGAGAGGAGTACGAGGTTCCTGAAGAAATGGCTATGTCACAAGATTCGGAAATCAAGTTGGTTGGTTCCAACAAACCTGGTTATACCCAGGTTTGTGGGGCTAGGGTGAAGGATCTTCTCACTTATTTCAAACCTCCAAAGGTATGATCTTTTTTCACTCTTCTTTCTAGATTTACAATCATTGGCAACTAACCATATGTTTCTTTATACTTTCTCATCCATGTAGGGTCTATCATATAAGTGTTTATGGTGTCATAATACTTACATCAAAGGGGAAGATACATATTGGAACTTATGGGGTCATTGCGACGGCAACTTGAAACAACCGCAGTGTACTAAAAGGCATCAAGCCATTGCTTCAGGTGTCAAACTCCCAACGAGCTATCAGGAAAAGCAGGCCGCTTTGAAGAAGGACAAAAACTCGAAAATCACCTCCCATTTCAACAGCCCAGCTTTTAGTGTTGATCTTTTGAATTTAATGTTGGTTATGTGGGTTGTGCGCCATGCACTTCCATGGGCTTGGGTTGAAGACCCCACCCTTAGACCTGTGTTTCACACTGCCAACCAAAGTGCAGTAGTTCAATAATCAACTTGGGCCGCCAAGCAATCAAAGGAACTCTTTAAAGGTTTGCACAACAAGGCAATCAACCATGTACTTGTAAGTCAATCTTTAATTCTATTTAACATTGACTTGATTGTTGCCACTGACATCATTTGTTTGAACCCAGGAAAACAAAGGAAAGTTCTGTCTTTTTCACGAAGTTTGGACAACCAAAGGTAACCGATATGTTTTCATTGGAGCAATTGCAAACTATATCAACTCCAACTGGGAATACCAAACGACTCATCTTACCCTCAAGATGGTGGCATGGCGACACTTTGGGATTCTCCTAGCCCAACCGGTTGGACGTTTTCTGATTTGACATGGCCTTCATCAAAAGATAAGTCCATTAAAAAGTTTTCTTCTTCTCTTGTTGATTAATCTATTCCATTGTTTGATATTAATTGATTTTATCCTTTTGTCCCTCTCACATGCTAGCTCAGACGACCCACAGCGGAGGTAACAACACTACTATGGCTGCTGAGCTTCAGTCAATGTTCTCTGCGGCTGACAATCCATCTGAATGGGATGGAACAACTAACCATATCCGATGTTACGCCCACAAGCTCAATCTTGTGGTTGGCCATGGACTCAAAGTGCTTGGTCAAAAGGTAGGTAAAGTGAAGCCAAGTACTCCGTTTGGAATTTCAGTTCCAATTCCTTTGCTTGAGGTCAATGGCGACAAGTATGATCTTGAGGACAATCCGGAATCAGACGAGGACAACACAGCTGGTCTCCCTGCTGAGCCTGACGGATTTGACAATGACAAAGATGAAGAGAATACAGAACCTTCTTTCGAACCGGATGTGGTTACAAAAGTGCTGGCAAAAGTAAGCATGATGTTACCTTTGCTTTTGTTCCGGTTCCTTTAATTGATTCAATACTTTCCTCACATGTAGGTTGATACTGTCAGTAGCCAGATTGCTGGAAGTGCAGCCCGTCGATGTGATTTCAAGACCCGTTCTACCCGGGTAGGATATGCTGATAGGATGGTTAAACGACCTTGCAAGACAAGGTGGAACAGTCACTACGAGAGTAGACATATTGCCTGTGAGGCACAGGAGGAACGTGGCTCTTTGTAATCTCTCTTAAACTTTTTCTATTATGACTCACTTATCATTCTTGCATTTTATTTTCAGGTGATCAACTCTATGATATCAGCCAATCAAAAGGCATGTTTCTTTAAGGGAGTAACAATCTCACCTTCAGAATGGAATGCGGTAGAATTAGTGAACAAGGTGTTGAAGGTTGGTAAACTTTTTAACTTTCTATTTCATTGTTTGGTTTACTGAACAAGTTCTCTTCCATTTGCTTAGACGTTTGTTGATGCAACTGCCCAAGTTGAAGGAAACAGTCCTACAGGATGATTTGTCCTTGCCGATTACAAACGAGTGATCAGCAAACTCGAGAATCTTCAAGCCAAATCTCTCTTTCCAAGCATTGACAAATCAATAGATGTCATGATTGAATGGTTGCAAAAGTATCAGGACAAGGCCGTCAAGTGCAAAGCTTTAGTGCTAGAAACTATCCTCAATCCTCAATTCCGAGGGCAGTTTTTCTCAATTCATTATCCTGATCATGCAGTATCAGCTCAAGTTACATTCAATCAAGCTTTCAGCAAGCTCGTGGAAGAAACCAACGTACCTGATCAGCCTCTACCACCCAATGAAACCGAAGAACCTGAGGCCGACGTTTTCAATATCTTCGGTGTTGGAAAAGGTGGTGAAGAAAACACTTCAACTGTTTCCAAACTAGACAACTATTTGAAAGGTCAATATCGTATCAAGAAGGATCAAACACCACTCGAGTGGTGGAAGGTTGGTCAATTTTTACCTTTTAGCATTATCCTTGTCTAAGATTGCTGATGTTTTTCTTTTCACCAACAGGAGCATCAATTTTGATTCCCAATCCTCGCAAAACTTGCTTGGGATTACTTAGCAATCTCTGCTACCTTGTGCGCATGTGAGCGTAAGATCTTGGTCCCATTCAAGAATCCATTTGGCAGAAAAAGCACTTGTGAGGGTAGGGTACTCTTTTGGAGTACTTTATGCTCACTAAAGGTTACTAAAGTGGTGATAAATATGAATATTTAATTATTAATTGCAGAAATAATAATAGTAATTACAATAATAATTAATAATTGAAATGATAAGAGGAGCAAAGTGAAGGATGGATCCCAAAGTCCTTCCTTTAATATTTATGGTGTCAGATTAAAGAGTGAAATATAGTCCACTAAACTGGTTGTCCTTAAAGTCACCAGCTTATGGTTGTTCTTAAGGTCACCACCCTGATAGTTCTTCTTAAGGTCCCTAGCCTACAGTTGTTGAGGTCACTAACCTTGATGATAATTCTACTTGGGGGAAGTAGAGTATCCCAAGATGGGTGAAGAAGATATTACTTACTTTTAGTCAGGAAGCTGATTAAAGTTTAAGAAGTGTATCACTAGTCTTATTATTTATAAGACTCTTGATAATGTAATTCAATAGAGCTTTAATTGTTCTTTAAAAGTGAGGTGTAATAATAATGCCTGGGGTTTCTCTGAGGTTGAGAGGGAGGGTTTATATATTCCTCTCTCTTAACCTAACTTTTATGATATTTTGTTTATATCACTATTTTGGTTTGCATGGTGATTTCCATTTGTTATTGGTTATGGTTTGTTAAGGTTTAAGTTTATTATATCTTATTTGATATAAGCATATTCAACTCTTGATATTGAGTTATGAGATTTATTGTGTTTTTATGGGTTTTTACATGTGTTACATATTGTGTTTAGTATGTACATGTATGTAATTAAGTTAGTCTTAACTCTTAACACTGAGTTATGAGATGTTATTATGTTTATTGGGTTTTTACATATATATTACATATTGTTTTTAGTGTGTATATGTATGTAATTATGATTGTAGGGGCTTAATGTATCTTTTAGTCATCCTTTGAGTACATGTACATGTGCTCAGGGTTGACAGCACTGGTCATCCAAGCCTTCACAGGCCCCAGCTACTAGTCACTGGCAGGCCAGAGACTACGGTGACTTCAATAGAATTTCAAAATAATTTTGGAGAGATTTCAAGCAAATTTGAAAGAAACTTCAAGCAAATTTGAAAGAAACTTCAAAAGAATTTCAAAGCAACTTCAGAGAAGTTTCATTAGAAATTCAGATATTGCCTTCAATCATCTGGCCAGGTCCCCAGACCAAAACATAGAGAGTGTCTGCTGACCAAGTGGGACAGAAGACCACTTCAAGGGGTTGGATGTGGATCTCCAGGACAGATCTTGACATGTCTTGGTTCCCTAGCTTATATTGCTAGCTGGTCAGGTGAATGTATCATTGGAAACCTTGTTTGGACAGGTTAGAATGGAAATGTGTGTCAGTCTTCTTTATGCTAAGCCAAGTAACCAGCAGCTAATTTCATTTGTTATTGACACTTCAGAAGGACAGGGTGAGACATTACTCACCAACACACAAGATGGGCATCTTCAGAGCAATGATTAACAATAGTCACTCTGCCATGGAGGCTGATTCAATCCTCAAGGAATATCTCCAAGAGAACAGCCAGTCACAGTGGACAGTCAAAAAGCTCAGTCCTGCAGCCTTTCAGGCACTAGCATTTTGATCATCTTGAGGGTAGTGACACGTCCAACTCAAAATTTGATGTTACCACTTCCATCAAGATCTCTAATAAAGCACACTGCACCCACAAGACAACACCTGGGAATAGCTGCATATCATACTCCCTCAACTCTCAAAGACAGACAGGATGTATCAACCAAATTGTCTGTCTTAAAAAGTTGGGGGCACCACTCCTTGTCGTGCATTCACTAAAGTCTCTTGATGAACTGGACAAGCACAAGAATCTTTATTCTTCCTTACCTGAGTTGCTGAATGCCTCTGTTGTTTATAATATGCATGATGAATATCATGTCATTCAAGTTGAGGACATTATTGGACAACTAGTTGTCATGAAGAACACTGCAGGTACAATTGATCAATCATTGAAAATTTAAATCAGAATACTTCCAACTCAAACCATCAAATAAATCAGAATCATAACAATGAATTGAAGATTGTTGATGTGACATTAAAGTAGATTGATTGATATCATTGACATAATTATATTTATTTTGTTGAATTGAATTGATAGTATTTTAATTTGGATTGAAGGAATCTTGATTTTAATTATTGATTTGATTTTGATTTTGATATTGTTGTTGATTATAAGAACTATTATTCATTTGATTACTGAATTGATTTGAATGACTGAATGTATTTTGATTTTGATATGATTCATTCATATGGTTGAAAGAATTATGACTTTGAATGTTTGAATTTGATTGATTGAGCAAGTTTAAGATAAGTCCCAAGGCATTGTTGTTGTTCAACTTATTGATAATATTGTTGTTATCTAATTGATTAATGTTGGTTTGATTAGATAAGAGACTATTGATGTGATTTGGTATGTGATTTTGATTTAATAAGTTTGTATTATCATTCATTTGACTACCAATCATATTCATTTGATTATTGTAATGGTTCATTTGATTATTATTATTATAGTTCATCTGATTGTTATGATTGTTCATTTGGTTTTGGTGATTAAGCAGTGTATTATTATGGTTCTTTCTTTGATCATTGTTGTTAGAATTCATCATTTGATTGTTAAGATCATCAGTGATTTGGCTGTGGTTCATGGTTCAAGTGATTGGTGTTCATGTTGAAAGTGTTGAGGAGGATGAGTTGTTGTTAAATGAGGTGTTTAAAAGGTTGAGTTGAGTTGAGTTGAGTTGAGGTTGAAGTGGAAAGTTTTGAGCGTGTTTGAATTTTGTGTAGATCTTTAAAATCCGTGTGGAATCTGGAAGGGGGAGATGGAGAGAGAGGTGTCTATATAAGTTGAAAAAGGGCAAAATTTTGGGCCAGAATTGCCCTTACACGCGCCAATCTACTATTGTACAGGTTGGAAATACAGAATTTGGCCCAAATTTAGCCCACCCACGCCTCTATACATATGTAGGTGCTGTATGCTACATATGGGCGCTGAATTTTAGCGCCCATATGGATAAATCTTGACATGGGCGCTATATTCTGGCGCCTATATGGATATAGGCGCTGAATTCTAGCGCCTAGAGATATGGGCGCCAGAATATAGCACCTATATTCAAGTGGGCCCTATATTCTAGCACCTACATCCTTGTCAAGGCATATGCGCGCTATTGCAAGATTTATAGCGCCCATATGGCTATGTGGGCGCTAAATACAGCGCCCATATTTCAATATGGGCGCTAGATGACGGCGCCCATATGGGCCTGGGGTGGGTGGAAAATAGCAGGGGCCTTTTAATTCATATTCATCTTGCTCATCACTTTCAGTTACTTCATATTCATCTTGACCTTCACTTTCAGTTACTTCATATTCATCCTGCATTGGAATAGGTTGAACTAACTGCAACATATCCACCTCCTCTTCTTGAACTTGACCCACAAGATTTTCCATTTCAAGTAACCCTAGAAACCAAGAAACCTCATCATAAGGATTAATAACAGGTGGTGGGGTGGCTGGTATAGCTGGAAGGGATGGTGAATTCACAGCAGACAGTGAAGATGCAATTGCAATTCCCTGTATCTGACAGGAAATATGGGTTTCAATGTGTCTAAGATGAATTAGGATGATGATTGATGAAGAACGGGGAAAAGCACCCAATCAAGTCAGCTTATATAGACAAAAGTTGTCAGTGGGTGGCAAATATTTATTGAGTATTGGTGCATCCCCACATGCTTCATCCACACATGCTTCATCCCCACAGTGTTTCATCCACACATGTTTCATCCACACATGTTTCATCACCAGATTATGCAATTGTGTAATCCATTATTTTTTGAAATTTGGCATCAAAATTTTTAAACGCCAAAAGCGGCTTTTCCTGGCTTTACAAAAGTAAAATTGATGGATGGATTGATGGCATCTGGTACGTACTACTTGCAATCATTCAATTTTCAAAATACACAACAATGTTGGATCTGTCCAATTCCAACAACTTAGGATCAATCAACAATTTGTCACTTGAGTACTCATTGTCCATTGAAGACTTGATTGACACCCCCATAGACTACTTCAGCGATGGTAACCCATCCAAATCATCATCTTCAGTTAAGTTGGACATCCACATGGCAGCAGTGGCAGCAATTGTGATTGAAGATATGGAGCGTGAGCAACGCTTTGCCAAGATTCCTTGCAGAACTTCAGCTCTGAAAGGCTATGCTTACAAGAAAGAACTCCTTGAAGGGAGTAATGTCCGCTTTCTGGAGGTCTTGAAGCTGCAAAAAACGCCTTCAATCATCTCATGACTTACCTCAGCCCTTTATTGGAACCTTCAGAGCATGTATCAAACAATGAGCAAGTAATGATATATTTTTATTCATCTCTGATCATTCTCTTGAAATGAGACATGCTGCAGAGCAATTCCAACTTACAACAGAAACAATTCATTAATATTTCCACATTTTTCAAGAAGCTCTCAAGGGAATTATTGATAGTGTAATCATTTGAACTGGACCTAATGCTCCAATACCTGACAAGATAGTTGACAAATTCAAAACTCACTCAATAGTTCTCTCACTGCATTGGAGCTCTTGATGGCACTCATATTGAAGCTCAGGTCAAATTCAATGACAGATCTAAACATTGAAATCGACATGGTACATTATTGCAAAATGTGCTAGCAGTCTGTTCATTTGACATGAAGTTTCTCTTTATTTATGCTGGGATTGGAGGTAGGGCACATGACTCCTATGTGCTCTCCAGAGCACGTGAGAAAGGTGCTTTCATTGTACCTGAAGGTGAGAATCTTTCTTGATTCTTTTGGAGTTGAAGCTGAAGTTCTAATTCCAATCTCTTTCTAGGAAGATACTATTTAGGATATTCCGGTTATGCACATTGTCCAGATGTCTTCATGTCATACTCAGGCACCCAATATCATCTGCAAGAATGGCACATTGGGAACCATGTTCCACGCACTTATCAAGAGCTTTACAACTTGTGTCATTCTACAGCACGGAATGTTATTGAGAGCATCTTTGGTGTGATGAAGTTGAGATCACAGGTAATGACATACATGCCTAGGTATGAGCTGGAATTTCAATAGTCCCTTGTGGTAGCATGTGCGGTCCTACACAATATAATACAAGAGGCTGGCAAAGACTATTTCTGTGACAAGTTTGACGGTGTTCAAAGGGAGCAAGAGAATACTTATAATTTAGAAAGGGCACAAGCTAGGGCAAATGACGAATATGAAGAACTTAATCTTGGCATTCAAAAGTGCATGCTGCTTGGGATGCTATGGCACAGGCAATTTTGGATGATTATATGGCTCATCCTAGAAGACAATGGAGATGGAAGATATCTCAACTAGTATTCAAATATATTCAATAATCTGTCAGATACAAGTTCACAAAGTGAATTGTTTTTGGTATCAATAGAGATGAATTATACTTTGATATTTATTCTACTAGAGCAAAACACAATCTAGATACAAATTGATAAATTTATTTGCTTTTGATTTCATTCTTGAGCCAATCCCATTTTGTATCCTCAGGTAGTTGATTGAATGAAAAAGCTTTTTCCTCAACATTTAACATCACAGCTGCTTTCATTTTTTCTTCTTGGTCCACGATATTATCTCGTACTTCTGATCAAAAGATCAGCAATGCCTGAACTTGATTAGGAACCTTCTCCACCTTTGCCTGGATGTGACTTCCATTGAAACAGAGGCACTCCAGTGCATTCGCCTCAGATTCAGCCTTTTCTTCATTTTGAAATTTCTTGAGTTGACTTTCTCAATCAATATGCATCTTATCTAGTTTTGCTTGACATTCATTCCTAATTTTCATATCTTCCTTTTGATCAGCCTCTTTAGGAGCCAGCTTATCCTTGATAACCATTTCAAGTGCCATTAGAGCATCTGCACTACTCAGATGGTCCACTTTCTTTCGATGTAGGCAAGGCTTGGGTGAAAACGGTGCAGGTTGTTTCACGTTGGTGGGCTTGAAAGGTGGGGATGGTGAAGTTGCAGAGGGTGGGAATAGACGTAACCCTACTGGTGTGTTAGTTTTATCTGCAATTGGTTTGATCAAAGGCTTGGTCAAGCCAACTGAACAAATAATGGTAGTCAATATGTGATCATAGATTTGAATTGTTGAGAAAAACTTACCTCCAGTACCTTCAGACAGGCTGAAGCGTGGTGGATCACTGCCATTCTCATCATGCACATTGGCATCATCATCATCTAAAGCCAACTCTTCCTTGGTAAGCTGATCATGTTGCTTTTCTGGCATCTTCTCAGCAACTTGGCTACCTCTAACCATTGTTTCATCCACATTTTGCCTGTCCTTGAGCTGGAGCATGAGCTCATAGTTAGGAAATCCTTTGTTTCCTCAGGGTTTGTACTTTGGATTGGCCTATTGAACAAGTTTCATCAGTGTATATAGCAGACAAGCAGATGATTTGAAAAAGGAGCTGATTTTTTTTCAAACCATTCATCAGTACCAGTAACCATCTTCTTCTTGTTGTCCCAACCACTGCCAGTCCAGAGTTTAGGGTTCATAAAGGTCTTGAACATACTATGCTGCTACAAAGGATTATGTTCAGCTGGCTCAATGAGGAAAAATAGGTATGAGGTATGTACAGATTAATAATGGTTCTTGAATGCTTGCATTGAGTACTCCTCATGGTAACGCTTGTTGAACTGTTCAAAAACTGTGTTCCATGCTTCTTTGTTGAATGTGTTCTCAACTTGCAGACCATTGGCAGCCTACTCCAAGAGACTTTGTAACAAGAACTCACTATGACCACTTCCAAAGTTTGCCTGACCGCTACTGGCATCCTTAGACATCACAGCAATTACTGATGGATGTTGATAGATCAATTACTAGGTTTTCAAAGGAGAGTTCCAGAGTCAAGAGCCCAAATTCTAGAATCAAAGATGAGGAGAAAGGTGAGGATCAGAGAAGAGAAGATTGATAGATGAAGTGCAGGGATCAAGTTGGAGGTAGTGAAAAGTTTGTACTTAGCAGAATTTTGGGAGAAAACCCGTCCGGATGCTGCCGGCTGCAGAGTCCTTGGGTCAAAAGCGTCCTCTGGGTTTGAAAACAATTTATTATTTTTCAAAAGCTGTTCAAGGGAAGCTTTCAAAATACCACATTATTGATGGAAACAATGGATTATTGACCGTGAAATACATTTTTAAAAAAGCGGCAAAAGTGATAACAAACGGTTTTTTTTGAAAATGTGCAATTTATATTGTTTTCAAACATAATCCATTTTGCCCCACTTTTGTAAGCCATACCAAACGGGGCCTTAGTTAATCACTATGCAGATAACTTTATACAAGTGTGAAATTTGGTCGAGGTAACTATTTTTTTACTTAATGTAGTGGTCCTTACTGCGTGTGCAAAAGTTAACAACCGCAAACGAGTGTGGGTCCTCTTAGAGCATCCACAGTCGTCTCTGTAAACGACCTCGGTACGGTAAATTTTACCGTACCGAGCCCAAAAACTCCCAATCGTGTCAAAATCACGATTCGGTACCTACCGAATCGGTAGAAAATCGGACAAATTTGGTAGAGGTCCAGTAAATTTACTGGACCTCTACCGAATCGGTACAGTATCGGTAACTTCGAACTACAGTTCGAAATTACCTATCTCCTCACACCTCCAATTCCCATCCTTCGTCTTCAATTCTTTCGTCTCTTTTCTTTTTTCTCATTCGATTTAAAATTCAAAATGAATCCGATCAACGAAGACAATGGCTTGAACCAGATCAATCAAGAAATTACGAACGATTTTAAAGCCGATACGTTTCAAATTCAAAAAAAAACCAAGTCCGCAAACTGGACTGCTTCCGAAGAAGAGAAGCTCGCGGAAGCCTGGATACACGTCAGCCAGCAAGCCGAGACTGGCACGAACCAAACTGGGGATACGTTCTTCTTGAACGTCACCAATCGCCTCAATGCGATTTCGTCGTTGGGTAACCGGGATGTCAAGTCGGTTCGAATCAGGTGAGCCTATGTAGTTCTACTTTGTTGTTATGATCGATTTGCTAATATTTTCTTTTGTATTAAATTTTTTTTTATACTTTCTAGATGGGCGTCTTTGAAGACCGCCACGCTGAAGTTTTCAGCGATCTACGCTCAGGTTCAAAACAACCCACCTAGCGGCACCGTCGAGTCCGATTGGCCAGATCTTGCAATCAAGATCTACAACGAATCGAATCCGCGAGCCCATTTCAAATCCCTCCAAGCTTGGAGGGTTCTTTCGACGGCGCCGAAGTGGATAGTCCCCCAACCTCCACCTGGCCCATTGGCTCTGGCTATCGCGGCGATTCCTTCGAGCGATAGCCCTTTGAATACCCCGACCAGACCGACAACCCCCCTTCCTGATTCCTTCCCTCGTCCATCTACCCCCCCTCGCCCACCTGGAAGCCGACAAACGAAAAGGATGCGACTTGAGGAGGCGAAAGTTAAGGCTGAGGAAATGAAGGGTGCCAGGGAGGATCATCTCAAAAGAAGCAACGAGTTGGCCCAACGTCGTTTGGATGCTCTTGAGGATGCGAATAGGGTAATCAGGGAATTGGCCAAATCAGATGCTGAGGCTAAGGCAAGTCTCACCCAAGTGAATGAGCTCAAGGTGTTAATGATGTCAGAGGACCATTGTCAAACTGATGTTGCAAAGGATGTCCTTAGATTGATGCAACAGCGGTTAAAGGAAAAGTATGAAGCACCTGAAGCATCAGGTGCTTCAACTAGTAACCCTTAATTTATTTTTTTTTCTTTCTTTCACTGCTGTTTGCTCTTATTCAATTTTTTATTTCTTTTTTTCAAATCATTGTTGACTCAAACATGATTCATATTTCTATCAAATAAGTATGGTTGTTCAACAATTTCTATTCACATGAAACAAGTTGTCATTGCTCAAAATATGAATATTCTAAAGTTGGCTTTTTAAACTTAGAGAACATTAATGTTCTACAAAACTAAAAAGATTTCAAGATAAAAACTTTGATGATGATGTGAGAGCAAATGAATGAATCATGAAATTTATTCAAACAATTCAAATTTTTTTTTTATAACATTGATTTTTTTTAAACATTGATGATGATGTGAGAGCAATAAAATCATAAAATACTGAGTCAAGTCAATGACAAAAATGATGTGAGAGGAAAAAAATGAAACATGAAATTTAATCAAACAATTCAAACTTTTTTTTTATATTCTTTGGTTCAGACAGATAAAATTGTATAAAAATTGAAAATTGTATAAAAATTGTATAGACAACAGAATGCAAATAGATTGAATCCTTATGCGTAGCCAATGTATTTCCCTCGAGCCATCCAGTTGTGGACTTTGAGATCATTCATCAGACGATGATGAATTTCAGAATCCCGTAGTGAAAGATGATTGGAGACTAGATCGGTTGGTGTAAGTCGTACCTCTGGATGGAGAATGTTTGGTATAATCTCAGTCTGGGAATCAAAATCTTCAACATTGGGATCTACAACCCCCCTCTCTTCAACAGTCATGTTGTGAAGTACTATGCAAGCATACATAACCCTACGTATATCATGTAGACGCCAAAGTCTACATGGGTGAGAGATAATGTGCCATTGAGCTTGAAGTATACCAAAAGCTCGTTCAATGTCTTTTTGAGCGGCTTCCTGGAGTTTTGCATAATATGCGGAAGCATCATCTTGCGGATGGTTAATTGTCTTGATCAACACAGGCCACGTTGGGTAGATACCATCTGCCAGGTAATAGCCACGCTTATAGTGATTACCATTGACCGAAAAGTTCCACATTTCTTCGGTGCCTTGAATATAATCACGCATCAGCGTGTAAAACAACCATTTATCATTAAAACACGAGGAAATACTTACCTCTTAAGAATCGATCAAAAAGTGGGCTCTGATTGAGAACGTTGATGTCATTTAGAGAGCCAGGAACACCAAAGAATGCATGCCATATGCGTGTGCTCTTTGATGCCACAGCTTCCAGAACAATGGTTGCCTTTTTCTCCTTTCCTTGAAACTGTCCAGCCCAAGCTGTAGGACAGTTCTTCCAAATCCAATGCATTCCATCAATGGACCCTTTACAACCTGGAAAGCCTCGTAATTCGTACTCCTTCGTAATCTGTTCAAGCTCTTCTTTGTTTGGCGGGCGGAGATATTCTGGTCCATAAATCTCAACAATACCTTGAACAAATTTTTTCAAACATAAAATCGCAGTAGTTTCTCCAATGGCAACAAATTCGTCAATAAGATCAGCTGAAACTCCATAAGCCAGCTGACGAATAGCACAAGTCGCTTTTTGTATAGTTGATAGACCCAGCTGAAGGCAGCAGTCCTACACAGCACAGAGAAAAGCACAGAGGCACTTCATAAATACGCAATTCAGCGGAGATCATACCAACGAGTAACTACACATACATATCTTTGAACCCAAAAGACGTCATGGGCTTCAAGTCGAGCACAGATGTCCAAAAACAATTGCCTACTCATTCTGAACCTCCTTTGAAACACCTCGTTCCCCCAGCGAGAATTTTCGTAGAAGTAATTTTGACAAAGACGCTCATGTGCGGCTTTTCTGTCACGTGTGATGTGTTTTTTCTTTTGTTTTTCTACTACAGTCATCTGTTCTTCGCTTAATTCCAGGAGCAGGAAAGCCTCAATATCATCTTCTTCCGCTTCGAAATGATGAATTCGCCTGAGGTGATCTATGAGGAGGTTGTTTGACAGGAGGTCCTGTACTTGCATGTCGTACATTGGATCCTCTTCACTGTTCATGATTGCAAGATAGATAGAGTTTAAAAAAAAAGATAGAGTTTAAAAAAAAGATAGAGTTTAAAAAAAAAGATAGAGTTTAAAAAATGGTTTGAGGTGGAAATTGAGTTTGGGTTTGAGTTTGTGGATGTGGCTGGTGGATTTTGTAATCCGAAGTTTTCGGATGTTCTCGGCGTACAGATGGTCTTACAGATCTGTACGCCGATGACACGATTACGGCAAAACCCGCTATCTGTACAGATAGCGGTTTACTGAAACGAGTGTGAAATTCCTTGTTTCAGTACGTACCGTTACCGTACTGCAACAGTACGTACCGTACCGTTACAGTAAATTTACTGTAACGGCTGTGGATGCCCTTAGAGCATCTCCTATCGTCTCGGTAAACGGCCTCGGTACGGTATATTTTACCGTACCGAGGGTCAAAATCCTCAATCGTGGCAAATATACCGATCGGTACGTACCGAATCGGTCAAAATTCTGTAGAGGTCCAGTAAATATACTGGACCTCTACCGAGTCGGTATCTCCCTGTATCATACATGATATACCGAAGCTACCGAATTTCAAGCTTACAGAGGCGCAAAATTTCCACGATAGTGGGAAAATTAGGTTTCTGTACATTTGATACGTACCGAGTCGATTTGTTTCCAACGATAGTGGATTTCCACTATTCTGTATCGATTGATACCGTACCAATTCGCTACGTACAGAAAATTTACTCATAAATTTACTGAACGATAGGAGATGCTCTTATTAAAGGGACATCAACTCAGAGAGACTTGACTGTACAAAACTAAGTATCTTGGGAAATGGAATTTGGTATTTATGGTGAAGGTGTTTTATTGTATTTAAGTCTTAAGTGTCTTGCCAAACCAATCTTAGGAGTTTTAATTCATCACGGGTCAGAAACTGTGAGTTTGAGACCACAATCTGACCATCGGCAGTAAATTTGGAGTCAGGTGGACCAAAAAATAAAATTTACTTCATACCTTGACCTCTGCATATACCCACCATGGCTGGTAAATCATCAAGCAAAGCAAATAAACGACCCATCAGTCCTACTTCTAATTCCCAAGCACCTATCAAACCTTCAAATAAGATTAAATCCGAAGAACGTGAATCAAAATCAGCAGCAATTGATCATGATGATCTTCCTGCTAGACTTCAATCTGCTATCAACATGGGCGAAGGTCAAGAAGGTATCGGAGAATTTGAAGACGCTTGGGAAGACGAATTTGAAGATGAAGAAGCTGGTAGTGTTCATTTTAATCAAGATTCTGATGAAAATGAAGATGATGAAGATAAGATGGAAGACAATATACCTGGAGCTGGTCGATCTCTTGAAGCTGATGATGAAGATGATGGTAATGCTGGTCTGTACCTATTGGTAGTAATTTTGATTAAACGTGATTTCAGAACTGAGGCCAATTTTTCAATTCATTCATCTTGTGAATCATTTTTTCGAACGATTGGCGAGGTTTTCAGATGAGGCAGGTTCCAAGCAAGCTCGCTCTCGATCACCTTCAGTAACAGCGTATCTACCTCATATTCATGGTCGTACCCTAGGAGAGGGTGAAGAATTGGTAGCAGACCCGACAGCTTATAAGATGTTACATCCCTTGACAATGGCCTGGCCAGCACTATCTTTCGACGTTCTCCGGGATGATTTAGGAGAGGAGCGGATGCGGATGCCTCATTCAGTATGCGTGGTAGCAGGAACTCAAGCGGACGCAACAGGGGATGTTGATCAAGATGAAATTATGATAATGAAATGGGACGGGTTGAGTAGGATGCGTAAAGATCCTGAATTGGAAGACGATCCAGATGAGGAAGATGAAGATGACGAAGATGAAGTTGACGAAGAACCAACTTTAACATTCAAAACTATTCCTCATAAAGGTTCAGTGAATCGGATCAAAGCTCAACCTTTCCCGCTTCCACTCTCGAATCGACCACCTAGACCACCAGATTCATATTTTGTGGCTTCTTTCTCTGGGACTGGAAAAGTAAATATCTTCGACATTGCACCTCATCTGTATAGTCTCCAATCCCCTGCTAGCTCCGGAAATCTCTCTCTCTCAAAGGCACCTATCCATACCATTCATCAACACGGTCGTGCTGAAGGTTTTGCTTTAGCATGGGGTGCACCTAACCAAACCTCTAATTCACCCTCATCCCTTCGACTACTCTCTGGTGATATCCATTCCAAGATCTTCCTTACGACTTCTACCAACTCTGGTTTCAGCACAAGCGCACAACCTTACAGTGGACACACTTCGTCTGTTGAAGATCTTCAATGGTCACCCACCGAGTCAACTGTCTTTGCAAGTTGTTCCGCTGATCAAAGTTTAAGAGTTTGGGATGTAAGAGTAAAGGATAGGCGAAGTGTGATTGGAGTCCCAGAGGCTCATAAGGCTGATGTGAATGTATTAAGTTGGAATTTGAAGACTAGTTATCTCATCGTAACCGGTGGAGATGAAGGTGGAATCAAGGTCTGGGATCTTCGTACTCTAAGGTGAGTGACTGAATTTCACCTATTGTCATCTTCTATCTCACCTAATTTCTTTGATCGTGGTATCAACTCATCTTTCTATTTGCTTGGGTTCGCCGTGCTTTATTTATCAATCACAGTACAAAAACTCCGGGGAAAGCTACTGAAGTAAAACATCAACCTGTAGCAAGCTTTAATTGGCACAAAGCCCCCATCACTTCCATCGAATGGCATCCAACAGAAGATTCATGTTTCGCTGCATCAGGAGCCGATGATCAAGTGACACTTTGGGATTTATCTGTAGAAGCAGATGAAGAGGAAAACGGAATGATGACGGATGCTAATACTGAATCATTACCACCTCAACTGCTTTTTGCTCATCATGGTCAAAGTGAGATCAAAGAAGTTCATTGGCATCCTCAGATTCCTGGTGTGGTCATTAGTACTGCTCTTGATGGGTTCAATATGTGAGTTGTTTGATTGGTTTATACGTTTGGTTCTCTTTGATTGGTTTTAAGTTATTGATGGGGTTTACTAATATTCTCGCGATGCATCAGATTCAAAACTATTTCTGTTTGATTTGGATCTGAAGTGGAACAGAGCTTTGTGATTTGTCCGGGATGGAATTTTATAGAATAGAAACATGTTCGGTGATGCAGAGTGTAATCCAAATGAACGTTTTTTTTTGTTTTGCAACAGTATATATCAAACCATTGATAATCTAGAACGTAAAAGGGCAGATTGATTTCGATCAAAATGATCACTTAAGTTTAATGTAATTAAAATTGTCTTGGATAGCTTTACTTTTTTTTGGCTTGGGCTTGAATTTTTGAGTTGCGTTTTCAGAGTGATAAGAATGCTATGGAACCTGAACTGCTTGGAGACCTCTTGGTCCAATTCCGAGACCAACATATATCTACGTGATCACTCAATTCATTAGATTGTATTCTGATACATATGTAAGAGCTTTTTTGCAGATCTGAATGATTGTCAGGAGGTTTTTGTGAGGATTCTATAGAACTCGAACTTCCTGAACACCTCTTGATAAAATTCACAAAAAACCTGTATATATCTGAGTACTTTTTCATTTATTTGAATGGGTTGTGTTTAAGTACATATGTAGGAGTTTTTTTACAGATCTGCATGGTGGTCACTAGATAGTGTGATATCTTCATGCTATGTCTAACCTTGTTCAGGCAATTGCAACATAACAGAGCCCAACAATGGTAATCATGAACCCACACAAGCACTTTTTGCATTTCTTTCACTCATGACCTCAAACAGTCAAACCATGGTAGGGTATGGAATACGTATAGACTCATACCAACATATAAACAGCACATCAGTTAGGACCCTGGAGAGCCCCTACATAGCCCCCTTATTTGGTATGTAGGAATTTGGCTTTTTTTTGGCAAAAATGGTCCTAACTTTCCAGGTAGGGATTTGGATTTTTTGGCCAAAATGAGCCTTACTCAACATGTAGGAAAATACCTAAGATTGGAAAAAATATCATCCTTATACTCAATGTAGGAATAAGGCCAAGACAGGTCACCCCAAGCTCTCACCCTATCCTCAACATATGGAAGCAATGAGATCACAGTACCTACACCATTAATCATCTGATTGGTTTAAGCTCTCACATGCATCTACCCAGCTATACATGTATGAAGGGAATCCTAGAGTGTATGGTTTTGAGGAAAATTATCCAAATTGTCTCTTATTTTCCCATCTTGATATAGCAGATATTCACTATGTGTTTCCCCATACCTCATCAATGAAAATCACTGAACCCAAGGCTAACACTGTGCAAGTTCCTCAAGCTTATTGTGCTATGTTTAAAGCTATGAGCTAGGAACAGTACATTTTAGCAGTTCTTGATCAACTTGCTTTTGAACTCACTCAAGCTCAAAAAAATAAGGTACTCTCAAATTTTAATCTTTCAACTTTTGTTACTGTTCACCCCCTTTGGCAAAAAGCTCACATTAATGGTTTAATGCAACTTTTACATATTGGTGAGAGATTTTCTCACAGTGTGTGTATATGTAAAAACACACAACTCTTTTGTTTTTTGAAACATATGGTAAAGTGTTCAGAAGTCAAAGTTTGATTTACATATCTGGATTATCAATCCCAATGATGAATTTTGAGATTTGGTAAACAAGATCATTGAGTCAATTGAGTTAAATGACCTTCATCTCTGTCTACCTTCTTCATCCTCAACTTATTTCACATCCACATTATCTTTAGCTTATCAAATTAGACTCTTTCAACCAGATTCAGGCCTGCAGAAATCTTGATATTATTTTTCATGTACATTCTGAACACAATCAAATCAAAATCAAAATCAAAATCAAAATCAAAAGTTTGAGTTTGAGTTTAAAACAAATTGACAATGAGATTGAAGGGAAGAGGAAATGGGACAATGAAAGCCATTGTAAGGGTTAGGGTTCCAATATGTGTGATGTAACATAATTTGACAATCTAACCCATACCCAAAAAATAGGGTTCAAAGTCATGGGTTTTCATACATCATCTGTTCTCACAATCTCTTTCAAAGTCCATACAAATTGATTTTCATGCTCTTCATGGGTCATAACAAAGAATCACACAAATTCTAAGGATATATAGTAAGGGTACTCAAAGTAACTATGTGGCGCTACATATGTAGCAAAACATAGAATTATAGATTTTTTTTGGCGGGGAAAAAAACTATGTTTTGACATATGTGGCTCTAGCTTTGAGGACACCTTTTATAGTTTTCCCGTTGTGGGCCGGCTCCTGGCATAAATCTTTCCGTACAACATCATGCCTTGCACTGGGCACAAGGACAAAATCACTACAGGGCTCATTCAACTCTCAGCCAATATGTTGGGTATGCTCTTTGCCACCGCCCAACCCTCATCTTACATCACCTTATACACTTGTCTTCATATGGAAATTATGACCACTGCGGCGACCATCTTATTGGACCTGAAGATGAAGAAATCGTATTGGTCTCCCTGCTATCGCTTCTTCAAGCCTTTGAGAATTTCATTACTTCCAGCTGTTGGATTCAAGAGCTTGGAATGTCTCAGCAGGCCATTCATCAACAGACTTTCAAAATTTTGATGGATCTTGCTCAAGCTTTTGAAGACCTCACTTACCTCCAATATGTTGAACCACGAACCCACAATAGACTCACAATGATCCAAGATGCGGGGCTTATGAATTGAAGGATGAGATTGGGTGGAGTTGAGCGGCAATTAGATCAGGAACAGAAGAGGTTTATGTCAAAAACATAACTGTCACATAGTTTCAAAAAAAACTATATTTCTATATTTTCCTCTATTTTTCCACATATGTAGCGCTACATAGGTACTTTGAGTACCCTAAGCAGCAAGAACCCTCAACCTAACCATCACAGCAACAATGTTGTGCTAGTACTGGTGTATTACTGTACAGTACCTAGTAGTATAGTACCTGGTGGGCAGGTGCTTTACTATGGGTCTTGAAACAATTTTTTTTGTCAAGGTACTGTACTGGGTATGATACTGTAACAGAGGTACAATACTAATACTTCAAAGGCCAGTATTTGCATATCAGTGACGATACCAGTTATAGTATCTCTAGTACCTTTAAATCATCATCTTGATACTCTCCTCTAGATCTAGCTTTACCAAGTACACAAATTCCCTCTGGTATTTTCAATCATCCTTTCCCAACTTGATCACCCCAAATTGGAAAATTCTTACATCTCTTTTGTCTTCATTCCATCCCTTCTCATCAAGATCCACTACCCCTTTCAATCTTTGCATCACTAATCAATCCTGTGCTAGGACTGAACTTGACATGAGTTTATGGAAACTTATTGGCTGGTTAATGACCAATCAGGCTATCTATCTTATCAAAACAGTATACCTGCTTCTTTGTGCAATTGAAGTTCTCTAGTACTGTACCAGTAGTCCCAATTTTTTTACCAAGTACTGTATTCTTGTTGTGTTGCTCTAAATCTAAACCCTAAGCTCTCACATACCAGAGGGAAGTTAGAAAGCACATATAAGACTGATTCAGGAATACAGGCTATATGAAGTTGACTTCTTGCACACAGCCTTAGTGGAGTAGTGCCCCAAATTGGTGGTTCAACAACCAATTCATGGGTTATGACCTATTGCTTCTCCTCAAAGCTATATGGGTTCTCTGATATGACAAAGTGATGGGTTATGTGCCCAATTAAAAAAAACAACACAATCACCATCACCATGATTGATTAAATTAATTTCTATCTATATACATCTATATTCAACTTATGATAAACAAAAAAACAAAATAAATAACCCAATGTAGGGAATCAATCAATCAATTAATTTTCTTTCTTTTGAAAAACACAACAAAAAAAAAAGAAAACTCAAATCAGAAAAAAAATGCACAAATTTTTTTTTCACAAGATGCACAAAAGATCACAGAATGTACCGAAAAAAAAATCACAAAATGCACAAAAAGAATCACAGAAGGAGAGAATGAAAGAAACACAGAATTAAAAGACTGAAAAAAGCAGAATGAATGAATGAATGAGTGAATAAGAGGAGAAGTGAATGAGTGAATGATGAGTAGATAAGAGAATGACTAAAGAATTAAAATCAAAGAATCACAAAACAAAAACGCAAGAGAAAACTCACAAAACGAAAAACCAAATTAAAACTTAATGAAAATCAAACCACAAGAAAAGGGTTGATTTGATTTAATTCATAAAAGGAGATGAATGAAAAAAGAAGACCTAAAGCATACACTTGCGCATCAATTGAAAAAAAAAGTACAGTTCACTAAAGTGTTACTTATCATTTTGAATCTTTTCTTCTTCTTTCTTTCTTTTGGAAAAAAATGCAAAGTATGATCCCACATTTAAAAAACAAGAAATTAAAAAAAAATTATTAGAAAAGAAGATGGGTTTGATTTGATTTGGAATTTAATTTTCATTAAGAATTTAAAAGAACTTGAATCGAATTCAATTTAAATTTCAACTCATTTGATTCAATTAAAACCTTTTTAAATTCCAATTCGATTTCTTTTCGCTTTTCGATCTCTTCTTTTTTCAATCCATTCATTTCGTTTAATTTGTTTTCTAATTCTTCAATCTTCTTAAATGCTAAATTTAATTCAATTCTTAATTCTTGATTGATTTTCGAATTCCTTTCATCTAAATTAAATGGTAAGTTTAAGATTGAGTTGGAGTTGGAGATGCCGATTGGATTTCTTTCAGATTCGGAATTCGAATTGGATTTACTACTCATACTTCTCAATATACTCGAATTGAGTTTCATATTCGATTCTGATCCAAGATTGGATTCCACACTTGAATTTCTTTTGATCTTCACTTTTCTTTCTGCATCATCTATGTAAATAAGAAGAATCAATCAAAATCAAGTTTTGCCTTTTCAACTAAAAGAAAACTTGATGGTTTATGGAAATTTAAAAACTTACTATTCAATTCACATCGATCAAAGACTTTAACTTTCTCAGGTGTAGAATGTTGAATGGGTTGATGAACAGTTGAGGTGGTGAATTCGACGGTCGAACTTGAAGATCGATCGGTTCTAACGGATTTCGTTTTTGGAATTTCATTTAAATTGATCCATGTAAACGGTCTTGAATCTTGATCAATTTCTTCACTCTTTTTAATCTCTTTCACATGTTCATCTCCAGAAGAATAAACTAAAAAGAAAAGACCACATAGGAAGAAAGAGAAGAGATGAATTTGGATTTAATGAAGCAGAAGCTCAACTGAATTTGTCAACTTACTTAATGACCCATGGGATGAATTCGATTCGACTTTCTTTTCTGGAACACACTCTGGTTTTTGATTTTCATTTGAAATCAAACACTTTAAAATCTCATCCCATTTAATCAATAACCAATACAAACAATCTCTAGACTTCTTAGTTTCAATCAAAAGCCCTTCACCTAAACTAGCAGAATATGAATTCAAACCTAATCCAGGTAAACCGATTTGACGTGATAGAAAGATAGTAGGACCAAAGATTAATGAAATCGAATCAAATTGAATTCGATTTTCGGGAAATTGTGGAATCTTAGATAAAAAGGAAATCAAATAGATCAATAAACTTGATGATCGAGTAGGTAAGAGTCTCAAGAGATTTGAGACCAATTCAATTGATTTCAAATTAGTTTCATCAGTGCTGGATAAACATGATGAACAAAGTGCTTCGAAAAAGATCGGATGAAAGATTGGATCAGGTAGAGCTCTTAAGAATTGTTTTAAAGTACCAGCTAAGGTATGAACATCTTCTTGTGATAGATCAGGTTGGGTACAAGTTTGAAAGAGTTGCATTAGACTATCAATCCTATTGAAATCGCCTGTGATTCGTAAGATACCGATGGTATGCATGCCTAAATCATATCATGAGATATTTCAGTTTAAGTTACATCACGATTATTATAGTGGAAAGAAGACTAACCTCTACGATAGATTTCTTCAATGACCATGAATGGTAAAGTAGGTAAGACATGTAAACTCGATCCAATGGTGATCACACAAGTGGATTTATTCATAGATTCTAATTGAACGCCTAAGATTTGACTCTTGTGTTTTTCTTGACTTCCACTTGGCCTTGGAAGACTCAAACTGATTTTCTCTATATAAGGCGTGATCTGATTAAATGATGAAGTAGGTGAAAATAATTGACTTGAGGCTGTCCTACTTGGTTTTTTGTTTCGAGTTTTGTTTCCCAAAATGTTCTTTGAATTAAGTTTGGTACGGAATTTTTCAAGAAACGTGTTTCCGTGGGTTGCGCTCGATCCTGTTCGTTTACCATTTGATGTTTGATGGGTGAGGGTAGGTGAATGATTTGAATGTATGAATTTTGACTCTGAAGTTGGATCATCATTCGATTCTGGATTTTGAGATGTGAATAAATCAACTTTCGGTGAAAAGAGATCAGGTTGGATGATAGCAAGATGTGATTGAATTTGTTGTTGATTTTGATACAGTTCACGTCTTGACAGAAGTTCATGCAGTTTAAATTGATCAATGAGACTGATGAAAGACTCATGCCCCATCAAAGTGATGATTTGATGAAGAGCGTTTTTCCTATCATCATCAATCGGTAGATCAAAGTGATTTGGAATTTTGTTGACTGAGCTGATCGAATCAACCACAATGCTTTGCCGATTTGGATCAACCTTGGCCATTTCTGGAATAGATTGGCATTTGTGATCGATAGAATTCGATCGCAAATTTTTCTCAAGAGGTGAGGATGAAGATTCAGAGTGAGGGGATCTGTCTACATTGAGTGCATTCAAATTGAGATTCTGCGATCTGATAGGATCCGCATATGCAGCTAACTTGGGTTTTGGTTTGACAATTGTACTCATGAGTGTATTGGGTTTGTTGGATGGTTTTTTGACGCTTGATGAAGGAGTAGAGTTAGTTGAAGGCGGCAAGGATTTACGAAGTGGTGTATCAGGTTCATCATCAGACGTGATAGTAGGATTAGGTGATCTGACCGTACGCGGTGGTAAAGGTGAAGTACTAGTCGATCGAGTAGGTGTGAGGCGAGTGCGAGATTTTTGTGGTGTGACGGTTGAATTTGAACGAAAGGTTTGTTTAGGAACAGGTATTGAAGTGAGCGTCTGAGTACGTTGTCGAATCGGAGAAGATGATGTTTTGTTTGAATTTGAGTCTTGATGAAGTTGATCATTTGATTTAAATCTTTGTGGATTTACACGAGCACTTGGGAGACGAGTTGGAGGTGGTGTGAGACCAGAACGAGTTACGTTCGGATTGCTAGGATTGAGTTGTGGTGTTAGAGATGGGCGTGATCTTGGAGTAGATTGATTGAATGGTTTTAAACTTAAGATGGATGGAGCATGAGATTGAGCAGATTGAGCAGATTGAGCACGTTGTCTGATCGGTACCATAGTGGTATTGATAGGATGCTGGTTATTATTCTGTTTATTATCATGCGAAGATAATCGTATGGGTGGTTGCAAAGTCATTGAAGTAGAATATTTTAATGATCTCAAGGAAATAGGTATTGGTATTGAGGATTTAAATTGAGATGTTAGATCTAGTTCAGGTTTGCGAGCAGATTGAGAAGTTGGAGATGTATGCTTTGAATGATTATAAGTCAAAGGTAAACGAGTTGGTTTAGATCTAGTAGTCCTTTGAGGTGGAGATTGAAGTTTAAATTGAGCATGAGGTGATTTGGGTGATGTTGGTGATGATAAGTAATCAGTCAGATTGGTTTGATGAGTTTGATTAGTTTGAAATGAGGAACCTGAGGTGATTGAAGATGATGGTGAAAAGGATCCTCTTGTGGTGGTCAGATTACAATTTAAATTTGAGAAATTCCGATTTTCAAGTTGAGCTTTAGTTTGGATTTCAGTGTGAATCAAAGGCTTTCTTGAATCAGAAGGATATTCTCTGAGAGTTGCTTTCTCATAATTTAACATCATCAACCTGGGTTTGAAATCAGATGAAGTGGATGAATTTACAGATTTAGATGATACACTAGATACCATTTTCACTTTGTTTGATTTACCTGAATGAAAGAGATTGGGGAAAGGGTAGAGTGAAGTGTAGAATGAAATCTAAAAGGAAAGAAAGGAAGATTTGAAGTGAAATTGGAATTTGATCCACTTGAAGTGCCAAGAAGGCATGAGTATTTTAAGAAAGCGGAATGATAAGAAGGATGAAAGGAAGTGGATGGAATCTATCACGCTTGTCGATTTTAGCATCACGTTGATAAACTCAACAAACTCCCACGCCCGCCTTCGCGAGGCTGAGCTGAGACTTTGTTTAAGTTTATCACGATTATATTTAGCTTTTTATATACCGATCAGGTGAACTTACCATATCGAAAAAAAATATAAACTAGCACTACTATTGATCGCACGCTCCGTTCCGTAACGAGGGTGCGAGAAGGAACACTTTGTAATCATGATTTTTTGAATTGAAAAAGGAAAAACTAAAAGGAAGGAAACTTGAAGAATTAACTTCGAAGGAAACATGTCGATAGCTTGATAGGTGGTTTTTACAATGGGAAAGTCAAAAGGTAAAGAAGCGTCAAGTTAAGTGAACGATGACGGTTTGTCATTTTTCTAAGTATGGGTGTAGCTTGCAGGGATGAATCAAAAGGTAAACAGAGACTGGACCCTATTCAAGACTTCACAGCTCAATTCAAGACTTCACAGCTCAATTCAAGACTTCACAGCTCTTACAATATTCTACATACATACTCTTTGATGCAGACTTACAAATCACTCAGAGCTCTTCCTTCAGATCTCTTTATTGTGAATCACACCTACATATTATATCTTATAACGTCATTTCTCAACTTCATGGTCCTCATCCTCAGCCCTCGTCATGCTACCTACATAGTGATCATCTTAAGCTCACCATATCACTGATACAGCCTATCTTTCCAATCCGATCTCCCCCTTTCAAAAACGTCCCACATTCGGGGAATATTCAGCTTCGGGGGTAGGCACGCGTTTGACAAAGCCAAGCGCGTTCGGGCGCGAATTCGTTCAGTCTTTTTTGTTCGTTTACCTGCGTCTATAACCTAAATTTCAACCTTGATAAACTTGAAGGAATAGAGGGAGATGCAAGAAAGATGGATGTACCAAAGGTAGCGCCAGTGAGTATGGGCACGAGCATTCATTCAGGAGAAGTGGGGCAACCTACACCGGGGAGAAGATTCAGTCACATTGCAATATGTGAGACATGCGTTGATCAGAGTCACAGAGTGCATACACATCCGCAGTGACTGCAGGCCCGGCCGGTCAGAGTCAAACAGAAGTCCCTCCTCGCCTCGCCTCCGGAGGAGCTTCCGGGGATCAATGTCTCAGAGGGACCTTGTGACCCATAACTCAGCGACCTCAATGATGGAATGTTTCACTTTTTTTATTCACACTTCGGCGGTGTTACCCTTCGAGAATGCTTTTTTAAATCAAGACTTCGATTCTAAAGTTTTCTTCTACATATTAACCCTTGCTTTGTAAATTGACTTGAACAGCATTTGACTTCCTTGGGACATTCATATTCACATTTTATTGCTCTATATGGTCAAGAACTATACTTTGGATTCTAAAGACTTTCAAATCGTGAGGTTTTGATGTATATTCAGTTTCATTACCTCCTAGACCAAATCAGTAGCACATTGCATTCTTTGATTCCTGTGTGTACATTTCTTGTCTTTGTATTCCCGTTTCTAAACATCATTCCAACTGAATCAATTCCTCATTGACAATTATCATCCTAGCAAAAAGAGCATCTCATCAAGATTTCCAAATTAAATTCATCTCAATGTATTCTCCAAATGATTTTAACCTTCGAAAAGTCAAATTCGCCGCCATTTTTATCTTAAGAATCCTTTTATATGGAATCATCTCAGTGATGGCTGCACCACTTCCTATGCAACTTGGTGGAATAGTAGACGACGCAGCAAGGGTTGGTGGGAATGCTGCTGCTCGGCTCAAGAATTCAGGAAAAAGTGAGTTCTCCTCTTTGGATTGTAATGTACATTGTTATCGATTTTTTCGCAAAGATTCAAGGCGGTCTCTGATATATAATCATCTTGAACGTTAGGTTTGGGTAGCCTCAAGTCAAATGATGGGATCATGGCCACCACAAACAACATCGGTAAGTTTGGTAATTCTATCAATGACTGAAATGAACCTCGACGAACTCCTTGATTTGCTATTTAGACCCCACTCAAGGCTCCATTTCTAAATTGAGAAACACTGGCTTTGAAAAGTTCAACGGAGAAATTTCAAAGGTTGCGGATGACATCACTATTGGAAAACAACCCGATACTACTTCAAAGGTTACCAATGCCAAAAATCCGACTAGTTTCGTGATACCAGGAATCGGAAGACCGATAACAGAACTACCTTTTGATGAAATAGCCATATTTGCTGGAAATATCAAGGCAAAGTATGAAGGTGAGTTTTTTGATCTTGATCTATTGACTGAAGAAAGTTTGAAGTGATCTTCTTCTTTACTGAAAAAAAAACACTCAACTTTTATAGATTGGAGGAAGAAATCTGCATTGATTCTCGGAAAGAGGAGAAGACGATTTAAAAGTAAATTGGCTTTGTTGGCAGAAAATTTGACAAGACAGGGAAGACTACCAAGACTTTCGAATGAGAATTATAAATATTGGCTCATTAAATTTAACAAAAAACCTACACAATCTTCTCCACATCTCAAACCTACTTCAAAATTTTAAATCAACAAGCACACCAAAAGTTTCAAAACTAATCAGTACCAAGAGAATATTGAAGGTAGTTTCTCCTAGTCAGTCTTACTGGATTCAAGTGTGAGTTTTTGAATTTGAATTTAATTATTGAAAAAGATGGACTGAGATGAACCTCAATTTCCTGAAGATAACTTTATACTTAGACCTTGGTCAGGTCTTTTTAGAGCCGGTACAACAGTCTATACAAAATAAAAGGGTTTAACCTGAAAAACCAACCCACTAGGGAAAGCTGGAAACACAGCCAGAAGACTCAGTCTGAATAGAATAGCCTGATTACATGAGTGTCCTGATGGCAACACCAAAGGTTTTTAATTTGAATGCAATGACTGAAAAAAATGAACTTGAGACGAATCTTAATGTTTTGAAAATGGCTTTCTACTGAGTTGAAGTTGAAAGGATTTAGGTATAAAAATCAAAATATGTCTATTAATAAATTATTTGGATGAGATGTAAAAATTGAAAGACAATTGAAAGCTTTGGATTCTTTTTAATGTATACAATTCTCTGTAATGATGATGATAATGGACTACATACAATATAGGTTCATACTACCCAAACTCTTATGATCCTAAAACCATCATCAAGCAAAGAATGTTTTTTTGATGTTTTGGCCCTCAAAAATGAACGCAGTGACATAAGACCTTGGATGCTGAGCATCAAGTGTAGCGTGCGGTTGATAGTATCAGGGTGCATGTGCGCTTCGGCGGGCAAACTTGCCTCACAAATAATGGGTCCGCGCAAATATGTGTGCACACCAGCCAAGAAAAACAGTTGTTGTCCACTTGAAGTTGAGACTGTTGAAAGAGCTATAATTGTAAGAAAGAAAACTCGTTAGGCTGAGATGAATCTTTGAATTTCAATCTTCGCTCTCAACTCGACAAGTTTCGATACATACCTTTGAAAACTTGATGCGCTCAAACTATTCAGCGACTTCAATGATGAAGGTTGATGAAACGTTCCATCTTCGCGGCGGTGTTACTCTTCAAGAATTCTTCAGATCAAGAAGTCTATCTTCTCACATTTCTTCTGTCATTCCTTGCTCTATAAACCAACTCGCGCGGAATTTCACTTTTTTTGAATATCATCTTTATCCAATTTACTTTACTTCATATTCATTCACTTTCAGCACATACACTCTTTGAGCTATATCCCACTTCATCACATCCTAGACCAGATCGGTAGCACATCTAATTCTTGGATTATTTCGTATATATTGATTATTTTGTGTACTTATCTTTAGTGGGCATCAAGATAATAAATTCGAGATATCTAAATTATATCTATATTCAGAAATCCAAAGCACTCGCTTGACCCATCAGGTAATGTGTTTTATTCACAAAGACTCAAGTGTCCTTTATGATAATATTCTGATATTTGGGATGGAATTGACCAAATAGGATCTCAGGGAACACGCTGTTTCATATTCGACATATTTATTGCAACATCCAGAAACAAGGTACTATAGACCTGAAATTTAGATCAAATTAATTCCATCTTCACATTCACCAGCAATTCCAATCGCATCTTTGTTCCAAGTGCAAGATTTCCTGATTACATCCTATAATCTCGAAGGAGAACAAATCACCATTTTCTTAAAAATACAATTGTCTCAATCATTGTTTTCAAGAGAATTCCGACACTATGTTTTTCTCGAATGATTCCGACCTCCTCAAGCTCAAGTTTCCTGCCATTTTTATCCTAAGTGTCATTTTATGTGAAACGATCTGGATCACGGCTGCACCAATTCCCAGTCAGCTTATTGGGATGGGCGAAGATATAGGACGCCTTAGTGGGAATGCAGCCAAGAATTCTCCACTTGAGCTCAAGGATGCAGGCAAAGGTCAGTTTTTCTTTTTTGAATCCAAGAATTGACAACATTGTAAGATTTCTTGCAAAGATAATCGAATTACAGTCTCTGATATCCGACCATGTCAATTCTTCAGGTTTGAATAACCTTGAGTCCACAGATGATCTCATGAAAACCACAAAGACAATAGGTAGGTTTAGTAATCCTTTTAGTAGCCGAATGAACCTTGACATATGACTTGATTTGCTTCCTAGACCCCGCTCGAGATTCGATTTCCATGTCCAAAGTCAAAAACACTGGTTCTGATACTGTCAACTCTGCTGGCTTCTCAAAGCTTGGTGATGATGGCACTAATGGAAAATTCAGTAATAAAGCCGTTAAATTCTTTTCAAATATTAAACAAGCTTTTGGACGTGCACTAGCGGCGATCAGCAAAAGTTCAAGAGGATTTAGCCAGAGAATAGCAAGGTTGTTCCCCAAAAAATCCTTTGACTTATGGATGACTAGATTTGAAAGTAAGTTTTTGAAGGTGAATTCAGGTACTAATTGAGATATTGATTTGAATGAATCTTTATTTTTTCAACTCATACCTAGATCTTGGTAAGGGATTTATGAAACGTGTGAAAGAGTTCAGACACAATAAAAAAGTAAAACCTGAAAAGACATTGGTTCAAGAGACACAGTCAGGCCAAGCGGCACAGTTAGCTACGGGAATGAAATCAACACCAGCTACAGGAAGACTTATGACATCTTCACCAAGTGTACATGAGAAATCCTCGTTCTTTTCAAAGTCCGGGCAAGCTTTAAGAGGTATTCCATCAAGAATAAGGCAAGCTTCAAGACAAGTTACTTTCAAGAGAATAGCGGAAAACTTTCCACATAGTAAAGCATGGAAAGCTAAGCAGCAAGGCAAGTTTTGATTTTGAATTCGATGATTGTGAGATGAATCTTAATATTTTGAAAACAACTTATACTTAGATCGGATGGCAAAAGCTAATTATTAGAAGAATCAAAACCAATCTTCTGAAAAAGTGACCGGATTAGATGTAGAAGGACAATTAAAAGTTTTGGATTCTTTTTTATGAACTGAATTTTCTTTGATGCTGATGATTATGGACTATGGACTTTGCTGACAAGAAAAAACCCCATATTTTTCCTGATTTACCATGAAATCTGAACAATGAGTGCATCTCTATAAATTCTCCTCTTTGATGAAAAAGGATCTGTATGTGCATTGGTCCCTGAGTGGTCATCTTCACAGCGCACAAATGATGAGGGAAAAACATACAAAAATTCATGTCTTTCAATGAATTGGAAAATATCAACCCACATCTTCCTAGACCTGAATATATGTCAGGTTTACTCAAAAAGTAAATTGCAACACCCCATAAAAATGTGCCCAAGGTCTTGCAGTTGGTATCAAGTGTGGTAATGACTCAATATGGATATAGCAGTTACTATATGAGTTCTGTTGTACTATCATGTCAACGTGCACACACAAAAGAGATCAGATAGAGATTGAAAATAGCTCTTGAAGATGTGTGTGTGTCAGCCAGATGGATTCCCCTTGTCAGAAAGCTTGACTGAAAAGCTATGTGACTTCCATTGCTGACAAAGGATTGGACAAAGGAAATTGCATAACAAGGCCTTTCTTTGGCTCTTGACTTCTCATTGCCAAACTGGATAAAGAGCAAGATTTGAATTGCACGTCTGGATCATCAATTCAAGATTGGCCCTTGTATCGGGATACTCAAATTGATTGAGTTCTTTGCCTCCCCACATGCCGATTGTTTCAAGATTGGTTGGTTGATATTCATATGATACATGATGTTTGAGTATTATATCAAAGTGAAGTCTATATCTGAGGGGCTGTTTGAACAGCAGAATGTCATTTTATCAAGGCCAGATGATTGTAAATTGTCCTTAGAAGAAGGATCAGGCCATTGTCAATTGAATTCTTTCCAAGACAAGATGCTTGGAGGGCTTAGGCAGTAGATGCAATTGCAAGGGTTTTCTTTGAGGACAAAGAGCCCAATGGCTGTGAATACTCAAAAAATGATCACAATGTTCATGTGTACCCTTTGTAGTCTAAAATATGCTCTACCAGAACACTTTTGAACTTCTTTTGGAAGTCTTTGTGTGTGCACATTGGCGTGCTATGACAAAACTTACACAGCGAGTATCTAGCGCAAGCCACAAGATGCTGTTCGGCTCGAGGCAATTGAGATCAATAATCAAAATGGCTTATTAATCTTTTCTAATCTTTGCATCATCTTACACTTGTGATTCAAGAGATGATCATGACGTAATGTTTGAATAAAGGTCCTTGAGTTCTCTTTACCTTGTTTCCTTTTCTCTATCAAACTCAAACATTATTTTTGTCACAATCTTCCTTTCCTCAGATTGTGTTCATCTTATTGTTCGATTAGTTAACAGCTTCATTAAGCTGATTACCTGAATCTCACAGGTTATTACCAATTTAAGTGAGGCAACTGCTAAGAATTGGTTTCGGTCACTCCCACCGCCGCGACACCCTCAACGGCCGCAGAAAAAGGCGGCAGCGGACCCTCACCAGAAGTGACATCCTCACGAGATGCAATAGCTATGCACAAAGTCTTTTGCATATGCACTGTATATCAATCGAGCACCTTATAGAGTGACAAGGTCTCTATAGCCAAAAGATGGCCTCGGGTGTTTACTTTTGATGTTTTTGTTCTCTTGTTTTTTTTCATCTACCACCTTCGCTTCATCTCTCACTTCAATTTCCTCACCCCTCCTGGAATCTTACGTTCAATTGAGCATAATAATTGAAAACAGTCCTAATTGTTTCACTTCTATCGCTTACCGCGCTATCCAGCGCGAGAAGTTGCGAGTTTATTTGGTATGAATTTCTGTCAAGTAGATATAAATAGATTCGTGACGACCTCATGTGTTGATATCATAGAGCTGAGGTGGCTTTTGGATATTCGATGGTAATTGTTATTAATTGATCGCTTTCATCAAGACAGGTTTGACTGCCTTCGAACTCTTGACACCTCGAGATGTTCAGCGACGTCCGTGGTGAAAGTTGATGAAACGTTCCAATTTTTCATCCATAACGAAGCGGTGTTGATTTTCGTCGATTCTGTAAACCAACACATCTCTTCAACTTTGTACTTTTTACATCGACTTGAGCGGAATTTCTCATATATCTATTGTGGACATCCATCGATTATCAATTATTATATGCGTTGAAACGTTTATCCCCTTGACCATCATACTTTTTATTCAAAGATCACTTGCATGTTTTTAAATTATTCGATTGCAGCTAACTTCTTCATCTGCTAGACTGAATCGGTGGCACATCAGATTCTTCAATTTTGAACAAATTGAATATTTTATTCAAAGGTTATTTATATTACGAAACCTGGCACACTTCCTTGAATCGTCAGGTAATGTCATCCTGTAGAACAAACATGTCCCTAATCTTCATTGATGATGATATTTTGACATGAGTCTTGATTTTGATATTTCAGAAAGAACACCCCTTCATATCCAACAGATTCATTGCAACATCCATAGCCATAAGAAAATTAAACTGGAATCCAGATCATCAACGGGATTGATTCCAATAGGTGATTTCAATTCAACCATCTTTTCAACTAAAAGCATCCCTCGTCACTTGTCAAAGTTTACCGGCAAAAAACACCAATCCAGTAATCGTCTCAATGTTTTTCTCAAGTCATCTCGACCTCCTCAAGGTCAAATTTCCTATCATTCTTATCCTGAGTTACATTGTATGTGAAATGATCTTGGTAATGGCTGTACCACTTCCGGCTTTTCAAGCTGCTGGAGTGGTCGAGGATGCGGCACGTCTTGGTGGGGCTGTCAAGAATTCTGCTACTGGGTTAAGGGATGCGAGTAAAGGTCTGCCTATTATTGCATCCAGAAACTGTCATATCAACGTCTCGCAATAAATAGAGGAATGTGGTTTCTGATGTTATGTCATTTTGCCTATTTAGGTTTGGACGGCATCAGCTCAGCGGACAATCTCATGGGAACCTCAAAGGTCATAGGTAAGTTGTTCAATCCTTTGAACTCACACAATGAAACTCATTGTAGACATTCATTTAATCTTTAGACCCCGCTCTAGACTCCGTCTCTAAACTTAAAAATACTGGCTCTAGTACGCTCGAGTCTGGAAAAACATTCGATTCTGCTTCACCTGTATTGAACGGTAAGGAACCGACTACACTACCAGGACTTGCAAGACCATCAGGAAAACAATCTTATGATGGGTTATTTCCAACTGTCATGAGGAATTCTAAAGGTAAGTTTTGATTTCAATCTATAGATTGAAGGGACTTGAACCAATTTTGTTTGAACAAAATCTTCCTAGCTTGGGGTACCAAAGCCACACAATCCTTCTCAGATGCGTCGCAAGCTGTGAGAAGTAAAGTAGGGATTATGCAGCAAAGTATGGGAAAGCTCAAAAAGTTACCCAAATTTTCAATGCAAAACTTCAAGTCATGGTTCACTAGATACATCAACAAAGCACGACAAGTGTTTTCAAGGCCAGGTTCAGTACGTCAAACAAAAACGGCAACATTGGGCAGAGAACCATGGAGTCTCAAGAGGATAGCAGGATTTTTCCCAATCAAGTCCTTCAAGTCATTGATGACCAAATTCAATAACAAAGCCATACAGACGTTTTCACAGCTCAAGCAATCTTTGAAGCGTAGCCCGGTGGTGATAGGCCAAGCTCCAAGACAGTTTGGGCAGAGGATAGCAAGACTGTTTCCAAACAAATCTTTTGATTTATTGAAGACCAGATTTCAGAGTAAGTCTTTGAATTTGATGAAACAAGCAGGTTGATTGAGTCTGAGATGAACTCATTATACCCTCCCCAAAAAACCTTCTACTTAGATCTTGGTAAGAGAGTTGTAGAACGTGTGCAAAGGTTCAGGCAAATGAAAAAAGTCCAACCTGAACAACCTACAGTTGCAGAGACACAACCAGGTCAATTGGGAAAGACAACAATTCCAGAGACACAACCAGTTCAATCTGGACAGACAACAAGAGCAGCACCAGAAATTGATCCTAACAACCCACAAGTACCACCTATGGCAAACTTCCAACCCCCAACCAGAGAACCCCAGATGAAAAGAATCCTATCCATCATACCTGAGTGAGAACCAGTCACAGTGTTTGGGTGAGCTGCCCCAGACTTCCACACCTTTGTACTCTCAAGGCCCCCCAATGTCTAGGGTACCCTCCATGGACACTGTGAATATAGGATGGGTAGAACTGTTGACCCAGAGAACATAAGGCTTATACACCTGAGAATCAAGGGTATTGATAAACTGCCAAAGGACAATTGACATTCTAGCTTTTTTTGTGAAATGAATTCTTTTTGTATTACTGGAAAACTATATCATATACTATCTTTTTGAAAATTTTAACTAACTATTCTGCATGATCTCACTATTTACCAGCCCCTCAAAAGTATCTAAAGCCCCTTTTTTGGGCAAGACACCAGGATTTTGAGGACATGCAGCCTACTTTCAAAAAACAGGCTGAAAGTGGGCTGTGAGAGTTGGGTTTGGGTTAGGGTTAGGGTCAATTCAAATTTATTTGGCACTGTAAGTTTGCAATAATTGACTCAGGATTTGCCATTTGGTAAGTTTGGAATAGTTGAAATTTGATTTGAGTTGATTATTCCAAAATTTGGTTCACTGGCAACTATGATTGCTATGATGCAATATAGCAATCATAGTTTTGTGTCAGCCCTGAGCACATGTACATGTACTCAAGGGATGACTTATAGTATAATAACCCCCCTAAACCCATAATTACATATATGTACAGTAGATTCCATAAATGATGAAATCGAGAATTCTTCAAAATTAACTGGTGGTCCGTGCGTCACCTGTGAAAGGTTACAAGCTTACCTCCCAGACCAACTAAAATATTGTGACCAATAAATTGTTAACACCTTACACCTCCAAGCTTTGGTGGTGCAGTGGTTAGAAGGTGTGATTGGTTACTGCAGTTGTGATGGTCCCCTGTGTTTGACTCTTGTTGCCTTTTTATTGCCACTATTTTTGTTCAAAGTTAATGATGGCGCGCCAACACTCATCTCCAAGCTAACAACAATATTCTATCTATTTCATTGTTTTATTTCATGATAACAAGCAAGTCGTATAGAAAAATTGGTCAAAAAATTGTGACAACCAAAAATACAGCCAGTCAGGCTTGAACTCAAAAACACACAGCTGTGAAGCGCAGTTTCAAAACCACCAAGCGGGCACTCAACCCACTATACCACAAAGTCTTTGGTACCAACCTGTTTCTCTTGGCCAGGTTAGTTTTTGTGTATGCATTTTTAGACCTTTCACAGGTGGCGCACGGACCACCTGGCGATTTAAAAATTTCTCGATTTCATCATTTATGTAATCTACTGTACTTACTTAAAAATGTGTAACATATATGTAAAACCCTATAAAACACAATAACACCTCATAACTCAGTGTCAAGAATTAAATATGCCCATTTTACATAATGTGCTTAATAGCCTTAAGCTTAATAGCCACAACCAATAACAACTGGAAATCATCATCCAAACAAAAGAGTGATACAACCAAAAATCACAACAGTCAGGCCAAGACAGAGGAATACATAAACCTTCCTCTCAACCTTCAAGGAAACTCCCCAGAGAAAATTAAACACACAATACTTTTAAGGACCAACAAAGGTTTCATTAAAGTACAAATCAAGAGTCTTATAAAACAAGGCTAGTGATAAAACTTCACACACTTTAAGGTTCCCTGATTAAAAGTAAGTGATATATAATTCCCTCCACCTGTATCATCTACTTTCCCCAAGTAGGAAACATACTAGGTTAGTGACCTCCAAAAACTCTAGGCTAGTGAACTTAAGAAGCACTCCAGGCTAGTGTCCTCACTAACAACAATAAGTTGGTGACTGTAAGAACAACCAGATCAGTGATCTCAAATCACTATTTGATCTGTAAACTCTAAGATTAAAGGAAGGACTTGGAGCCAACATTCATCAAATGCCAGATATATTCTAGGCAGATCTCCTTCCTTTTGATTTGTTTCATTCCCATTTTATAATTGTATTTACTATATCTCAAATAAATGAATATAATTATAAAATACACAAAAATCAATATATAAATATCAAACTTATAGTGAGCCTTGAGTACTCAAAAGAGTATCCAACCCTCACATATTGGGTCTTTCTATAATGAAATGTAATGTAAAAAGGCTTGGAAGTATTGATTTCATATCATACTAAGTTTGATATAAAAAGGTTTCATTCTTACAACAATCTCGGCACTCAAAAGGAAAGTAGAGGAGACAACATAAACATTTTTAACACTCACAATTCAGTCATAACCCCCCCAAAAAAGAATTCATTATCAATTTTGGAGTCTTTTAAAAATGATTCCTAGCTTGCTTTTCCACATTTTGCTCTTCAAGTCTATAATTTTTGTATTGGTCAACATCATTGTATATACCTGTGATCACCATGTTAGAAACCCCTTGATCATTGAGATCATTTCAAGGTGAGTTATCTGAATTTATCATTCTATGCTTGGTCAATTCAAAATCTTGAAAAAATATTGAATTTTCTTCTTTCTTCTCTTTGGGGAATTTGCAATAGTTAAAAAAGCCATTGGTGTCATTTAGTTAGGCCAGATTATAGCAGGTAGGAGAAGAGGGTGGTTGAGTCAAAAAAGTTGGTTGATTTGCATTCTAGGTCTCAATCACACAGGTCAATGGCTTTTGAGGTGACAGAGCGTTGACAAAACCGGCTATAACATTATTTAAGGTTGATGGATTGCTAGGTTGAGTTGTTTTGGTCTTGAAACTGTTGACCAAGTTCTTTTTCAAAATGTATTTGGAATGCACTGGTGGGTGAGTTTGAACAACCCCATCATCATGCTACATGCACAAATCTATCAGTTTCAGACATACCTACTTACAAAAACAAGATGAAAGAGTCCTTAATCAATGTTTGGCCCATGCTTGAGCCTTATGCCAAGTCAAAGCAAAGTATCTAGTTGTACCTGTGGGGTCAACTATGGCAGGATACTGCCCATCAACCTTCTTATTCATTTTGTATTTGTTCAGTTGGGCATAAGCATAGATGGTTCAAAGATTGTTTTGTGAGTTTTCTGAGCAATCCAAAGGGTGAGACTGTAAGGGTAAAAAATTGGTATCAGTCCAAAGAAAATGATCAATTTTGACAAAATATTACCTTGTTGTTGCTTTCCTCAGAGTCATCATCACCACTGGCCTTTTTCTTCTTCCTAGACTCCTTATGTAGTTGCTTGCGTTCAGCAAGCTCAGTAAGCTCATCAGTGCGGGCAGCCTACATGATTTAAAGGTGGGTCAGCATCACTTAGGGTATGTGAGAATGGTGAGGTAAATCTTACCTTCTCAGCTTGAGCTTTGGCCTTGATTGGACTGGGAATTATAAAGGAAAGACCGGCCTTAAGTTTTGGATAGTCTGCATACACCTCTCAAACCCAGTCTTGAACATCTTTGTGGTCTAAAACCTGACACTTCTCTTTTTGCTTGGAACAGAACACCTTTTAGCACTGTACACAGTCCAAATACCTAGAGATTTCTTATTTGCCACCTCCTCTTTCAGTACTGCTGTGATGGATCTCTTAGAGTCATCACTGCTAGACCATCTTAAAGATCCATTCTTGAGGGCATTCAAGTCAAATTTGATTGATTTTCATTTGATCTTTCAGCAGGAGCAGTCAATTCTCATGAAACCAGATTGTTCTTGCTTGTTAGGAACATACACTTCCACAATCAAAATTGGATATGAATTTTGTCTTCTCATCCTTCTCATTTGTGACTTGTATTGGTTTATTGTGGGAACTTGTTGAAATTTGTTTTCTGGCAAGGATGCAGCATCAGCCACCAGATTGATCAAAAACAACAAGTAAAGGGGTTACAGACTCACCACATGGGTTAAATTTCTCGGATTTTTGGTTTTGGATGGATCAGTAGACAAATCCAGAAAGATTGGGTTGACATGAGTCAACTGGCTCATGATTTTGAACACATAAAATTGGAAATGAATGATTCAGTGTTAGTGGCAGTGGTCAATGAATTTTTTTTTATTCACTATGGACCAGTACTGCGTTCTGAGCTGCTGCGCATTAGATTTCACTTGTGATAGAGCCACAGGTTCCAAACCTTTTAGAAAAAGTACTATACAAGTAAGTCATCAATAAGAGCACCAACCCAAATGCCATTCCTATGGGAAGGTACTCAACAGTTCCAAAGATTGCCAACATGAATGAAAGTGTCAGTATGATATCTTTAGAGGTTTTTATTAAACATATCATCACACATGAACAATTTTGAATGACTTGTTCTCCCTCAACATTTTGCCAGCCATCTGCAGACAGACCAATGATCCAAGGCAATTCTGCTTTCTCTCAGGCATTCTTGATCCATTTGATCTTGAGTCAAAAATTACATATGAACCTAGATACCTTACAAGTAGAGAGAATTAAACTATGTTTTGACAGGAATCTTGAAAGAATCAGTATTATAGAAGAGGGAGAATGATGTTGATGTTGATGTTGATCCTGAGTTTTAAAATTCTATTGTTTTGGGGAACATTTTCTGTTGAGATGATAATCATCTTATTGAGAGGAGTGTATTTTGCAAGGTTTGTGACTGCAAACCAGCGTCTGCCATAGTTTATCACGCTCATTATGTAAATGGCTACAAACTGTTTTGTGGGTCAAATCAAATAGAATTGGCTTGAACCAGGATGTCCTCCCATGGAACACTTTTGATCTTTCAGCTTTCATTAATCAAGCCTTTCTGTCAATGATCAGTCTACAGCAAGGCAATGGCTTTCATCAAAGCAGTGTAAATACAATGTGGCCCTCTTCTTAGCTCTAGGCCCTTCTGGAGATTGGACGTAAAGGTCATTCCTACCACAATTGAAACCCCTCCATTGTATTCTTGATTAAACTTTTGAGCGACACAATGATATGAGGGTATGAATCTTTTTAGGATATGTATATGATTGGTTTTGATGGTCATGCCGTCCAAGATGAGAAAAGGTCCATAGGGTGTTTTTTTTTCAATCAAGGAAATATCCAACATTTTGTATTTCCTGTATCGTTCACTCTTTCAATCTCCCTTGGAACCTGTAAGCTCTGGTAACTTCCAAAGTGTGACCTTTAATCGAGGGTTTTCCATATCTAGAATGCGCTGAAGCTTACTTGCTCTTACTTGAAAGTTGAAACCTTGTGGACTGTTTCGAATTAGGCAAAGTTCACTTAAGCTAACCTAACCGTTTATATCCTGCCATCCATTCACTCTCCAATCTCCACAAACAACCTCAACAGAATCATAAACGAAGAACACATTTAATGAAAAAATACTTCAACATCAAGTCAACCTCAAGATGGTAATCACCCATCAAGATAAACAAATCTCATCATTGCTAAATTTACCAATCGAAATCCTTGCTCGAATAATTAAATATGTTCATATCCTATCATTAAAAGAACTAGATGAACTTCATAAACTTAAATTCGCTAGAGCAACTCGAACGCGTCAATTGCTCAATGGCAGATTTCGTCATTATTATTCAACTTTAGATGATTCTGAACCTATCTTGAATAGTCTTCAATCTTTAGCTTCGGTTAATCGATCCTTAGAAACACTTTGTCGTACTTGGTTATGGAAGGTGAATGTCTTTGAATAAAACTTTTCTTTTTTCTTGTATGATTTTGTATGATTTGTTAAAGTGATTGATTTGAATGGTTTTTTTTTCATTAATTCATCAGACTATCAATCTTCCAACCTCACTTCCTGTACCAATTGATACTTGGACCGATCGAATTCTACCAAAGCACGGGGAATTAGTTCAAAATCTGTCAATCTATCTATCTGAACATTGTCTCATGAGTCCTCAAAAACTTTCAAGTTCAACACTTTACGATAACACCGTTCGTTGTCCAAATGATTGTGATATTCCTACATTGAAAGATCTCAATTCCAGAATTGCGAAACTCAGTCCAGTAAGCGTGATTAGGATCCTAACTCAATGTCCGAATATTCAAACACTCGCTATCAATCTACCGGACAAACCTATAACTTATCAACCAGAAAATGTAATCGCTCTTGAAAAACTCTTAATCCCATTAGTGATCAGATTACCTCATTTAAAACGACTTAATCTCATGAGTTCCTCTGATGTTTCTTATCGAGAAGAGATTGCAAGTTCGCTTGTGTCCAAGATTCCTTCATTACAATCTTTTTCATTCTTAGGAAGACCAGGAAACCCAATACCAAGTTCATCAGCTCTTAAAGCACCCATGTCATTATCTTATAAACTTTCGAAACTTGAAAATTTATCCGAACTTGAACTAGCCTTACCTCACTTTGTCGATTCACGTTGGATTTCTCATCCTTGGTCAACTGGAATTGTAGATTTGAAATTGATTTTATGCGAGAATTTATCATTACATGATTTATATGAATTCATTGGATTTTTCGCTCCTACGCTCACTTCTCTTAGCATTGCTGTGGGACTTAGACATTTAGATAATTTAATGGATGTAAATGAAGATGGGATCGAATCAGAAAGTGATGAAGAGAATGATATATTCAATTTAGAAGATGATGAAGGAGTCCTTCTGACCGATCAAAACCATCATTATGGTCCAAGTTGGGCAGAAGAACACAGATTAAGCTTACCGAACCTAACTCAATTAACTTTATTTGATGCTAAACCCTATGGGTTACTTAAATCATTTCAAGATTGTAAAGAAATCACTTGGTTAGTGTGTTGTCAACCTGATTGGAATTTAATTCAAACCCTAGTGAATTCAAAAACTTGGCCTGCATTAAAGTTTCTTGGACTTGAAACTAAAAATCTTTTATTTTCAAATTATTCCGATCTTGATACACCCATTTTGGCTTCTGAACAACAAGCTTCATTTGCTGATTCGTGTTGTAAAGCTGGTATTAAATTAAAAGTCATGCAAAACTTTAAAATGAAGTAAATCCACTTTGTCTGAATTGATCTAGTGGATCTTGTTTTAGTGATTTTTTCTATGTTTCCTTCAAGACTGTTATCTAGCAATTTGTAACTATAGTATCAATGTATAGTTGTCTTTTTGATGTAGTGCTTTGAGTTTGACAATTTTATGTTATGAGGAAATGCAGAATGAGGTCTCGTATCAAGGAATTGATAACATTGGATTGCAAAGATATCAATTAATTCATCAAGGATAGTATAAGTAATACTGCACTATCTAGAATAAGAAGATTGTGTTACAATTGTATTTCTTTTCCCTGCAGGATACTGGATGGGGATGGCCAAATGAACAGCCCACCACAGGGTAATCAACAATTACAGAAAGTCCATACATGAGGAGGCCATGAGCAATTGTTAGGCCAGATGCAATTCCCAATGATACTGCCCCTAATTCTTAGCCAGGAACAGGTGATCAACATTGAACCATGGGATTTGATTCCAGTGACAGTAATCTGGTATCACCTCCAATACTTTGATGCACAAATCAAATGATACCACAACTATCTCAATACTATCATTCTCAATCCTCTTTTTCCCACACCCTCTGTAGCCAATCATCATATATTCAACACAAGTGTACATTGAATGTATCTTGCACAACATGTCTCCAAATCATGTTCCCCTCATACTTTGTCATCACTTGGATATAGATACATTTGAGAGGCCCATTGTACTGCAACAGATTCATTCATTTCAGAGAACACAAAGATATCTAATCTTAGCAAACTCAATATCTGTTTGACTTACATTCTTTAAAGGAACTTGAAAACTAGTTTAAAGTTTGATCTCACTCTAAATGGGTCTGTTCACAATCCTTACAAACCATTTTGATCAGTCATGAACTTGTGTCTGTGTAACTTTCTATCTTCTCAGTCTGTTGGAGAGTTTTATCATATGATCATATGATACAATCTTCAATTTTGAAACAACAGTTGATGATTATGTAATCGCAGTGCAATATGTGTCTTTCGGACAATACAGATACTTGCAACCTATCACCTGATGAAGCTCCGAGTGCAGTGACCTTATGTAAATTTCTAGCCTATGGCCTAGGATCTCTTCATTTTCATGGTCTTTTTGATTTCTTGAATATTCTAATGCTCGGTAACGTTAAAGAAGCATTTTGAACGCCTATGGACTTCATGTGCCGCGAACTATGATCCTCAATGGCATCCGATTTAACACTAAGTTGAGTTGATTGTACAATGATTGTGACTGTGACCAAGGAAAAGTTTAGGGTGAGGTTTCAACTCAGTATGTTTTCAAAACAAGACCTTAATCTCCCGCAGCGGCTACTTGCAGTAGTCAATGTAAAGGTGATCGTCAACCAGGTCGGCGACGAGTTCCGAGCGTGTCACACACTGGGAACATAAAGACTGGTATGATCTTCGCCATATATATTATGTCAATTTCCTTCGTTTACAGTTGATGTATGTTGCATGATTCAACAAGTGCAAATTTTTTAACATTCTATAATCTTTCGAAAAATGTTTAGATTCTTCTCTTTCCAATGGTTTTCAGGATGTGTTCTATTATTCCTTTCTCTCTTAGGAAGTTTAGATAGAAATAAAGCAAAAGTCATGGGTATGCATGTACCTGAGGAATCAACACTTCTAAAGGTTACAGAATCAGATGGTCCTTTCATTGTAGCTCAACCCCGTGAGTCCCTCGAGCTTCCTTAACATGACTGAGGATACTTTGTAAGCAAAATTCGTCGATCATAACTCAACAAAAGACCACTTTATCAGGTTCAAATCGATGGCTCTCGTACAATCAATTCGAACATCAGAGCAAAGACTTTTCGAGTCTGGACAGGTCAAGCTCAAACAGAAAGCCGAGTCACAAAAAAACGTCAAGCATGATAAACAATATCGTAGAAGATTTTCATCTCGAAAAACCTGTGCTCAAAAGGCTGCAGAGTCTCCAAAAAGGTTTGTCATTTTTCCTACCTTCCTCTTTGACTCGCCTTATCGCTTGTCATCAAGAACTGTACTGATTCGTACTCAAGGTTTGTAAGATTTGAGAAAGACATATGTCGAGATGAAGTTGATTATTAGTTACTTTCACATCTGTCCAGGTGATAAGATGATCGTGAAGCATATATTTTCAAGAGCGCGATTCGAACCTGGCCATTCAAAAGGATCTCTCTGGCATAACTTTCTAAGACCCAAGAAGACAGGTACGTAGGATCTTTGTACATTCTCTTTATTCATAGTTCAAGACTCTTTTCTTGTAACTTACTTCAAATCGCAAACATTTTTGAAAAGTTGTTCGTGCTCCAGAACTATTAGAAAAAGGTAAACATATCTCATCTTTATCTTCAGTGATGATCAGAACTCTAATGTATGAAAACCTACCTGTTTGAATTCTGATCAAAAGCTCCAAGTGGTGAAAAAGTGGTGGAAAGATACATAGAAAATTGTGAGCCTTTTTATTATTGTCAAGTGATAAGAGAGATGATTCTTGAATTGAAATGAGACCTAAAAATTAAATGATTTTTCAAGTCGATCCTGAAGCATTTAATAAGTATATTACGAATGAAGAAAAAAAATCAAAACAAGTTTTACTTTCAACTTTAAAGAAATTAACAAAAGCAGATGAAAAAACAAATCCAAGTGAATTTGCTCAAATCATTCATGAATTAGAACCAATTTTGAACGTAAAGAGTATTAGATTATTACCAGAGGAATCGATTTCAAATTTTTTTCAACCTGCATTTACGATCACTAGTGATTTAACAAAGAATATTAAATCAATTATCTTTCAAACCTTGAAAGAACATCTAAACCATCACAAATCGTTTTCAGAACCTGAAGAGAATTTATGGATGTTTTATAGATCCTTGAAAGATCGATCAAATGAGTCAGAGCGAGCCAAAGGAGAATTCAAATATGATCCCTTATCACTGGAAAAAGTGACGAAAGAAATGTTTAAAGAGGCAAAAAGTTTGAAGATGATTAATGATGATGTTCTACAAAAGATGTCTGAGGGATATACACTTTCGATTCTTTTAGCAAGACTCAACTTTTCTAAAGAAGATCAAAACTTAACAGAAGAGAAAGCACTTCAGATACGACAATGTTTAGGTAGTCTATATACTTTTCTTTTAAGATATAACAAATCTATTAAATCAGACCCATTACCAAACTCCATCAATGAGTATTTTTCAAAAATTTATCACCGTTATTCAGATTCACCAGAACTTCGCCATTTTGCTAAACAATTACATCAAGAATATAATTCAATCTTTCCTGAAAGCAAAAGGCATGATATAACTAAGATTAGTCTTAATGATCAGTACTTAAATCAATAGAAGTTTGGTTATCTTTGGTGATTGAGATTCGAGAGATGAGAAAGAGCTTGTAAGGTTTACTTTTTTTCCCCCTGTCGCTCGCAGCCGCTGGTTTGTTTTTCTTTCAAGAGTAGGTCTTGTTGACTTGAGTTACTTTGTTGTTCATTTTGTCAGATGATTGATCAGATTGATTGATAAATTGTAGTCTCTTGTTACTTATAGTCAGATAATTTAGAGGATTTTGTCTGATTTTGCTAAATAAATGCTGCTCACAAAGAAAACCTTTCTGGTCAAAAGAATCCTTCCCAAATCGGACTTTTGATCATTCCTCTGACCAAAGTCTAAAAAGACAACTCAGGCGAAAGAATTCCTCTTCCTAAAATGGTGCAGTCAGAGAACATTTTGTGGGTAACAGAATCCTTTCACCTGTACAGCCGGATTATGAATAAGACTACTTGGACAGGACCCCGGAATCCAGGCTGTGGCCCGGCCCTTAACTCACAGGGCCAGCCCCGGGGGCCACCCGGGCCCTGAAAGAACCGAAGGCTCTCAGATTTAGCGCGGGCCAGGCAGGGCACGCCCTGATTCTCAGGGCCCGAGGCCGCACAGGGCCAGGCTCACTTTTGGGGGCAAAGGGGTGGATGACAACTTCTTGTATTTCAATTTACGTGTCTGTCTGAGAAACTATACAATAAAGATATAAGAAATATAAGAGGTATAATAACTAAGTTAAAATGATAATACCTTGTTCCAGCTCTTGACACACACTTGAGCTTCAAGATTGGTGGGAGTGAAAGATGCTCGGTGGCTGCTCATCACTCTGAGCGCGTTTGAGAAGCTGCTCTCAGAGGCAGCACTTGTAGCAGGAACAGCAAGCATGGCCTTGGCCATGCGCGTCAAGTTGGGCCAGTGACGTTGGTTGACTTTCCAGTAGTGAAGGGGATCACACAATTCATCCTCTTGAGGTGCGGTCAGATACTCTTTGACCTCATGCTTGATTGGAACCAGTTTGCGACGTTTGATGAAATGATTGGGACGGTCCAGGTCGATCGTTTCCTCTTGAGGTTGTAAAATCTCAATCTCCGGGTCGGGAGGTGGTACAAAGTGTATAGCCTGTTCAGTAAAGTACTCCACCAAGTCCTCAGGTCCCCAACCGAGCGACTCCATGGTTTGAGATTTGAGGGCGGTGACTTTAAGACGGGGATCGAGGATCGAAGAGCAAATGTAGACTGCCTTCACTTGGGCAGCCTGTTGATACTGTACAATCTTCTTCAGCATAGGCATGATAGCCACTTTCATTTCCGGACAAGTAGAGCGATTCCAGGCCTAGAATCATCAAAACAAAAAGTGAGTTAAAAGTTGGATCAAAGAGATAGTGAAAAAAAAAATAGGAAATACGTACAGTTTCAAGTCGTTCCACAAGCCATTGGTAGTCTGGCATAACAGAAGAAAAGGTGGGATATAGGTGACCTTCCAGAGATCGACTGACATGAGCCAGAGGGGCTAAAAAATGGACGATGGATTCGACCAAGTTCCACTCGTAGTTGTCGAGTTTGTACGCCTCGAGAGATCGGTCGCAGTTGAATTGATACTCTAACACGACCTTGAGCTCGAAGAATCGCTCAAGTGAGGCGTGAGTTGAAGACCAGCGGGTTGATACTTCGTGAACCAGTCCGACTTTGCGTTTCAACATGGCACAGCCTTTGATCGCATCGTCAAGTGCGGTCTTAAGCTGTGAGCTGTGCTTGATCCGCTTGTGGAAAGCTCGGATTCGAGTGAGAACACTACCTACCTCAGTATGAGAGGTAGGTTCGATGAACAACGGAACTGAAGGCTGGGGTAAGGTGGGATCGAGAGCATTGACTGGTGGAGGGGCAGTCTTTCGATCAAAGACCGCCATACCTGCCTTGGCCACCAAGTTGATGACATGGGCGACACACCCATGAAGGCATTGGGTCGAATCGAAATGCGGTATCATCGTGGAAAGCGATTGGCCCATAGTCGTATTGGTGGAGGCATTGTCGGCCGTGATACAGTAGAGTCGATCGGTGATATTGAATTGATCAAGAGTATGCTTGAGGAGCCAAGCGAGATTGACACCGGTGTGAGGTCCATCGATGACCTTCAACGCTAGGGTGATGCCGCGCATCTCGAAATCGTCGGAGATCCAATGCACCGTCACACCAAGCATAGCAGTGTTGGTTGGTGAAGTCCATCTGTCGCAGGTGATGCTGATGTGCTTGATGTTCGAGAGGAGGTTGATGATTGAGTTCCGAGTCGATCTAAACGTATCCAGGATTCCCTCCAAGATACAACTGCGTTTGGATAGAAGGGAGAGGGCTTGAGGGTTGACCATAGTGATGAGCTCGCGGAATTCGACCGCATCCACTACCGAGATGGGCAGCTCTCGATTGATAACCAGACGGACTAAGACGTCCTTCAGGTTAGGTCGGTTGAGCTTCCGTACCTAACAGAATGATGGAAAAGGTCAGTTTCATATGAAAGAAGAAGAAGAAAAAATTATAACAAAAAATTATAAATATAATGAAAAAGATGGAAAACTCACCTTTTGAACCTTTCCATCATCAAAGAAGGCTGCCAGAGTGTGTTGCTCGGTTTGGACTGGTGGTTCGATGTGATGATACCTGAACAGATGTCGACTCATCGATTTGGTGCTGGCGGATTTGTCAACGGCGAGGGTTCTGTTGCATAAGACGATCGGGACATCTGGATCGTCTTCGGAGGCAGCGTCGATGAAGCCTTGCTTTGCTCCGCAAACGTTCTTCATTTCGCCATCAACCTCTTGAGTGCTGAAGTAATGCCAAACCCAAGAATGCCGGGCAGTCGCGGTTGTATTGGAACCAACTTCCGAGACGGAATCGGAAGGTGCAATGCTGGGAGGTGCTTGAATTGCTGGGCTGGAAAGCATCGAAGGATTTAATGGCCGGTTAAGTTGGGACAATAAGAAATTTAAAGGGGCGGAAGGGGCGGATGAGGTCGGCATGATCATTTCTTGAGGGGGATAATGAGGCGATGAAGTGATCTCCGACGTCGGAGAACCGTAATGTTGAGTTTGTTGATCGATCAGCCAGGTGACATAAAGTTGGTCGGCACCCCGGGCGGGCGGGCCGCCGGCAGCGCCCGCGGGGCTTTTGGGTCTCTCACTGTTAGGTTTGAGTGGACCGGGGCACGCCCTGTGAGACTCCTGGATAGCTTCGAGCACTGTCGGTCGGTCAGGGCCAGGGCCAGGCCACAGCCTGGCCCGGAATGCTCTTATGAGGGGTAATGATTTCAATATGTGACTTTTGAGCTCCCGCGGAGCTACGATTCATGGGATTAGACATCGTCTTATGATTTCTGCCGGTTGTGGCCTTTGATTATTGCCAGCCTTTCCGTCCTTTGAAAGGTGTGAGCACATGCCTTCACTCTTGGAGTTGATATAGACTTCGGCCAAGTGATTCCGGGTTTGATTCAATCTGTCCCACCTCTTGAAAGGTTTGTTCGCATCGTTTCTTGGTGTTGTGAAAGGCAATGACAGAGGTTGAAAGGTCCCAGGTAGCTCCGTGGAAAGATTAAACCTGGCTTAAACCTATGGGTGAAGCCAGGAACGACCTTAGCAGTTTGGCAGGGCTTATCTCCACGGGAGCTCAAAAGTCACTTTTTGAGATCATTACCCCTCATAGGAGCATTCCGGGGTCCTACTTGGACTCAGTTACATTGGATCGTGATATCCTTTTTTCCTGTCAAATTCACCCTAGTAGTAATACACATCTCACAAAATTCTTCCATAATTTTATATACAAATCACTCTCCTCATCAATTTGAAACCCAAAGCACATGCCATACAATGTACTAATCTTGAAAAATTAAATTCCTTGGTTAATAAGTAAATAAATCCATTAAAAAATACAAACCTTGAAAGTGTCTTACAGATCTCTAGATATGTATATAAGTTTAAGAATCAACCAAAAGAAAAATTATCTACGTAAACTAATTTTACAAAGACCCAAAAGAACCTCAACAAAAACCCAAACCCAAATTCCTTCCTTCTATTTCCTCTTTCCTAACCCCCCCAAAAAACAAACCCTTTTCAGCAGAAAAAACAAAATCAATGTGATCACATTTTCAATCAGACCAATTCTTACACCATCTTTTTAAATGTAAAGCTAAATCTAATCTATTTTCAATTAATTCATCAATCTCAGTTAAGAATAAAATCAATCTAACATAATCAAATCGTTTTCCAATCAAACTATTATGGTTTTCTAATGTCAATTTAATTTCAAATTGATTTTTGATCGGTAATAAGATTTCTAAATTTATTAATCTTTCCCATCCCTTTGAAATTCAAAAACAAAACGAAATCAATATGTAACGAAAACAAAAATTAACTTAACTTGGGTTACTTACCATTTCAAATGCATCTCGACCATAAACCTGTGACCTCCCAGAACTCCCACCCTTACCCTTACCCAACAAACCCAACGTTTCTAAACCTTTCCCACCTTCATCTTCATTCAAAACAGTTCTTTTTAAATGTTTTCGATAAGAATCCCAACACATTTCTAAATTAAACATCCTACTTTCATAAAGTTGACTTAAATGTTTTGCACCAATCAAAATTGATAGTTCTAATGTACTTAATGAATTTGAATCATTCCACCAAGTTTTAGGTTTGAGTCTGAAGTCTGGTGCTAAAGGTTTGAGGGTTTTGAAGGGGATGGAGTTGCTTAGGATTGGAAATTCAATGGTCTTGGTAGTTTTCAATTCATATGAAATCGTACTGATTATTTTGTTCTATTCAAACAAAGAAAAAGTAAGCACCCGATATTCATCAAGTCAGAATTGGATTTATATGAAAGAAGCTTCACTCAACTAATTCTTGTAAAATCTTAGGTATCCCATCCGAGATCAATCCAAACACATTCTCCAACCAAACCTTAACCCCATCCAATTTCAAACACTCATCAAGTTCATCATTCCATTGCTGTATGAAACTCTTAATCTCTTCATTCTCTTCATCTTCATTCTCAGATTTCTGTAAATATAAAAGTGATTTGATTAATTCTTTTCTTTCTACCAAAGTTTTAGGTGAAAATAAATATTGAATTCTAGATTGACATCTAGACTTCACTCTTTTTTCCAATCGATCTAAACAATCCTGAAAAAAAGCCCATTGGAAACTTGATCACTCTTCTTACTCTTTCATTCAAGATGAATCACTAAAAACTTACCACAACAGCTGTAGTACCAATCACACAAATCCCACCCCTTCTTTTATTGCCTTGAACAATATCTAATAAAGTATACAAAAAAGCTTGACGATCAAGCTGAGTAAACCGATCAAACTCTTCCAGTACGATTACCAAAGCCTTCGAAACCTCACTTTCTCCTTCTTCTTGGTCTAATGGAGGTTCAAGTAAATGAATCAAATTCTTCAAAGTTTTAGCATTTGTATTAAACCGTGTTCCATCTTCAATCATCAATTCTTCTTGTTCTTCTTCGGTTCCCAATGCTTGGATTTTGTCTGTGTTTAAGGCTATGATCAATTGTCTTGACATTTCTCTTAATGCTAATTTATCATTTGTTTGAATCAGTCCATTAAGCCTGATCGTAATAAAACTGTTGTGACCATGCATCCTAGGATCTTTAAATAAACTTAATGTCCTATTCACGACCTTTGATAGATTCATCGATCAGAAAAACGTATAAAATTGAGGACTGTTGATCTCCTATACACAAAAAGAAAAAGAAAGACTCACAGCTGTTTTCCCACTACCTCGTCCACCACACAATAACAACACATTCCCTTCATGTTCAACAATAGTTCGATTCAAGACCATCCTTAATTCTAATTCAGTCTCGTCTAATCCAACTAAACATTCAATCTCATTCAACATCATCCTTTTATCATTCATTTCAACACTATCTGTGTTAGGGAATTGGATTGGTAACGGCTTTGTTCCCGAGAGATGTGGTAATAAAGAATGTAGTAATGGTAAGACGATCTCCTTACTATAGACTTTCTTTTTGGATTTTGAATTTCTTGAAGGACTTTTGGTGGTGGTGGTGAGTGCGTCTGTCACTGTACCTGCTGCTGTTCTCGGAAGCTCCGTTGTCGCTGGTCTCGTTTGGGTTGCTACTAATGCCCTTGTTCTTGTTCTTGTGGGTGTTGTAGGAAGTGGTGAAGTGAATTGTGGTGTTGCCGTTCGTATGGATGGGACTGCTACGAATGGAATTGACATAGGCTTAAACGAAGACACTGGTCGAGACTGAGAGATAGTTGAAGTAGGTCTAGAGGTCGTCGAATCCTTGACAACAGGCACTGGACGAGTTGGGGATGGGATTGGCTTAGATTTATCGTGTGGTAAGAGTGTGTGTTTCCTTATTCTAGCCGATTGACGAGTTGGAGAAGAGTTAGGAGAGTCATGAGGTAGATCTATTGGTAAGTTTCGAATCGGTGAAGTTTTACTAATGGCCAATTCTGCTAATACAGCATCATCATCGTCCTCTTCTTCCTGCTCGTCCTCTTCATCAGGTTCAAAACCTCCACTCATACTCTCGTCTGCTACAGAAAGACATCTTGCATCGACCTCAGATAAAAGACAGTCACTAAACACAAAGGTGTCGTCTAGTTCCTCTACCTGTTTTCCAGGTTTTGAGATTGGAGGTTTTGGGTTTGATCGAAGATTTGAATCAAATTCAATGAATTCTAGTTGGATCAAAGCTATAATCTCGTCTAGAAAGCTTTGACTAGTTTCATCCAATGGTTTTGAATGGATTGCATCTTTGTTTGCTGATCTTCTTGCTCTATGACTTCGATCTGGGGTGTCGTTGGGATTGATAGATTGACATAAAAGATTGAGTTCATCTAAGAGTTCACCTTCTGGATTGATACGAGTATGGCTGTTATTGAGTTCAGATCGACGTTTTAATCCGGATTTGATGATCGAGATTAGAGATTGAGGATCAGTTTTGATTACACTTTGTAGTTTGGATGGATCAAGGTGATGTTTTTGAAATAGTTGAATCAATTTAGGTGTAAAATTAGTTGATGAAGAAGGACTTGCAGATGGAGCTCTTTGATTACTCGATGGTCGCTTTTCTTTGTTTTGGATAGGAGAGACTTTGATGAGATTTGAATGAGCTTTGGATGGAAGAGTTCCATTTCGGTTTTTACTGCTAGGATTAGTTTTAGTCAATATTTTTGAATTAGATCTCGTGATAGGTTTTTTCAATGCTAATTCATCATCTGAAGTTGGATCTTCATTTGATACTCTATTCTTTTTGAGATCTTCTGATTTCTTAAGGTGATGATCTGATGAAGACAATTTAATTCTTTTTGATTGAGAAGTAGATTGAAAATCTAAATGTTTAGAAGGCGTGATTGGTATCGGTCTTTTACGTGTAGACCTAGTGAGTTGAGACCCTGATGATGGCGTTGTGGTTGTTGTTGTTTTTGATTGATTTTTAATTGAGATTTGAGCTGATTTATCAAAATCAGATTTCCCGAATCCAGTTGCCCTTCTAGTGAGTCTTTCAGATGAGATCACATTCGGATTAGTTTGAGCTCTAGTTCTTTTCTTGTTTGATCCTGATGAGACTGATGTGATGGGTGGTGGTGAATTCAATGAATCAGTTTTAGTTTTTCTCATCTTGATGTCGAGACTGTTCAGAATGCTGAGCAGAGTGTTGAGAATGGTCTTGAGTTCATCTTTCTTGTTTACCATCTGTTTACCTTTTCAAGATTCAGTTCTGTATGTAAACCGATCATCTCAAATGTCATCAACTGTGTTATTTAGTGATCTCAGCTGTCAGCTACTGTGATTTTCAATGTGACATTTTGAATACACTATTTATCCAGGCAAAGTAAGAAGTTGATTACATAATCACAAAATGGAAGAACAACCACCACAAATTACAAATCAACCAACAGCACCACCACCACCACCACCACCACTAAATCAACCTTCACTTCTCACTCGAATACCAGAAGTAATCTATCCTCTCTTCAGTCCAATCACAAAAAAGAATCAATCCTAACTAAAACAGAGATTTGGACATTTCTAGATTCCCATCTCAAATCTCATCTCACGACATTTATCTACAAAACTAACTATAAATTCAACTGATTCAATTCAAGATTTGATTGTAAGTCTTCAATCCTAATTCGCATCTTCACATCTATCTAAACTTATCATTCATGTCATTTTCAGAACCAAAGATCTTGGAAAACGTTGGCTGATGTGATTGCTAATCAAATCATAAACACACCTTCAATAGAAACTGAATCACTTTTAAAAGTAAAGTTCTAATTCACTCATTGAAATGAAACACCTTAACACCAATTTAACAAAATTGATGAAACTTGATTATTTCCTTCAATAGTTATGGTCCATGAGATTCGAATGTTTGATGAGGTTAAACCAACCTAGAATCCTATCAAACGAAATCACCAAATTCTTCAAAACCATACACAAATCCTATCGACTCAGCTCATCCAACATGTATGAATTAATTCCATTCTCAATCCTCGTGATTAAAGCAAGGTTACCTTATTTATTAAATCCGAATGAAACTACTATGAATAAAACCATCAATTTGGTACACGAATTAATGGTGTATTGTAAATCTAATGTTTTGAAGAATTTAGATGATCTAGATGAATGGAAAAATAAGTTGGTTTGGTTGAATGAGTTATTGATTTCGATCTTGAATGGAGATGAAACTCATCAGAATATTAAAATCGATTACGATTTGATAAATGAATTAATGAATGAATCTGATTTAGTTTCTAAAGTTCAATTTCGAATCGAAAATGGTGATTTAATCGGTTTAGAAACTCAATTGAAACCTGATGAAATCCATTTACAAAGCTTATTAGATGTGGCGAAAGGTGAATGGACTTCTTCTGAAAGTAAATGTAAAGATGTTTTGAAAACTTCTGAAGACTTTTCAACAGATTTGGTTCTTAATAATCAACTTGCTTTGAGCTTGTTATATCAAGGTAAAATCTCAGAGGTTCGTCCCTTTCTCAAAGAAAAAAAAGATCACTATGCTAACCAAAATTGATTGAATGGTTTTCAAAAACTCAGGCATTAGAAATCATGAAGAGTTTAGTCAGTTCAGTAAAGGATACCAGTTTGATGGATTCATTGATTTTTAATTTAGTCACTATTCTGGAATTAAGATCCACTACTGCTCAACTTGAGAAAATCGATCTTTTGAATCAAATTAAGAATCAAGTTTCAATCGAAAGTCTCAATCCAAATGTATTCAAATTAGATTGATTGATCCATTTTTGTCGTTTCTTTCTAGTTTGTATATCTTTTTTTGTAATTTGAATAAATGAATGTGTATTTATGTGATCAAGATTGGGAGTTCTTCTCTCTTCTCCTCGTCTCTTTGGATGCTACATTGGTGTACATGAGCGGACCAATTCATTAAAAGGACTTTCTCATGATGAACAATGGTGATTGTGCTTTCAGTTTGCAATTAAAGCAAAAAACTCAATTACTGTTGGAGCATCCACTATCATGATGGTGATTTATTGTAAAATTTGCGTTCCTGAGCGCGAAATTTAATCATGCGTGTAACAACTGAATTGGTAAACGCAGGAAATCCACTATCGGATGATGTTAGGTCTGATTTAGCAACGATAAATCACTGTGAATCAACCAGATCCACAGTGGTTTGTTTTTGAAATGAATTGTCTTATTTTTATTATCTTATTTCTTCTTAAACTTCATCCAAAAAATATTCATTGAATGCCTGCTCTGAGCTCCTTGAAAAAACAAATCATTGCCCTTTTGAAGTCATCAAACAATGATGATGAACAGCAGGATTATGACCAATTGGTCTTTGACTGCCTCTTCAACAGGCTTCCAATATCTCCTACACCACCTCACACTTGTATCCGCATGATTCGTGACCGTGTTGCTTGCGGTGAACAACTCTACAATGACTACTTTGCACCCAATGCCAGATACAAATCAAAGTTTGAACGTTGATTTTGAGAAATTCAAAGGTGAGGTTTTGAAGTTTGAACTTTGAGGTTCAAAGTCTTGAGATGTAAAGTTTGGACGGTTGAAGTTTTGAAAAGTACAGTTGTTGATGGATTATCCTACGATAAATCAAGTCATAGGCTTGCATAGATCTACACACACGGAGTGCAAGCTTTAACGCTGTCGTAGGGACCACAAGTCTAAATCAGGTCCATAGTGGACCTGTGGGGATTTTAGCGTTACAAGAACGCTAAATCAGGTCGTTAACGCAACCATAGTGGGTGCTCTTAGCACCCTAAGCAATGCACTATCACAACTTGAATGTGTCACCACAGCACCTTGAGATAAAATTGTTTCACTCCCAGTGATTTAACTAGGGCCATATAAAGATTGAACCCTATGGTCTCTTATTCCATATCAAAATGGTCAAAAGAATTGTATATAGTTGGTAACTTGTTATTAAAAGAAGGAACGTGATTGATTTGGACTTATAATGTAACAGTACACCATGGGAGGGTTTTGCGGTCTGGAGACCGCCCTCTGCACAAGCGGTCTGTAGACAGAGCATAGGTTGCCCGGAGATGGTCTTACCAGGTCTCCGAATAGTCCTCAGAATTTGAGATTTCTGAGACCGGGCAATCCATCCTTTTTCCTTCAGAAAAATCAATACCAACCATTAGCACCACATTTGAGTGTGCCCAAGAGGGTGTCAAACACGCGTAACAACACAATGGTGGACATGTGGTTTTAGCAACACTCCCACAATGCAACACCTCAAAACCCAGTCCTTCTCCTAGAACTGGGAGGAATTGTCAAGAACTTTCAAGACCGGGTCAGACCATTTCTGGGCAACCTATGCTCTGTCTGCAGACCGCTTGTGCAGAGGGCGGTCTCCAGACCGCAAAACCCTCCCGTGGTGTACTGACATTCTGTTGGGTACTTTACAGTTTTATTGATAAACAGGGATGAGGTCATAGCTGTTTACCACCATCCAAGTTTCCGAATCCCATCATGTTGCTCTTTCATCATTTCCATCATCAAGTTTCTTTATCACCGTGTCTTTTGTGGCCCTCCCTCCTCTTCCCTTGTTGAAGTTAGTGGATATTTTTTATGTTTGTTTGCTCTTTTTTATGTATCTTATATTTTTTCATTCTTGTTATTTTTTTAAAAAAAAAGAAGAAGAAGGAGAAATGTTCTTTATTTATCATTTCTTTTTAGCCTTTTTTAGTTCCTTTCATTTTTCATTCTTTGTTGCTTTATTGAGTTTTTATTTTATATTGTATTGCTTTTTTCAGTTCAGCTATTATTGTTTCAGTTATTTCTTTCTTTCAATTATTATTGTATTCTCAGCGTAAAATTTTAGCTTGTGGTTGTTTTTTATTTTCTTTGTTCTTTTTGTGTGATTTTCATTTTTATGCCGCTTCCACCCCGTAGGGTATTGTTGTTACATGAAGAATTTATTACCCCGGGCATTGTAGCCTAGGGATTTTGCCCAAACCTGTGCCCTATTCTTCTTATCAGTTTCTGCTTAAGTATTGTTAGTTTGATCACTCACGTTTCCAGTTTTTAACCCACTGACCAGCAAAATCCAAAATAGGTCGGCGTAAAAGTAGGCACAGGGTCTTCAAAGCTACAAATTCTTGGGAAACCTACTTAAAACAAAAATCCCTGCAAAGAAAACTATCTTCTAGATTTAGAAGTAGGTAGGTTTCACCTACTTACTTTGAGTACTTTTGATGACATTGTTGACTGGCAATATGATTTGCTTGCAGTGATGTCTGTTATGGCTAGAGGCCTGGCCTGTACACAACTGTGGCACAGTAGCCTTAGTTCATCTTTGTACATAGCCAATCCAACTCCACCTCCTGGCTCCGTCCACATCCTTCTTTGTGATTGGATCCCAGATGATGAGCTTTAGCTCTAACAATGTTGAGGAGGAAAGATTCAGAAGGGTTTTGAGATGAAATTCTGCTAAGTCCAAAAAATAAAGTTCCTTTTTGCATTTATGAACAAGTGCACTTTCAACTCCTTTTGGGTTGGGGATGGAGTTTTTTTTCAAGGTACTATAAATGCTGCCAAACAATCTTTTATGAACAGCATTTATCTTTGATTTGAAAGGAGTTTATGAAGAAAACACCAAAAAAACAACACTACCAAATGTAGCCTCAAAAAAGGTTCATTGCACTGGCTGTAGGGTTAAACCATGTTTGGAAGCTTCATGAAGTGAAATTTGAAGCCAAGGCTTAGGTGTGCAACACTTGTGCTGTTCTAATTCCCAGGTTTATACCCTAAGCACTTCTTTGAGAGTTTGGCAAATGCACTCACAAATGGTTTAGTTGAACTTATGACTACACACACAGCTCAGAATTTGTCTAAATCTTCCATCTTTCACAAAGCCACAGAATCAGCCCTTGTGTGAGTGTCATACCTGATCAAATTTGACCACGATGCAATTGCCTTCAACCACCATTCATACAGATAGACTAAGAAAATCACTTTACAAACACACGAGCTGCTACGATGAGTGCCGACATCAAGATCAACCTTGCAAGAATGATTCTCTGGCTCTCAAACAAAGCAGACAGAAAAAAACACCACTTATTGATGAATGTTTAGTTCTTTGATAAGTACAACTGATTTTGTTTTTTTACTTGGTAGAGCCAGTAGTTAAGACTTTGTTGATTTGAGATTGTAGACCAAGAATGGAGGACACGACCCTGTAGAAGAATGAAACAGGACAAGATTACTCTTGGGATCAGATAAGACCAGAAGGAATGAAACTGACCCTGCGGCTCCAATAACACCATCGTTAAGAGAGTGATATCCTAAAGTAGAAGTAGGAGATAAGATATCACAACTGTCTTGGATTAACTGCCATCGAAGACCAGTAGATTGCCTATCAATCAAATGTAACACAAACAATCAGTTCGCATTTTCCACCATCAATGCAAAAGGAAAATAAAGAATTCAACTTGAGATAGGATTTAATTTGATATTTTTTATGATCTTCTTTTTCTTCTTCGTTTCGATTGTGATACTTATCACGTTTCAAACTCGAAACTTTTGTCCTAATTTGATATAACTGTAACATTGAAGAAACTAAGTTCATGGCAATTCCTGCCATCCAAAATCTAGCAGCTCTCTGATTGACAGTAGCCAATGTAGTTTTATCCAAAAAGATGAATTTAATCTTATCGGCCTATTTCATATACAGAAAAAAACAAAGGATAAGTAATTTAGAGATGGAGAAATATATAAGCCAAAGAGGAATCTAACCCAGATGAGCATATCATTGAAGAGATACATCGAATAGGCCAATTGTCTGCCGATCGCAAGAGTTGAAACAACAGGGTCTGAACTCGTCTTGGTAGCTTTTAGAGCAGCTTGTAAATGCTCCAAAGGTTTTCCGAGTCTGAAGACTGTTTTGAAGGATTGATCAGTTGATTTTGAAAAAGAGGAATAAGAAAAGTCTATCTACTTACGTTTTCGTGACAATCCAAGTGCCGACTTGAGGTTATTGAACCTAGTGACGGTGAGTTTATCGTATCCATTGGATTGTAAACTGAGGGAGAAAACATCTTATCAGAGAGTATCGAATGAACGAAATCCGAATAGATGACTAACAACCAAACCAAAAACCTTGAAAAATATTGTATAGTCCTATACAATTTATCTCTACCAACTAGATTGTATAAGTGATATTTTAAAATCCAGTCCAGATGTAATTTTGATTTTGATATGAATTGAGAACTTTACCATTTGTTGATCCTACTTTGAGTGATGCAGTGATAAAAGGATGAAGGATAACTTGATTTGCTATACTGGCCATGATATCGAACTTGTTGTTGGTCTTGCTGGTGGTCAACAGGATAATGACGATCGATTGACTCTCAAGTTCGCTGTGCAAGACCGGAACTTAGTCTTAACCATTCACACTTAACCCCGGCTAATTGACCTTACCCGAGGCCGGGGTCTATGGTCACACGAGCCGTCCGCTGGAACAACAGGTTAGCACATATAGAGTGAGGGCTGTGAGGGCACATCAGCAACAGAGAGCAAGATATTCTTCCGACATGCAGTATGGTGAGCTCTGGATGGATCTTGGATGTATTCTGGACATCATCCTCATGGATATCTCGAGAGGATGCGATGTGGGTTGTTCTGAAGACATGCCTCCCTGACTCTCGTTCAGTAAGAGCACGCTTTGGTCTTATGTCGAACGCATTCAGCAGCTCTGGAACAGTTGAGGTTGTGATAGGACCATTCTCACACTGAAATGTTGCACATAAGGGGACTACAAATTATACTGAGAAAGTGAGAACAACACAATAGAAAAAAACCAAGAACCATGAAAGAGGCCGATCAAGCTGCAAAGGTACTCCAGTGTTCGATCATTGACTCGATTTCACAATCTCTGAGTACTCTGCATTGATAGCGTTTCTTGATCCATTCAACGGTAATAAGTCCGCCAAAGAGACCCTCGTCGCTTCCAGGAACTAGAACTTCGAACCTAAAATGAACATAGGAGGAGTCTTGTAATCAGAAATACAATCATCTACTTTGACTAAAAAGAACAGGTGACCTACGCTCTCTGATAACTTCGATCTTTCTCACAAAGTTATGATGTTTGGCAACTTCGAGTCTCTATAGCAGAAATTATGAAGACATCAGGCCACCTGAAGAGAAAAATTGAGTGCAAAAGGGCTCACAAGGTATGCTAATTGAAGTGTGACCTTTAGATCTATCTGGGCATTAATCTCTTCATCTATGCAAACAACACTCTCATCAAAAATTGAAATAACTGAAATCAGTCTCAGACCCAAGCCAATACGAAAAGAACAGAGAGACATCATGCCGAACAAAACAATATATCTTTGTTCTGTTTTCCTGGTCAACTGATTAAACAATTCCATCGAAAATTTATGCCGATGCTTGACATTCACAGATACCTTAAGGCCCGTTCGGCAACCACCGAGATACTCTGTGTGACCATAATCACACCAAATGGAGAGATCGGGATATCGGGTTTGGTTGTAATATATCGTCATATCGTGTATTTGGGCGGTTGCTAAACGGACCCTTAATGGCGCCATCAAATATGAAAGTCGCCGTTGGATGAATGTTCAACATCCGCTCTCGGCATAATGCAAGATTCAAGAACACATAGGAGGAGAGGTTGAAACCCTGCTGCTTCCTGAGGGGATCCTATTTTGAATGATCAACTGCGAGGTTGACGCAGGTTTTGTAAGTTTATCTCACATTCACGTTTGTGTACATACCTTTACTGCGATCTTGTGAGGTATTCGAGCAAATATGCTTGGCTGATAGAAGGTGGTGATGCGAAAGGGTTCAATTCCAAAATTGCAAGTACACATATTGCAACGCACTAGAGAGACATCCTGAACAGCCCCTGATTCTTGATTCCAAAACCATCGCACATGCGTCTTGGCTCAAACATTGACCCGCCGGGGCCATTTGCCAGTATGAAATCTCGGAGCCGTTGATCACTTCGAAATCTCACTCAGTCTTCGTCTTTTGTGCTTGCCCCATCGCCCTTGATGGCTGATAGCTTATTTTCGACGGTAAACCGTTGGAAGAGCCAAGGTGAACTCATTTGTCATTCGTTCTTATTGTCAATGTGTGTCATATCTTATAAAGATACGGCATTAACCCGTTCTTTTCGCCATCTCATGCTTGCAAACTATCTATATTGACATTTCTCACTTCAACACACTCAAGGAGCTGTGTGTATACAACCTTTCAACCCAACCGAAGAAGTCTATTAACGCTTTTTAATATAAACAATGATTGACAACGTACCACATGAAGGCCTTTGGGCCAAATTGTTTCCTTATATCGGATTGCTAGCACAACCTTATTCCAGTTCTTCATCATGTGTACCACCAACGCTCAGTTCATATGCATTTCTCATCTCACTTCTTTTTCAATCTGCATTACTTCATCCATCTTTCAAATCAAACTCAGAAGCTCGTTTTTTAAGATTTGCTCTTATGATCCCGAATGTCTATTGGAGTCTTCGATTTCCTTTTCGAAACTGTTATATTCCTTTGGCCGCCAAAGGATCTGCCAATATGTTTCTGGCCGCCGTAGGAGTTTACTTTTCAATTAAAGCTATCGAATGGGGATGCGTTCCTGGTCCTTATCATTCAAGACCTTTGCAGGATATCAATGGGGTCAAACAATGGGTGAGGAGTAAAAATGACTCAACAACCCGTCAAAAAAATCAATCTCGTGTTGTAGATAAAGGGTTAATCAGTTGGACGATCTCTCATTTCTTTTCGTTAGTGATTTTACTTCATCAACCTCTTCTCTGCCCAAAGGAAATTCAGTTGCGATCAATAACACCAAAATATTTTCTGTCGCAACAATCTATATAGATTGCGTGGGCATGAATTCAGCTGGGGACCAGATGCAATAGCAAACCAGTTAACAGCTACTCAACTTTTTCTGAAAATCATGAAATTTCACTTGATCATGAGACCAGCTTTAGCCATCCTGACCATCTCACGCGATTCTAAAGATCAAAGTCTTAAACCATTGGTTCTTTCATTTGGTATACCTGATTTCCCAGGTCTAGCTATTCTACTTACATGTCTTTTGAACTTCAGCTTTGGTTTACTTGGATACGGATGTCTTGAGCTAGCAGGGTCATCGATCACACTTTTTGCATATACAATTTATAATCTTAGCAACGCTCTAAAAATACCTGATGGTTTTAAAGAATTCTTCAATCCTGAACTCTATCCGCCTATCAATCGACCAGTCTTTCAATCGACTAGTCTTGCCTATTTTTGGGGAAAATCCTGGCATCAAAATCTACGTCAATGTTTTTTAGTATGCGGTGGTAAACCAGCTCGTTGGCTGGCGTCTCTGTTAGGATTCAATCCGGAATTAAAAAATATCTTCGGTCTCTTTGGAGCTTTCGCGGCAAGTGCTGCACTTCATGAATATTGTTACGTTATCCTCTAGCTATCAAGTTGTCTCTATCAAGAGCTATACTTTTATGGCAGATTTAATTTACAAGTCAATTCTTTTTTCTCCCCAAATATCCTTTTATCATGAACACAACATGTTTTCATCAAACAGTGACGATGGTCATCAGACAACCGCCTCATCCGGAACCATATATCTTATTCAAGTCATACCCAGGCTCAGCAATTTTCTTCATGCTTCAACCAATTGGGATTTGTATAGAGAAATTTATATCTCAAACTCGATTTCGCCAATTTGTCACTGGTCCACTTTGGCCTACATTTTTCCTGATCATCACTCTCGGACCTTATAGAGAAGCATGCAATCCTTTATTTTCTGACATACCACCTATAGATCATTGGAATTGGTCAAATTGGCTATTTCCTAGTTGGATTGCAAGTTTAATCTCTGGCCACACTTGAAGGCAGCCTAAATTCTATATCTCTAGGAATTATCGGCCTTTTTTCAATGAGTTTCTTGTAACAAATGAATTTGATTTGTAGCCTTTGTTACCATGAGACCTAATCTCAATGTTTTCAATGAGTGATCCAAGTTTCAAGTATTCAAAAGCTTTAATCACCAAAGTGATCATGTCAATATATATCGTGTAGGTGGCAAGGCTAGTTTTGCTGCTGCATACATGCTGATGTGATCTAATTGCATGTACATGATATGTTATCATATGATCACGTTATCTTCTTTACCATATAATGTTGCTTTGCTTGACTTGTACATGTAGTTGTTTGGCTTTACTATAAAGAAGTCATTCTTTCTCATATTCTGTTTTCTTCCCTTTGTAAAGAATCAAATTTATTCACAATCTCTATCCTATGAGATTATTCTAATCTTTGTTCATTTTGAGGTATGTCAGATTAACCTATCCACCTAATAGTTCTCGCAGTAAAAAGTATGCTTGAACACTTGAGAGAGAGACCCAATTAAAGCCATCAGGTATCAACACAATGCACACTTTTTAAAAGAATATAACACAATAGCATACAAATTCACAAAAGTGAATATGTTTGGTAGATTGATTGGATCCTTTGCAACATCTCATAGACAGTTTTTAACATTTGACAGCATGGGATTCAAAATTTGCAGATTGCATCATGAAGACAATGAGAAATACATCGGCAATATATATATATATATATCCCTTAGGGGTGGCACACTACAATAAGAATTCTCTACGTGTATTGATGGATAGTGGGAAGCAAGAAACCAAATGAGCTGGTACAATGAGAATGGTGATGATTATGAAAAAATTTGTTGGTAACAATTTGGACACAATATTTTTCCAAAATTGACATTCTCAATATAAGATGAAGACGATCCAGAAAATAAAAGGAAAGATAGCTGATAAAGATACCATCGTACTAGAACCCAAAAGTATGCTTATTCTTTCAGGTTATATACATATGGCCCTCATAGGACTTTCATGATCTCACGAATGAACCAATTGACACGCTGCACCCAATTTACGCCCATCAAAACACCCGGTCCAAATACCAAGAAACAAAATCAAAAAATTGATTCAGATTCATCTTGTACAACTTTCTGAAGATTTGCTTTGGATTGATGCTTATACATTTCTAAGTAGTTCAGGAAAGTATCACGAAACGTGTTCTCAAACTTTCGAAAAGAGAGGCCCAACGTAGTCTTGACCTTTGAGGTGTCAAAAGAATAGACCTGATGAGATTGTACGTGATGTTTAGGTTGACCTACTGGGACAGGCATTGATTCTTTGGGAAATTCTTTATGTATAAAGTTAGAAACCATTTGAAAATCATATAGTCCACCAGACACTACAAATCGGTTGTTACGTTCTTGGAGAATAGCTTGTATGTGAGCTTCTGCAACATCTCGAACATCCACAAAGGCTGGGTATTTTGTTTCCATCACTTCGTTTGCACCACCAAAGAGAAATTCATACAGCCTACGACAAGTCATGTTCATCTCTTCCGGGTCTGAAGTGGTAATCTATTGATAATATCGTGGAAGAAATCGCATATCAGACAACCTTCTAATCACATAGGGGCCTTAATCCCACTTACCACTGGGCCGTAAATCGACGGCGGACATATAGTGGCAAGACTCCATGCTTTCCCCGGAGATTTTTGTATTTTCCAAGCTAGAAAGCAGTATAAAAGATAGTGACATAAGTCAAGTCAAAGGCTTCTAAATACATCATCTCACAGGCGGATTAACGTCTACAGGATTGGGGTTTACCTTCTTTTTCGGCCAAAACCTTTGAGGCACCATACCAAAAGATTCTTCTGGTATCAGACGCCGCTTCTTCATGTGTCACCGAAGACCAGTCAGCTTCGGTGTAAACTTTCCCACTCTGTTCGAACGCAGGTGTCTGGAAATCCATGACCGCTGCGAGTGAAGAAGTCAAGGCAACAGCTTTGACTTTAGGTGATCCTTTTGCCGCCCAAAGTAAATTTCTTGTGCCTTGCAACGCTGGTATGACTGAGAAGACAAGAGATCGATATTGACATTAGTTTGATCAAACTACTCGCCAACACATGCGGAAGTTAGTGGAGCACAGAAGATGCGGATATTTAATCCTTACCATATTCATCAAAGCTTTTGCCCTCGTAGTGACATGGACTGGCTGTATGTGCAATTGCATCAACATCTTCCAACACTGGATGGAAGTTGTAAGTGGCGAGATCTTCAACAATTATGTAGCGTAAGGATTTGGCTTTCGCAGCATCACAGAAAGCGGGTTTCGTTAGTAGAGCTTCTCCCTTTTCGGCTGAACGCACAGTGCCAACAACTTCGTGATTAAGGTCTAGGAAACCCTTGGCTATGTGTGATCCAACCAATCCATTCTGCATGTAAATACAACTCATCAGTAAGTTATACGTGAGATTCTCTTGCGTTCGGAACGAGCATTATGATGATTTTCACAGCAACATGAACACTTCTAAAGATAAAAAACAAAACAGGGTTCCACTTACCATACCAGTAATCAAGACCTTCATAGTAATGACCGTGATTCTTGTTCAAGGGAAACGCTTGGGAATACAGATTCTATTAACTAAATTTGATCACAATAGGCAAGATATTCAAGAGCTGGGGCAATTGCATGAAAGAGTTGCATTGCTTCCGTTGTACAAGCTTTATCACTTTTTTGGGTCGAAAGCATATGGCACTTCGACGTCACACATATAACGATAAATTAAAGCCGTCCGTCGGTTAGCACACGTGCATGAAGATCGGCGACCATCTCGATCTGCTTGAACGAAAGAGCTACGTCAGATGACGGGCCGTGGCCTCGGGCCGATTGAAGAGCCGGAAACTCTCACTGGGGGAAAAAAATCACATGGATATATGAGGAGCATGTTGATCGAAACAAAGCTGAGACAAACCTTGACCTCCGGAGCGTCATGATATCATCTTCTTCTTAGATTGAACCAAACCAACCACCCCTCATACCATCGAAGCGTCCGCCCGATAGCGATGCGGACAGCCCGCAGCCCAAGTCAGCGAAGGAACAGGGTCAATGAAATTCCTTCAATCAAAACCTCGGAAAGTCTGTCTAAGGTATAAGTTCCGCGAATTGTGTTAAGCTGAAAGCGACTCTCGGGATGTCCAATCGCTCTGAACTCAGTCTACAAAGATTAGTCAAAAGCTACCAAGGTACATCGTATCCTCATCAAACTTATCAATCGAGATCAAACTCTGATGTCTGATAACGGCCTCGATGGTGTTTTTTAAGCGATGAATAACTCAGAAGTTGAAGAATTCGATAAAGAAATCCCAACTGAGTTGAACTTGTCAAGTTTTATTCATTCAAATAGACCATTAGTCATTAGATCATATCAACAAAAACAATCTCAATCTAAATCTGATCATCGTCATCATATTTCTACCATTGGTTCTACTTGGTCTGAAAAACTTTTAATCGATCGATTAGGAAATGATAAGTTATTAACAGTAGCAAGAACACCTAGTGGGTCAGCACTTTGATCGTTCATCCTTTTGATCAAGATAAGATCAACTTGTAATACTTTTCATTCTGATTGATGTTTGATTTTTGATTTTGTGGGCTAGAAATTCGGACTCGATAGTCAATGATGAATACTTTGTTGAGCCGACCTGTAAGTAATCCTCAAATTCTGAGAGTCTAGATAAACGCTTAAGACATCAAAGCGAAGGCTTACGATAATTCTTTATCAGATGAAAAGATGACACTGGAATGTCTGATAAATGAACTTCGACCAATAAGCTCAAGTGATCCTGAAGAGAGAGATGTGATATATCTTCAATCTCAAGATAACAATTTACATAAAGAATTTCAAGCCTTGATTCCGGATGTAGGTCTAGAGGTTCCAATAGCCAGTGCAGCTATGGGTAAGTAATCTTTTTGGTGGATTTGATATGAAATTATTTTTAGAAGTGCGATTTTTTTAGGTGACGGAGTCAAGCCTGATGCCGTTAATATTTGGATAGGAGATGATAGATCAATCACATCCCTACACAAAGGTAAGATTCTGACATTCTTGGGTTTTGGTAAAGTCTTCAAATTTCAACCCAAAGCCTCAAGAAGAAAACTGACATCTCCCTCTCTCTTTGACAAAATGTGATTTGAATGAAAATCTTAAGACCCATACGAGAATTTTTATCTAGTACTTGAAGGTTCTAAAACCTTTACAATCTTTCCCCCCACAGAATTTTACTGTATGCATGAAAAAAGATATCAATCAGGAAAATATATCAAAGATCTTGCAACAAATCAATGGAAAATCAAAACAAATGATGATCAAAGTTTAATACCATGGGTACCAATCGATCCATTAAATCCAAATTTTGAAAAATTTCCTAGATTTCAATTCGCTAGAGCTATGACCATCACTTTGATCGAAGGTGATCTTTTGTATCTTCCTTCACTTTGGTTTCATCATGTTCAACAACATAGGACTACTCCAAATGGTTTAGTTGTGGCTTGCAATTGGTGGTAGTTGAGTCCCTAACCTTTTTTTATCTCAAAGTGTTTTGCAAAGTGTAAGAAAGTGAAATGTTGACTTGGGTTTTTTTTATAGTGATATGAGGTATGATGGTCTAAACCATTCTCTTTTCACTTACATCAGAAGGGAAGTACTTGCTTTAGATGGTCAGATTGAAATGGATGATGATGACCAAGCAGATTAGAAGTTAGGTCTGGATTTTCAATTCCATGTTTCATCTTTAAATGAAAAATCTTTTCAATTTCTTTAAATTTTTGTTTTCAATTCCTACAAATGTTGTGTTTTTGATGGAAGAAATTTTTATGGATTGACATATGCTATCAATGTAATCTTGAGTGGATTAGATGATTAACAATGCATGTGTGTCAAACAGATAGCTTAATAACAAGCTCACCATAACTAAGGACTTTTTGTGTCAACTTTGTGGACTTGCCTCATAAGACCAATAATTGCATTCTCTTAGGTGCTATTTTGTTTGCCATGACTAGTAGATACATTCTTGTCAGCTATCTTTGTTCTGAAGAGGACAGTCTCTTCAGAATCTTGACATTGACTCATGATCCTGTGGTTTGGATTGTACTCAAATGACTTGGAATCTTTTGTTGTAAGAATGATCATCTGTGACTTATATGCCCTTGAGAGAATCTAAGCCTTTTATACCTTTTGACAAGCTTGTAAAGTAATACTTGTTTTCCATTGTAATTTCTCAAAAGTTTTTTCTAATGGAACTCAACTATAGGATAGAGAAGTCCAACCCACCAGTCCCAATGACACATGTTTGAAGTGAATTTCAAGGCAGGAAGGGGAACTTCCATCCAAATCTTGCACCTTTCCAATGCATTGAATCACTGCAGATTTTAATACAATTTGTCCAGTGTGAAGTCAGGTCACCCATGAGGTAGTTTATCAATCATGTTTGGGCTACAAGTCATCTTATTGGGATGTCATCAGCATTGATTGTTTCCAAAGTGTGATCCAGGATCCAAAATGTGGTAGCCCTGCCCGCCTTTTCCTTGCATACTCATACCCAAGCATTGAGGGGTGCAATTTGTCAGAAAGAGCCCTACAACAAATATAGACAGGTCCAGGGCAAACTTAACTAAGTCCCTTTCCACAAGACCAAGGGCCCGTTTGGTACGGCTTATGAAAGTTTGTACCTTTTGAAAGGTACAAACTTTCCGGGACCGGAAAGCCATTTATTGTTTTAAGTTGGCTTTTTGATAAAAGTCACTTAAAAGTGCAAAAAAAGTTGTCTTTCATTTGGTAGCCGATCTGTTGTTGACCATTTCAAAATGAAATACAACTTTCCTGATACACAATCCATCTTGTATCACAACCCTCCAATTGACCATACACTGAACGCATCACACTGTGATCCAATGTCCAATAACTCCAAGTCTTCAGGGGAATTGGATTTCCTGCTCAAAGCTCCCTCCTCTGAGGGAAGCAATCCGGTGTGGTGATCAAACACGCTCTCCCCTACTTCTTTTATAGTGGATCAAAAGAATAGGACCTTTCAGGTCCCATAGTTCACACCGCTGGAATTTAGCTCATGGGTCTCCGCTCATTGCTCAGCAAGTTCTTAGCTTTTTTTTTAGAGCACACATTTTTTAGTTTAGTTTAAATCACTTTTTTTTTTTGCATTATTATTGAAATTAAAGGTATACAAGATAAGATTAAAATTAAAGGTGAATAAAAGATAAGATTAAGATTAAAGAAGAAAGGGAGAAGGAAGAAAGAAATAGCAAAGAATAAAAAAAAAAAGGAAAAATCGAATTTCAATTTCAAGTAACTATAACATCAAGAAACAAAGTTAGAAATAGTGAAAAAGATTGAGGGGATAAGGTTGTAGAAGTTAGTACAAGCGAAGGAAGGAGCAGCGATTAAAGTAGATAAGAGGAGAAAAAGAAAACGACGTACCAAGATGAGATCGATCAATCGAATCTCTAAAAAGAAGGAACAAGCAGTCGATTAAAGTTGAATAAAGGGAAGTAGGACTAGCGTGATGATCGGTTAAGGGAGGAGGGAAGATCTAGATGGGAACAGAAACCTGCAAGCGAATAGAAAGTCAGAGAGAGGTGAGCAAGATAGTTAGGATAAGATAAGATTAAGAAAAGGTGAAAGGACTTACAGTAGAGAGGAATCAAGATTGAGGGAGGTGGAGGAAGAAAAATTGGGGCAATAAGGGATGTATGAGAGGAAAGGGGTCCAGAGATTGGAACCTAAAAGAGGTGATCAAAACGGAAAGAAATAAAAAGAGGGTCATTTAAGTTAGTAATAAGTAAAGGTGACAGAAAGGGAAGAAGCAAGGAGAAAACTTACTATGTTGAGTTCAAAATAAGATCGATCAATTGGGTCTTGAAAGAAAAAAATTGATGATAAGAGCAAAGTTAAAATAAGATCCAGAGCGAACCGAGGAGACTGAGATCGAGGGTAGCGAAGGATGAGTAAAGAGGATAAGTCGATCGAACTGAAGCTGGGCTAGAAGACGGTGAGATAGATCGAAGAGAACCTAGAAGAATCAACAACGAGAAAATGGATAAGGAGATTAAGTTAGCTTTAATAGTTAGAACAGAGATCGAGTGAAGATAAGGATAGTAGGGAGGGAAAATAAGGAAAGGAGGAGCAATTAGAAACAAGGGTACTCACAAATAAATAGTAATGAATGAAAGTAAGACGAAACGTACTCGAACTAAATCGAGAATCCTAAAGCTGGGAAATGGGGATAGTTATGAGAACACAAAGTCAGCGTACGAGAAAAGAGAACAAGGCATGGGGCCAAGTTGTGGTTAAAGATAGGAAAATCTATAAAAGGAAGAGTTGGGAGCGTTTGAGATGGAAAAAAAAAAGGTGTTCATATATATATATGGAAGTGCATGTAATAGAGTGTTCAGTTGTGATAAGTGTTGTTGAGAGCGTTTAAAAAAAGAAATTGTGTTCGAGTTCTAAAGTATCAGAAGAAAGAAATAAAAGTGTTAGTTAAATAGTGAAAGCGTTAAAGATTAGAATTATTTAAAGTCTTACCGAGCGTAAAGATAAAGTGTTCATCTCGTTCTTAACAACTTAGCTTCTTCGTATTGGTATTGGTTGTGGATTGAATAGAAGGAGTGGTCGATAGTTCTTTTTGTATTAGGACTTGCTGAGCTGGTTGTGAGGGCGTCGACAGAAGGTCAAGTCAATAGCACACTCAACAACTTGCGCCTCTTGATCCAAGACGAGGCCGGGTCGAGCGGGTCCCGGGTTTTAATACCAGGCCTGTAACTGACTTGTTACATCTGTAGCAGTTCAGACAATAAAACTTCAAAATTCCCCTCTCCTCCACACTACAACCTTGTGAAAGGTTGTGTGTGATACCGTCAGCCTCAGGCCAACCTTGCACATCCAACTGTGGGGCTTTTTTTTAGGGTTGGGAAATTTTTAAAGGCATAGAAGTAAAATTAGAATTGGCTCAACATTTTTTGTAAAACAATTTAGAAGGCAGAGGGCAGCTTCCCGCACCTGTAGTTTTACAATTCTCACGAGTTGTAATTCTTCCCCTCTCCGGCTCAGCCTACGCTAGACTGCGTAGGAGTTCTACATCTGGTGACTCTGCCCGGGCAGTTCGAAACAACTTCTGCGTCTTTGCGGGTGCATTTCCGCTTCGTGGTTTCGACAAATCAATAAATTCATCAATCATCAATCATCATTACATCTCAAAAATCTCAATTCGAAATTCAGAAATTCTCAAATCTCAATATGTCATCTCAAAATAACCTTGGTCAGGCATCCAGTTCAAATCAAAGTGCAGCAGATAAAGCATTAAAAGTAGTAGGAAGTAGAAGTGGAGACAATATGCAAGGTGGTCAAAAGGAAGCTATGGCGGAAAAGTTGGGGTACAGGGAGAAGGAGGAAAGTGGAGAAGAATCGGATGATGGGGTTACAGCAAGAGGTTTAGGAGTAGATGGAACGGAAATGGAGGAAATGGTTTCAATAGAAGACGTGGAAGGAATGGTTATGAATGGAGGACTTTCAATTCAGGATGCAGAGGAGTATTTAAAGGAGGCTAGGACGCAGGCAGAAAATATGGAAAAGGTATTAAAAGCTTTGAAGGAGTCACAACGTAAAGAAGATAAAAAGAGAACTCAGCGGGAAAGCAAAGGGAAAGGAAAGAAGAAATATTACAGTAGTAGCAGTTCAAGCTCAGAAAGTAGTAGTAAGGAGGATTCAAGCTTGGATGAGGAGAGTGAGGTGGAGAAGAAGAAGAAAATTAAGAGAAGCAAAAAGAAGGTTGTAAAAATTGAACCTCAAGATTCAGATTTACGGAATGCGAGGTGGGTCAAAGTGACAACTTCAAATTTCAAAAATTGAAATTTCAAAATCCGCGGGTGCAAAACTGAAAAAACCTGACAAAACGTTTGGATTAAACTCAAATACTGGACTTAAACCACCTGTATTTGGGCAAAAACATATGTTTTTGCCACTTTTGCCACATTTTCCAACCACAAGTCAAAATTTCACTCGTTCCTTGTCACTTTGACACAAATAATACCATAAAATTTCAAAAAAACAAGTTTTGCAAATACAATTCACAAAAACAACAACTCAAAATCTCAACCAATCCACAAAACACCATGTGTAAATACCACAACTCAACCATCGAACACAGCACTTATCTCTTCCTTGACTCTGACATCTCTCATTCCTTATTACAAACACTGCTCGTCAGCCTTTCCTCACAGCACATCACTCGATACCCATTTTCTCACTGCACTCTACTCAGAACTACGGACACTCAGCAACCAAAGTGTGAGATATGTTCCTCCAGTCTCCAAAAAGGCAACCACAAAATCCGACAACCTTGTCGTATCTGGGCTCAACCTCTTCTCTCCAATTGTCATTAGGTGGTAAGGACTTTGCTGTGTCCGGTTTTGGTGATTCAGATTGGGCTGAAGACCGTCATGATAGACGGTCTACGACTGGTTACACATATCTAGTTGGCTGTGGACCTATTTCGTGGAAATCGAGGAAACAGAAAATAGTGTTGTTGTCAAGAGCAGAGGCTGAGTACAAAGCAATTTCTGATGCCTGCCGTGAAGCTACTTGGTTACACAATCTCTTATCAGAACTTAAATTACGTCCAAGTTTGGCTATTTCTATTCATGTTGATAACAAAGGCGCTAAAGCCTTGGCAAAGAACCCTTCTCATCACTCTCGAACAAAACATATACACACTAAATTTCATTTTGTGAGAGAGTGTCTTCAAAATGGAAGTGTATCAATAAAACATGTATGTTCTTCAGATATGCTTGCTGATCTTCTTACCAAGCCCCTTGATAAAATCTTGCTTCAACGTCAAAGGCAAATGATAGGCATTGTTTGATTGTTTATTTGAGTTTTCTTTTATTTCTTTTCTCTCTGTTTTCTATTCTGTTTATACTTATTTCAAATTTTTATGTCTGTTATTTTTTTTTCTTTGTGTCCTGGTTCTTTGAAAGGGGGGGTGTTGGAGTTATCATGTGCGCTACTAACCATGTCACAACTTACTATGACATCATTGGTTTATTTCATGTATTCACTACATTTCACATGTTTATTTCACTTATTAACCTGAGCAGCTCGTGGATTGATTGTTCCTCATCTCTTCAATCCATCCATCTTAGGTACAGGCCATTCCTTCTTAGACCTCAAGTCTAATATTGGTACTGACCATCAGCTGTTCAGATTGAAGATTGTTTTACAGCAACAATTCTTGTATATATCAGATCCCTTGTTTGACTTCTCACAGCTTCACATTCAGCATCATGCAACTCATTTTTTTCTCTTCTTTATACTTGGAAGATCTGACCTTCTGATACTGGGCTCTCTTGACAGCATGTTTCTCCTTCCTTGCTTCAGATTTACATTTTGCCATCTGTTTGACAAATAACACATCAGTGTTGTGTCATGTCACTTACCCAAAATCAAATTGAGGATCTCACCCTGCACAACGCAAAGCTGACAGTGACAGAAATCAGTCAGTTTGGGTTGAATACTTGAGGATAATGACCTGAATAGAAAGAGGGCACAAGGGGAGTTGACAGGACTGGACAATGTGTGAATCAAGAGGCTAGACTGGTAATCGGGGGTACCCTCAGTCACTTATTCCAACCCCTAACATCAAACATCCTCCAGTCACTGGCAGCTTCCCTTACAACCTCTCACTATGGGTTCACTATCTTCTGAAGTAGAGGCACTGAGGAATGGATGAAAAAAAAACAAACAAATGGAACTTGGGAATTGATTTGACGGATTTGCTGCATGATGAGCAAAGAACTTATAGAGATCCAAACACGATCAACTTGTGGTTGAACATAATAGGTTTGCACATGGAACCACCCCAGGTTCAACTTGTGGTTTTCAAATGACAGGTGGGTACAGGTACGCTCAGCTTAGTAGAAGGTTGCGTTTCTCATGGGCCTACATGTTCAGCACAGATCACACACTCCGCAGAAAAGTTTACAAAAAAAGATATCTTGAAAAACATTGATCTATTGCTGCTCAGCACTAGATCAATGAACTTGTGTATTTGCAAGTTTGTGGAATTTTATAGAGAGTGGAGTGGATGAAACTTTTAAATTGTGTAAAAGTGTGATCTGGCGTAGGAACACGTCTTCATTCAGGTCACCACAATATTCAAAATCATCTGCAAGAACTGAAACATGTAATATGTCACTTGAGTTATACATGTGACAGTTCTGTCCTACAGCCCTTTGGATTAGTCACTGTTTGACTGAATTGTAGGGTAGGGTACCTCACCAACACCGCAACTGCTACGCACCACACAGGTTTTGAGCGTCTTTTAGGTGCGGAGCGGAGGGCTCTGCTATAGCTTGCTGCGCACCAAATTGCACATTTTTGTTTTTCGTCTCCCCTGGATGTGCGTAGTGTAGCACCACCATGCAGTGCACAACGCTATATAGTGGCGCACATTGTTACAAAATACTTGAAAACTCCTAAAAAAACTGAATATAAGCCACCCAGGCTCTGGTTCTGAGAGGAGCAACATGCTCTGCTCAGGAATTTTCTACCCTTGCAGCACGGAGCGCAGGCTCCGCTCTGGGTAGCAGAGGATTGAGCAGATTCCAAAACTGCTCTGCTCACGCTCTTTTGAGCGGAGAGGTTATGGTGTTGACCTCACTTCCTAGGTGGTCTTGCTTTTAAGGTTGACCACTTTATGCCTGATTCAGTACGGACATAAATTGGTCAACCTTAAAAGGAAGACCACCTAGGACGTTAGGTATCCCTTCTACAGGCCAAAAACTTGAGGGAAGGACCACCAAAGGTCCTAGGAGGTCTTCCTATTAAGATTTACCTCCGTATGACCCAGACCTGTTGTCCTAGGTGGTAAACCTTAATAGGAAGACCTCCTAGGACCTTAGGTCTCCTATCTACGGTCAATCACTCGCTGATTGCCCGTAGAAAGGTCCCAGGAGGTGTCAAAGCTATGTGACACCTCCTGGGACCTTTCTACGGTCGATCAGTGAGTGATCGACCGTTGTAGAACTCCTACGCAGTGAAGCGTAGGCTGAGCCGGAGAGGGGATGAAGTACAAACTAAGAGAAGAAAGTACAACAATGCAGTTACGCTGCCCTCAACCTAATAATATTCTCAAAAGTTCAAAAAAAACAGAGGGAAACAATTCAAAACAAATCTTCCCGCTACACACACCCAAACACCTGTAGTAGCGTTGCTCTACTCTTTCTACTGATAAAATCAGTACCAACTTGGTCCGAAAAGGCTCAGACAAGTCCAAAGACTGTACTAAGTGGTCACCAAAAGTCCCTAGACACTAATGTGTCTAGGCAAGGGCTATAGAAAAAGTATAACACAGCTAAACAAAGTATTTTGATAATGCTTCACAGTCCGATCTTATTCGAAATACACAAACTGAGATTTTTGAATATAGTTAAAAAAATATAAAAAAAATATAGAGAGGAAATTGATTAAAAAAAATAGAGGTTGAATGAACTTCTAAAGCTACTTTAAACTAAAAAAATAAACTACTAATTTTCTACTAAAAAAAACTACCAAAAAATATTAAGAATTCAAACTAGAATGCAGAATTTAGTGCTGCAAAACTTTCACACACAGACCTTTCACAGGTCAACAGATTACACACGCACAAATCTCAAATTTGAGATTATTAAAAAAAATAAGACTATTACTTTATTACCCTTATAAGAGTATTACACTAATAAAAAAAAAATAAGACTTTTCTAATACACTACACTCGAACACAAGCTCAGCAAAAACACACCCACAAGACTCCCCTTCTCAAACCACCAACAACTCCCTCCTTCTTATACCCTTCCACTCGATCAACACCACCTGTTCATTATTCAAAACCAATCAACTCCATTACATCATTCAATCAATTCTAACCAACTTTTCCTCGGATCTACTCTTTTCTAACTCTAATCTCTTTTAGCTTCGATCTTGATCTTCAAATTTTTAATGTAAGTTCTTTCTATCTTTCTCTTATCATTCTTATAGTTTCAATTCTATTCTTCTTTCATCTCTGATTATAAACTAATGGATTCATTTGTTCATCTTTCTTTTATAATTTAATTCTATTTGATTCTAGCTTGGTCTCAATAGCTCTCAACTGCCCAAATCGATCGATCTACTTAATTTAAATCAATTTTCTTCTTTTTTAATTCATTTCACTTCTTTTTAGATCGGTCCCAAGAGTTCCTAACATTCTGAATAGATTGATTGCCTTAAAATCGATCTTGAGCTTCTAACTTTCATGTAAGTACTTCCTGTCTTCTTTTGATTTAGATTCCATTTGTTTTTTCTTTTTGATTCATTTCATAAACTAATTGGTCATTTAATCATTCTTATTTTTAATTTGATCTCATTATTCTACTTGAACTTAGATCAATCTTAAAAGTTGTTAGATTCCGAATCGATTGATTTCTAAATTTCAATCTTGATCCTATTTTTTAATTCGTGTATTCTTAATTTTGATTGTATTTATAAAAAATTTAAAATAATTTGTGTTTTCAAAAGTGTTTAATAAGATGATTGTATTGAGTTGAATGCTTGATTATAATGAAGATATAGATTGATTTAAAAGTGATGATGCGATGAAACTAAAAAAAAGAACTGAAGTAAATAAAATGAGATCAATGAGATATTGATTTCCACATCCTCCCCCAACTCGTAGCTGTCCCCAGATACGTCTACCAAGGCTAATTGATTGAATTCCTACATTATCATACTCCATTTCATCTTTGTGTGTGTTTGTCTCTATCTTGCTTCTTCTAGTGGGTGAGCTTAAAACCTTTGGAACCATCCTCTTCTTTACTGAACTATTCCAAAGACTATTCACTGTAATTCTTATTGCAGTCTACTAAGAACCCCAACCAAATCCATAATGCGCCACATCAATCACCCGATCTCTTGCTTGAATTGTACCGCCATCGGAGTTGACTGTACTTGGGGAATTGTTGACTCCCAACTTCTAAAAAATCGCTATCAATGCGACCGATGCGATCAAAAGGAAATACACTGTGGTGAGTGCATTCATTGTATACATACAATCAATACTGTGTACTGATTAGTTCCGGTCTTGATCTTGAAATATGTGCTGCTATGAATTGATCATCAACCAGAATGGACTGTTTCCACCCCTCCACCTGAGATCCCTACCAAACCCATCTCAAATTTGTATGTAAAACCTCCAGAAACTGAAACCGCCGCCGAACGTATCCTTCGCATCAAATCCTGGGTGTGTAAACCGGAAAAGCCCAGTGATCCTAAACTTCGAGCTTGCTGGATGGCTGAGGTCCGAATCTGGAATAACGGAGGAAATGCACCTCTACCACCTCAACATAACACCACTGCTCCACCTCGAGCCTCAACACCCCCTGAACCTACTTGTATCAAAACTCCCCCTGTCACTACTCAACCAGAATTCATACGCACTCCTAAATTTACTCCTCCTCCATCTCCATCACCACCTGAACCATCAACCACGATCAATGATCCACCATCCCCACCTGCTATCTCTGTAGATTTCAACTGTTCTCCTCCTAAACGCCCTAGAAACTTTATTCATAAAACCAATACTAAAAAAATAAAAAACCCAAACTTCAAAAAAGCTTTCAAAATACTAAATTCTTCCCTAGAAGGCCCACTCCTATTATAATTCCTGATTCTCCTACCCAAGATAAACCCAAATTTTATTCAACTGTAGAAGATCTAATTGAGACTCCTCCTCATTCCCCTGCTCCTAAGACCACTAATCAAGATGCAACTAATTCAATCAATACTGAAAATCCTTTTTCTGAAAATCATAACCCTACTTCATCTACCTCAAACTTGAATGATCAATCTCCAACTTCTGCTTGGCCGTCCATTACTCGTGAAGGAATTGATGCGTTTGTTGCGGAATATGGACCTGGTTGTGAAAGTGTATGGTTTGCTAGGAAGATATCAGAAGCTGAAGAATTGATGCAAATTGGTGGTATTCCAAAAATGATTAGTCCCAAAGACCCAACTGTAGCTTTAACCGAAACTATATTTAACATGCTTTCTACTCATTGGAAGATTTTTACTTCATCTAATCCAGTTGAACTTAATGCTAGGAGTAATCTTGTTAAAGCCTTTAAGAATATTGTTGCACTTGACATAGTTTATAGAGCTCATCCTCGTCCTGAACTTCGACCTCCGCACTATGATGGTATAACTACTGGTTTTCCTCCCTTTTTTCCTATTCCTCCTACTGGTCATGAGAATTTTTATGATGAAGTTGCTAAAGATAACTTGAATTCTTCTTCTGAAGGGAAAGGGAAAGAGCGTGCCCTATGAATAGATGTCAATTCCTGTCTTATTACTGTATTTTGTTGCTTCCATTATTAATGTTTTTTATTCTTCTTTATAAACTACTAATTTTTCTGAAGAAAAAAATTTTATATAATCTTGTATCTAAGAATTAATTTATATATAAAAAATATGAGTAATTTTTAATCATCTAATAGAGTTTTTTGTTTTGTTTTATAAATTGAAATCGTGAGTAGCCTCCCCCAACTTGAATAAAAAATCACCACTACTTCAAACTTTGAATCTGAATATCTTCAATCTTCATAATAATTTAATAACTTTTGAACTAAACTTTAACGACTCTTCCGCCAACTTCTTCTGACATAATATTAAATTCCAACTTATTAAATTCCTTTGATAATGTTTCTTATTCCCGTAATTCAAACTAAACTAAACTTCTATATAATCCAAGTAACCTCTATTCTAGGCCTTGACATAATAATTCTCTAAAACAATTTTGCAAGAATCCATTCCTCCAAGTATTTTATAAGTATAAGTTCTGATCTTAAGTCTTCATAAGTTTGCTGCTGTCCGACTACAGTTTGTCTTCCGCTTTAAATTAAAATTTCAATATTCAATAATGAGAACTAAATTTTCATGTGATGATGTATTTTAAATATATGTTGTTGATGTCTTTGTTATGTTATGTAATTTGAAACTCTTCTTCATAAAATTTTTTTTTTTGATGATAAAATTCTCTGCCAAAATCAAAAATCCTCAACACTCCAGCCACGTCCCCTTTGAAAAAAGAAAAAAAAGATTGAAAAAAAAGTAGAAAAGAGAAAAAAGAAAGAAAGAAAGAAAAGATATTGTAAAAGATGTGCGCTGTAGTAGTAACCATTTAATTTTTGTATTGTAATTTTTTTATTGCTGCTTTGCTTGTTGATATTGATGATGCAGCCTCTCCCCAAACCCCCTACTACAGACTTAATTGATGTGATGTAATTTTGATTTGATGTACTTGATAATTCTGATGTGATGTAAAAAAAATGTAACACTAATATTCCAATACCAGCCAGCTTTTCCACCATCCTCAACTTAACCTGAACCATCCCCATAAAGAAAGAAAAAAAGAAAAAAAAGAAACATATCCATACACTCCACGACTAATATATATATTTTTGATTTTTGTCTTAAGAGTTTTATATCTATAATTCAAAAAAAGTGTAACTTGTAATGTAATTTTAAATGAGTTGTACTTGTAATTGAGTTTGTTAAATGTTTTGAATGCAGTAGTAATCTTATTTTTAATTTTTGTTTGACTTCATTTTTGTAAGCTTGTGAGTCCTGCCGCAGTTCCCCTACTACACTTGTGATTTGTATTATTAACTATCCTACCAGCCATCTAATCCTCCATCCTCAACTATCCTATCCATAATCCACCTGAAAAAAAGAAAAAAAAGAAGAAACATATCCAAAAAAGTTTTTTACGTAAAAGATTGATAATGATGATAATTTGTAAGTAATTTTTGTTTTGTTAATTTGAGTATTTGTTTTAATATATTTGATTTTGATTTGTTATTGATTTTGTTTGTAATTTTTATATGTAAAGTATTTGATTGAATAAATTTGATTTGAAAATTTGAAAAAAATGAAAAAGTGAAAAAATTTGAAAAAAAAAATGTTATAGCAGTAATCCATTCATTGTTTAAATATTTGAAGTTTTGATTTGTTAAATTTTAAGTAACTTGTACCCATCCCGTGCCCCCTGCTGTTGATTTGAAGTATATATAAAAAAGAAGAAAGAAAGAAAGAAAGAAAGAAAGAAAAGAAATAGAAAAAATAAAAATAAAATTTGTAAGTAGTATTCCATATTCAGCTTGATTATTTTGAATGTTGAATGTTGATTTTTTTGATTGTTGTGCCCTCCCCGTACCCTACTACTTTTGTTGATTTGATAATTTGGAGTATATATAAAAAAAGAAAGAAAGAATAGAAAAGAATAGAAAGAATAGAAAAAAAGAAAAAAGAAATATAACACATGAGAAAAAAAAATTGACAATATAAGATATATATTTTTTTAATTGATTTTTGTTTTTAGTTTTGATTTGAGTTTCCACTACCTGAACTTCCTGATTCCTCCTCTTGAAAAGCTTCCTGTCTTGAATCTACTGAAACACCTCTTGGAAAGAATCTCTTGAGATGTTCTGCTGCTACTCGTCTACTCAATACTGTCCCATCCAACTCTTCTAAAATATAAGATCCTCCCGGATACTGTTCTTTTACCCTATAAGGTCCATTCCACCTATCCTTAAATAATTTTCCCCACTGTGACTCCAAACTTTTGTTATAAACTAAGACTAAATC